>CM076281.1:9765000-10965000 GCA_038380795.1 Pyrocephalus nanus
GAAAGCAGCTTGGCAGAGAGATGCTCCATCGAGTTAATTGAGTTACAAGACTGCAGAGCTTCTGCTGCAGTGAAGAGCCAGCCCCTGAACGTGCCAAGAGACTGAGAGCAAAGGGAAGGAGCACTGCGATGAGAAAACAACCCTAACCAAAAACCCCCAACAAACCACCAAAACAAACCCCAACAGATCTAACAGATTTGGCATCGTGTTTTGTGGAGCAGTAAAACAGGCATGGGGGAAAGGCTACAGTTTCTGCATAACTATTCCATCTGTAGACTTCTGCAGCTCCATCATTAATCACCGGGTCTCTCCTCCGCAGGACTCATAACAAACCCCAGCCACCAAATCCCAGCGTAAATCCCACGGCCGGCCTCGGAGTGTGAAACAGGCAGTTGACTTTAGGATTGTTCTTTATGTTCAGAAACATGAATAAATCACACATCATCAAGTTTATCATTTTTTCTCCTCAGAGAAATGTGAAATATTACAGATCATCTTCACTACATCAGTTTCTTCACAGTCCATTAGCAGGCAAGGTCTATTTTTCATATAATTTACCAAACCACTGGTCTAATTTCTCTTATTTCTTTTGGAGCAGGAAACATATACAGAGTATGTTCTCCTGTTACACCTCACCCACAACCAACCTTCCTGTCTTTCATTCCAGGGTTACAAAAAGCCGTTGGAGTTGGATGGCAGCTCGAGCTGGTCCAGATCTGGGGTTTCTTTACATGGGCGCTATGAAAAAAAGCTGACTATCAGAAATAAAACCTGTCTTCAGATAACTTAGCCATGTCTCAAGCTGGATGCTCAGAAAAATACCTATCCCAAAGCACTAAGCAGCTCTGAAGGGCTGGCAGGTTTTGTGGGGTGTAAGAGAGGAACATTACTGGTGGTTTTCTGAAATGATGCTGTGCCCTCACGATCTTATTCCACTAAGAAATTCCCCTGCAAAGAACCCCACAAACCCAACAAAAAAACACCCTAAAACCACGACCACCAAAACCCCCACAGACCAGGAAATGGGCCCAAAACCCCCAAGAACTCCTGTCTCAGTTTCAAGAACCACCTCAGATGGTTGCTTGCCCCAACAAACACACTGAGGGTACAATGGGCACGTGCCATGACAGGATGGTCCCTTTGAGCCCCTCCATGTCCAGCACAAGGCTGGGAAGCAGAACAGAGCACATCCCACTGCCACACTGGAACTGCCCTGTGTGCACACAAAGGACTTCAGACCACAAGGCCACCAGTTTGGTACTTTCACCAAGATAAATTATTATAAGGACAAAAAAAAAGTAGTGGAAGTTAAGGTGAAATTGGTGCAGTCTTTCCTTACAACAAAATTCTCTTACTAAACTCTCTGCCAAAGGCGGATGTGATGTCCCTTGCTCAGAACAGGACAGAGAGAAAGAGGTGGAACTGCAGCCAAAATAATAGGAGTCAAGAGACATAGGCTCCATCTTTTCCCACTGCAGCTCTGTAAGGGAGAAAAATTACAAAAATCTGCAGGATGTCAACCTCCCTCCCCTTTTTCTCACCCCCCAAATATTCAGTTTCCTTGGAGAAGCAAGGAGAGAAGCTGACAGAGCTGACAGGATTTCACACTGAACCACTGCAATAATTGTCACAACTTCTTCCCTACCAGCTGAAGGGTGAATGGTGCAAGTCCAAACTTGGGCAAGGGGAAGGAGTTGACATTCACTTTTCCAGTATCTGCCTGTTGCCTGCAAGGAAGGCTGGGCTGGAGAATTGCTTTGAAAGATCTGCAGGTGGAGGAAACTCTCAAATGTCATGACTACAATAAATGCTACTTGTGAAAATCAGTTGCTGGGCTTGGATGCTGAAGTAACAAATGTATATGTAAAGTACAAAGCCCCAAAAGTTCAGAATTTCCTTCTCCATAGAGCCAAACCAAGACCCAGCTCCAAGTGTAGACAAAGAAAAGTATAATGGTAAATTGGAAATGTTTTTTCTGCCTCACTTGCATGGGCCAGACAAATCAAGCTGGCAGCTGCCTGCTCCTGGAGGGACTGGTGTGCTCATATTGGTGAAGCCTTGCATCAACTACAAAAGAAAAGAGCTGTTGCTTTTCTTCTCAGGGCTTCTGCTGCTAATAAACTGCAAATCTCCATTTCTTCCCCCCTCCATTCACACTGATCTCCAAGGGCATTTTCACAGGTGGATCTTGGTGGCAGTCATGCATGCTCAAACCACCACAGAGAGCATTGGCTGCTTCCAACCTCTAAATGTGACCAGTCACGCTGCATCTGGGACCAGGGGGCCCTCCTGTTCCTCTGGGGTTTAATCCACTTCAATGGGATTTGCCAAAGCAGCAGAGCACCACAGTAAAATAAAATACAGGAGGGCAGTGCCCTGCATTAAAACATCACCAGTCCAGTGACTGCTCAGGGTCAGGTGGGGTTGTAGTAACCTGAGTTATTTCTCAGGATTTTTTTGCTCATAATTTCTAATTCCCCTGAACTGGTGACTCTCAAAATCACTTAGTAGCACAAGTCTTTTGTTCCTTTTTTTTGCACAGGAACAACCACAATATAACATAAAACATTTATTCCAGAGTCAAACACGTATTCAAAACATTAGCTCCAGCAAAAGAAACAATCAGACACAAGAGCTTTCTGTTCCATTCCCAACAGAACACTTAGTAAGAAGAGAATGACTTTATCAACAAGCAGTAAAAACCTTAGTTTCCCATGTCTGAAAGAGATTTCATTAAATGCTTCCCTTGACTAGGTGCAGATCATTATATTTCTCATAGACTGTAAGCAATGTGAGCCTGTGAGTGCACCACGAGGCCCGAGCCCTGATTGACAGCTCTAGGAATTACAATAAATACTGCAGGAACATAAGCAATGCTTTCACGAGAGCCCACTGCCAAACCAAGTGCTTCCTTACAGAAAACAAAACAAAACCAAACCAAAAATAAACCTGGTAAAGCTCCATTTAATGCTGCTTCTCAGAGAAGAGTTGTAAGAAAAATACTCATCAGGCAAAGATACTTCCCATCTCCCCAGCCCTGCAGTGTTCAAGGACACACTCCCCATCCTCTGGGGCTTCTCCCCTTCCCAGCTCCTGCCCAGGATAGCCAGGATGCAACAATGGGAGGCTTTTCCAACCAGGCCAACCCTGGGAGCTGTGCTACCCCTGCCAGCCCAGCCCAGCCCACTCCTGTTCCTCACACCTGCCAAATCCTTCCTGGAGCTGGTGATGGGGAGCTGCCCACATGTCTCCAAGGGTTTGGCTGTATTATTCATGCACTGGCTCCCTGGCAGTGATAAAGGCCACACTGATGGTGGAAAAAGCTAATTCACAGCCTGGGAAGGATTAATCTTGCAAAATGTCTTGGCTGAAGTGAGAGTTAGTCAGTCATGGGACGGATGTAAGCCAGAATTAAACCAAGAACATGCAGAAAATTATGCTTTTCTTGCAGAGACAGATAAGTTTGAGACAGTCTGTTAAATGACATTCTTTGCTACATTTTTTACTTAAAGATCAGTTATACCCTGAAAGGTGTGAGGGTGGTACTTCACAATTCCTGCTCCATCTCTTTCCACGCTCCAAACTGCTCAAGGCAATAACCACAGTCCAGATTCGGGGAAGGAAAACCCACCTCCAACTCCAGTACTAATGAAAATTGTCTTAAACCAAAAAAATTTAGTCCTTTTCAATCCATTTGCATTTCTCACTGGCAGATGAATTAGTCAATAATAGGCATGACCACTTCCTGCTACAGCTACAACTCGGATACCTCACAACAGCTCCCACCTGGACTCAGAAGCTGCACCATGGCCTGTAGATCAGAATCTACCACTGTTTCCAGCAGAAGTTGCAGGCATGCAGAACACAGGGGAGCCTGAATGCTTAACCACTGACTGGCACCCAGTTTGCAAAAAACAACTTGCAGACTTCTCTCCAATTC
Organism: Pyrocephalus nanus; assembly: GCA_038380795.1. Lineage (NCBI taxonomy): Eukaryota > Metazoa > Chordata > Aves > Passeriformes > Tyrannidae > Pyrocephalus > Pyrocephalus nanus. The sequence goes on from CM076281.1 coordinate 9,768,941, forward strand.
CCAATTTCTTCGCAGTCCTGGTCCTTTGTAGCTCGTGTGTCCCTCAGAAAGGAATGTGGACATTGCAGGTATGAGGCAGGGAAGGAGCAGCAGGACACCTGCATGAGCAGGCTGAAGTCTCTCCATGAAGTTTTCTAGGCCCCAGAATCAGATCAGCAAAAGGAAATGCAGTACAGCTGTAACATTTTGTATTTTAGTTTCATTTTTTTTCATTCCTTAAGGCACGTTTAAACACTGTCTCTGAGTAAACACTAGTCAAAGTTGTATGTGTGCATGAAGGAAAAGCTCTATCCCTTTCTTTGATGCCAGTCACCACCATCAAAACACTCCACAGACACGCACATTTTAAGAGAAAAGAAAGCAAATGGAAAATAGTTCCATACTGAAAGGCAGTCAGTGATCCACTCAGAGGCTCTTAATGCTGCAGCTCTCATTGCCCTCACACGCCAGCAGAGACAAAGGAATGCAATTTGATTGTGCATTCCTAAAAGGAAATTATATTCCCCTCTCTCTATCTTTCTTAAGCATTTGCAATTTTTCAGAAAATGCCATCAACAGTATAAATCACCTGGGCCTAATACAATGGACAAAGTCACAGTAATCAATTCTTATTTATTAATCAGCCTCTATCATGATGTTCCATAATCATTAGACTCCAGTTTGGACACAATAATAATGAAGCTAACAGAACTAATGCAATTTGTGGTAAGATGTTGGCAGGCAATGGCAATAACATTGCTTGATAATAATACAGTAAGGCAAACCAGTCTTGGCTGTAAGAAAAGATATTAAAATGGACAAAAATACACCAGGGAAAGGAGGTTTTAGAAGTACATATCTTCAAGTTGTTATTAAAAAAATATAAATAAAAAAAAAGGATAATAAGGTAGAGCCCAATCTGCATCAACAGAAATGAAGACCTTAGGGTTATATAAAATCACTTCTACTCTCAGGGAGACACAGTAACCACATTTGAACATCCTCACAGCATCTAAATACAGAGTGAGGTTACAAGAGTCAGATGAAGGAAAAAATGAACATTTCTCTTGGAAGAAAATTCTTTTAATTACACAAAGTATTCTGCCTGAGACTGTGCCATGGAAAGCCTGCAGATCCTGGCTGTTTGTACACGCTAAGACCAAGAGCCACCCTCTAAAACTCTTGGCTGCTCAGTTCGACTCGGCTGTCTGAACAGAAGAGCTTAAAAATGGACAAGGGAAAAAACCACAAAGCAAGGAATGGTGCTCAGATCCTTGGGAGCAAAGCCCACAGCAAACACCACATTGCTGGGGGTGCTTTTAGCTCTCAAAAACATCCTTGTTCCAATGATCAGAGGAATTTCTGGGTGAGAGGGATCACTGCACCACAGAAGGCACAGTTCAAAGGGACAGCAAACCACACAGAATAATTCTGTGGCAATATGACCCCGTGAAATGCTCAGAGCAGCAGAGCCCTGCACCTTAAAAATCTCAACTACTAAAAAAGACAGGGTGGAAAAAAAACGGAAAAGAAAGAAAAAAAAAACTTGTTTATAATAAAGACTACATTCTGTAGCAATTTCCTAGATTCCTGGGGTTAGAAATCTAGATTGCCAATGGATAAGTGAGCCTTAAAATCACATCCCTGCTGACAAAAATTCATTTCTTATAACCGTCTCCATTTACCGGAATGTTGAATCTTTCCCATGGGGAAGGAACAAATGAAAATGTTATTTCTCTGCTCATGAACTCATACCTTTCTGTCTGCTTTTCACTGTTGGCAATTTCATTCTCTTCCAAATTTGACTAAAGCCCGTGACCTGGGGGAAATAATGTCTATATAATAATCTTCTGAAACTCTAATTCTGAGTCATGTTTTTTTGGATGTTGCCTCACACTTTATGAAAATTGCACTGAGCTATGAAATGTAAGTGATGTGATGTCTCTGCCTTAACATAATCATTTTGTCTGGTGACCATGTTGCAAATAATGATGATGATGATGATAATAATGATGATGATAATAATAATAATAATAATAATAATAATGGAGTCTCCTTTGAAAGGAAAAAAAAAAAAAAAAAGCCAAAACAACACATAAAATTAGAAAGAAAAAAAATTCATGCCTAATGGCAAAAAAGATGTTGTGGCACCCTATTCCATAGGTTTATTTTCACTGCCCCATGGAAAGAACTAGTCACGACTGGTAGCAAATTAATGGTGTGAGAGAGGCAAGAGAAACATCCTGACACTGTGGCTGAGCAGCTTAATAGCCCTAAAGCTGCCCTGAGTGTGTGCTTTGGGGGACCCCACTAAATCCTGGCACTCTGCTCCCAGGGCCTCGGTCTGGCTGAACCAACCCCACATCTGCACAGGGGGAGGAATCAGAAGCACATTCATAAAACACCAAATGCCTGGAAAGTATAATTACTGGCTGGGGTCTCTGGAGCAGCTTCCTGAGCAAACTCAGCAGTGGGGATGTTTGCAGTTGATCAACTCTCCCCCTGAAAGCAGAAATAACCACAGTGTCTGTTTATGGGATCCACAGCCACACACCGGCTGCACCCCTGCCCGGCCCCACAAATCTGCCCGAACAGAGCTGTGCATACCAGATGTTTATTTAATTTTTTTATCCACACTGACCCATAAAATCTACAATACAGTAGATCAAATGGTGGAAATCATTAAAAACTTGCTCTAAACAAAACTAGCACTGCCCTGTGTTTTGGGCCTTCCTCCATGTGAAGCTCCATTCAGCTCCACAGCTATAAATCTGGAATAACCCCATTTGGATCAACAGCTATTCCACAAGTGCAGAGGTGCAGCACACAGGTGTTGGTATTTAGTCTCTGATGTTTTGTGGGATGAATAACATATCACATATATATATATATATATAAAATATAGCCAACTGAGAAATGCAAAACAAGTGAGGAATGTCTTATTGGTTGGAAAAGAAAAGCCTGGCAATGATAGTCTGAGAAATTTTCACCTCATATACCTGAACATTAGATTTGCAGTGAACCAAAGCCCACAGCAGGGCATGTTTGCTGCCAGGCAAGTATCCTGTAAAGTAAGATTTTTACAGTGCATCCTAAATCTGCAAATTGATAGGCATAAAGTGCATCCTGAATTGTGAAGAACAGGGCAAGTGTCAGCCCAGACCTTTCACAGCAAACAACATATTCCAGTGTCACATGAAAATTCACTTTGTCCCTCTGACACCATCTGAAAAATCCCAATCTCTCAGAGGTACATCCCCCATGAGCTCAGACAGATTGTGATCTCAGCTGAGCACCGTTCTGGCTCTCAGGGTTTAAAAGCTGCCCCATCTTTCTGTGGTTATCTTGCAATGAAACAAAGCCCTCAAGGCACTTCTGTTTGGGAGCCTCAGACTGCAGCCATGGAGGGTGTGTTGTACAGATGAGTGTGCCCAGGTGTGCCCAGGTATGAGTGGGGGAAAGGACAAGCTGAGCTCTTGGGACATAAAAAGCAGTGCAGGAAGAGGATGCAATAATTACTGAAGGAGGACCCTCATCCTGTATGACAGCACTGGGCTCAAGGGTAGGTCCTGAGCTAAAAGACCAGGGCAGAGCATTCCTGCAGAGCTCCCCAGGGACAGGAGTCCAACTCCTGCCAGACAAGCCCTGAATTCCCTACAAATCTGGGGCACTGCAGGGTGAGCACTGCTCTGGGTGTCTCCAGGCTGGTGAATTCACTGCAGAGCCTCATCCCACAGCCACTGAGGGGACACAAACAACCCCTGGACTGAGGCACCCCTGGGGACAGCACAGCTCAGCCAAAGCCAGTTGCACTAAGGAATGAGTTCCCATTGACTCCTGCAGGTTTCCATCAGGCCCAGCACGACAAACAGCAGCTCAGTTTTAAACCAATCATCTCCTCCATTTGCCTTCCACACACAAGAACTTTAATTCTGATATTTTTCCTAAAGCACCTTTAGGTCTTCAGATAGAATCTGTCTGAGAAGTGCACACTCTTAATTTACTGCTGTTGTTAATGGTGGTGCTGTGATGTATTTTTTTCAAAAAAAACTTTACAACTTCTTTACATGACAATGGTAAAAGGTTCATTTTAAATAATCAGGAAAGAAATAATTTCCATTAGATAAAGCAGTCAATAGCATCAGAAATGTGGCTGCAATTACTTGTTGCACTTTACAATGAAATCCTTGTAGTATAATAACCACAAGATGATGAAACACATTTTGTCTCCATTTCACATGACTGACCCCAATTTTGCCAAGGACATCTGAACACATTTAACATACTGAAATCTTCCATTAGGATAATGAAAATACACATTATTGAATTCTGTATTTGCTTTATAGTGCTACAAATAGCAAATTCAATCTTTCTTACTTTTGGTGGCGACTACACCTGCATAATTGCTCACATTTCTCAGAGGCTGAAATAAGCCACAAAATGAAGAAAGAGGAAGATGTTGACCCCACAATCCATTATGCAGCACTTAGGTGATTTTATTTGCTGCATGTGTTTAATAAAAAGATTTTGTATAACCCAGCCACCTACAAAAGATGTACAAGCACCCTCCCCAGCCTGTCCTCACCCAGCCTAACTCTGATGAACAGTTGACAGAGGTGCTGGAGAGCTCCCTGACAAGGCAGCCCCTGCCAGCGTTTATAGCCATGGGGTGAAATTCAGCTTTGCTTCCAGGTACAAGCATCTTGCTTTAAAATGACTGTGTCACGCTCAAGCCCAGTGTGCAAACACACTTTCAGCCTTTTTGGCCCCCCCTTTCAAGAGGGGAAATTGCAGTCACAGAAAACCCATATCAAAGTCGGCCGCAGCTTTTACCTGCTCAGTGCTGATCACACCTACCCCGTACTGGGTCCCAGGTCTGTCTCTGCTTGCATTCAACAATTTGCTGTGGAGGGAGATATTTTCATCTCTTTTCTTATCCACAGATCTCAAATCCCTGAAATTGAATCCCCACAACTGAGATGCCCAAGGCAACACTGAGAATTGATTTATGTCAGAGAAAAAGAAAAATCCAGGCCTTTAGGCTTCTGGTGGAATGCAGTAAAGATGAGGCCTTTAGACTACTGGATACGATAAATATTTCTGCCTCTTTTTTTTAAAGCCAGTGGCTCGTTATTTTCTTTTCATTAGCTTTAAACTTCACTGCAGTGTTGGAATCCTGAGTTATACTTGCAAAATCCCTAATGTTCCATTTGGCTTCTTCTTCTGTGTCTGGTACTCAGATCCCAGCAGAAATGGGATAAAACAGCCAGGCATCACCCCACCCCTCTCCAGGAGCAATGCTGCAGGTGAATTCACTTCTTCTTGTTCAGAAATAAGAATCCAATCATGGATCACAGCATTCACCTGTTAAGTTCTGTTCACTATGAGACATTTACAGGTTACTTATTCTACAGTCACTGCTCAGAGCAGTGTAGTAAGTCTGGATGTCAATGAAATTTGGATCATTGACATCAACTGCCCTCAACCAAAGTGTGTCCCAGCCCCTATGCCTCCCCACCACAATTTCAGAACCTCAAGCAACAGCTCCCATTGCTCTTTGAATATGAGGAATGTAATCTCGGACAATTTTGAAGTCTGTCTCATACACAGAAAGCTCCAGTGTTGATAATTACAGCACAAGTCAACAGGGAAGACATTCAGCACTGACTGCAATCCCAGCATCTTTCTGCTGCACTTGGCTGGAAGATGGGTATGAACCAACAGTGCAATTCACAGAGCAAAGAGGAAGTCTGAGCTTCCAAAATTCCAGGTAACAATGCTGTAAATTGTTACCCCAGGCCTGCTCCAAACGCTGCAACATTACCAGGGTGGAGTGATGTTAAAAGATGCTGCAGCCTCTGGACTCAAGGCACCTCCATTCCAGCTCAGCTTCCCCTGGAGCAGCTGAGGGGTCAGTCTGAGTAAATACCAGTGACACACCAGGACCAAGAAGCCCACTGGGATCATCAGTGTGCCCATAAGTGTCCCATAAGCCATGTCTCTTCCTGTGGCAGCTGGAGGCACAGATGTTGTATATACTGATAATTCTGTGTACTCCTACAGGAGGTTCTAGATGCTGCTCTACCTCAGAGGCCCTTTTTCTGCACAGAGCAATCAAACTGAGGACAACAAGGTCCTGCTAATGACTTACAGCCTCTCCTAGAGATCACAGAGTTCACTGCTGCTTGTCTTTGACCTTGTGCAACCACATGGCACTACACCAGCACCAGGGAGGCAGTGAAAAACAAGGACTTCCTCTCAGAATGTCATGTTTTAAAGTTATCTCAGACAAATGTGTAATTGCAAACATCTAGGCACAAAGCACTGGAGACCTTGGAAAGCAAATTGCCTTCATTTGTGCTTCTGAGTGTTTTGAATCTCATGATCTGATCTCTCACTGTTACTGCTGTAACAATCTGGAAGATCCATTAAAACTTGCAGACTCTGGTTTTCTGGCTTTCATCAGAGTGCCAAATTTACCCCCATCTATTTCATTTGAAGGAAGCTGAGTTACAACAGTGATACATTTGGAGAAGATGCTCTCAAGGCAAAAACCTGTTCCATAAAACACAGAATCTGAGCTGTGACTGAAATGCTGGCTGGAGTTCTGAAACCATTCAAGTTAAGTGCAATGGTTAAAGAATAATTGCCACTAAGGAAATTCAAGTTAGAAGAGCTCTGCAGCAGTCACTTTGACTGACAAGGGGTGGATTCTCCATGCCATTACACTGCTTTACTCCAGTGCAATTCCATCTATTTCAGTGTTTACTAATTCCAGTTCAAGGGAGATGATCAAAATTAGAGTCAATTGAGTCTGATATAAAGAAGTTCTCAGATTTCTCCACTCCATTAACATCAATTTCTGCACTCCATTAACAGCAGCTTTATTCTGGTGCAACTGCATTGATTTGAAAAGAGTTACACCACCCTGATGTTGGTGTTAAAGGAACAGAAAATAAGACCCTATTTCTTTAACAGTTTTACTATTTTGGAAAATATTACTTCCCTCAGACCATTAGTGCAAAAGTGCTAAAGCAAGAAACACTCAAATATTCTTGTCTAATGTAACAGCTGAACAATCCAGCAGATAAGAATTGTATTTAGGTTCTGACACAACGCCTACAGAAGTCAGTGATTTTTCCATCAGCCCCTTTGCTCTCTCTTTCACCCAAGTGAATACACCCAGTAACAAGGATGTTGCAAGTGTCCAGGAGCAGCCCTGCCTGGCAGTGCTAAATGGACTTCACTAGCTGGAAATAACTGACTGGAGAAGGACATGTCAGCTCTTTCCACCGCTGCCCATTTCCCACTGAGACAGCAGTTCCCACAGCCATGGGATTCCAAGCTGGGGAGCTCCACAGAGCAACACTCTGTGCAAGATTTCCTGGAAGCACATCCGTGCAGACACATAAATATCAACTAGATGGAGCACAGAGGATGATCTGGTCTATTAACTTCAAGTCACTGAGAATTATATGGACTGAGATCAAACAAAGAACGTGCATTGACTTCAATATGCTTTAAATCAGGCCTAAAATGAAGAGATTGGTAGGACTGAAGTACAATAGCCTCTTAAATATTTCAAAAGCTAGAGTTTAGCAGAAGGAAAATGTGCCATAGTAGTGCTGTTCCTAGAAAACCCACCAGTCTATGCACATGGCTGTGAATAAACAGCTGACATTCTCTGCATTCATTCTGAAGCAATTGCTTAAATAAAAAAAATTGTCTGTGACATAAATAATCCAGTAGGGCAAATTCCCAGAAGTGTCAGCTTTTGTATTATTGATGCCTAATATTTTAAAATAAAATCAAGTATGATTAATCTTCTTGTATTACTATAACGAGTGGAAAGAAATCACTGGCAGAATGCATTAGTGGTTATCAAAAACAATCAACTGCATTTTCCACATTCAACAAAAATGGGTGGATGATACCAGTGGGAAGATTAAATGGAGAACTGATCAAAAGACATGGAAGCCTCTATTTTTAATGGAAATACATATGAAAATATCATTACAACCATGTTGCTAAGTATGCAATGCTGATGTTGCTGAACCAAAATACACTGGTATTGAAATGCCTGACAAAAAAAAAGAATAGGTTTGACATGGGTTTGACGGTTCACTTTGAGCTCTAGTTGTACCAAATCTTTAACAAAATCAATCATCTAAGAGCACACTGTGATTCCACCCATTCCCAGTGGGTCTAATGTGCTGGATGCTCTGTGTAGTCAGTGGCCCTCCAGTGTTAATTAGGGTGTACAGGGCTCATGTAATGAAAACAATGCCTATCACAATCACCATGAGATAATTCTCAATCAAATATTGCCACAGTGCATTGTTTCTGAAGTCAAATGATGTTTTTCAGAGAGCCAAGTGCAAAGCTTTACTGGCATCCCCAACATAACACGTCCTCTGTGGTCCCACTGAAGAGAACCAACCTGCTCCCAACGTTGTGCAGGGCTGAGTTCCTACCCACTTGCTCTCTGTTAGTGTGGCTACGTGTTAAGCAACTTCTCACAGGCCCATGACCCTCCAGAAGAATGCAAAGAGTGCTGAGAACAGAACCCAGTGGTGCCCAACACCACGAGGCCAGTCTGTCAGTGGTGAGGGAAGGAAACAGGCATGACCACAGAGCTGCAGGACTGGAGCTCATCTGGAAAAAAAACCTCCAGGTGATTGTCAGCAAAGAGCTGCAAACCCACTCTAGGCCATTCAACACAAACTGAAACAGTCAGATAGGCTGACCAGCTTAATTCACCACCAGACAGTTTAAGTACTACAGATCAATTAACCAGGCACAAAAGTTGCCAGCTCTGTGTATGGAAGTGCAGGTCTGTCAACACTATATAAATACCCATCCAAAAAAGGCATTATCCTTTTCCAGTAGGAAGAAAAAATTTTTAAATCAAAATAAATGCTTAATTCACACGGAAATGTAAAACCCATGGGATTAGATTCAGCAGTATTATATCAGGAATGCAAAAGTTGTGATTCAGTATTGATTAATGCCAGCAAGGCTTGAATTTGCATGTAATTTACAATCACTTCCTTCAACAAATGTCTTCATTTACTATTATTATGAGTTTGGCATGACAAGATTATTACAAATCACTCTATCAGGAAGAATCAGTAAGAAACCCTCTGTTTATTTGGATACACTGCAGCAGACATGATTGGGTGAGAAGGTATAACCGTGGTTTATGCAGAGAGTCCTGTACATTACTCAAGTGTCCCTTGCAGATTAAGAGAATGATCAGTTCTGTTCTGATGGTGTTCCCAGTTTGCTGCCCCCAAGCACAGGAAGGTGGAGCCCCTGCTCTCAGGAGATCCCACTCTGAACTGCTGCCCTGGTGGCTGGGCCCTGGCAGCACCCAGGGAGGTCAGGCAGCAGCACAGAGCCATCCCCCAGCCCATCTCCTCCATCCCCTGGTGGCACTTGTCATCCTGCACAGACAGTGGAGAGGTCATGACGCAGCTTCTGGAGTGCTCCAGTTCTCAGCTTGGGGTTTTATGCCCCCAGTTTGAGTTTAACTTAATATGATTTAGAATCCACTGGTTCATCTGCCTTGCAGAGGAGGGGATCTCCATCCCAGGGGCTGCACAGACAGCCTGATGGCCACAACCTCCTCAGCTGTTTCTTGCCTTTGATTTGCCCCAGCTTGCAAGTCAGGGACCTCGGGCAGGGCCTCAGTCACAGGGCTGGATTTCAACAGAGCACTTTGGACCAGTGAAATCTGTGGAACAAGCGGTGATTAAAGTCAAGCAGGTGCCTAAATCCTTAGCTGGACTGAGATCACTTAACCTGGCCCAAGATGCTGGATGTGCCTGTACAGCTCAGCTGACAAAATACACCCATTGGATGAACACAGTGCTGCCTGCACCAGCCTGTGTGTTAATTGTTAACATTTACTTGGGCAATTTTAGATTCTTATGCAAAAGTGTTGTTTTGAATGAAAAGCTTTAACAACAAATATTGCAAAGACTGAACAGGCCAAGACTGTAAATGCAACACAAAGCAGGAGAGAACATACAATTCTTCCAGCCTTTATCATTCACACTGAATTTGCAGATTGCAGATCATGGCAGACACTGAAACATTTTCTCATTTTGAAAGAAGTCCAGGCAAGTACCACATGCTGTGAAATATTATCTTATGGGAGTTGTTTTGATAAAAACAAATGGCCAATCCTAAAGATTAATGCTTCATATGATGTATTCAGGTTATTAATCCCACCTTCTTCTTTCCACTGGCCCCGGTAGTGAGTGTTTTCTGGAAAACTGCATGGAGCCAGATGGTTAACTATTGGAAATCTATACTAAAAAGATTAATGTTACCCCATGACAGGGATCAGTCATTTGTAGAGATTTCCTAATACAAACGGTGCCATTTGTTTATTCAGACGGGCTGGCTGAGCCATACTCTGAGGAGAGCCTAATTAGTTCTCAAAGATTTTCAAAACATGGGGGCCCAGCTGCTGAGCTGCAGTTCAACATCTGAGAGAAAATTAAACAGGTATCCAAGTAACACCAGCATCCAGGCAGACAGGTAAGAGGGACTGCTCTTCAGGCTGCCTTGGAGCTGGTAATTCTAACATAGGAGGAAAGGCTCTGGTGCCCAGGGCAAGGTAAGTACTTACAAGTGGCCACTGGAAAGACTCCATTGCCTGTTGCAGAGACTAAATATTGCAGCCCTGGGTGCCATTACACTTTAGACAGCAGAGCTGGGCACAGCCACAGTCTGACCAGCCACCTACCCCATCAGGGTGAACACAGCCCACTCTAATGCACACTGACAAAATTCCAACCACCTTCACATCCTGCTTTTATGTGTAAACTAAACATGCTGCAAGGGAGATGAGCAGGAAAGAAACACGAGCCTTTTACACAAAAATTTCAAAGTGTGAACAGTGCTTACTAAATTTCACAGCAGCCCTTCTTCCAGATGGATAGAAGGACCGATCTGTCCAAGGCCACTGCAATTTCCAAACCACTTGGATTAAACCCCCCTGCATTCAGGGAGGCGGTGAAGCACATGCTTTAGAGTGAAGCACACACTTAAATCCCATTGACTTCAGTTATGCATGTGTGCTTACACGCTCTCCTGAATAAAATAGACGTAAGCATGTGTTTAAACTTGAACCTCTGCTTTGTTGAGATGAGACTGTGAAGAGGAGAGTGAAATTTAAACTGATGCGAGAAATGGTGCTTTTATCTCCAAGCAACAAGGCCTTTCCATCAGCAGAGAATACAACCAGGTGTTCTGGGGGGGGAAAAATCTACATACAAGTGCTTTTCTTTTCCTTCAAAAGGACATAAGGAGTGAAAAAAGCAAAAGAAAAGCCATTAGAATGGAATGTTTTTACATAAACTGTACAAAAATTCATCCATATGAAAAGACTGACAACCCTGAGGCTGGGGCCAGGACAGATGTTGACTTGCAAACAGCTGTTGCAGCTGAAGCCACTGAACTCCCCACTGTTGTTACTGCTCCCCTATGGAGTTCCCACATGTCCCCTGCAGCAGCAGGAGGGACTGTGTGCCTGCACCTTCCTCCACCACAGGCAAAATCAGCCCCATCAGCTTCAAAAAGAGCAAAATGCTCGAGCTGAGGTTAAATCTGTTCAGTGCTGGGTGGTGAAGGAGGTGCAGGAGCACTCACAGGACTTCCTGAAAAATTAGCACCTGACAAATAGGACCTGCTCAAAAAATGGTGTGTCTCCAGAATTGCCATTATTTGGATCATTTCTTTGGTGTAAAGAAAGGTCAACTGTGATAGGCTGGGCTAAAAAACATGTTCAAGAGCACGAGAAAACTGCACTTTTGCTGTGTTCTCCTAGAGCAAAACAAGCAAAAAACCCCAACAATAAAAAAAGAAGTACTTTCCTAGAAAGTTACATCAAAAAATGTGATTTGTGAAGGATGTCACACATGCAGTGACTGTTTTATTACTCACTAAATAAGACAGGCCAGGCCAACGGCTGCAGCAACCTGGCACAGTGCAGCCAGTGGAACTGGACTGGAAACTGGAAACTCTGGTACTAGACTTGTACAGTTTTATTTTTGAATCCCGGGCCTTTTCACACACATAAATACACTAATGGTTACAGAAATAAATGGTAAACTTGCTTCTGATTTATTAGTTTACATAGTTATTTTCACATAATATTTTTGCATGATACCCCCTTTTCTCCAGTGGTTTATGCTTTTCTTCCACTCAAACTTCACAGTTAACTTCAGTTATGAGCTTTTTGAGACAAGGATTGTTGATGCATATAGAAACTAATGAAAGGACCTGAGATTCTGCCACAGTACCAAAATCAAAATCATTCTGCTACTATACAGAAATTTAAACTGAGATGTTTTGCTTATCATCCCCAAATCACCTCCCTTTTAGTCCTGTATTATTCCATTCGTGTCATTCATGATGCAGGAAAGTATTTTCTCCCAATGTATATGCAAAAGCTTCACAAAAAAAAAGTAGGATTAACTAAAGTTAAATGAAATCATCTTAATTCAGAGAAGTGAGAGCTTTAAAAACAGGTATTTATTAAGAAAGTGAATTTCTGAGTAGTATCCTTCCTGGTGGTATAAATATCTGGCATAGACATAATCAAGAGCACATCTTGGAGAAAATATTAAAGCAGTATATGATTTGATACCACTGCAAAAAAGCAATCAAAGCAGAGCATGGCAATAAATTAATAGAAAAAGTTATCTATCCAAACCAGCCTAAAAGTAATTTTGTAAGTCAGCAGTAAAAAGTTAAATAAATACTAATTTAATCTATTTTAGATGCAGCAGTCAATAGATGAAATACTTTACTGCTCTCTAGCTCTGTGAACACAGTCAGCTGACATGGGAACTGAAAAGAAGGGAAAAGCACCTCCCTGAGCACTGTGGGAGCAGGAGCACAAAACATGGGGGAGAAACAGCCCTCCTGAGCCAGGGCAGCTGCTTTTCCAGGGAAAACTGGTGCTCCAGTGCAATGACCTCCAGATAAGGGTTGGACCTGGTTTTACTGTCCTGCCTTTCCAGGCAGCACAATCATCCTTTTCCAGGGAACAAGCATCTGCATTCCTCTGGGGTGTGCACAGAAAGGAAACCATTAGCTCCTCCAAAGGGGTATCCAATGGCAGAAGGAACAAATTTCCTGGAGCTGTGGAATGAGGAAGAAAAGGCTGAGAGAAACAGAGCAGGTTGTTGGTGGAATTTCTAGGGATTACCACTTCTCAAACACCCTGTGTTCCAGTTGTTCCCATACATATTCCTTGTCAGCATCAGGGGGAGGCTTCCATTCATGAAAGTCCCCAGAGAGGACTTGGAGAAGTTTTAGGAAACAAGGCTAATATGATTTATTTCATATCTGACATTATACATGCAGTTGAGGGTATCCACAGTTCTCCCATACACTGTCTGGAGTTCTCTGAATCTTCCCAAACAAGCTGCAGCAAACTTACCTTCAGCTGAACATCCCAGGTGGTATTTCCAAGGAATAGTAGAGAGGCTTTAGTTATTATCACTCCAGGCATTTGTACTGCAGATAGGCAAGAAAAAGGACTTTATAACTGAGCTGAGAAATGAAGAGCAAATTCAGAGCAGTGTAATGGCACTCAGACAATGATAGCAAAGGAGAGGAAAGAAGAAAGAAATACTGGGAACTGAACTGCAAAGATGAAAGCAAGAAGCAATCAATGGCTAATGATGATAAAACCAACAAAATAAACTTGGGCTTTGACTCTGAGTGGTACCTGAGCAAGTGAGCTCCTAAGCCTAAAGACAGGCACAAACTTGATAAAACTGTCAGCAGGTCAACTCAGCAACAAGCCTCCTTCTTCTATAGAAATGAATGTAGACATTTGGACATGGTTTTCTAGCTAAATACAACAAAATTTCTACTGATTCAATCAGAACAAAGTCCCTTGAACTGATGAAGTACTACATGAGAAAGAATGTGGTGCTCAGAGGGCTGTGGAGTGGCCTCTTGCTAGGAATTCATAATGATGCCAGCCTTTTGTTTACTGTTTCTATACCACAGGCAATTTAAGTAAGCAAGATGTACTTAGTAAACCAAAAGCATAAAAATATCTGCAAACTGCTGGGAGAGACTGGGGAAACACAGGACGGTAGGGATGAATGAGGAAGGTTATTAGAGTGGGAATCACAAGAAAGTGTGTTCTTGTTCTCTCTCAGGGTCAAGGAGTGCTTCTACCACAGGAGAAAATGCAGTGTCACACCAGGTGCCATTGCATTAATACATCAGAGAGCAAGGATGACACTCTGCTGCTCCCACTATCATTTGCAGGCCTTTATTCTTTTTTTTTTTTCTTTTTTTCTTTTTTTTTTTTTTTTCTTTTTTTTTCTTTTTTTTTTTAACAACATTAAATTTGCATTAGCTTGGATGGGAAAAAAGGCTGGCATATAACGGGAGAGGGGCTGAATTAATATTCAGAAGCAACATACTGGAAGAATGCAGAAGGGGTGATTTGAGGGAGCTTGGAAAGGGAGAGACAGACATCAGTACTCAAGACCTCCTGTGTAACACACTGCTCTCCAGCAAGAATTGCAATGTCTCCTCCCCATCCACACTAAACATGGCCTGCTCTGAACAGCTTTTGGATTCCCCACTCCAGGGCACTCCAGGGAGGAAACTGTTTTGGCTGAGGTTGGGCAGGAGCAGGTGGCTCTCACCAGCTGTAAGTAATTTTGCTCTTGTTGGTTCTTGGACTTCTCACGGTTCGTGTTCAGCGGGGAAGGGGGGATGGGGAGGGAGCAAACAAGTCCTCAGTGGTGTTTAACAGCATCCCAGGATGCAGGGCTGCCTCTTCCAAGCTGGCAGCTCCAGGCACACAGCAGAAGTCACGGTGCCTCCAGAGGTGCCAGCACGGGGGGCAGCTTGGCTGGGGCTTCCGCTCTCTGCTGGGAGAGCACGTCAGCCCTGGCACAGCTGCCACTCCAGGGGGAAACAATCCTGCAGGGCAGATGTCAGCCCTGCAGAGGCAGGAAGAGGGAAGAGGAGCGTGGCTTATCACCAGGTGTGAGGGATCTCTCTGCAGATGGACTGTCCAGCATCAGAGCCTTTCAGAGAGCCCCAGCACATATTCCTTTTCCTGCACCTCTGCTGCCACTTCTGCAGCCTCTGATTGTGGTTGTCTACAGAAACAGGGGCTTCAGCTGGAAATTTCTGGGGCTACTGATGCTGTGCAAAAGTACAGTAGACAAATACTTCAATTATTACATTTAATGTCATATTTCAAAATCAAAGAAAATAAAGAAGAACCTGGATACCCACAAGTGTGGCAATGCCATTATACTGTTTGTCTGAAGTTACTTTCATCTTCAGAAGCCACCTGAGAAATCAAAAGCTTTGGAGCAGAAGAGGCAGCAGCTCTCTTCCCCTCTCCATTTCATAACAGAGGGAATTCAGACTTGCTTGACCATCTCTTCTGGAATTTTTTTTTTTAAGTGCTTTAAATATCTTAAATCCTTCTCTTTTCTCTCAGCTATGCACCGTGAAACCCCTTACACCTGGAGTCAGAAATGATTCCTTGAAACTGCAACACGTTCCTCTTGCATTCACTGACAAACCCAACAGTCCAGCCCTTCCTTTGGAAATTCCTTTCATTTCCAAGTGGCACAAGTGTCATCAGATACTGTAGTGGTGCCACTCCAAACATGAACTTCACTCTCTGAGCCAGCCTGGCAAATACACTCCACAGGCATTTTTTCCCCCTCCAAGCTCACCTTTCCTCACCATTCCCAACAGACACATCCTCCTTGGCAAATATTAACACTCAGTTAATGAAGTTATCTCGTGATCTTTTATTATAACTGGTGTCTATTCTGCCATTTAACAACAACCTCTTTTATCTGCTACGGTGGAGCAATTAGTCAATGCTTTTAATGTTATGAAGTTCTAGTACAGTATTAGCTAGAAATCTATTTACCCAGTGCTCTCCACTAATGCACAGGTAAGCATCTGCCTCGGTGACAAAGAGCAATGTTAAATAGGTCATTGGATAAAATGAACAGCTAAAACATTCCTAATAAATACCCAAGAAATCACTTTCTCTTCATCTGCAGGCAACTGATTTTCACAGATTTTTCCCACAAATTCTTTTGATGCTACACAACATGGCCAAGTCCATTGATACTATAAAGCCAACCTTGAGTTTGTCCCAAAAGCACACTCAGGAAAGCAAAGAGATCTGCTGGAACACCCTCCATCATGCAGCAAAGACAGCCAGGAAGCTCCTCAGGAATGCAAAGTGCCCAGATCCGATTGCACGAGTCAAAGGGCTGCTCATCATGGACATGAGGGCCCCAAACCATCCCATGGCATCCACAGCTCCCCGTGGGAGGGAGAGTTCACCACATGAAGTGAGATGAGATTGCAGGAGGTGAACAAGCTACTTCAGCTGAATGCACATTAACCCTCAGGTGGAGCAAAGATGAAAATATTTGCCCTATTTTTTTTTTTTAAATAATTTACCATTGCTGAAGGAGAGACCATCAAAACCCTTGACTTCCTAACGGTCTGAGAACAGCAATAACCTAATAATCTTTTTCTTATGAATCAAGTACTCCCAAATATTTATAACGAACCATTACAGCATGCATTGCAACTTTACAAGCCTTCATCTAATTACTTCCACTGAAACAAACACACAAATCTTCCAGCTCGGAGCTGCCACACGCACAGACTCTCTGAGCACCAAGCCCTCAGCAACCTTCCTCTGATGGACACTTTTTTTTCCAGGAAATGACACAGAGACATAGGTAAAAGGTGATTTAGATAGACTGCTGTGTCACAAATTGTCAGGATCTGATTTAAAGACCTTGCCTTTGTCAAGAAAGACAGTTGGGTGTCTGCTTTAAAGAAGTACTGGGAATATTTTCATCAAAGGTTTGAATTGAAAAACAGTGGGAGGTAAATATCTGAGATGTTGCCAAGAAAGACCGCTATATCCGTGCAATTACCATTAACAGGGGACAGCAGTGGTTCAATGAAGTAATTCAATCTGGTGTCCTACATTTTATCAGACAGCAATTTTGAGTTCTGACATAAAAGGCTGAGAAAGAGGATTGGACTCTTTTCTGTGAAATTCAGCCTTAATTCTTGCAATCAGGAGATGTGTTCTCTGCTCCAGGTACAAGCCTACTATCCCTCCAAGGGACTCAAAAGAAGAATAACCTAATATTCACCTTAACACCGCTCATTCACACGGGAACAAGTCATACTTTGGGCAAGTTTGGGAACTGAGTGCCTGCAGTATTACAGGAGTGTTTTCCTCCCAACTCAACTACCTCAGTATTTCCTTACTTGCAACTTTTGCCAGGAGAAAAAGCCTGCTGTTTAAAAAATAAAAAAATTAAACAATATTATGCAACCTAATTTAGTAAATGCATTCTTCCAAAATATAAGAGATGGTATTTCTCAGAAAATGGCAAAATGAAAAGCTTGTGGAAGCCTCCACCAGAATAAAACCATCACAAAGCTTCTCCTCATCACTCATCCATCCATGGTGCACTCTCCTAGCTCCTGAGAGGCTTCTCCATTCTCTCTCTCCACACAGTCCTGTCAGTCAGTCCATCAAATGACCGTGCTGGTGGTTTCCAAGGTCACCAAGTTTGCACAGCAGCTCTGGCAGGCAGAGCTGGACAGCCCAGGGCTCCCGTGCTGGGGCACAGGATGAGCTTCACCCCCTCTCCACACTGCACCTTTCTCTATGAGTGTGCTGGTCTACAAATTGTTGTGTTATGCCACACAGAGATCTTTGCAAGGTTTCCCTGTTATTTTAACAGCACACAGGCAAAAATGTTAATTTTATGTTTTTCTGAGGAAAATCTCACCACAAACAATAACACCATCAGATAATTTGCATCAGAAACAGCCCAGTGTTGCTCTTTCCACTTGGCCTACAAACAGATTCTGCCAAGTTCCAAATTTAACAAAAAAGCAGCAAACTGGCTCTTGTGTTGCAGAGAATGTGGCCAGCCCCCTTTAAACATGAACAAAGCCAGGGCTCACTGAAGCACTCCCTCAGGGACTGCATATCCCTTTTCATGAAATGATATAGAATCTCCTCTGGAGACCCAACACTATCTTTGCTCCCCAATATTAAACACACAATGCAGCCAGTGCTATTCTCTTTCAATGATCTGAAACTGAGACCCTTGGAAGATGAAGGCTCTCTATGTGACAGCTTAACTGCTTGCAATCAAACTAATTTGCTGTAGGATGACCTGAAATGAGTTTAAAAGCACCATAATGCATGTTTAGCAATCAGTGAAGCAATCCTTTATTATTCAGGTTCACATCTGCAATTCCTGTCACATGTTACCACAAAGAGGGGGGAACACAAAAAAATAATTATTCTGCTTTGCAAAAGCTGATGAGCAAAACATGAGCCACAAGTAACATGGGCCATTAGAGACCAAACTTAGAGTGACAGCAAATCTTAAGTCTTTTTGCTACTTATAGAAATCTTATAATGGCCAGAAGAAGAAATTATATAATTAAAACCTCACTTATAAATGATAATGTCTTGATTTTTCTAAATTGATTTTTGCTGGAAAAAAAATTATTAAGGAAGCTCACCTGAAATACCGTCAAAAATATGAACTGAGTGTGTCTCCAGGATTTTAAACTGTAAATGATGCTAACAACCACGTTCAACATCTCCCTTTCTGCCAGTAACAAAAGTTGGAGACCCTTCTGACAAATAACAGAGTTCTTTATCACCCCTCCAAATACATAAAACATCTCATTTCCTTCCTTTCTCCCTTTGTTTTTTCATGCTGTCTCCATTCATCACACTTGTTATCCTTGGGAAGAAGATGACTCCATGGAGAACCACACACAGAAGCAGAAGGAAAAGGGTCCAACAAGCTGAGAATACTTGGTGAAAGAAAAACCCCCAATGGAATGACACAAAAGGGCAAAACTGAGGCCAGGCTATTGCAGACAGAACAGAACTGCTCAGCTGTGAGAGCCACAGCAGGACTTAGCTGGGACAAGGAGCAAGCACATTTTAGCTCAGCACTGCTTGGGGATATTGTCTCCTGAATCACCAAATGGATCTGGGAGCTGTCCCAAAGAAATTGAAGAAATGTCACTGTTGAGATAGAGGGTGAAAATCTGTGTTTCAGCAATGAGGGGACACACCTGAAAGACCAGAAGTTCTGAAATCTGATCTCCCTCCTGCTGAGTTGGGTAAGAAGCTGCTGTGGTGCCCTGCTCTCCTTCTTTAAGGTTTGGACAACATAGTTTCAAACAATTCAAAGAAGCACTGTAAGGATTAATATTTTACATTCAAAGCATGCTATTAAAAAATGCATCAGGGCAGGGTCCTTCAGTGTATGAGAAAACAAACTCCTGAAGGGCTGCCAAAATAACTCGGACCCTCACCAGCCCTGTTCAAAATGATCTGAGTAGAGACCTATCCTGACCAAACCCCAGCTCAGGCCATTTGCTCTGCTTGCCTAAACCTTCCTCAAATACTGAGTTAATAATTTGTGAAATACACAGTTTTCTTCTCCAAAACCAGTTGTTTTGCTCCAACTATTGTTACTGTGATTAGCAGGATGCTGGAAATACCCACACTCCTGCTCTTGCTCTTCTTGCTTTGCTGGTCATGTTGTTTGCAAACTCTTTAATGAGTCTCAGTTCTCCCTAGGAACAGCACTATAGTTTATAAATGCTAAAATTAATAGACCTGAGGTAGATTTTATTACGTGCAATGTATTTAGTTGGCACTGATGATGCCTCCCTTACAGCAGCTGTTACAATAAACTGCATTTTCAATGTCTCCTGGAAAACAAAGCACAACACCTAAAAGATTTCAGATGAAGAAACACCAGGTTTCCTGGTCTCATTGCACCACACCAAATCTGCACCAAGGAGGGCTGCAAACACTAATGAGTAATTAAAGCCCACTGAGAGATTTCTACTGGGGATCTTGTCCACTTTTCTTGAATCTGAATTTACTATCAGAAAATTCATAACCTCTGTTGTCAGCTTCACTTCTGCAAAGAATGGGCACATGGAGATATTAAAGTGGAGCTAAAATGGGTTTCAATATACCCTTCACAATAATAGTTGGTAAAACTAATTACAGTGAGAAAATTGGAGATCATTCATTACCCGACTAAGCAAATTAGGATTCGTTAACAATGATTTATAGTGCCAAACACAGGATAACAAGGATTGTCTTTTCAACTCTAGTTACAGGGGACATGACAGTTTATGGTGTGGTGCCATCCCAACAGCCTTTGCAGACCCCACAGTATTTCAGAGGGATACACACTTTTACATAAGCAAAATACATTAAAATGCACTAAAAATAACTGAGCAGTTTAACCTACTTGCAAGAACAACAGTTCTTTGTTTACCAACACCACTGTGCACACAATGTGGAGTACAGCACCACGTCCCTTCTGCAGCTTGGATTTATTAAACCTCTTCCAAATGATACCTTTGATCCAATCTGTCTCTCTCCTGTGGAAGCTGATGGGTCCCTGCTGGACTGTTCAAAAGTGGAACCTCTTAACACGCTCTCACCTCAGAGAGGCAACAGCCCCACAAACCTGACCACCCTAAGGGACAAAGCACAGGCTCCTCAGGATCACTGCCAGGGCACATGGACCAGGCAAGGAGGGCAAATCTACTCTTTGAATGTGCTGGTGTAACTAATTCCACTTTTGTTCCATAAGACAATGTCTGGGGTGAAAATGCCCCCCATTGCACGGGGCAATATCTGCCCTTTTCTAGGCCAAACACTGGTTTTCCATCATCTCCATACTAAACACCACTGGTGCTCCCCTTATTCTCCTTGGGACGAGTTTTTAGAGCTCTGAGTAATGTAATGCAACATTGCACAACCCAGTGTCCCAGTGGCCTGCTGTAACCACACAAACATCTGCTGAGCTGAACCCACCCAGGGCCAGACTGCACAGCACAACTGATTAGCCAGAGCCTCTGGGAATATGTGCACGATTTATGTTAGTCTGAGTCACCAGCCCATGTGCAAAGCACAGTTTTAGCTTTTCTTTCTTTTTTTTTTAAGGTGGAGCAAAAGCATTGTTTGGAAAAGAAGGATCACAGGAGTCTTACTCTGCCTTCCCAATATTGTTTCCATCACGAGCTCATTAACAAATTTTATCGAGTTTTGAAAAATCCACAAACTCTCTGCATTTGGGGAAAAAAAAAAAAAAAAGCAGCAACCTGCTAACCAAAAATAAGCATTAAATAAAGGAACAGAAAACCCTCAGAAATTGCCACAAAGACTCAAGAAGCAGACCTGTGCAGGAAATGGAGATAAGTTGCCATAAACAGGGAAACTCTGCAATTGCCAAAGGACTTGACAGTCCTCAGAATAGGGTTTGTTGTTTAGAAGGAAAACACTCAGTTATTTAGGTTTTGATTTCTTCTCTGTTTTGGGTTGCAAACCAATGAACCACTCTATCTTTCAATGTGAATTTGGCTGGGTGGAAGATACATAAATGAGTAAAAATCATTCTTCAAAGCCAGATAAGAGAAAAAGCTTTACTGTTATACAAATTCCAATCATATTCTAAAGCATCTCAACCCCCAGAAATCTTTAGGCAGCTGGACAACAATACAAACTCACATAATTCAAATAGCTTTTCCTTTAAAGTTAAAAAGATTGTGATTTTTCTCTAAAATTCTAACTTCTAATTTCCAGTTGTCTGATCTGACTTCTTGATGAGACGTAATCTACCTTATGGTCTGCCTTTGATGAGAGACAATGACAATTTGCAATGCAAAAAAATATCAAAGACAACTGGGAGATTTCCCAGGAAGTATTCAGTTATGATTTCTTAGGGTGCACCAATATTAACAGCATGTCTGGATTTTCTTTCATATACCCCAGTCATAGACTGGACTGATCCCAGAGCAAACAGTAAAGTCAGGCCAGTTGGAGTCCTGTAACACAGGTGGCTTGGGAAGAGGAAACTCAGAACAGGGATGCTGCAACTGAGGCAAAAGACATGGGAAATTAGAGTGATTTTTACCTATGTCTCTTCTTTTCTGACTACTGACCTAATAATATACAAAAAATATGGGGAAAGTGTCTCCTCTGATAGGGAGCACCGAGACAGAGGAAACAGATTCCAACAACAACAAAAATGTCTATTCAACAAAATCTGCTGAACACACCAACACTTGTGAAAGAAGTAAAAGAGGGTGGTTCCTAACTGAAGACCAAACTTGTTGGGGTATTTAGAACTCCCTGACAGACCTGCACCATTAACACTCCACCAGTGGTCACTCCTCCTGTCCCCTTTGCTGAAGGCATCTCACTACAAAGTCTGTTTTCTCAGTGGCAGTTCCATCACCCCAGCTGGGGGTGGGTTAGGCTGAATCACCTGATGGAGATTCCCAACCCCCTCCATTGCCTTCCTGGGGAAGGTGGGGTGTCGAAGCAGGCTGTGGGAATCCCTCCCCAGAGCACGTGCATTTTAACTTTACCTACTGCTTTTCAAGGAGCACTAACATAGAGCCAATTCACAGAATTCACTCTCCAACTCTGCCATTCAGAAATTTACCTACTTATTGTATATAATCAGGTAAGATTTCAGCCTTCACCATCACTGAAAGTGCATAATGAATTCCTAGGATGGAGCTATCGTAGAGATATAAGAAACGATTTTGTGTTACTGGGAAGTGTCAGCTTTATAAATGTTTCCTAAAACACTCAGTGATCTCAGGAGACTCTCTACAGACTCTCAGGATCCAAAAGGCATTTCAGCTTTGCTGTAGCATGCACAGCATCCACAAACATCGTAGACACATGACCCACCGCCCCTCAAACCTGGCAAGAGCGTGGTTCTCAAAGCAGGTTCCAAGTTGAACAAGCATTATCTCTGTGCTATGTAACATGGCCTAAACACACAAGGAGTCCATCAATACTTGGATTTAAACAGCAAATAAATGCTACTTAATCCGTACCTCAGTGTTCACTCATTCCTGAATAAAACCTGCTTCCATGTGCAGCAGATGTCCATCAGTGCATTTTAACTTACCTGGTTCCTTTGTTTCCTTTGGTGAGCTGCAGTACATACATAATGTATCACAGTCCAGTGTACATCACATGTGGAATAATTTCCAAAGGCAAAAGCTTTGCTATTATCTATTCAACTAGAAGTTATTTTTTCTTTCTTTGAGACCGGTGACCCCTGTTTTGATGTTCCGGGTTAACACTAAACACAAAAACTAACAGTCTGTTCTAGTTAAAAGCTTTGGAAAAAAGAAGTCAATTCAAGTGCATATTCTTTTGCACTTTGATAATGCAATAATTACATTTATCAGAAACACATGCTAATTGGATCATTCTGGAGCATTTTTCTCATTGTCTGGTACCGCAAAACACATCTGGGTTTTATTTGCCCCATGTAAGTTAATAAGAGTACTGACTTCTTTAAAACAATAAGCAAGATAATCCTAAAAACAATTTTTCCGAAGTGAAAAGGGAGGAAAAAACCCTCCATGTTTCCTCCAAGACCATGTAAGTGTAAAAACAGCTTTAAGATAGAGACTGAAGGACATTTTCTACCTTCTTGGCTATTAGTGAAGAAAGGAAAAGGAAGTTAAAGAAATCTGAATACTGTGAGTAGAGACAAGAAACAGCACAGTTAAATGTATTAATGGCACCTAACAAGGGATGTCTCCCCCACCAACACAGATCCAAATTAGAATGATTTGAAGTGCCAATACATTGGCCCTAGAAGATGTCAAGCTTCTTCTTGTTACTAAATCCCTCACTCGGGAGAGCTGGAAACTTTCAAGCTCTCCGTTGGAGCATAGGGGATGTTGACACCTTCCAGATTTTCACTTTACTGGACCAACCCACAGACAGTATGGTGCAGGGAACAGCAGATGGCTTGTCTTCTGTTACCTCTGCTGCCTAAAGATGAAGCTGAGCACCGCTCTCAAACCATGCATATTCAGCTCTCGCTGCAAGGAGAACAAGGCTTATTTATATATACATATATATGTTTCAGCCCTCCAGCCCATATTATATTTGTCCCATTCCAGAGCATGTCTATATATGTTCATATGATTTGAATTTTCCCAGACAAAGGAAAGCAATTCCCTCTGAACTATGGAAAGACACTCGAGTTTTAGCTTTAATGCAAAATAAACGTTGAGCCATTTGATACCATTTTTTTCCATTCATCCCCTCCCTCTTAAAAATACAAGTGACACAAACCAGGGAAAGTGCTGAAAACAAGGAAAGCAGTTTTGTTTTTCTGTTTCACAACTTACCTTACAGTGATCTGGGCTTTGTTTTAATTAGAACAACGACCACCAAGCTTTTTCAATTGGTGCTGCTCTGGTCACACCTCACCACCAGCACTGTGAACGTTCCTTTGGTGCACAAGTCCAAGGTAAATCCAGCAGGACACAGCATTTCTCCAGGTATTAAGCAATTTTTGTGCTTGCATTTTATGCTTTGCAGGTGAGGTCACACATACACAGTCTAATCACATAACTTTCTTACAGGATCATCGACCTCTATGACAAAAGACTAAATTCACCATGTACTAATAGAAGAAAATTACTCTCTGGGAATCTGACAAGAGAGCAACAAAGTTTTTCCATGGTGTAATTGAATACCATATCGTTTCATTTTCCCCAGAGTGTGATGAAAAGATAGAAACAGGCTTTGATTACGCTGTTAACCTCACAAAGCAATGCAGGACAAGGCTCACTGCTTTTTACCCACCTGGTTTTGGACATACATAATGCTCTGCTTCCCTTACAGCTTTATCAAGGCAGAAAAGATGTGCTTTGAGGATACAGCAAGTGAAACGGGGTATAAGCAATTTAAATACAAATCTTGGAAGAAAATAAACAGTGCATTGGATTGACTGGAAAATATTTTTTGACTGCCAAACTTATCTGTGCAAGTAAAAGTTATATTGATGAATGAGGGAATAAACAGAAAGGTATATAGACTGTTAAATCAATGGGGGCATGCAAATAAATCACAACCCCCCAAAAACCGATCAATTTTCAAACCAGCTGGTGCCTGATCCACTTTTCAGGACATAAAATGTAAATCTGGCATAAATACAAGTACAGCTGCAAATCCCAAGAGTGTCCATGAGACAGGGGGCTTTTAAGCAACAGGTAGAAATCACTGTGTCCCATTCTCTGGCCTGTGGTACAAGGAGATGAGGCAAGACTGGTGTAATGGGCTCCTTAAAATCCACAAATCAACAGGAATTGCTATAAGGGGAAATCAAGATCCTGCCATCTCAGATTAGAGAGCTGGTAAGACCATGGTTCATTTTATTTGCCCTAATTGTGTAAATTAAATACTGCTGGGATTTATGTAGTAATTAATTAGCTCAGGAAAACACTGGCCACCCTGTTGGAAACGTTACTTCCAGTGCATTTGTGGAGGAAGAAATAACAAAGGAACGTTAAGTTATGGCCAGAGTGGGGCTGGTGGCTTAGTCCTATTTCCACACACTAAGGCACTTTTGTCTGAGGAGGAAGCTATGCTGTTCAGAGGCACATGTGTGAAAGTTGAGATACACTTACAAAGTAGCCTGTTCCCAAGCTGGAAGGAGCTGAGCTCTGCAATAAAACACAAAGACAAAGTGGAAAGTCAGTGATGGTTTTTAACACGTTCCAATCCACACAGCTCATTACCAGCCCTTTCCAAGCTTTTCATCACTACATCACAGCACCAATGTGCTGCCCCTTGTCATCTGCTACTGAAACAAACACGCTGTTGCTTAATTTTTCCCTTTACATCTCTCAACGACTCTGAGATGGTAACGTGCTATTTACTGAATTCCAAGCTTCTGCGGTCGACGTAATTGCCAATTTATTTGACAGGCAGCTGGGTAATGAATTAATGATGGCATTTCGCCCTGCACTGAGACTAAACAGACACTCATCAACCAGCCTCCCTGACATGCTGACATTCAATGCCCTGGACTCCAGCTACTCAGCTTCGTGGCCACAAAGGGGCAGGCGGGAGGGGGAGAAGGAAAAAAAAAAGTAGACTGACTTCAAAACAAAAAGCCCGGTGGGTTTGGATGACTTTTTCAGTGTATGACCTGTTTGCCAATTTATTCCCGAAAGGCCCTGGTTAGTACACACATAGTGCTTTTCTAAAATGAGACATTTTGTAAACATAATTAGTAGTCTGAAATGTAAAGAACGCGTGGGCACAGAGAAGCCGCTTCAGTCAATGTGCCGTTTCCTGGAGAATGCAGACACTACAATTTCCCATTTGGGTGTCCACATTGTTTGACAAACCAAGGACTTAGAAAGAAAAGAAAAACACGAGCAGCAAACATCTACAGTGTGAAAGAGATTTCAAAACTCAAACTCATAAAAATAAGTGAAACTGATATTATAACCATGGGAAATAATCAAATGGTTTAAATGCTTTAAACAAAAAACCATCATGAAATTCAGTTTAAGTGGGGCACGATCACAACCTCTACATTCACAGGAATTAAGGAGATAAAGGGTTTTGTTTCATTAGTTTTTCATCTAAGCAATGGGGATTACACAGCAGGTTCTCTTAGAGACACAGGGAGAGACTGAAACATCTCAGTCCTAATCCAGGTCACTGCCTGTTCCACTGCAGGGTGGGTGAACAGTTGCCAGGGCTCCTGCCCGGAGAGTCGATGGACAAGGAAGCAAAAAGCAGAGGACCATTCTCTAGTGAGCACTGAGACAACCAGTCTGTAACTCCTGTAGCTCAATTCCCATTTCTGTTCCTCAGCACAAGCTCATTTTCAGTAATGCCACAGCTCAGGGATAACCAGGAACTGCAGAGGGGTCCAACCAGCCCGGGAAAACCACTGGAAAGACCAAAAATTGTCATCACTTCATCCCTATTCTGAGACACTTCTGCAGGGCACTCCAATGCAGATCTGCAGTGTACAGGTCTGGTTATCAGCCTGCAAGGGGAGCTCCACAGAAACAAAGAAATTCTGAAGTCCTCCTGTCCCCGCTCTTGCTGTTCTGGAGCCTCAAGTTCTGCCTACCACCATCACCCACAGCCCAGTGGCAATGCCCCTGATAGTGCCTCTGCTCAAGAATGGGCACTGCAGATCTGGGAACACATGGCCATGAGGCCCCAGGGCTCAGCACAACTGCTCTGCTTTCCCCAGTGTCACTGGGACCATTCTCTGTGCTGGGAATAACCTGCTCACCTCCACAGCCCCGGTCACTGCCCAGCCTGGCTGCTGTTCCCAGCTGGGAAGTGCCCTCCATGGGCCACCAGGCCCTGGATTTGGGAGCCTGTGGCCCCCCTGGTGCAGCTCTGCAGCCCCTGGCAGTGAGTGCAGTGCAGCACACTCCAGTATCAAACACATCCACGTTCCTGGCAGAGCACACCACAAAGCCTGCCTTGCTCCTCCCTCAGCCTGCTTTCTGCCTCATGCCATTTTTCATTCTTTTAATTTAAGCTAGAGAGATCTGCCCACAAGTACAACACGTGCAATCATTATAACCACTTTTGTTTCAGCTATGTACAGATGCCAAGCGAGTCCCACTCTTTCACTCACAATTTTTAAAACTTACTTTACTGGCTGAAAGCTCCAAAGTTTGCCTTCTGCATCTGTGTGTAATTTTTGTCTGCTTTCTATTCCAAGTTTTGGAAGGATCAAGTATCAAAACAAAACAATAAAATGGAAGAAAAAAAAGAATAAGCAAACAAAATATTTCCCACTGAATATTTTCATTCCTTCAAAAGCAATGTTGCAATGGCTATGGGAGGACAGTCGAAACATAGCAGTCAAATGACTTTCACTGAACAACTGTGCATTTTCAGGGAATTTGAGTTTGCTGAATGGAAATATAGCCCTTCACACATTGCATGCTGCATATGGAGAGTACAGTTTGCAAACTCTTTTTAATTGAAGTACAAAAGACTGTGCTGCACATGCATGGATGACTGTCAGCTGTGTGTGAACTGTGTGTTGACAGAGCACAAAGGCTGAAGCGAGGGCTATGCAAGAGACAACTTCTCACCTTTTGGGTAACTCCCAATAGCGAAAGGATCCCACTACCCAGTGCCCAGCCTGGGTACCAACTGCACAAGCATCTTTACAAGCCCATGCTGAGTCCAGATCCTGCACTGGATGGTTCTACATCTCTTATATAAAGTGTGCCTATAATAGAGGTAATGGTTTCACTTTCCGAAACCCTTTGCAAAATAGGACATCAGATATACTGTTTGATATTCACACAACCACCAGCAGAAGCCTGCATTAGGTGCCCATCAGCAAAACACACTTGTTTAAAATTAACATGGTTTTGGTTTTGTTATTTTCCTTCTGGGTTTTTTTGTTTTCTTTTATTTTTTTTTTCTTTTTTTTTGGTTTTGTTTCCTTCCTTTCTTAGAGAGAAGAACTTTGGCCCAGAAGCAAAAATGTAGTAACCCTCGTGTAAGCATTAGTTTATTGTGTACCAAAGAAAATTACATCCTTGAGGTCTTGGAAGGCACAGTTATACCCATTTTGCATATATATTGTGCATTACTTGGGGAGCTGGGTGGGGAGAAAGGCTGTGTTGTACATATTTGTTCTGGCTATTGTTTATGCAGGTCTGACTGAATGAAGGAACAGTGGGTATCATTTCAATTTCTGATGTCAACATCAAATTACTTATTTAATTTCATGCCTGGCGAAGCATTGTATAGCTACACGCAGAATCATTTCACTTCATTTGTTATGCTGTGTTTTCTTGGCGATTGGCTTGCCTTCCAACTGACAGCTTTAATTACGACATGAATTTGATTGCACTGCCGAGGAATTAACATAATGCAACAAAGCATTTAAGCACCCAACCTTAGACACACAAACACACACATACACACCCTGGCAAACACACACACACACACACACAAAGCAGCAGCCACTGCAGCTGATCAGCTCCTGGCACACGCACACAGACACGCAGAGCTCTGCTCGTGTGATTCCACTTCGGATGCAGCCAAGGCTGCTGGTGACGCTCTGGAGAAGGAACAGCACTGAGGATTTCAGAGCACATAACCTACTGACTGTCCCTCAGTTTGTCTTCCTCTGGGCTCTGTACAGGTGGGAGGAATGAGAGACAAGAGAATGGGAAAGATCCCATATTTGAGGCTGAAACCGTGAGCTGCCTGAAGGATTGATCTGCTGGGGGGGTGGGCACGTTTCTTCACAGGCCTGGTGGGCAGGGACCTTCGAGACTTCACCCTGAGTGATACCTCGCTGTGAGCTACCCTCAAAGCCCACAAGGCAGTAGGAGCACACAAAGCACTGGGGAAAGGGAAGCACTCATGAAGAAAGCATCAGCTTGAATGAGAGCCCAGGATGAGACCTTTCACACAGGAGACAAATGGAAAGAGTCCTGTCCCACTCCCTGTTCAGGAATTGGAAAAACATTCCAGACAGAAAGGTGCCAACTGTTTCTTCTGGTCTGTGATTCCTTGTTCAGCAAAGCAAGCAGAGTCCAGGCACTCCAGGCTTCTGCTGTGCACCAAGAGTGGATGATGTGCTGCCTCCCAGCCCGTGGCCACGGGAGAGGCTTCTGCTACTCATCCCCCACTGAAAGCCTGCAACCAGCACCAGAAGCAGCAGGCAGGGTGAGATCAGACAGATCAAGAATTTAGGAATGTGCACCAAAGGAATCAGGTGCTTTGATTTCTGATCAGCACAGAGGTGGCTGAACCCCTGAATACTCAGTGCATTCGCCATCCAGGTTAGATGTAATTCTCATGTTTTCCTCAAGTAAATCTCCTGGCTCTTTTGTGAAACATGACAAAAAAGTATTCCAAAGAGGGAAGACTCAATTAAAAATAAATACATACAGAAAGATAGGGAAAACAAGTTGACTGAGCTCCAAGCTGAGCAAAAGAGAAAGCACTGCCATCTTGTCTCCAAGCAAGATCTCAACAAAATGAATTCTACTACTGGCAAAATTTTGATGAGATTAAACTGACTACAGCACCCTATATATATACAGGAAGAGCAGCTCTCCAATTTCTCTTTTAGGCCCCTGGAGCTACCTCTGTCCATAAAGGAAAAAACAAGTTGTCATTCCAAAAAAAAAAAAAAAAAAAAAAAGAAAAAAAAAGGGAGACAGGCAGAGAGCCATGGGTTTATGAAATTCAGACAGGGAGCTGGATCAGGGCACTGCCACACGCCTGCACTGGAGCATTCGAGCAATCATTATCCCTAATCTAGCAGAGGTCAAATTCTCTGCTAATTATGTTCTCTCACAGAGGGGTGTGTGCCTGGGCACACATGTGCAAGATGAGGACAAAGAAAGGAGTTGATGGAAATCAGTCTCACTGCATTGCACCTGACAAGAACAGAGGATATTCCTCTTCCTGCTGCCTGATGCTATCTCAAGCCTCATTAGGAGAAAAGTCTCCTGTTTAACATGGTCTTTTCACTGAATTATCTTCTTTTCATTTCTGCCCACCTCTCACAATTGCTGCAAATTACCGGCTTGGATCTCATTAGCCTGGAAAGGAGTCACTCCTTGTAAACACACTTTGCATCACTCTGCATTATCCAAGGACTGCAGGTACAGTTACAATAGGCAGAGTTGAAAGATACCTGACAGGAGAGAGAATGAAGGCACTGATGTGTCAGTTTGCAACTGGATATTCATTATCCCATCTCCCTCATTCTGCATCTGTCACTAAACCATCACTTAGGCCCCACATTAAGGCCCATGAAGCTCCAGCACTGCTGTTTCACCAGCCTGCTTACAACTGGGGATCAGAAAATGATCATCTGCCTGCAGTATCTGCACTTCATTCATTATCCACATTTCCATACAGGAGCTTAATCTTACAATGCTGTCAGGCTACATTAGTGCAGATTCATTATATTTCATGGTCAAAATTTGCTTTCTGACCTCAAAGTTACCCTGCCCGCCATGTTTTATGTTTTTGTTCTATCTTCTGTTGGGTGCACAACTTTTTAAGTATTTCTTCTGAGAAAATAGTTGTGAAAACATAAACAAATCTTCAGAGAAAGCTTACTCTGTTGTCTGATGTGTTTTCTGGACAGTAATTGGTGGGTATCATTAGACAACTCTTCTTCAAAAGATATTATTTAAAATA
The DNA here is from genome assembly GCA_038380795.1 of Pyrocephalus nanus. Lineage (NCBI taxonomy): Eukaryota > Metazoa > Chordata > Aves > Passeriformes > Tyrannidae > Pyrocephalus > Pyrocephalus nanus. The sequence continues at coordinate 9,800,037 of CM076281.1, forward strand.
ACCTTATTAACCTCTTGAAGCACCTTTGTGTTCAAGATCAAGCTCAGGGCAGGCTCCCCCAGATGTGAAAGTGGAAGTATCACTGGCTCTTTGTCAGGCCCTGTCATTTCAACACACGGGGTGTTTGGCTTTGGGAGAGAATGGGATGTACTGCTCTGGACTGAAGGGGGCTGGGAAAGGCCACCACAGGCCCAGGTAAGGTGAAAACTATCTCATGCATCTTTTCCAAATCTCAGCTGAACTGGTAACACCAGACCAGAGAGACATGCTTGTATTGCAATGACTTATCAAAGCATAAAGGAACTTTCCTTATTAAGCAAACCATAAACTATGTATAACGTTTTCAGATGTAAATCTTCACACATATATACATAATGTTCCTTTTGAGCAACCTGTGAACCCCTATGTCCTCTCTCGGATGCCCTGGGGAAGTTGGATTTGCTCTCTGCTTCCTTTCAATTTGCCACAGTGCCAAGACAAAGGAAAAGTATTGTAAAAACATCAAAGGAAAATTGGATTGGATGGGTGGAGGGGGAACCAGGTCTGGCACTGCAGTGCTGTGAGCTGCTGGGGAGCTCAATAAGCCTCTGAGCTCTCCACTCAGCACACTGCGAGGGAGCGACAAGGCTAAATTAAAACCATGTTTGTAAGGAGCTGTGAAATTTTTTTGCTGGAAGGTGCTGTGTAATTGTGGAGTTCATTGAAGTGACTTCTCAGCTGCCACGGGGCTCAGAGGCAAAGGATGGCAATGGTGACAGGCTGCCATCCACTGCTACCTGTACAGAACATTTACTCACTCTCTCCTCTGGTTTCAATCTGCTCTTCCAAGGAGCCCTCAGACTGACCTCACCTGACAGCTATGAAGGGCAGGCTCTGAAGAGTTTAGCTGACTGTTCCCATAAAGGTTGGCTCTGGGGAAGAAATGGACCTCTACAATAAGGTGACAAAGGGATGTGGAAAGAGAGTGCTACAGATTTCACACTTGCACAGGAAAAAAAAAAAAATCAGGCATCTGTTCCAGTGATATGCACAATTCAGCAGAAATTGCTAGCTGTGTGCCTCGAGGCTTGAATTCGCACCACGAAATGTATCCTTTACAAAGGTATTTCTTTTAATGCCTGCTCAGTTCAGTTTTATTGGATTGGCCTATAGAGGACACCATCTGGTATCTGTCATCCAAATCTGCATGGACATGCTATCGATAAAATCCCCATTTCCAAAATGTGGGTTAGTTGAGAGTAGGGCCAGATTGCTGGCTGATACAAACTGGGCTGACTAATGCAGCCATCCACGCTTTTACCAGCCAAGGATCTGACCTACAAAATCCCCAATTTAGATACTCTCTGGGGACAGGGCTGTCTTTATATTCTGTGTTGTAAAGCATGTAGCACAGAGGACTCAGAACCATGAATAAAACACTCAAGGATTGTGATGGTACACATAATAAATAATAATAATCTGATTGCAGCAACAGAGAGATTTCTGTAGTCATTCCTCTGTCGGAATAGCTCGTGTGTGTTACCCCGTGAATGGCCAGCATTCTCCAGTGGAGAGAAACACTCCACAGAGCTGCCATCCCAGGCCCTTCCACAGCAGTTTAGGTAGAGCAATAAAGGCAGAGCTTATGCTATTGTTGGCCATGTTATATCAATTCATTATATATAAGTTAGCTGAGTCTCTCTAGACATTCTAATACTTTTCATAAAGACAGTATTTAGCCCAAAGAAATACATTCTTTTCCTTCCCCACTCGGGGTAAAAAGAGGCCACCTCACTTCCCAAGTATGCAGAACATTTTTACTTCGTTAAATGGCCTTTGAATGTTTCAATAGTAATGAGCATTTGCACACAGAAAGACATTGTATCAAACTTTGAGAAGTTTTCTGAACTGGGGTGGGAGATTAAGTTACTTCTTCCTCTCCAGAAACCCCAAAAGGAGATTTTAGCAACAAACCAGCCCATGAACTAAACTGTGTTATGACTTAGAGCCCTCAGAGCACTCCAGCAGGGTTGCCCAGAGCAGGTTTAGCTGCAGGGGTCATACTCACGTCGCTGAGTCTTTCCCGGGAGCTGCTTCGATGGAAACCCTTGGACTCCCCGCTGGCGCTCTCACTGTCACTGTCTCGGCAGCTGTTCTGACCTGGCTTGAGCTGCAGCAGAGAGAAAACAAAGAGAGAAAGAGTTTAGCCTGGTCCAGGCAGGTCCCCTTGTCCACTGCTCTCCTTTAGCCCAGCCCCAGGTCCCCACAAAGCAGCATTTACGTGGTGCTCTCAGCAGGGCCACTGTCACCGTGAGACCTTGTGCCAGGGCAGGGCCTCAGTGACACCATGAACGACCTCAGTGACACCATGAACGACCTCAGTGACACCATGAACGACCTCAGTGACACCATGAACGACCTCAGCCACACCATGAACGACCTCAGCCACACCATGAACGACCTCAGCCACACCATGAACGACCTCAGTGACACCATGAACGACCTCAGTGACACCATGAACGACCTCAGTGACACCATGAATGCAGAGTCTCCTGCACCACAGGGAGGGTGTGAGGTTCAGGTGCTGCAGGCAGGAAGGGGCAACACTCATCTCCTTGGGAAATCACAGTTTAAGGGCTTCATTTGGGAAGCTTTTGGACTCCTCAAGGTATTTCTGCCATAGGTGCAGTTGTTAAAGTTACCATCACGTTGCAGCACACACAGTCAAACCCTCCCTCATTACAGCACAATGTAACGTGGATTCTGAGATCCATGGAATTCTCCCCAGGAGAAGAAGAACTCATCACTCCAGAGAAGCCTTTCTTTGCTGGACTAGCCCCTAACCACATTGCCTGGTACTATAAACAATTCTCCACTAACCTCCATGTTCATAAAACAACATGATCTACTTAATAGCTATCAAATTGCTTTTGCCTTTCAAGCCAGGTTTAATGAACTTTACTGGCATTGTAATAAATAAAAAGTACAAAAAAAACCCCTACAAACTGTATTTTCATTACAATTGAGAACACATCTGCTTTCTCTTATGCCGTGGACTGTGCAGGTCAACACGTTACACAGCAGTGTACTGAGGAAAGCATTTACAATATATATTCATTACTTATGTCCATGAGCACATATACACATATATACACATACATGACTCACATCTACTTCAATGCTGAAAATCCATGTATCTGTTTAATGTATCTTTCCATTTATTTTGCTTGAACATATTACAATTTTCCTCTAGTCTTGTTGATGCTTCATTTGAACTAACCTCCTGTGAAGACTGGTTACTCCAGAGGCCAATTCTGGAAAGAAGTCCCTTTCAGAAATTTAGATCTAAAATCACATACATAAATACTGGCAGCAGAGGTAAATGAAGACCAAATACTTGGGCAAGGTATCTAATGAAGTATTTTATGAGATACCTACTACACTCATCAATACTCATATAACAAACACCAAACAACTCCTCCTAAGTTATTTTAATTACTAATATGATCATAGTAAGTTCTATTCAGACTGTACAGGAGTAGACATTCATTCATCTCCATTCCATGGCTGGAGACCAAAGGTTCCTTCTCCGTGAACACTCTCCATCACCTTTTTGCCCCTCTTTCTTCTCTCTCTTCTATTTCCACACACAAAAATTCACACAGTTGCTCTTTTAATGGTGCATGCAAGCAAAACACACTTGTGCTGATGAACATTCCCATTGGACACTCTGCTCACCCAGAGCCACTGCTGTTCTGTCCCAGGTTCACTGAAGGGCCACACTAAGTGTCCTCACCCCTTATCAATCATCTTTTCTCCCTACCAGAGCAAACTGTGTGTGTGTGACACTTCCCCTTCATCCCTTATTCCCCTCACTGTGTAAGGCACCTCTGGGTGCTCTCCATCAGTCAAATCAAAGAAAGGACACAAAGTATATGGAACTAAAGGTTCCAACACACAACTGAGTTGCAATGCATGAGCACAACTGTAAAAAATGGCACAGGCCTACTCTCAGCTCAAAAAAAATGTAACAGAAGGACTAGAGCTATTTGTCAGACACTTACAATTTAATAAATAAACTAAATATTCCACAGTGCAGCCAGACCATTTCCAGTACAATTATTTTTTTTTCAAATGGAATGGTTTATCAGTCAGATCTAATAGATCTCGGTATCTATAAAAATAGATTTTTTGGAGGCAGAGGGGAGGATAACAAATTCAAGAACTCTTACACTTCATATATAACTCACTGATCTTATCTAGGACCTCTGTGTCCTGTAATTTTATGGTCCCAAGTTTACAGTTTAACCAACCAGAGGAAAATGGATCAAGTTTCCTTGACTTGGTCTTTTGTCAACATCTGCTCAATGATGGAAAAACTCTTATTGCAACTGGGGCATTAGGAACTTTTTCCTAGTCTCAGAATTTATTTTTAGAACTTCAACTTATTTTGTACACAATTTTTACACATCAGTTATTTGCTAACTAATCATAACAGCTCAGTTTTATAATTCTTCTACATCATGAATCCCAGCTATTTACAAAGAAGAGAAGAAAAACCCAGCAGGTGTCATTTTTCTAGACACGATTTACGAGTAAGAGAATTTGACCAAGATATCTGAGCCTTAAATTCTGCAGGAACAAAGTGAACTGCATAGACCAGACAAGAAACTCAGAAATAAGTCCAAGATTTAAAAGCTTCCCATATTTTCCTTTCTTTTTTTCCAAGTTGAGTTTCCCCACGTGCCAAACTGTTGAGGGTTTACATTTTATTCCAAACCCCATCAATCTGTGTTAAATTAAAAAAAATAAAGTATGGAAATGTGCCTGTTGTGTTCTTTTAAGAACCTAAAGTTACACACGAGCACACATGAGAACACTTAACGTGGACAGGCAACGGGTCATTTCCATCTATTCACACAGAGTCAACTGCAAAAGACAACGCTGAAGTAACACTGTGCTGCTAAAAAGGCCCACAGATAAAAGTCTGGCTCTTTAGTTACACTGCATGAGTCTGGTGCATCACCGTGGGGTGCACAGGAGCCGTAAAATCAGCTGAAACTGTCCTTGGAAGAAATGTGAAGTGCAACGTTGATAACTCTTGTTCCTCTATCATTCCTGGCAGGGTACCCAAGCAAAGAGCAAAGCCAGCACGGAACTCCCATGGTGTCTACTGAAGGTAGCCCAGGAATGGCAACAGGAACCCAGGGAATGGCTGGAGCTGTGTCAGGAGAGGTTTAGGTTGGATATTAGGAAAAAGTTCTTCCCCCAGAGGGTGGTTGGCACTGGACAGGCTCCCCAGGGCAGTGGGCACAGCCCCAAGGCTGCCAGAGCTGCAGGAGGGTTTGGACAACGCTCTCAGGGACAGGGTGGGATTGCTGGGGTGTCTGTGCAGGGCCAGGGGTTGGACTGGATGATCCTTGTGGGTCCTTTCCAGCTCAGAATATTCTGTGATTCTGTGAAGGTCTCACTGAGGAACTTCCCACATTACCACAGCATTACTCTTTGAATTTGCACCAGGGGAGGAGTGAAAAAGGTTTTCCATAAGTGTATTTGACTCTACGCTTTCACTGTAGCGTGGGAATGAATTTATCCAAGTAGGGATCCATCTAAAGGGTATCACAAAGGGGAAATACCGACATTTTCTAGACTGAAAGCACAAACCCCTAAAAACTCAGACTGTCTCAGACTCATAGGGAACGTGCACAGTCTCAGGGACTCCCCGAGTGAGAGAGATGGGGGACATGCAGATGAGCTGACAATCAGGACCTCAAGACACTTGCCCAGGCTGGACAGCACAGGGCTGGACCCTGGGGCACACCCACAGCTCCAAAACTTTCCTAGGAGTTTATGGCCATTCTTAGCAATGCATTTTTTGAAATCTTTCATTGTACCACAGAACTTATTAGTTTGAAGTGCTGTTAAATCTGCTGGAGGATTCCAGAAGTCAAGCAGAACTGGATAAAGTCATAACTACACTTCTTCTATTGCAAGAAAGGAAAAGGGGAAAAAAAATCAGCTGCTGGCTGAGGGCTGGGCTGAATCTCAGCAGGGGATTTTATTTCTGGTTCTTGACCACACCCACCCCAAACAGTGAGAGGAACAGCAGCTCCTCCCTGTTCCCCAAAACCAGACTCTTTAGAGGTTTTCTGTATCAGGGGCATTTTCCCAGTTGGTGATGGTGGGACTGGATGAGTCCCTCACCAATCTGGGGGCACTGCAGCAGCCAGGACAGCTTCTAATGGTGACGTGGCTCTGCTGCCAAGGAGAATTAAAGGGAAAAAGCCCTAAACCCCCCCCACTCCCCTGGGTTTTCACTGCTCCCTTTTGTACAGACACGGTCATTTGGAGCCTGTGTGGGCCAGTGGGAGGGGCCCCCTCAGGTCTCACAGAGCCCCCTCAGTGCCCTGGCCCTGCCCTGGGGACACTGAGCCTGGGGCCAAAGGGCCACAGCTCCCAGGGGTGTGGGGACAGTGACAGTGGCCTGGCAGGGAGGAGGTGCTGCAGGGCTGGATCCCCACAGCCCACAGGAGTGCTCAGGGGAGCGGGGTGTGTTCATTCCCCACAAGAACTGTGTCCCCTGGGGAGCTCATGCGTTTTCCTCGTGGAATTGTCACCCCTGGGAGTGGCAGAAGCTGCCACAGCCCAACCACAGCCCCATCCCCCTGCCCTGCTCGGGGCACACAGGGATGGGGGAATGAAGCTGAGCTGGGAGCCAGAGGGTGGTGTTGCAATTCAGTGGTCTTTCTCACTATCCAAATCTATTTTAATGGGTAATAAATTAAACTTCTTTTCCCCAAGTCAAGACTGTTTTGCCCATAATGGTCAGGGATGACCTCCCTGCCTTTACCTCATAAGGTTGTTCTTCCCTCCCCTGCCCTGCTGAGCAGGGGGGTGTGAGAGGGGCTGGGGGCAGTTTGGCCTCAGCCACAGTAAACTCACCACACTGTGGTTTGGAGAAAAGTACTTGCTGCTCCTTGACTGAGTCACAAAACTGCAGACACTGCTGCCCTGCAGAGTAATGTGGAATAGAGGCAGAGCTGGAGACTGGCAAGGGGGATCAGAGAGTGACAGGGGCACTGAGAGAGCACAGAGAGGAGAGGTATAAGATGTAGAACACTGAGAGTGACGATTTAATGAAGAAAGACAGACTAGCTCAGGCCTAAAGGTCACACAGAAACCATCCAGAAATTGCTGAGATTCTGAATAAACCAAAATAGATGCAAAAACATCAGTATGGAAGTGCTGTAAAAGCATGAACTAACAGTAACTTTGTTCAGGGCATAGGGGGATTTTCTGGTGACTTGGAATCTAGTTGTACTATTTTTGCAGCAGGGAAACACTCAGCCTTATTTTGTGACAGTGAAAGTGCAAACAGAATATTCATCTGTGTCCAGGGAAAGCAGGGCTCTGCTCTGCTCCTTCTGCCATTCAATGTTAAAAAGTAAAACAGACCTAAATATCCAGGCTTAGGAGCTGGACAGATCTACAGGAGCAGTGCCATGGTTACCGTGTTAGCCAGACATTTCTGTGACATGAAAGATGGGGACATAAGCCATAAAACACTCCTAAGGATAACCCATAACAGCATGGCTGTCTGTTGCCTTTTGTCTCAGGAAGGATAAGAAGGAAGGACAGAGACAGTCAATCATGTTAAGAGGTGTAAGGGAGGATGAAAGGGCAGCTGAGCCCCAGACCCCAGGGAGCATCATCCTCTCGGGACCACAGTTTGTTGTGCTGGATCCCTAAACCACTTTAGATAATTCCATAGCAGCAGTGCCTGGTTAGCATGTAACAAAAAGCAAAATAAATAAACCAACTGAGAATTTAGCAAAAGCCTTTTTCACAAAGGTTATTTATCATGTCAAAAACACCCTAATGTGGCTCTCCTGAGCTTTTTTATTTTAAAATATATTTTAATTTAAAAATCCCATACCATTTGGCAGCAGTAAATCTATGGTATAGTTTCAAGAGGTCCGAGTTTCCACACCATATGGAATTAGAGGATTATTTCACTACATTATACTTTAGAGTTCTGAATACTAACACTTCTCCCTGTTACAGCACAGCCAGCAACCTAAGCCTCTCCCAGAGTCCTGGAGGAAGGGGACACCTGCTCCCCAAGAGGTGGCAGAACCCTGCTGTGGGGAGGAGAATTTTAGGGTTTCTGTTCTGCCTGTCACTCTTTATTTACACAGCTTTTGCAAGGGCAAGGCAGTCCTAAACTGATGATCAGCTCCTACCTGGGTGAATATATGGCCAGGCTCAGATCAGGTGGTGAACAGACTCATTCATGTGCCATCAGCAAAGCTTCCCAGCTCCTGAACACCTGAGCAGCTACAGCCCAGGCCCAAACCCATGGCAGGAGATTGTCCTGACCAGGGCAACAGCCCTTCACAGTACAAAGGCATTTGTACCTGATCCTGGCTTGCCTCCAGTTGCTCTCTGGGCTTCTCCCAGCAGCCCAGACTCCAGCCAGGCTCTGGGATCAGAACTGTTGTCACTGCTGGCAGTCACACGTTTTCCTCAGTGCTGCACACACAGATCTGGGCAGAAGCACCTGCAAATCAGGCACTTGCTTATGACTGCAGGCAGCTCCAGAGGCCAGGGGGCAATAGCCAGCTCAGCCTGTAAGCAAAAGAAGGCCTGGCTGAACCCAGTGCGATCCCAGTTATCCCAGTATGGACCTCACACAGCCCCCAGGCACGGCAGGGACATCCCCTGTGGCAGGACTGCACAAACACAGCCCAGGGAGCCAGGCCCTGCCCTGCCCAGGCAAACACACAGCCCTGAAGTGCCTGCCACCACTCAGAAAAGAGCAACAGCAGATTTCATGTAGAACAGAGTATTGGATTGCAAAGAAAACATATTTTATCAACGATCAGGAACAAATCTGGCTGTATGAAAACAAATAAAAGGAGAACTGCATAGCAAGGAAAAAACAACAGTTTAAATCAAGGCTTGTAACTTCTGATTTCAATCATGATTAACAGCTGTCATTGCAAAGCTTCTATTTATATCTCTCATGCTACTGACAGAAGTTAGACAAATACTGCTTAGACAGCACTTCCATGTCACCTAAAGCATTAAAGGTGGTTCAACACAGAGGCCATGGGTCTGGAGCAAGACCTCTCCACCTCCGAACAGGAGAAGACCTCTCCAGCTGAGCAGGAGAGCAGCACAAAGAAAGCAAATCAGAGGTAAGATAATGAGGAGGAAGAATATTTACAATACCCAGGTTTAGGCAGTAAATATGAAAAAAGAATTCACACTGTGTGTGGACTCTGAGCATTAATAATACAAAGACGTTTTTCACCTCAGGGAAGAAAAACCTTGTTACCTGAGAGATACAACAAAACATTAGGAGAGGCTCTCTGTGTATGTCTTGTATATTCTTATGACAACCAATGCACACACACCAAGAAATTGCCAGTTGCTGAGGATCCAGGCCCACCTGCCATAATCCTGGGATCCAACATCCCTACCAGAATATGAAGCTTTATTTCTCTTACCTGTATGGTAAAAGTGAGGCAAACCAACAAAGACAAGATCTTTGGTTTCCTTCCTACCTGTACTGAGAAGAAAACGTAATTTTCCTGTTCCAAAACCCCCTTTATGAAAAATCCCGAGCAAACAGAATCACCTAGTCATAGGATGTGCTGAGTTTGAAGAGACCCCAAAGGATCCTGGAGTCCAACCCTCAGCCCTGCACAGGTCCATCCCTGAGAGTCACCCCCTGTGCCCCAGAGGATCATCCAAACACACATGTATGTTTTTCAATTTCTTGCTGACAAAAAAACCCAAACCAAACCAAAACAACTAAATCCAATAGAACTTGAACAAATAACTACAAACAATTTCCTAATCAGCTCTATGATAGAGAACAAGGGTGCCTTTAACTTACTTATTCTAAAGCACTGCTGGTCATTTCTTGCTGCCTCTGAGCTGATCCTGGGTCTGCTGCTGCACTTGCTCAATACACTGGAGTAGAGGAACTCATCCCTTACTGCCTTAAATGGGGGAGATCCTACGGAAAATAACCGAGATGCCCCCCTCTGCTGCTGGGGAGAATTTGGCTGTTTAGCATTGTTATTACAGAAACACCAAGTGAGCGTGTTCTGCTCGCAGTAGCAAGAGCAGAAGCAACACAGGCTAAGAATAAATAGCATCCTTGCCAAGCGGGGGTGGGGGATAAGGAAACGGGCATTTATTTCCAGATCGTCTTCTCCTTCATTATATGCTTGGGCACCCTTAGATACACAGCCCACAGAAGGTGCTCTGAAGGAGCCTTGTAGCTCTATTTTATCTAAGTTTCACAGAGAATGCAGCCCATCATTTTTTTTTTTCTGTGCTGTTTATACAGAAATCAAAGATAAATTTGGCATAAACTCATCACACCCCAGAATCATACATACATTATACACCCTAGAAAGTGTAACAGGCTCGCTCTGTTCCCCGGCTCCCAACAGGAGCGGGATGAGACAGCAAGCTGTTGGCAATTGCAGCAAATGAAGCGTATTTCAGCACACTTCAAAAGCTGAATTGCAAAAAAATATAGGCTTCTTCTGACCCTTTGCATTTTGATGGTTGCACAGTGAGAAATACGGCCTTCAAAATTACACCTTGCAAGGCTCTCCATTGTACCAATCAATCTGTCCAAGCTGCCTCCACAGCACAGCTCTCGAGCAGAGCAGGATGAGCAGAGAGGGTCTGGCTGGAGCAGAGCAATCAGGGTGGGATCGATCTGCCCCTCCCAATATTTACTCAGTGCCACTGCTGAGCTTGTCTGTATCCCACCCTGGATTTCCAGGGCCCTCCCTAGGCCATGTTGAAGGGAAAACAGTCTTTGTGCCACAAAAAACACCTCTGAAACACAGCTGCTTAGTGGCTGTTCCTGCCTGGCACAGGTGTGTGTGTCATCCTTGTGTACAGGGATATCCATCCATCCATCCATCCATCCATCCATCCATCCATCCATCCATCCATCCATCCATCCATCCATCCATCCATCCATCCATCCACATGCCTTCTGATCCACACATGCTACAAGTTCTGTGTGTTATTCAGCCAAGTGATGCCCATTTCCACCATCTGCACTCCTTGCTCCTGCTTTGTGCTTCCTCAAACCAGATTTTCAGCTTTATGGGCATGTCATGACCTCTTCCCACCGTGCCTGTCCCCCCACCCTGGGAATACCCGACAAGGAGCAGTTCACACACATTGGCTGCAGGGCCTGTGTTCTGGGGTCCCATTCAGCCTTGCTCTTTTCAAAATGGAGAACCAATCTGGCAGTTTTACCCCAGCATTCTGTGTAAGAACAGATTATTTCAGAGCACTTTGCAAGAATGACTTTCCAGATCCCTTTAGACCTTTACCAGCTCTGGTTTTGGTGGTGACAGGCACAGGGACCAGCTTGTAGCCTCAAGCACTCTGTCCCAATCTCAGCCCTGGACCTGCCAGGAGTTCTTGTTTCTGTCATACAGGGAAGATCAGGAGCAATAGGAAAGCAAGGGCAAATACCACTTTTAACCTGAATCTCTGGAAAGGGGAGAGAATAGAAATACTATCCCATTTAGCCCAGAGTGGCTGATATCCAACTCCCTGAGGATTTTCTTTGGCCTCTAGTTGACTTTGAAATGTATAACTTCCTGGAAGAATACTTAAGTGAGAAGATAAAATGAATCACATGATGGAACAAAAAGCAAACCGGCCAGACTGAAAAACTCTAAGAGCACTGCAGCTCTGCAAATCCAGCTGAAGAACCTCCATCTACTTTAATGAGGGGAAGCACAACCCCAGGGTATCTTCTGTAGGGTTCCACTGGCTTCATGTCCACAGGATGGCTGCTCCTCTTGTGCAAGGGAGATGTAAGATGGGATGAGACCTCTTGGGAATATCTGAAGAGGTGAAGCAGCCTGAGAAAGAGCAGGGTGACTGTACTGGCTTGAATGAAGTCACAGTGCCCACCATCCTTTTTCCTCAACACAGACCACTAATGTGACACCCAGCTCACATTACAGAAGTAAATAAATGTCCTGAAGGAGGAAATATCAGTATTCATGGCTGGACCTCGAGATGTTTTCCACTGCTTACATAAAGGAGCCCTGTTACTTCAGCGTTCGATATAAGCCCAGAATAAATATTTAATAATTTGGTTGCATAAATAATGATTTGAAGGTTGAGCTATTGGCTTAAAACTATAATACTATTTTAAGCCGTTTAACTGCCCAGCCAGATAAATTATTCAAGACTTAAAAGTCATCCTGTGGTCTCTGTACAAGGAGAAAACTAGGAAGTTGTAACAATAATGACAAAAGCAGGGCAAGATCAATCAAACCACATGATCTCTAACACAAACAAGCAGCAATTAAGCAGCAATCAAGACCAATCTGACTGGGGTTGATGTCCTTTTATGCCAATACTCTCAGTCCAGAGAGCAAAACTTAATAATGTTTTGCAATTTATCAAGGGAACCATAAGTCTGCTCTCAGTGGCTGGGCCAAGAGGCTATTATGATAGTATTTCTCTATAATCTAATAATGTGAAGGAAAGGGGGGGAAGCAGGAGTAAAAGCATTCTGACATATAACTCACGTCTATACATATTGTGTTTTCCTCTTGCTTGAATGATAGAAGCAAAAGTCATAACAATACACCTCAGCACCAATTTGTTCGCAGGAAAGGGGGGGCTGAAGTATCTGGCAAAGAAAATTTATTTGAAGCATCACAGAAGGGCAGGGAATGAAGCATCCAAATTCATTAGCAGCTGTCATTGATTGGAGATGAGTTCAGTCATCACAAATAACTCGGGAGGAAAGCAAAAGGAGGAACTATTGTTTAAATCTGGATTAGGAACTACCAGGAAAAGGAATGCTGAAAAATTACATCCTTAAACCACAGTTTGACTTCATGGCTTAGATCTTGTTGAATTTTCCCCCTGAACTAATATAATACAAGCTGCAGCTGGTCTGAAAAATTCAGAATGCCTTCAAACTCCCAACAATACCAGCTTGTTGTTGGGCTTTGGCTTTGCTCTACATTATTATTGGATTTTTTTTTTCCTGTTTGCTTTCCTCTCTTCCTCTCTCATCCTAAGATATAATGTAAAATACACCATGCTTTCACCTTGGAATACATTTTGCCAGCTGAAATAATGGAGTCCTCCTGCTTGCAAATGTCAAAAAACCCCTCACAATAAATTTTTCAGTGTGTCCCTCATCAACAGTGACCAAAGGGGATTTAATGTTTGGTCCATCTGATGAGCAGGTTGCCTCAGTCCAAGTCCCAAACCCAAAAACCATTCTGCCAGCCGGTGTTATTAGTCCCTGTGTTGGCAGCCTGAGCAAAGAGGTGGGATGCAGAAGCCATAAATACTTGACTACTTCTGTAACTTAAACTGATAAAAAATCCCCAATTTAACTTCTCTTTCATATGCTTTAAAATTGTATTAAACTTACCCATCTTGATAATATAGTCATACACTGGATAAGTGGAGTTTTATTATTGTTTTAAGATAAGTGCAAAAAAAAATCTATAATACAGGACTACTATCAAATTACAGTTACTTGAATTAATCCTCCTTCTGGCATTTAATAATTTGTAAAGTGCTTATTCAGAAAAAGGTCAAAAATCACTTGGAAAGATATGTTAATGGCTCTCTAAGTAATATTTAGGCTTACTGAGTAAATTTTCACACTTAAGTCACGTATAACAAGCATCACAAAATGTATTATAAATTGTGCTTTCACACTGGAGAGCTGTGTGTACATACATGTTACAGCCTCCCCACAAGACAGCACTTGAGCACTTAGTTAAATTCATCTCAGCTGAGGAAAAAAATAAGCATCTCTTCGCTGTTATGCCAGAAATATATTCAATATATGCTCTCATAAAGAGGAATATTTACCTGACTCAGGGCCTGGAGGAGACCATTATTGTTCATCTCTATGATTAAAAAACCCATCAGAAATGATAACCCAGATAACTGTCAAAAAACCCCAACTTCTCAAAAACTCAATCTTAAAAAAATAATTAAAAAAGAAATATAGCTGTAAATAATTGGAAATTAAGGAAGACAAAGCCCTGTGCTGATGGATCTACATGGAACCTCTTCCATGCTTTGAAATATTTGGGCTTTAAAATGACCCACAAGACTTAAAAATTAAGTATCAGCATGTGAAAATGTAGCATATTACAGTTTAAATCAACCATTATACAGGCTCAGCAAGCATCAGCACGCTCCTTCCATGCACTAAAAAACGTCAACATCTCCTTGGTGAATAATAATTCGTGAAATAAAGCAGGCGTGCAAAATATGGGTGGCAGGCAGCAAATTTGGGGCACCAAGGTGTTTTAAAATTGTTTTTCCCTTTTGCATCCAGCATCCACCGAAATCTCAGCAGATCAAAGTTTTGCAGACAAGGAGGAAAAAAAAAAGCCTACAAAATTAATAACTATTTAAGTATTCTGTTTCATCATGATAACAAACAGATGGTTTTAATATTCTAGAGGCTAATTTCTGAACAATTAAAAACACAGCAAGACATTAACATCTAATGAAACATTTTAACTACCAGTATATGCATCTGCCATTAATTTCCACACAGTAAGGTCTTGGTTCTCTTCAATCTGTTCTTTATTAAGGAAAGTTTTTCCACTCTGAATTTAGTGAAGTAGAGAATTAACAACTGTTTTCAATCAGCAATCAGCATGATATTTTGCCAGTGAGCATTGAAACCGTCCGCACTATCAGACATAAATTTACTCCTATGATGGCTTTGATCTGCACACTGAGTGGAGATGTTAGAAGGGAATTCATTTTCTAATTCCATTTTCATTTAGAACATATGAATTAACCCCTCACAGATCTCATGTCCCCTTTTATCTACTTTAGATAAAGGACACCTACTTAAAATGTTGTGGCTTGCACATTACTCACAGCCCAGCCAAAAACAAACTCATTTTTTTTAAACCAATGAGAGCATTCTCATGCAAACCATATGGAAATTAAGCTCTTCAAAGGCAAGGAGAATCCTATATTTATGAGCTTCTAATTTATATTTCCTTTGCTCATCTGTGATAAGAACAGAGGGCAGTATTCATCAAAGTTCTACCCATGCAAACACTAGTTGCTACAAAAAAAAATCATTATGCCACATTCTCCAAGCTAATTCCTGTGTTCCCTCATCAAACAGGCTGCTTAGAACTGCTGATGAATTTTTCTGTGGGTTTCCACCAAACTGGCAGGTTATAATTCAAATTAAGCCAAGCCAAGTCCCTCTCTTGGCTCCCAGGGTACAGCGAAAGGCTGATGTTATTCACTGCTTGTAGTCATCGCCTGGCTACTGTATGAATGAACCCAGCAAATAAATTCCACAGGGAATAACTCTAAACACCTCCCTGGTGGGCTGGAATAGCACACTCCCTGTGCATTAAACATGTAGGCAGCTCCGTAAGTGTCTCTGGTTTTCAAAAGGGTTAAGTGAGCGAGGAACTGGGAATGATTTTAACAGAAACCACATTCTCTCCAGGTTCCTGTTTTGCTTTTAATCATGTAATTTATGTAAACATGGAATTGCAAGGCTAAACTAATAAACATTGAAAAAAGCCCTGAGAAAACAGAGATTTAGGGAAGGAGCCAGTTGCAGGCCTCTGCCTGCTGGATTCACTTTGTGGTGTTCAGGGGGGATTTCATGGTGCACCAAGAAATGTCTGTACTGCAGCTCTGGAGAATAAGAGACCTGCATTCTATCTACTGCTTCAAGCCAGGAGAAACAGGGCCACGAACCTGGGGCTTCTACCCACCCACTGATGCCCTACTGATGAGGAATCAGCTGTTCTCCCTCCCTCTAGCTTATTCCAGAAATAACATGCTGGGCTCAACACACTTCCAACAAATAGCTATGCATTTCCAGAGAAATTTCCATAACAGACCATCTACAACACAAACACACCCCATCCCTCTTGTGCCCTGCTCTGTGTGCTTGTCCCCTTCTCAAAGGCTTCACCCTGAACCCTGCCTCAGTACTTGGTTTTTTCCTTCCTTTCAATAGGTTAAGGGCCAGATCCAGAGAAGCTGAGAACACCCACAACCCCCTTTGGAATCTGGGTTTCCAAAATCCGGAACCAGAACAGTAGCTAGGTAGGAAAGGACATGAAAGATTAATCATTCAACTTCAAGCACTGTCAGCACTATGAATTTTGGGGATTAGGGCTGGGAGTTCCTGACGTGCCTCGCAGAGGAAGGGGTGTAACCTCGCTGAAAGACAGTGAGCTCTTGACTCATTTTACATCCACTTTTGGGGCAGTGAAATATGGCTGGAGTGGGGTCCCAGGAGACGCCAGATGGGATTTCAAGAGACCTTTCCAGCCAGTCATATCTGGTTCAGAGAAATGTGCACATTGAAATGACTGTACTGGGACTTTGCCATGTAACCATTAGCTCTTTAACCACCATTAATATACCTTGGAGGCTTTGCCTTATTTTTATATGTCAGACAGTTTCAGACTAGCACTGTATTTAGTGAGGAGAGCACAATATTAAAATGTGACTTTCATACTTTTTATGCTCCAAGTGCCTGGATCTACTCTTGGCACACTACAAAAATAATACTTTTATGATTCAGTTTTTCCATGAAATATTTATAATACAAGTATTGAGTGATGGAAGTGCCAGAATATTACGATTGCTGCACTTGAATTCCTAGAGATTGGAAGCTTTTGTTTGGTCTAGCGGCGTGAAGGAAAAGCGTCCTGCTAAACATCTGTCTCTCGCTGGGGAACCACCTGGGAAATAAAGACTTTGGGGCAGCACTGCCTGAAGTATTTGAGTCCTCAGCTTACCCACTGCAGTCTGTGAGCACCAAGGAGCCTCAGCATTGTAAAATCACAGAGGATCAGAGAAAGGGGCAGATCCAAGAGGTCCCAGCCCTCTGAGCACAAAGGACCAGCTGGACCTGCACCACTCCTGACATGCAGATAACCAGCTAATCCAGCCCAAACTTGCTGAAGACACCCAGTGACCTCTGCAGCTGCTGCAGGTGAAGGGGTGCAGTGTTTCACTGCCCTTGCCTTGTAAAAACCACCTTCACACCTCCACTGCATCTCCAGCTGCAGTGTGTCCTTGTCCCACCTATCATGGATATGCAGAACAGATTTCTCCCTTCCTCCTGTGTTTGAAGACTCTGATCAGTATCTCCACTCCATTTCCTCTTTTGGAAACTAAACTGCCCCAGTTCTGTCGAGTCTCTCTTGCAGGCCGTGCTTTCAGACCTTCTCCACGTACTCCACGTATTTCTCGCACTGATTATTTCCTATTCTGAAGGGAAGCACCTGCAATATCCATTAGGAAATACAGAATCATACAAATCATATGGAGATGAAATGTGTATGAAATGAAATATGTAAGGATGAAATGCGTACTGAAAGCTGGGGCCTGTGTTGAGCCAACTGACTGGTCAGGCAATTTTTACTTCTGGGTGCTGGTCTTGAGACACCTGAAAATATCTGAAGTGATCAACTAAAGTGTTCACAACAAAAACCTTTTGAATTTATGCCATTTTTTCCCTCCTGGAAGTGCTGGTTATTTCTTGTATAAATGATACCAGATCTGTAAAAGATATTTCCTGAACAAAAGAAAAACAGCTACCAGTATATATACAGCTAACAGAAGAACTGTTGGAGAGAGGCTTTGGTAAATTCACTGCAGCTTGATTTAGATCTCTCCTCATTCAAAACCTTACCTGGTCTTCTGCTAAATATTAAGAGCTTTCAATAAAAATTTTCTTTCTTAATAGTTTTTTTCGCAGCTGGAGCTGCAAGGACAAAGTGTAACTCCTCATGGCACTTCCACAGCTGGAATTTATCTGCTGTAAGAAGCTGTTGTTGAAGTGATCTGGAGAAAGGCTTCTCAAACCCAATTTAACAGCTTTCAAAGATTGCTGCCCAACAGCCAGGCCCTTCTTCCTCACTACTGCCTTTAGTTACAGCAGGAGCATTGGATTAAATTAAAACTTAATTTGCTGTTTAGCATCCTGGTTAAGCAGTCTGGAACCGCAAAGGTTTTTCTGGTGTTCCTAAACTTATTTTACAACAGCTAAGACAAGGACTGCTAAGAGGAGGTGCTGACACCCCTGTGACTGCAGACTGGCTGGGAGAGAGAGCTCTGCTCAAACCCAGAGGCAGGAGGGGCTCGGGAGGAGCCGCTGGCTGGGCAAGGCCCCAGAAATGCCAGGCTGTCAACCCCTGGATCCCCCAGCAAACCATGGCAACAGCTGCCTGGCTCTGCAGCAATAAACTGAACCAATTTAATGGCTTTTATTGTTCTGCTGTGATGTTTGAGCACAACCACTTCTTCCCTCCCAGGACTGCCGAGCCCGCAAGGGCAGCGATGAGGGAAGATCTCATTTACCTAAAAGCGCTTATAAATTTTTAATTTGCTTTAACAAGTAAATTAACAAGTCCCTCATTCAGGCAAGTTTTATGGCCCCTTGCCACTTGGGGAGGGCCATAAAAGTTTTATAGATAATCCAGAGCTACCGAGATTGCTCATAATAAATTGTCTGTTTCCTGTTATTTTATCAAACCATTGGGCTTCTAATGACTTAAAGTCACAGCTTCTTTATATCTCCGCTTTTTATGAGCCTGTATTTATAAACTGTAAAGAATATCCTAAATTATACAGGGCCCCTGCTAATCATTACAAAGCCAGATTTTTATTGGAGACAACCTTTTTGCTCACGCCCACCTAATAAACTTCAAGAGATTTAAGGGGAAAAAATCTTTTTAGAGATAGTCTGCTCATTGAACATTGCATTTTAAGATGTAGCTTTAGTCAAAATTTCACTAATGAATACTCTGAAGTGCCCAGGACTCCCTACTCTGATTTTCTGTGGAAGATTGTTTTTTATCTTATTGACTACACAGAGTGCAGATTCTTAGGAGAGATGAACTCTCACTCTCTCAGTGAGATGAACTCCCCATCTTTCCCTTGATTTCTGACACAGGAATTACCTGACAAAACTGTAGGGGTAATCACTACAGTCATGTTTACTGATGTGTGGGGTGGAGGGAAAGGGAGAAGTGAAGGAATAAAGTTCTGTCCTCCAGAGACCCGAATATTGTGACCTGATTAAAACCTAGACCTGCTCTGAAGTTTAGGTTCATACAAAGCTACAACAAATGGGCACTGAGTTAATAATATAGCACAGGTGAAAATAATCAGTATTTTCTGTAAATACCATGTTATGGAAGCCCAGAATACCTTCAACTAAACAGGGAACATGGAATTTGACCTAAAAATTCCCCATTACCTTTTTGTGAAATACAAGTCTGTGGAACTGGAAATTCCATTTAGGATGGAGGAGAAAAACAAGGTAAGAAGATCACCCTCTACTCAGCAGAGCTTTCCTGCTAAATGGGAAATTCCAGCAGGACAGGCAAGTTGTAAAAGCTCAGGATGCTATTTTTGAGAGAGATGCAAGAGCTGGTGCTAAATCCTGTAATATGCCCATTATCTGAAGCACTGAAAGTGCTTGAAGTTTTATTTATTGATTTTTCAGTTTGAAAGTGCCATAGATTCATATCTCACAATATCAGCCCAGATTAAGATCCATTGTGTAATTACAACCGTGCTCATGTACTTTCATTCTTTGGTGTTATGGTTACAGGCCAGTAAAAACAGGCTGTTAGAGTGGATGAACCTCCGGTTCAGACATCGTTGTACATCAAAGAACAACTTGTTCAACTGAATCTGGCAATAAGTACAATGGAAATAAAATAAGGAAAACAAGCCACAAACCCTTCACCAAATGACAGTTATCCTGTGTTTCCTCACAAATCCACACAGAGATAAGTACATGCACAAGTACAGGTACAGGCTATACACCAAATTCTGGTTCTGCTCCTGCAAGTTCAAAAATCCTTCAGATGGAATGGATGCAGAGCACCCCAGGGATCACATTTTTTCAGTTTTCTGGAGTCCTTTTGGATGACTGAAAGTCTAAGTTATTTAAGAAGCAGAACTTAACTGTGTGTGCATAAACTGCAGTCAAACAAAGGCTCTTTTCTGCCTGCCACAGCAAATCCAGAGTCCCACCCATCTGTACCCACTCAGGATGCATCTCCCTGCATCAAATATTAACCACTGCCTCATCACTCAGTAAAAAGATTCTTAAGGAAACAAGGAGAGTCATACAAACATGATAAAGAAACAATGTCCAAAGAATCTTTTAAGAGGCCTCCAGCCCAAAATCCTGTTACCTGCTCCCAAAGAGAAGAAATCCTACGGATCGTGGCATGTAGAGAAAAAAGAGGAAAATAAGCTCTGGAAGCAATGTAAAAGACTGGGAATGACTCAAGGAGGACAAACCCATTGTTCCCAGTGCCTCTGCCTGAACTGCATTTACCCAAGTTGCAGCATTACAAACCTGTCACATGCTGTCACCTCCAGTGGCCGCAGGACTGTGACAGCGAGCGGGTGTGTGCACAGCCAGGATGGAACCCTGACAGGCTGGCAGAAGCTTACATGGAAAAGCCTGACCCCACCAGTGTACTTGAATTTGCAGGTAAAGGTAAGATGTGAAATACAATTTCTGCTGACAAAAGCCACATTTATTGTTGTCACCAGTGTTTACTAAGAATGGACGAAAGGAGCTCAGCTCAGGGGAAAGGGTTATTTTCTTTCACCCACAGCTCTATCAACAATATCAATAAATGTTCTGCCCCATCTCTGAAATCTCCTCATGGATATAAATGGATGCAGAAGTGAGAAAGAAGAAACGCAGCAGAAGCCCTTTTTCCAGAAATCTCTGAACAAACAGTGATCACATATGATTTCCAGGCTTTCTGTGACAACAGTTACAAGTCTTTCTGACTCTGAAGAGCATCCAAACAGTCAGAAACTTAACTTGAGGGAATTGCTGTGCTTTCAAGATTCACCTACTCGAGCCCTGGTTGTGGCTTTTATTTCTCTACAAACACACACATTACTTTTCCAACCAAATCCTTGCAAAAACACTTTCCTGCCTTTGCTACAAGACAGAAGATATTTCCATTAAAGTAAGCAAACTCATCTCTGGTGCACCTAAGGCCTGCAGAGCTCCCAAGTTCACATTTCAGGTTAATCTTTTCCTTTTCTGAAGAACAGAGCATCCTTTTTCCTGATCTCCCTGAGGGCTCAGTATTTGCAACATCAAACAGAACATACAAACCATCGCGCCCCCTCCAAAAGCCCATTATACTGTCAACCAGCTTCCTAACTGCAACCAGGGGAGAAAGCTTATACACTGACTCCAGAGCTCTTTTACTGCTGGAAAGTGTCCATGATTTCTTCAAGCTACTGCTGCATTTCATTTCTCTAAAGAACTCATAATAAGATGGGCAAAGTTCCAAGAAAGAAAAAAAAGAAACCCAACCAACTCAGAGAACAAACCGTGTGTTGCTCTCAGGCACTGGCAAAGGCCAAAGCCACAAGACTCTCCTGCAATACTGTCAGTGACCCTCCTGAATAAATCAGATATTAAGATACAGCCACGTGAATGAGGCTGGAAAGAGAGAGCAGGGCAAATGTCTGCTCCTGAAGGTAATGGTGTATCTATGGTGGGTAAAACACTCACCAAGCACGAAAGCAAATGAGACACCAGGAGCAAAGCCCTTGTGGAGGCCACGCTACAAGCTACTCGAGTTAAAAAGGAATTCACTGTGTATTTATTAATTTTGTGATGAGAGGCTGAGGTGTTATTCCAGGAGGAAGGCCTGAGTGATGGCTGTGACTGGTCTGGGATCTGGGTCTCAGTAAATGAACATCCACAAGGCACAACTTGAACCTCGGTGGGAAGCTGCTGCTGGAGAGTAACACACTATTACTCTAATTGAGAAATTCAAAAAAAGGCAATAAGAGAATGTAAATCAAAACCAAGGGTGTCTGTGCAGCTCTGCTGCATTGGGAAAATAAAATTGATCTTAGCAGGTTTTATCAGCTACTTCCTTGTTTTCTTCCATTCTTCAAGATTTCATATCTATTTTTGTAGAATATTCACTGGCCCCAAGCCTGGGTTACCAGGAGAGGGGTCTCCTCTTTCTGGAGGAGCTCATCTTCAGGGACACAGTCCCAGGGAGGCACAGCCTTCTTTCCCCATGGCCCATCCCAACTGCTGCTCTCCAGGTCCCGGACAGAGGCAACCCCTGAGCAAAGCTGCAGAGCCCCTCCAGTGACTCCCCCAGACTCCCTGCAGCTCTCACCCAGAGCCTGCCAGACAGAGGGGCACTAAATACAACTCCCAGCCAGCCAGCACCACCCACAGCTCTTACCACTAATTTCTCAGTTAATGACTCATGGTAAACCATAGCTGACAGTGGCCACAGGTCTGGCAGGTGATATTTACAGCTGAAGCTCTATAAAGTCAGGAGGTTATGTCAAGCTGGAGCATCCAAGGCATGGTAAATGGAGCCCTGGACCGTGAGGAAATGGCTGGAGATTGGTTACAGCCAGGAGTAATTGATCTGTCTGAAAATACGGCCCAGGAATCATAGGATTAATGTTCAAATTCCAGCTGTGTTGCATTGTTCCCTTCCCTCCAGCTCTCCAACAACAAAGACATGCCTCCTCCTCTGGAGACCAGAAAAGTTTTATTAAAGTCTTCATACAACTGCTGCAGTGGAGGCCCTGTTAAAAGCATCATAGGAAAAAAATGCAGGATTCATAAAGAAACCATCCGACAATTTCCTTTCGATCTGGCATTGATTTCAAAGGGGCTACCTTAGCCAAGTGGCTTTGGCCAGCTCCCCTCCCTCCCTGCCTGGGCAGGGGTGAGGAGCAGAGCCTGCCTGGCTGTGGGAGCAGAGCCTGCCTGGCTGTGGGAGCAGGCACTGCATGTGCAGCCCGGCCGTGCACGCAGAGCGAGGGAGAGAGCGGGCACGGGAAATAACAGAGTGGGAACACTTCCAAACCTGCAGCTGTGCTGGCCCATTAAAAAGCTGAAACTCATTCTACTGTTCGACCTCATGCTTATCACCACATAACTATTCATCAAAGAAATTTCGGTGCAATTAATTAAATTATTCCCCAGCCTGTGCCACAGAGTTGTTATTCCAATATCAGCTTTCACTCGCACTCTCTTAAGCTCGTGTCTCTGTGCCAAGTGACATCTCCAGGGCTGTCCAGCCTCAATAAAGCTCTGCTCCTCACCACTCACAGAGCCCATCATTTCTCTCGTTTATTGCCATTTATTTTCCACTAGGATTTTGCTGCCAGTATATTGGCAGGACTTCCAGTATATGGATGTAATGAAATCTACCACAGACACTTAACATCGGGTCAGGCTCAGCTCGGCTCATGTGCAGCAGGAATATGATAAACAAACGCTGCCAGGAGGGGGTTTTATCCTCTCCAAACCAGAACATGGACTCCTTTGGTACCCAGACAAGAACTAGGAGGGAGTCATTTGAAAATCCATATGATAATTAGCTTTATGGCTAAAATGTGCTCAACATGAGAAAACTGAGTTACAACACAGGCTCCTCTCTGGCTCTGTCAGGATCAGCTTCTTTATAAAAAAGCACAGTGTCACAATTTGCATATTCCTCCCTTTGTGTGTGTGTGTGTTTTGTTTGCTTGTGGCTTGTTTTTTTTTTCATTTTTAACAGCAATTTTAATGTAACTCCTCTGGCTCAGAGGAGTGGGGGATTTGGTGGCCTTTAGGGGCCCTGAGCTGACCTACCAACAACATGAAAATGTAAATGCCCTGATGTCAAGTCTTTTGGAAATGATGCAGGACCTGATGGGTCTGAACATGGTCTGTCTGTGTTTACTGCCACAATAATTCATGGGAGGGCACCAAAGCATCGTATCTGCATCTCTCCCAGTCCAGGTCAGGACTGCTGCCAATGGGATTCGAGCCTAAAAATGTGAATTACACAAGATAGTGGTAGTCATGTCCCAGGCACCTCTGAGGGACTTGTGGCTGAAGTTGAGAGACGGAAAAAAAAAAAAAAAAAAGGAAAATAAAATGTTAGAACAGTTTGTATCTGCCCACAGTAAGTCTTGCACTACCTGGAAGGCTGTAAATCAATGATGGAGACGTTCTGTCAGAGAGGTTTTATTTCCAGTGTGAGTTAATGGACACAAATCTCCTCCAGGCAATCAGACTGCATGATCAAAGGGGTGGCATTTTCAGCCTGGTTTGTTTTTCTGTCTTGGAATTTTGCTGTTCTTCCAGGGAGACACAAAAATTTGGTCCTGCATCAACAACTGCCCTGATGCGTTGTTGGCTTTCCAGCTAATGCATCACTTACAGGAATTTGTATCTGTGTAAGGGCAGCAGAAACCAAGTGTTGTAAGATAATTGAGGGGAACCAGAACTTTGCACCATATCCATTTCCAAGTGAATTTTACAGTTGTTTTGTTCCAGTGTCTCTCAGTGCCTGTGACCCAAATGTACTGAGCCCCCAAGGGCACAGCAAAGCACCAAAATGGTGCCTCACCTAAGCTGGGATCCTTTAAAAAAACCATTGCAATATCAGGATTTAACATGAGATAAATATCAGAGAGAGCAAATATACAACCTGTTGTTCACTTAGTCAAGAGAGGGAGGGGGGAAGTCAATACCAAAACCAGAAACAAATTTATAACAACACTACAGGAAAGCAGAATGAGCTATTTCAAACACTTCAAGTGCTAATTGGGGCACCACCAGAACCTCCAGCTGAGGTGAACTATCCCTGGACTATCAGTTTTAGTCAATGCTCCAAGTCAAACAGGCACCTGTGTGTTCCTGTGCACCCCACCAACCCAAAGGTGCCCAAAGGAACTGTCTACTCACATTTCCTGAGTTGACAAGAATAGCATAAAATAGATCAAAGTATTATTACAAGAGAAGCTGCTTGGAAATGTACTTGCTAAAAATTACAGTTAAGGTGAGAGTCTCTCTGCCACCTATTCAAAGAAATTTGACAAAGCAGGGTGGAAAACCAATGGCCACCACAATGTCACCAGGATGGATCCTTGGCAGCCCCTGAGAGCTCAGCAGGCTCAGTTCAATGACAGCACCCAGAGAGCTGCAGCCAAGTCTCACCAACACAGGGAAGGTTGTCTAAAGATTTCTTCTCTTTCCTAGGCATGGCCACAAAGGCTGAACTCTCTAACGTGCTCGGCAGTGCATCTCTGATTTTCAAGAGGGGTAAGGGTACAAATGCACTGTTTGTTGTATGGAAAGGGCTGCTTCACAGACTGATGGCCACTCACACTGTCCTGCTCCCCCCAGACCCCCCAGCTCTTCAAACAGGGACCACAGGGACAAGGAAGGGCTGTTGTTTCACACTCTCCATCCCACCTCACCAGGGAAGGTGGCAGGGAATCAGGACAGGTGGAATATTGTCCCAGCAAGGCAGGTGAGTGGGAAGAGATTCCCGTGGAGTTACCAGCTGGCTGAGCTGCAATCCAGGCTCACCATGGGCCTCATGAAAGGACTGCAATCAGAACAGGTAACACCTCTCATCCAAAAGCTAGAGCCAGAACTCAGGAGACTTCACTAGGCATTTTGTCACATGAGATCTGGGTTTGTCCCCCCAAGCACACGTTGATACTTCCCAAATGAATACAGTGTGGTCCTTGGATCTGTCATTTCCTTGGATCCTTCATTACAACATTTCCATTCTTTCTTAAAAATAAGTAAATGCTTCTGCTGTGACACTGTGGGACATTACTCCACAACTGTGGACATCAGTAAAACAGGTTGGTCTACCAGGAGACAGTGAAAAATCCAACATGAACAGCACTAGGAAGCTTCCTGCCTCATCCTGTATCAATAATTTAGTTGTAAATATATATTAACTATTGCCTTTAAAAAAAAAATAAAACAAAAAAAGGATTCAAATTTCCAGTGTCACAGATATGAAAGGTAGTTTGGATGGCACTTCACAGAAATCACAAAGGATATGCTTTATCATAGTTGCTTTTAATTTTTTGAAACTTCTAATCCCTTTCCAAAAGCTATTACAACATTTTCTTACATCTTAAAGCCTCCACTTTTATGTTCATTATCTATCTTAATTTGAATATGGCAAATGGACCATATTGATTTAGTCCAGAACAATCCAGTGCAGGACTAACCTGTGCCCTTTAATACCAAGCAACACGCTTTCAAGTATTTTAATAAAAGAAGGAGCCACATAAGAGATCTAGCTGCAGATAATTCTCACCTTCTGTGTTACAAGTGCATCTGAGTGCAGGTAATTTTGTATTTTTAATTTTCCTTTTTAATAGGAAAAGCATAAAATGAATATCTCACGTCAGCAGATCCAGGGAACGATTCCTGTACCCCCTCGTGCCCCCTCCAGCTGGACAGTGCATCACACCCAGCTCCTTCGGGCAGGAATTGGGCCAGGTCTGGCACATTTGGGGAATGAGGCCTCCAGGAGGGCACTGTGGGTGGCAGCAAGGGCAGTTCATGTTCTCATGTCCACGTGAACTTCCAGTCATTTCTCACGGGTGTGAAGGGCACCTGACACTGCAAACACATCAGCTTCCAAGAGCACCTGTTTTGTCTGAAATAGTGGAGATGGTGACATGTGCCAATGGTTTTTCATCTTTCCTTCAATGCCAGACAAACACATGGCAGGAACTGCCCCGGGGCCCTCGTTGCAGAGCCACAGGGCTCCATCTGGGCTCACACCAAAGGCTTCCCCAGCTGGCCAGGCTGCAAACCAGGGGCTGGGTGGGGACAAAGGCAACCCAAGGCCCTGCCAGGCACATCAACTCTTCACCAGCCAAAAGGAACTGCAGCACCTGGATTTTCCAAGGGGTATGAGCCATCTCCAGACCTCTGACATAACAGGTTTAAGCGACTCTGGTTAACAGCCTACATAAACTACCAGCAGAGCAGATGTCCATCCCTGGGCTAAGCTCAGTGTGAAAAGCCCATAACTTGTTTGGTTGACTTTCCCACAAGTTGCTCGTGTCAACAAAATTAATGTGACATTTACAACTATTTTGAGGATAAAATGAAGTTGCTTAAATTATTCTGCAGAAGCAGCATGAGACAGAATTATTCAGTTGACAAAATCTAATTAGGTGTAAATTATTTCAGGTTATATGAATTATAAAACCTTTCACAGAGAACTCAAACTCAAGGCTCAATGTGATACAGCAAATTAATATGCTGGGCATCTGTTTGCCAGAGCTGGGTTTCAATCTGGGACAAAGTCACACAGGTAATTGATTTCTTCTTCCCACCAGCCACCCTGCTCAGGCAGGCAGAGGAAGCCATGCCCTAGACAATATACATTTTACTGCTGAGAGCTGGTCAGTAGATGCAAACAGCAGGCTCTTATTCTACACCCTGAGACAGGGCTAAAGCTCCTGATGCCTGGGGATAGCAAAAAGGGAGTACTTTGGCAGCAAGCCTGGTGTCCAGCTTCATCCTTCCTCCAGAACGTTTCTGAGTGGTGACACTGAGAAACTTCTCAGCACATGGCCAAGTTTAATAACCAACCTCTCTTTTAAGCCTGTGCTTTGATGCCCTGCTCAGGCAGGATTAGCACATCCAGAAACCTGCCTAATTACCACAGCATTTACATCTCCTGCTAAGGCTAATTTTTGCTGTTTAGATGCAAAAATGTCCTCATTAGCTTCTACAAAGCCAAGCAGGGCATCTTTGAACCCAAACTATCAGCGTTTTGAATGGCTGAAAAGCAGGATCCTGAGAAGTTCCAGGGATGACACGGTGTCTCGTGCTGCAGCTCTGGAGGGGGCTGGAATGATGAGCAGCTGTGTTATTAGATATTTTGGGTGGGAGGAGACAAGTGCTTTATGAGCTGAGCATCAGCTTTGCCCACTCACTGTCAGGCTGCTGCGGTGGGAGGGTTTGGGCCTTGTGGGAAAGAAGCTGTTCCAGTTCCCACAGGAGGTTTAGAAATACACAATGGGATTTGACATGGTCCTGAGTCTCCATTTAAATGCCCCCCAGTTCAACAGGGATTGGTAGATCTCACAGGAGATCCAACTCCCTTCTCACACTCCTTGCCAACTCCTTGAACAACCTGTCACAAGGAGATGCAGGTTATTTACCATCGCTCACATTCCCTCTGAAAGGATCAGAGGAAATTCCTGGAAGTGAAACAGAACATTTGGTCACAAAGCCTGGAGAGGAGACATGCAAAAACCCCACAGCCTAATTCTCTCTCTTTGAAAAAGTTCAGCTGTTCTGCTAAGCTCCAGCTGGGGACTTTCTCAATGGACAGACACTGCAGCTTACTTAAAAACGATGTGCAATGCTATCAGCTGCTCTCTTGTTCCATTCCTCCACAGAATGCATTTCTTACACACTATTGACCACGTGTCCTTGACAAGGCTGGTGAAAATTACATATTTTAAATGCCACCTTTTCTGCTACCTCAAACAACAGACAGTGGCAAGTGAATTGGGAAAAAAACACAGCTAGAAACAAACAAAAAAATAAACATGGGGAGGACATGTGTACATCAAACATTTAACCTGTGTGCATTAAATGTTTAACAACTATTTGCATGCACTGACTCCCACTGTAAGTTCTTCACTAAGATTTAAAAAATAAATCTTGATTCTTTGCTGTCTCATGAGTTAGACTTGATGATCCTTGTGGGTCTCTTCGAGCTCAGAATATTCTACAGCCAAATGCTGCCATTCCCAGGCAGCCAGGGAGACACGTTTGGAACCAAGGTGTGACTTGGCCTCCATGTCAGGAAACCAGCTGGCTGTCACAACTTCTCTGAGGGCCCCACACTGCCAGTCTTCTAACTTAAGGCTTAACTGCAAAGAGCTTGGAAACACCAAGGATGGACTCAGATCCACCTGAACCCTTCTGTAGTGTCAGTGCCCCTATGGGAGTGGCTTAGCTGCATGTTCCAGAATAGAATAGAATAGAGGGAATCTTTCCTTTTGAAGGGACATACAAAGGTCATCTGGTCCCACTGCCATGGGCCTTCTCCTCCTCCTTCTCCCAGTATGTTTGTGTGTATATATATATATATTTGTATATGTATATATATGTATGTATATGTGTGGATATATATATATGTGTTTGTGTATATAAAATAATAATCAGTCCTACACTGAGATGACAGGGAAGATAAAGTCAAGGCAAGATAAATCCACCACTCTATGTTTCTATCTTTGTAACAAGAGCTGGTGGCAGTGGCAGAGATCTGAGGATAAACCAAAATCCGCCACGGTTCACTAACCTTCACTCTGCTGTGACTGAGAACTGTATTTTTAAGTGGCTGCAGGTATCAGGCTCAGCTCTGGGCTCTGTATCTCTTTCTCCATCCTGCTGGTAAGAACATGTTGCAATATCCTGTAGGACTGAGGGACCAGACAGCTTCTCCAAAGGCTCCTGTGCTCATGCCAGGGCTGGATGGGAGATGGGAGAAGCGAAGAGACACCTGATTTCCCTGCCTCAGCAAAAGCAGTGTGGCTGACGAGGACAGGGGGGCTAAAAGTAAAGGAAATTAAACCCAAACCAAAGCACAGAGCAGGAAAGGGCATTTGTAACTACAAAATGCTTCCCCTCCCTTTTGCCCAGGCTCACTCCCAATGCTGTAAGAGTTAAGGCCGCCAAGTAATAGGCACTGTGGAGTTCTCCCCTGGGCGGCAGCCAAGGCCGCTCACCCCGCTATTAGAGCCCTGACAAGCTTTGTCAATGCAATCTACTGAGCGCCGTGAGTGACAAGCGATCAATATTCCCCACTCTCCTGGGTCATCACAGGTGACAGAGGTCTAAGTAATAAAACAGCCCTGGCTGCCTCCTCTAACTTAAATGCTTCCCCAGCCACAATATTTCTTTTTTGTCTAAGCGCCTCTAGCTAAATTCCTCACAGATCGAACCATCTGATGGGGTGGAGGTTCTGAGGGATTGCAGCGTGTCAGGACTGATGCTGGCCCGGGAAAGCTCAGCAGACTGGAGACACAGGTTCAAATAAATCGAAAATTAGGAGCTACAGCGCTGTAACCTGGCAGCACCAAGCCCCGTGGCAGCCTGGTGATATGAGGGGGGCACGGGGACAGCGCAGCAGCACCGAGCCCCTGCCAGCCCCTATCAGCTCCCTGGCTCTGCTGCTCTGAAAACATCCCCACAACATTCCTCTTTCCCCTTCCTTGTGAGCTGTTCTGAGAATTACTGTGAGAGACTACATAAAATGGCATTATGGTGTCAGCAGAAGACAAAGACGCTCTGCTGTAAATCTGAGGGAAGTGTTGGTGGGACTGAAGTTCATAGGGCTGTTGAAGCAGTTGGAAAACTCACCAGGCTGTTCTCTAAAGCATGAGAAAACCCTTCTCCCTTCTAAAAACAGTGCTTTGGAAATGAGTGTGTAGATTTTAAGGGAATCCACTGCTCTGCTCCAGTTGCCCATCCTTACCCTGCCAGGGCCCAGAATCACAGAACGTGCTGAGCTGGGAGGGACCCCCAAGGATCCTGGAGTCCAACCCTCAGCCCTGCACAGCCCCAGCCCCAAGAGTCCCCCCCCTGTGCCCCAGAGGATCATCCAAACCCTCCTGCAGCTCTGGCAGCCTTGGGGCTGTGCCCACTGCCCTGGGGAGCCTGTTCAGTGCCAACCACCCTCTGGGGGAAGAACCTTTTGCTGAGATCCACCCTGAGCCTGCCCTGACACAGCTCCAGCCATTCCCTGGGGGCTGTCCCTGCTCCCCCCAGAGCAGAGCTCAGTCCTGCCCCTCCTCTGCCCCTCACAAAGAAGTTGTAGACTGAGACCCTGTGGGACCAGCAGGGTGAGCTGGCCTGGGTTTGTTCCTGTACAGGCTATGCCACAGCCAGCAACCACAGAGAATCTTCTTTTTTCCCAAACCCACATACTAGCTCACCATTAAATAACTTGCTCAAACAGCTGTATGCTAAGGAAAAGCTTAGGCTTAAAATAAAAAAAAAAAAAAAAAAAAAAAAAAAAAAAAAAAAAAAAAAAAGCCATTTACAGCTCAGAACCCAAATTTAAGGCAGATGAGGAAAACAAACCCCATGTTTTAGCCCTTATGAAAATCCTGCCCCAAATTCCTGCTGTCAGTAACCATTATGGACACAAGCCATCGACGCCCATATGGGATCTGAATGTTGTCCAGTTTCTTCAGATGTTTAGAACCAGTTTTTATTGGGAACAATCTCTTTAACCAAACAGCTTTTGCAAACACTGTGTTTCGCTACATTCCTGGGAGACAGGCAAGTGATACACACCAATTTATAGGGAATAAACGGAGATGCAAAGGAGAGCCAGAGGCACAACTGGACACAAACCCAGCGGGTAGATAATTTCACACTTTAAACTTTGAACAACAAATATGTCCTGGAAGAGATTCTCTTCTAGGGGATGACTGTCAGTTGTAAAATTCTGTTTAAACAGGTGGTAGGACGATGCTGTGCTGTTCAGAAATAATTGGTGCACTGTTTACACACTACTCTCAGTGATCTAAGCCAGGATAAAAATAGACTATAATGCTCAAAATCTGTATTTTTACACATCTTCATCCTCTTCCATTAAAAAAAGCAAACCAAACAGCTAATTCTATTTAAATCATGCATTTGCCCTGCCAGTTATTTATAACAATTACAAAACTTTTCCAAATTCAAAAAAAATAACTCAGTTCACTTGTGCCAGTGTGATTCCCCAGGTAAGTCACTGAGAGCTGAAATGCTCTATCAGCAGCTTTTTTTATGTATCCATGGGGCACTTGACCTGGAATGGCTTGAAACAGGAAAACTAACCCAGTATATGGGATTATGTGAGAACTCTTTAAAGGCTACAAAAGAAATCATCTTCTGTCCAAGAGAAGCTGAGATCTTTTTATGGCAAAAGATAATAAATGGAGATGGGAACTCTGTGGCAGCATCTTTTGGATTACACAAAAACAGATGAGGAAGCACATTTCCTAAAGGAGAACTGCCCTAACTCATGGGATAAAATTAGATGTCTAATAATGAAAAGGTCAATATTCTAATGTAGGATTTGGTTCTCTAACACACTTGACTACTGGCCAACTCAACCAGCTGGACAAGCACTGGAGAAGAACATGTGGGAAGGATCTATTTCAGACCAAATAATCTTTTTAGTCACTAAATACAGCTGATTTTCCAAGTGATTAGATGAAGGCTTGGCTGTTCCCGCATCAATGCTGAGGAAAGGCTGCAGGACAGGAGTTGTATTAAGATGTGAACTAGCAGATAAACACACAACCAGCCTGGAGACAGCCCCTGGCATTCCCAGGACAGTGTGATGGAGTGGTGGCTGTGAAGGGGATGTCAGATTAAGAACAGAACAACAAACCCAGCACTTTCTGGCGAGCACTGAAGCCCAGTGAGTTCTGCCTGGAGAGCAGGTCAGCTGTAAGTGGATTTTACCAGCAGGTTGTAGAAGGAGAGCCCCGATTCAATGCACACCTGCCCTCCTGCTCCTGCTGTTCCTCAAATACCCACTTTATACTGCACCGTAGGAGCTCCATGCTGCAGGTTCTCTCCATTTTTCAGGAATACATTCCTCCCCATACTGGAGATACAAGACACAAAAAATTGTGAGAGAGAAATAAAAAGTGTGAAGCTTTATTTCTTCCCTCCAGAAGTTTACTGCTATTCTCTCCCAGTCAGCCATGAAGCTTTTTTTTTCCCCCTCTGGCCTCAGAGGCTTTTGACTTTCTCTAGATATGACTCTAGAGTCATTTAAAAATAGAGAATGAAAGCAGCATGGCTACAACGATCTGATAGCATCACATACAGCTCTTAACCTAATTTATTACTGATGATGTAGTCATTAATGTACTCTGAACGTGCACTATACACTCCTCTTTAATGAAAAAGTAGCTGGGGAAGCTCATCCAGCTTGCTTCAGAAAGTTGCGTCCCAGGAGACTTAAATGTCATCTACCCTTAGATTTATCCTAGGCTGAAGGAGATATTTTAAAACATATCCTCTTGTTATTCTTTTAAAAGATAGTTCCCTCGATGCTGAGCCTTGAAAGTTTAGCAGATCTTATTACTGAGAGTGAACTAAACTGAAGCAATTGGTGTAATGGTTGATACACTGTGGGTACAACTCGCTTGCCATGTTCTGTTCTCATCCACTTTCATCTCAAAGTGTTTATATGAGCAGGAAAAGTTACTGAGATTTTTCTTCTCGTCAGCGAGAAAAAAAAAAAAACCTGGCAAAACCAGACTGGGGAAAGCACAGGGAAAGAAACTATGGAAATGAAAGTCATTGGGACACATTGCTATGGCACTCTGGGAAGATAAGAGGAACCTCAGAGACAGAAAGGCAACACACCCCCTACCCAAACTGCCAGCAAGGATGGGCTGTAATTGGGAGGACAGCGACTAACGCTGGGAAGGGACTTTATATAAAGCCATCACACTTCTCTCCTCGTGACCCCACTGATCTGCTGGGGCCTCTGGCTACAGAAACTTCCAGCACATGCCAGGTCTGCAGGCTCAGTGTGCAGTCCTGGCACTGGGATGATCCCATCATTTAGAAATCCCAGAGAAAGCTCGGGGCTCAGGAAATCAGGAGCTACAGGCCACAACAGTGCAACAGAAACAACTGCACAAAGCTTCCTGGGGCACGAGGTAGAGGCCACCCGAGAAAGAGAAACAATTAAAACCCCCAACAAAAGCAAAAAGGCAAGAGAAAAACAAACTTCCTATTCCAGATCCCGCAGGAAGTTGTGCCTCAGCAGTGAGAAGGCACATCATTCTTTTGGAGAAAGACCAACTGCAAGCAAAAGCAAATGAACAATAGGTGAAACTAATAGGTATGTGAGCCTGGAAAGTGCTCAATGGGAAGTGCTGTTTTCATGTATCAGGTCCATAAATCATCCCTCTCCTGTCCTACAGGCACACTAACAACACCTGTAGCAGAACCACAGCTCAACACTCCCTGCAAGGGACAGAGCAATAAGGATTATCTGGATATGGTGCTCATGATGGTGCTAAAAGGCCAGCAGAAATATTTAAGATGAAGGAAGTCAACACCTCTTCATTGCTGTCTGGTGAGCAGCTCTTCCTATTTACCATGCTTTATCAAGTGTGGCCCATACATGGCCAGGAAGGTTAACTGCAGTGTAATTTTGTCAGCATTTCCACTCCTGGCTCTTTCTAAAGGATTTAAATACTCAAATCTAAACATGCAACTCGAAGACAGTTTTAACCTGCAGGATCTTGGGCTGGGGGCAACTTTTTTCCTTCTGTGGACACACAGCAAATTCTTACTATTAGCTTAGGTCTAGCAGTTCATTTCTTTCTGTTGAGGTGGCATTTACAAGGAGAAAAGAAAAAGCTCAAGTTATCTTGAGTGCAGGAGCTTGGACAGGATAACCACAGACCCAGACTCCACCTGTCTCGAGGCTGATTTGCCTTTGTGAAACCGTGGGAGCTCCAGGCTTGAGGGCAGCTCATCACTCCTGCTGGAATCCTCTCCGGGTACACACGAGGACATTTAATGTGCTGTGTTAGTGTTCACTTCAAATGTCTTTCAGGCCCATGTTTACCTAAGATAGCGTTATTTGAACACTTATATTTGTGATCCAACTCACCTGGAGCCCCACTCAGCCCTACAGGAATCCAACAAGGACGTCCCATATGGTGGCAAGGTAGAAAATCTCCTCCAATGCAAAGCACCTCTGACCCCTGCGTTAATAAATTCTCCTGCAGATGACTGGGCACAGTCCTGGAGCCTGTGTGCAGGGAAGATAAACAGCCCTCTTTGTCCTCGGGGCCAGAAGTGGCCATTGTGTGCAGCTTGCCCAAAGGATTAGCGCTGCCATGATTATTTGTGTTATATGAGCTATTTCAGGAGCTAATTGACCTCGGCACAAAAGCCGGGTGAGAAAGGCTTTTGTAGCTAATAGAATGAGCAATACAGAAAAGGGTAAGGCTCTTTGAGCAATTGGGCCACAGGATACAGACACTGACTCAGTTTTAGCTGACAGCATCAAGCAGGGCAATCTAATCTCCCCAGTTAGCACTAAATCAGCCTTGTATAAATGAGCCCATGACAGAACACGGAGAAATGGGACTTGCTAAAAGGATAACTGAGGATAACTGCCTTGTGAAGCATAAATATTGAAGATGTTGGGAATCTTCCCTTGCTCGAGCGAAGCATGGCTGGCAAGAGCTGTGCAGGCAAAGCCTTTGGATACTCAAATCTCTGTCTGCTTTTTGAGGATATGGTGGTAAATGTCAGTGGGTGCATAAGGTAGTTTGAAATTATAGATTTATATTCCCTCCTTCCCTCCCTCTCCCAAGTGCTTAACGGCAGGGGAAGGTATTGACTCTGACAGGACACAACCAGTAAATGATAAAACAACAACAAAAAAAGCAAAGCCATTTCTGCAGGTTGAGTGACAGGAGAAGGAGGATGGACTAAAGCTGTAGTATAAGATCATCTCAAAGTAAACTACTCATCTCCAAATTCCCTTGTGAAGAATCCTTAGGGTTGGAAAAGATCTCTAAGATACTTGTGAAGAATGATGTATTTAAGGGGGAAAAGTGATGCTGAATTTAGAACTGAACATATTTTTCTTGGCATGTAGTCACCACTCAGCAAAGTCAGTTTTATCTCAAATTCAGAGCCATACAGACACAAACGATACAGCAAAAAAATTAAGTCACCCTGACCTTTCTGAAGCCACTGGAAAAGCTGCTGCAACATAATTAATTACAAATTCTGCCCTAAATATAGTGCACAAAAGAACACAGCCTTGTGAATATGCAAACAGAGGAGAAATAATCATATCCATCATTTATTTATTGAACTTACATGGACCCCTCATTGCACTGTCCAAGGCCACCAGAAGCATAATAAAGGAATTAAACAGGACAAAATCCCAGTCAGGAAAAGCAGCAGAATTTATAGGTGCTTCACAAATGGGTAATGAGGCAGAGAAAAGAGAAGGTCTCTGTGGACAGACTGAGCCTAAACCAGAGACAAAGTCAAGTCTGTGTCTCCTGAGCCGATGCACTTTCAGTGTAGGATTATTATTCCCTCCATGTGCTTCAGCAGTTTTAGTGCCCCTGCCATGGAGGAGCTCCCTGCCCAAACGTGTACCAGCCCTTCCATGAAGCAAAAGTCTTTTCAGACCTTCTGCAAGTCTTACAGCATCATTCTGTGGGTCAGCACAAGGAGAGGACGTGGCAGCCCCAGCCGCTCCCACAACACGTCACTGTGATCTCCAGGATGCTTCCCACCACACTCCAGCAGACCTTTAGCTCAAGACACCACACCAGGGGTGTTCCAGGGGTGTCCACCTGGGAGACATGTTCATCTCCAAGGTCTGCATCCACAGCTCAGAGCCAGCAATAGGATGCTTTGACTACACCCACCACCACCACACCCCTGAGGGGCACACGCCCCTTTGAGCAGCACCTTGTGAATCCACCAGGCTGGGAAGTGCCTGGAACACAATCCCACCCCATCCTACAGCTCAGCACGAGGCCACAGCAGGCAGCACACCAACACACCCAAATGCTGTTGTGTTTATTTTTAATCATCGTGTACAGAACAGTGGGTTCTGAACAAAAGCTCGTGTGGGTGGTGATCACACCTGCCTCGGCACACACAGCATCCTCTGACCTGAACACCCCCTGCCCTGAGACAAAGGGAATCACAGATGGGAGGGGTTAAAGTCAGTTATTGTCCCTGGGTCTCTTCAAACAGTGCAAACCTACTTAGCAGAGGTAAGTTTTTAAGCACGCTTATTTCCATGAAGGAAATCCAGTGTGTAATTCCAGGATTAGTCCGGAAACTAAGAAGATTTCTGTTTTCAGCAAAGTTAGTTTCCATTTCAAAGTTTAGTCAGGCCAACTGAAGTTAATCAAAACACTGAATTTCACAGTTTCACATACAAGGGTGCACTTATAAGCAGAGACATCACCAAAATAAAATACATACAATTGTAATGCTGAGAGAGGATTCTTTACCATTTCCTTTCATCCAAACGGATGAGAAAAAGGAAGAGGAAAGGAGGAGCAAGTACTAACATGCAGTCCTCTCCAGCCTCATCACAGATACTGCAATCCTTGTGGGAGAGGTTTTACAGGCCATAAGATTTGTGAAGATCAAAAAAAGATCTATCTCTAATACCTCTAGAGGCATTAATGCTTCTAAAGACATTAGATGATAATGACAAAATCTGAGGAGGCTCCTACAGAGCACTGACATGGGCCTCAAACTTTCAAGGAGGGGAAGAGGAAGAGCCAAAACTGGATTTATCTGAATTTGGATGTGAACCGAGGAATACCACAGTTGGTTAAAACAAAAATGTCTTGGATTTAGTGTCAAAGTTGGCACATTCATAAAAATTAAGGCTCTGCTTTTTTTTGCATATCCTTCAATAACCAAAACCTCAACTTTTAAAAGAATAACACAGATATGACCACGTGTCTTCTGTTCCCTTAAACTTTCCCCAGTTCTAGTAGAAAGCACTAGGATGCCCTGTCTAGACTTTTAGAAAAAGCACTGATATATTTTTATACACATCCAAACTAACTGAATTACTTTCTATAATCCTATTTTAAACCAGGAAAAGAATAACCCCCAAGACCAGTTTTTCTTCCTAATAATAATATTATCATAAACTTTAACAAACTAAGGAGTTCATAATGAAAATATCAGGCAATCCTAACTCTCCCATACCCCAACTGAAGTCACATCCATAAAATAAACCACAGCCCCTCTCCTGCCCGACATCTGGTCCATCAGCTGGAGTGGCAGGGGCAGCAGGAATGTGTAACCCTGGGATTCTCCATGCCCATCTTTGTGGCACGAGGCAGCTGCAGAGTGAACCCCCTCAAGGTGCCTCCTCAAACACCCACCTGGAGCAGGGACCTGCTGGGAGGTCCAAGCAAGGCAGGACCATCAGCACTGGGGACTGTGGGCTCTGTGCTCAAGAGGAGGAGGTTTGTAAAATGTTACTGCAGCAGACACAAAGGATGGCACAGCAATATAAATATTGCAGGTGGCATTTTCATCAGAATGGTCATTTCTTATAGTTCTGCATTGCTCACATACTTTAGAACACATCCTAAAGAGTGATAAAATAATCACTGAATAGAGTGAAGCAATGAAAAACAAACTAATGGAAGAAAATAAGCATCTACCCTTGAGTCACCTACTGATGTCCTACAGATCATGTCTTTGGTGGAATCCACAGTCTAGAGAACAAAACAGCTTTGAACTAAAAACTTGTCAGAAAATTTACTGGGCTTAAACTGCCCAAAGATCAGATGTGTCAGTGGAAGGAGCCAACTGCTACTGCTCCCTCTGCACCCACCAGGGAGCTCAGCCATGCTCCCCCACTGCAGTTAATGCTCTTTTGCTTCAAAGGCCTCCCTGGAAGCTGCAAAGGACTTTGCTCATCTTAGGTTGCAAACAGTGTAAGAATTTTGGGAAAGGCCCCTTCAGTCCCTGTTGTGGTCTGCAGGCTGCACACCACTCCACACTGAATTTTCTCTGCACTAAGGTGGTCAGGTCTCCGAGAAGCTCAAGGCCTTGATGGCAGGTTACACAAGGTTACTGTAGGATTTTCCACCCTCCTTCCAGCTGTCTCAAATCCACAGGATAAAGCTCCCTTGGCCCAAAGCAAGGCCTGTTCATACCAACTTTTAGTCGTGGTCTGTCCAACAGGCTGTGTTACCAACTGCTCACTGTGAGCCTCAAAATCCAAGGTATAAATGCACACCCCACGGAATGGCTTACATTAGTGCCATTAATTCCTACTTTCAGCATAATCCTTCATCTGGGAGTTATTCCAAAACATAGGAGTTAATGACACTAATATAAACCATCCCAGTGTAGCATGTGTTCCTTTAGCTTTTATTCCCATGACTAAATGTCTTTTTAATGCACTTTTATTTACCGTGATGGAAATAGTTTTTCCTGCTTTACTCCATCAGAAGTCTGGGTCTGTCACATTAACCCTTTTCTGGGCAAAGCTCTGTGGACATATTTCCCATCATGAGTCCCAAATTAAAACCTTCTGCTGACATTCCAGCAGTGAACTACAGCCCTTTCAAGTGCTGAAAGACCTAACGGGCACCCTGCAAGGAGGGGCGTTGATTGCCCGTGCAGGTGATGGAACCTCCTGGGGACACCGAGCCCAGTGCTCGGCCAGCCTGGGAACAGGGAGCCTGGGACTGAAGTGCCCTGGGATCCAGGAACAGGGCTGCACAGAGGCTCTGACCTCCTGGGGCAGAACAGCTTTTGGTTCTGTTCCCTGAGGACACTTTTAACCAACCTGACGAGAAGCAGGGGATGAAGTGCCTTCGGATTTTCCCAGAGGTGTGAAATGTGGGCAGAGGGGGGAAGTGGATTAGAGGGTTGGAGAAAAATAACTGCTATTCCCCAAAGATGGTATGGGGAAATTCCTGATGAAAAAATGTTCTTTTATTGGAGGAAGTGGCCAAGGAGGGGAAAAGCACATAAAAGGAGTAATGAAAAGAAAGCTAAGTACATTACTTTGACTCCAGTCTACGTTTTCCCCAGTCCCCCCACACGTGCCCTCCTGAGCTCTCTGCTGCCAGCAGGTCTCCAGCACACTGTACACCCTCTCCAGCTGAGTCAGCAGCTTCATTCACTCTTCTGCTGCATCCAGAAGATAAAGCAAGACATCCAGGAAGGCAGCTCTGGACACAGGAACCAGGACTTGAATCCTCAGTTCTTTGGCAGGCCCACACAGAGCACAGCCAGGCCCTGGATGAAGGGCCACCAACACTTGTGCATTCTCGAGGTGCAAAACAAGCAGGAAGAGCCAGTAACAGGCACCAAATGACTTGGCTCGCATTTCCCTTTCCTTTTTTCAAAATCCCCCTCCTAACTTTTCTAATCCTGTTCAATTCTCTTGTCCTCCTTCGCTGCTGCTGAGCACAGGGCAGGTGAGAAAGAGCAGGCAGGAGAGAAAGGACTGAAAAAAGGCTGAAAAGTGAAACAAAAGCAATTTGCCTCCAAGCACTACAGTAAGGAACAAAGTTTAAACGTTCTGAAGTCTTCAGGTCTCCCTTCCAGTTTACCTAATGCTGCTCAGTATGTAATCTCCTTTTTTAAAGCCTTTAAAAGGAAATACATCCTTAAACTGTCCTCGCTGTTTTACTAGAATGCATCCACAAAGGAAACACCCTCATGCAGTGACAATGCACTGCATTAACCCAACAATTCATGGACAGCACTCCTGCAGAGTTACACACTATATCAGTACATGGCATATGAGCAGCACAAACATGGGACAATTGCCAAAATATAATTCTGGTTCATAAATCTGAGATTTTCAAAGAGTCATAAATACAGGTGGTATATACAGCTGCCCCCAAAAGTCAACAGACTGGGGCCTAATAGATGGATTTTAATAAATTCAAGCTAAATCCTTACCACAGAAGACGTCTATTGATACCTTCTGCTAAGACTTCAAAAAGCACAGAAGTGTTTTGAGGCTCTCCCTTTTTATTATCAGTGAGATCCATTTCAAAAAATTTCTCTATTAAGTCAATTCCTCCATCTGATTAGTTTCTTACAGTAAAGACCATTTACCCTTTGGGTTTAGATTTGGAGCATAAGAGGTTGAGCCTGAGATTTTTGTGGGGAACAGGGAGATTAAGAAGAAGTAAGTTTTTAATTTAAATAGAAAATGTTTTGAATATTAACTGGTTGATCTGAAGGTTCAACAACGAGCGCTGTAGGCAAAGAGCTTGTTCTTTGGCATGGACACCCCTAAGGGGAGGGGAAACTCAGAGGGAGGGCAGGAATGCAAACCTCTAAACATCACAGATCTGTCATCACAACCACCAAAAAATCAGTTAGCATCAGTATGATTTTAATTTTGGCAGAGAGATAATAAAGCCACAGTAAGGGTGAATAAAGTGAATTCTGACAGAAAATGAGAGGGGAAAAAGAATAAAGAATGAGATGTGAAAGTAAATCTAATTCTTCTAGAAAACTAATCTTAGCTACAGAAGTTAATGATAAAAACATGCATTTCTACTTAAGCGGTTTTCTCTTACCCATTTGAAGTTAAAATGGAAACTACTCAAAAGAAACAGAGCTCGTTAAGAACATCCCATCACCAAAATTCACGTGCATTTCGCTTCAGGAAAGCCCCCCTGGTTTATAGGGGGCTCTGGAGCCCCCAGGTCCGCCCCTTGTTCAAGGCAAGCCCAGCTCAGGTGGAGAGCAGCGAGTCCTCAGCGGGGCCCGGCCTTCACTGGCAGCTCTGTGTGCCAGGCAGGAGCACAAGGGAAAAGAGCCATAATGAAAAAAGCTTTGAATTATTCCAGCACGAGATGTTCTCTCTCCTCACAGCCCCTGCCTCACTGTGTCCTGGGACCACCGCAGCTCCACAACACGACCACCGGAGTTGGGTACCGGGCACTCGGCCGAGGAGCCTTCAATGGGCAAAGACAAAAACAACTGATGACCAGAAAGAGCTGCCAGCACAGAGGACAGTTTGCAAATATACAGGCTTTATTTGTAATGCTTATTAATTTTTTTTTTGATACCATGAAAGGATTTTAAACCACCACAAAGTGATGGTTTATTTAACCTTGGGCAGGGCAGCAATGCCTGAGACACCGGAGCTCCAGGTGGGCCCAGCAGAGACAGCTCCCTTTTTGTGTGTGCAAAATCACTTTGGGACTCCTTTTGACCACCAGCCCAGTTGTTCCAGATCTCTTTCTGTTGCTATTTGAGAGTTTGCAGTGCTTCCTTTCCAAGAACTCTTTGGGAGCAATAAAAATGGTGTCGTTCTTTGAACGGGAAGATGAAAGCTCTGAGGAAAGGTCTCATTAACTTCCAGTGGGGACATGTGCTCATGAGCCTCTGTGGGACACTGGAAACTCCTCCCTTAAAAATTCCCCAAGAACCCTGTGATGTTGTGAATTACACTTCTTGAATCTTGGGACCACACTTCTGCACTTTTCAGAAAGAAAACCTTTCAGAAGAATAAATGAAAAGGCTCAACCCAAACTCATGCAAGCACTCATGGTTTTCTTTCAGGGGCCAAACTCTAGAATCAAGACTGCATGTGCCTGGAAAGAAGCAGACTGAGAGCTTGCTGGAACACCACAGGCATGGAAAAGAAATATTCTCTTGGTCCTACCCACAACTCAGTATTTTTCAGGAGAACACACTTTTGTTCAGCTTTACCACTGCAGTTCATGTGAGTATCCAAGTGTTATACCTGGTAAATATGGATCACTAAAGCAACCAGAAAATGGAGATTTATGACCCTTCTACTGTTTCAAATAATACATCCAGCCCTTGGTCAAGCAGTACAGACTCACACTGGAAGAACAAGAAATCTTGGCTCTATTTGCTTCCCAGGTACAACTCCACTCAGGGGACTGTTACCTCCATAGCTGTGTGTCTTTAAATCCCCATCATTACCTGTCCCCTCTCCTCATCTCTTCTTCAAAGTGCCACTTGACTTGGCAGGGGAGTACAACACATGGGTATGGCACAGTATGTAAACTGATCCCTTTTTTGGGGTTGTTTTGTTTCTACTGTCTCTCTGAGTCAGCACTCCCAACACGATGTTTCTAGACAGCCAAGGAAGCACGGCACACTTCCAAGGCCCTCAGAATCAAAAGACAGACAGACAGGTGTCCAGGTAGAAAAAAAAGGGAAAAAATGTTTAGGAGAGAGAAACA
The DNA here is from genome assembly GCA_038380795.1 of Pyrocephalus nanus. Taxonomy (NCBI): domain Eukaryota; kingdom Metazoa; phylum Chordata; class Aves; order Passeriformes; family Tyrannidae; genus Pyrocephalus; species Pyrocephalus nanus. Next base: position 9,842,670 of record CM076281.1, read on the forward strand.
ACGGTGGTAGAACAGAAAGTGGTCGTTGTCTTCTCTCTTTGGTCACTGACACCCCTTTAGAGACAAGATAAAATGCAGCCTATGAAAAGACATACTATTCATTTTCCTTGGTACAGAGACCACAAGAAGCCTGTTAGGTTTCTGGGGGGTTTTTGTTGTTTTTCTTTCCCTAAAAAGACATACCAGTAACCTTTAAAAAAAAAAAAAAAAGATGGGATTGCTTTAGACTCCTCAAGGATTTCCTGCAGGAAGCACGCTGGAAAACGATGGAGATGACAACATGTGCTTTTCAAAACATAGCATCTCCATGGACATTGATATTTTCCACACCACACTCGTATTCTAAAAATAGATGATTAAAAAAACTAAACTTTAAAAAAAAAAAAGAAAAAGAAAAAATAAATAGAACAAAAAATTCCCGCAGTGTTTTCTCCAGCAAGCAATAAGTGCACAGTCCATCTTTCTTAAGTGCAATACACTCCACTATCAATTTGTGCACTGGACCATTTTTCCTGAAAGCAATATCCCCCAACATAATACAGTGTTTATTTAGCTCTACAATTGCATTACCAATGTTTCAGAGTTTAAAACAAAATGAAGACAAATCAAGAGACCTTGGTAAAAGAGGGGGAAAAAGCATCTTACATCAGGTTCAGGAAAGCCATGAGAGATACAGGAAACACAAGGAACCAGGATTTGTATCCCAAGAGGTGAAACACATGGAAGGACCACGGAAAAAGCCAAACAAGATGTGCAGGCACAGTCTGAGGCATCTCTTACTGTGGGAACACACGGACTTCTTGTTCTCCATATGGCAACTCTGCTTTCCTAAGAACTCTACCTGTTTGCAGATGAGAGATCCTGCTGTTCCCATCTGAGGCTGAAGGAGAATGGAGCTGCATCCTTTGGCTCAGGAGCAGGGGGATGGTTTGATGCAGAGCAGGGGAATGGCAATGGAACTCATACAGGTGTTGGCTTGATCAAAGCTTCACTCACCAAAGAGAGATCTCTACTTTACACATGGGAGAAACTGAGACTCATAAAGCAAATTAGAATCAGGTTTAGAGTTTCAAGCTGAGCCCCCAGGACTTGTTGTTTTATGGATAAGTTCTGCAGCCATCCAGTGCTTTGGTTTGATTGTCTACAAGGCTACAAATATCCTAGCTTGAATTTTCACCACTGATTAGCAAAATTTATGCCTCCTTTGAAAAGGGAGTTGAAACACCATGAACAATTCTTTTTAAATGAAATATGAACTGCACAGCCAATTGCTTTCTTACACCACCAAACTGAGCTCCCCCCACAATGCTCCACCAGAAACTACCAGTAAGGCTAATAATAATGCAGGGATTCTGTGTACAAACCATCCAGAGCCCCAAATAACCTCCAGGCAGGCAGAAACTATCAAGTCGGAGCAAGTTTATTGTTTTTGCATTGCATGTCTTACAAGGCAATTTCACTTATTAAATATGCTAAATTCCACTTTTAATTTATGTATGACTGAACATCCCTTATGAGGTTTTAAGAATGGCTTCTTCTAATTATGGCTCCTATCTCCAGCTCACTTTACATACTCAAAAGAAGTCCTTTACAAAGTTTGCTTATAGGTCTGTACAGGTTTAAATCCATTAATATTGCAAGGATTATGTTCACCTGGAGGGCAGGTTTGCTTCTCCACAAAGCAAACCTGCATGTAATTAAAAACCAGCTACTTCACTCCTGCTGCACCAGGCATCAGACACACAAGTGTTAGTACACACCAGGAATTGATGGAGCTCGGGAAAAATAGCATTTGGCGTAGAAGGCTGCAGCCCCACAATGCAATTAGACTTATTAATGATATTACCCACAAGGATGCCAGCCAGGATGATGTTCTCTGTCACACAAGCACCCTTGTCCTCACGTGACACACATCCTTCCACAAAGGCAATTGACAGCTCTGTGACAACACAAAAAGCTACTTTCCAGCCTTGGAGCCTGCATTTCTATTTATCAGCACCACCACTTGTACTTGAAACAGAAGCCCTTCCATTTGCAACCCCCCCCCTGTTTTAATCTGGCTATTCCTTTCTTCCTGCTGTACCACTGTTGACTGAATATTTTCAAATAGATCATAACACTCAGGGAACATCCAGCATCCCAGCTCAGAAAGCTGGCCAGTTGGTTCTACAGAGAATAACAGGATGTTTTGGATTGGAAGGGACCTGAAAAACCATCTTCCCCCAACACCCTGCCACGGACAGGGCCACCTTCCACTAGACCAGGTTGTTCAAAGCCCCATCCCAAGAGATGCCCTCCCCTTATCCCTCCCCCTGATCTGCTGAGATTGTCAAAGAGCACAAGATAAAAGTTCATTTCAACACAGAGAGGAACCACCAGAACTGCTGAACCACCAGTACTGCTGCACTTCCCTGCTGCAGATCCTGCATCTCCCGAATCACCTCAGGAAAGCCTTGGCTGCCCAAAGCCAGGTTTGTAACTCTACAGGTCTCTTGAAAACGTATCAAGTGATGTAAATGCCTGAACGTGCTTGGCACCGGGTCCCAGCCCCACGGGGGCCTGCAGGGCTGTCCCTGGCCAGCTGGCAACTGCTCCGGGCGTGCCTCCCCCAGAACACGGCTGCCAGCGGCACAACACAGACAGCCGCTGGGAGAGACACGGGAATGAGGGGGATGGGGTGTGCACAGGGAGGGACTGCCAGCCAAGCCTCCTGCCGGGCAGGGGATGAGGGAGAGGGGCAGGGGATGGGGGAGAGGGGCAGGGGATGGGGGAGAGGGGCAGGGAATGAGGGAGAGGGGCAGGGAATGAGGGAGAGGGGCAGGGAATGAGGGAGAGGGGCAGGGAATGAGGGAGAGGGGCAGGGGATGGGGGAGAGGGGCAGGGAATGAGGGAGAGGGGCAGGGGATGAGGGAGAGGGGCAGGGGATGGAGGAGAGGGGCAGGGGATGAGGGAGAGGGGCAGGGAATGAGGGAGAGGGGCAGGGGATGAGGGAGAGGGGCAGGGGATGGAGGAGAGGGGCAGGGAATGGGGGAGAGGGGCAGGGAATGGGGGAGAGGGGCAGGGAATGGGGGAGAGGGGCAGGGAATGGGGGAGAGGGGCAGGGGATGGAGGAGAGGGGCAGGGGATGGAGGAGAGGGGCAGGGAACGAGGGAAAAGGGCAGGGAATGAGGGAGAGGGCAGGGACCTGACACCTGCCCATGCTGACACCGTTCAAGTGAGCACCAGCAGGTCTTGCTCCGAGCAACTCTCATCCAAATGGCAGTGTGGAAGTCGGGAAGCCTATCTGGCAGTTTTGTATGGGGTTATTAGGCGTGATGAGAGCACGGTGGAGGGAGAGTGCAAGAGAAAACAGGCCAAATTTTGCAAGTGTGGACACGGCCTTAAATTTGTACTGGCTGGGAAAAAACAAACTGTCACCCTTCTAATCAGCCCTGCTCAAAGCACATCCTCTTGGAAAATGAGCTGGCCAGACATTTATCCTAGCCAGGGCAGAGATAACTTTATTTTTGATGGAAGCTGGCAGGAAGGAAGCCAAGGAGGCTGAGCTGCTACGTGTTTGCAATGAGAGAAGTGATTCCCAATGTCCATCTTACACCCTCTTCCATGGTTTATTAGAGGGGGAACGCTGCATTGTTCATCTGCACATCAGGACAAAGACACACTGTCCCAGACTCAAGGCCCATAGATCATTTGTAGCTGAAAATTGTTTCCCAGAGCCTGGAAGATCTCAGAACTTTGGAGCAATTAAAATTTCCCCCATTTCCTTCACCTGTTCTGTTGTGTTGTCCAAGAACGTCTGTGCACAGTTTATTCAGCGTGGCTTACTTGCCTTAAACACTGAGAGAAGCTGTACAAACAAATCCTTCTAAGGAAATCTGTGGGCTTTAAAATACTGGACTGCAGTAACCTCTGCAAGAGAACAGTGATATCGGTAAACTCTCACACTTAGAAAGTAATTAAGAGTGAGCAAATGAAAAATGCTCCAAGACCTCGGTACTTCCAGCAGCCAGGCCTTCTTTTTGACATGAATTCTCCCTTTTTTCAGTGAATACTGCACTGGGAGGAACTGAGGGACTGGGTGGGTTACAGAGGAGGTGGGGGATGCTGTCAGCACCTTAGTGCCCATCAGGAACCCTCCATAAGAGAAGTCCCTGCTGGAGGCACGGGCGGCCACGATGCCTGACCCACCTCCCTCCCCACCACGTTCCCATCAATCTGCTCCCCCCTCCGCTGTGGTTCTGTGGATTGACTGATTATATTTATCACACTTGTAGTTCACAGGGCAATGGTTTAAATTTCATTCAATACACTCCATCTGGGAACGCTTTTAAAACACACCCACAAGCACATTTCTCCCTCTCACCCCGCACCCCCGCAGCGATCAGCCATCTGTACTCTGGAAACAAATCCTAAAAAATTATTCTAAATTAAAAACTCATTTTAAAAGAAAAGTAGTATTAAACTGTTTTATAAACATAATAAACCACAGTAAGCCTTGGTTGCAATAAATATCCAACTCTTGCCTACAGCTATTAGAATCCACAAGCGTATTTTTAAGTTTGCTAGCAAACAGTATATTTATTCTGACCATGATTTGTCTTCTGTGGTTTAATGCTCTCTCATGTTTCTTTCATATGTTTACAGAGGTGGGGGTAGAGAAGAGAGAGAGAAAGCAGGCTGTCCTGAAATCTGTTTCAGATTCCTGTAAGCCCCGATGGCTCTCTGAAGCTCTGCCACTTCTGCACAGGGGCTGGCTCGGCCTGGGGACGGTGACATCACACAGACAGGGACTGTCCCCTCCCCTGCCTCAGCTACCTTTGATTAAATGTGGTCAAATCACTCATGGAAAAAAATTAGAAGGAGAACAAAAGCAAGTTGTAGCCCACAGTACAGAGAGGCACCATGGTGGGAATTTGCTGCCTCCAGCAGAGGTGCCTACATACAAACTAAGGGTGCTCAGGGGAGGATGGAGGATGGTAAGAGAAGGGAGAGGCAGATTGGGGCAGTGACTGGATACAGGCAAACATAGTATGAAAATTGACATTAAATAATAGGGTCATATGTGGGGTAGAGGTGGTTTAGCCACATAGCCCTGAGATAACACCCACGTGCTACTCTGTAACCTTAAAGAAATCAGGATGCTAATTATTTCTGTTGTATGGGAAAAAATATCCCATTTACACATCTCAAAAGGATTTATAATGCAGCAGACCTGTTGGTTCACCAGCAAATTTTGAGCACTGTCGAGAAAGGGGAAAAAAATAACATTTCCCCCAGGCTGCTGAGAAGTGGGCAGAAGGTGAGGTCCTGTCGGGCCCTCTGCTGTGGGGACGAGGGGCAGCACTGGAGCTCCCCCAGCTCAGCCCCTTCCCAGGACCCTCAGCAGCCCTCCAGGAATCAAAGGATGTGGAACCATCCAAGCCAGGGTGTTCCCAAGGCACTGGCAGGAGGGGAGATGCTGCATCCTCCCCCAACCCCATTCCCACCACAGCTCTGGAGATTTATGTCAAAACACTCTGCATGTGGCCATGCAGTGATTTCAGAAGAGAAGTACAGTTGATTTTTATCAGATGTTGGAGGCTTTGGTTTTATAAACTGATGGAACACGCATCAGTGAAAGCCCCTAAGCAGTCCTGCTGCCTTCAGATGTTACTGGCACATGTATTGCTTTCATGAAAACCTCCACTGCCCACTGCCCTTGTGCTTTGTGCCTCCTGAAATCATCAAATTTTTATTTTATCCGATTATTACAATTTATCTCACCTAGGTGTGATCTGACCAAAACAAACCTGGTCCACTCAAAGGTCTCCAAAAAGGAGAACTGCACCAGGGTTTGGTGGATTAGATACTTCCAAAATGTGCACTAGAAGAGAATCAATGCAGTAAGGTTAACTAAAAAAGCTACTCCTTCCAATTTCCAAGAGAATTATAGTTCATGATAGGCGAGTAACTAACACGTTGGGTTTTAAAAACTGGAATTTATTATGCTACCAAGTGTTACCCAAAAAAGAAGTAAAGGAAAGTGATGGAGGGCAAAGAAGTTCTGAGCAAAGCCCATCTGAAAGAATTTATAAGCAAGAAGAACAAACATTCTCTTTGGGAATTACTCTAGGCAACACAGCAAAGAATTATAGCACATAAACTAAGGTTACATAAACAGTCTAATAAAATCCTGGGACTGATTTATGGAGCAGAGACATCTTGTAGTGTACTTCCATGGACAGCAATTTCTGCTCACAAGAGCAACTATGTTGCAATTAGTAAAAACCAACAGAGCATCCCATCTAAGAGGGAACAAAAATCAAAGCCAAACATTTAAATAAATAAGCCAAAACAACAAAATCAGTCTCTTCTTCCTATAGGCAGATACATACAGTAATGGGTGGAAAACTTTGCCCAGCCCAGTCACCTGCACAGACACAGCAGCGAGTCCTCTGTGCAATCTGTCCTACAGTTATGGTCAAGAGCATCTCAGGGAGAGGGGGTGGGAGGACACCACATGCACAGAGTGTTCCTGTGGTTTGCATGAGGGGATTCACAGAAATCGTGGCTCTTATGCAGTGAATCTGTTTTAAATATAAGCCTTATCCATGCAGACAAAGTACAACCAATGCCATAGTATTTTGTGATGGCTCATTTCGGTCGTAGCCACTATTTTTCTCCCTTCCATGATACAGAAAGGCTGTGAAACTGGAGTGGTGTTTGTCATCGTTGTTGTCGTCATCACTTTTTAAATCTCTCTCTGAAACACTACAATGGGTCTGATACACAAGGTGGGATGGGACTGACAAAATAAAAGTGGGCCAAGAACACAGAAGGCTTCCCCTTGTCCACTGTGGATTAAAGAAACCAGAAATGTGCTGGAGGAGGACCCTGCAGGACCCGAGTGCCACTGCCGGCTCCCTCCAGACTCAATGGCCTTTACAAGCTTTCATGAAGCCTCATGGAGAAAAGGGCTGGGAAAGCGGTGAGGCTCCTTTAAAACAGATTCTCCCAGAGAAACTTCCAGAAGGAGAGGGCTTGAAACAGAACTAAAGAGTGCCATCTGCTGCAGAGAGCTGGAGCAACCTCGGGCCCTGTGAGCGAGCCGCCGGGCCAGCGGCAGCGCTGGAGGTGGCACCGAGCTCGGGCAGGGAAAGGCTCGCAGGGCTGCCCATGGAGACACGAACAAGGGTTAATGGGAGGGTTACCTGCTCCCCTCGTGCTGTCTCCTGTGTTTGCACTCACGTCCCCTGCATGGCCCTGGGGTTTGGGAGCTGCTGTGGCCCTGCCTGAGGATGCTGTGGGGTCGGGAGCCCCAAGCAGGAGCAGTGCCTGGACCCACGGCCCTGAGGTACCTGGAGCTGCCTCAGCCTCACTGGAGCAAAGAGAGGACGGAGAAAACAGTACAACGTCATCTCCTGACTGGAATATGCTCGTGCTGTCTTTTACCCCAGCTCACAACCTGATACCTCAGAGGACCCTTGCTGAAGAGAGAGTGGAAAAGCAAGGTCTGAACTTCAGAGGGTTTCTACAGCTCAGAGAGAAAAAAGCCTCGAGTAAAGCAGAGCTCACAGCAAATCCAGTGACTTGGGACAGCAAAGGGATGTGCTGGCCCAGGGCAGAGGGACAGGCTTAGTGACAAGTTCCAGGCACGGCCCTGAGCTCCGTCTCCAGGCAGCAGTCCTGGCACAGCAGTGCATCACCACATGCCCAGCCGGACCCCAGGCAGTGCCACCAGCTCCGTGGGCCTCCCCTCTCCCCAGGCACAGCACCGCTGTGGGCCGTGAAAGCACCCACCAGAACTGCTCAGCAACTGAAAACTGCACTGGCACAGCTCTTCCCGATCTTCCCTTTCTTCCAGGTGCCTTTTGTCCCCGATTTTCCCTGCGAGTGCCGGACTCCAGCGCGCAGCGAGCGGCGCCCGCCCTGGTTCGCAGCCTGCAGATGGTGCTACCGACCAGCTTTTCCCTGCTCCAAAATTGTTTCTAAGGAAAAATCCCCCGTGTGCAGGCAGCACAACCCCCACCGAAAGGCTCACCCTCGTTCCAGGTTTTCTCAACCCCTCTGACACTGTAGCACCTCCCCGCAGCATCCCCGTGCCCGGGATGTGGCAGCCACGGTCCAGAGCAATTAAACGACTTTTGGAAAAGCCATTTCAGGACGGCAGGACCGCGGCTGCCCTGGTGGAGCTGCAGACCAAGCGATCCTGGTGCTTCTTGTGGGCATTGTCCTCAACCAGCAGAAATTCACCTCGTGGAAAGGCTCAGAGTCCTGTCCTCCACTGACCCTCTGGCTGCTGCCCCCTTCTCTACCCTTCATCGCCAAACTTCATCCCGGGAAGCTCGGCTGGTGCAAGCAGAAGTGCTCAAAGCTAAAGCAGAGCTCTGCAGATTGTGCCCATCCCTATTAGAAGTCGGATTTAATCCTATTAAGTCCGTGGTGCTTTTGTAACTCTAAGATACAACAGCGCTACAGCTACTTCCCCACCATCAGCACAACTTTCTATTTTTAATTAATTGAACTCATAAACCAAAATGTATTACAGGCAAAACAGGTGCCAAAAAGCCCCACAAACAACAAAATGCCCCTCTCGAGTGACAAAGTTCAAAGCCATCACCAGATCACAAACACTGATGTTCACAAATAAAAACAAGATTCTACTCCGGGGGAAGTAAATTCTTCGAATTTCCAGCACACAGACAGTATATTTATGTGAAAATCCTCCATTTTATTTAAAGTGACTTTCCCTGAAGAACATAACAAAATGTAGGTTCCCTGAGTGCAGCTGGAATACCTCCACAGCAGCAGCCAACACAGTGGATTCCCCAGAAGCAAAGAAAATCACTATATTCCAAAATCCTCTTAAAACCAACGACAGCTGAAGAAGCTGAGCTGCCTTAATAGACTGGGCTGCTTTTATGGCTTTATCCTGCAAGATGCCAAGTATTCCTGCTCCAGTTTAGCAGAATCCTTCAGGACAAGCTTAACTTTAAATACAGGGAGAGTTTTGTTGAAGTTAATGGTGCTGCCCAGGGGCTTAAGATTAAGCACATGCTTAAGTGCTTTGCTGGGCCCAGACCCATACTTACAAAGATCAAGCTCTGAAATTTTAGAGCCTGTGTGTTTAACTGTTTATGTTGAGACCGTCAAACTTCTGGTGTCTGATTATTCCTGCAGGAGAAATATTACATCAGACATAACACCCTGAATAATTACTGGTTTGGGAAACCTAAAGACAGGGTGACTGGAAGCAGAGACCTGATTAGAGTAAATAGAAAGTTAATAAAAAGACTTTTAAAAGTATTCTTTGCTAATATCCAAGCTCAACTTTAGACCATTTCCTCCCATCCTGTCACTTGTTACCTGGGAACTTGGGGTCTTTCCTCCTCTCATCTCATCCTTACATTCTCCTCATCCTTCCATTCTCCTCCTCCTTCTCTCTCTGCTCCAAGATTGCTTTTTTGCTTTTCTCTCACCACCTGTTTTAACAGCTTTGAGGAAGCAACTGTCTTCTAAAAGAAGTTTATGCAATACTTCATATAATAGAGCTAAAAATGTGAGAGGAGTTCTTAGGGAATGCTGAAGAAGAAAAACCACTAAACTACTGTAAAGCAACCCGGATCAAATGATATACTACCAGTAATTAAACTGTCACTGATTTCCTTGCCTCCTTTTAAAACATTTTTTCCCTTAAATTCTCCTAGTCTCTATTTTTTTTTTCCTCCAATGTACTGAAAAAAGTAGGAAAATGCTATCTGTTTATTAATCTTCTATTTCAGTGACCTGCATTAATGTTCATTTATAAACTTAAAAAGGAATATGAGACTTGATACAACAAAACCTGTAAGTGCATTCTGAACTGTAAACAGACAAGGCTTATCTCATCTGAATAACCAAAGTATTCTGGAGCTGGGGTTGACATTCTCAGCATCTTTTCAGATTGAATAGATAGAATAATGAAATGTCCCAGAAAACAATGTAAGTGTATGGGGTTATAGGTTTGTAAAAAATTATTCTTCATAAACTGGGCATCAGATCTGCGTGCAGGACACAGGCTGGCACCCTGAGCCTGCTCAGCTGGTGATGTGCAGAAGATCACAATCAATTATATACAAATTATTTACCTTGAACAAAACCTGCTACACAAGAAGCACAAATCCTCATGTAAACCAGATCTGTCACTTCCCAATCTCTTTTCTCTCAGCCCCTGCTCCCCAAAGCCAGGCCTGAGCACAGAGTTGGGCAGCAGAGAGGGAGGGCAGGGAACACAGCTTTTTTCCACAGATTTCACAGAATATTCCGAGTTGGAAGGGGCCCCCAAGGATCATCGAGTCCAACTCTCAAGTTTTTATGTGCAGCTGAACCAGCCCAGGGCATTTCCTCAGTCCCTGAGCCGCCGGCATTCCCACGCTTTTCCAGCTCCAGCAACCGGCAAGGGCCAAACCAGCAGGTGGGCTTGGGCATTCTGCACCTCAAACCAGCAGGTGGGCTTGGGCTTTCTGCACCTCAAACCACCCGGGTTTCACACCTACAGAAGGGACTGAGTGCTGAGAACCAGCTCCTGAGTCAGCCCGGCTATCCCGAGGCTGAGCTGTATTGGAAAACAAGCAAGACAACCCTAATCTCGGCAAAAGGCTGAGCCAAGGACATCCCTGGAAGCCTGTAATTCCACTCCCAGCCTTTGTCTCACAGGAGAAGGTCTGTAATTATATAAGCATGTAGAAACACTTTAAATGCAACTGTCCTGAGGCTTCAGCCTCAGTAAACTGGATAAAATGAACTCGACTAACTTTAAAAAAATAAGGGGGGGGGGGGGGGGCGGGAGGGAGAGGATCGGGATGGGGGGAGCAAGAAAGAGAATGAAAGGTATGTGAGAAAATGTTTCTCAGGCTCTTTATGGCTGATTGAGCTAATTTACTGTGGAATGGGCAGCAGCCTATCTTTAGATAAATGCTAATGAGGACGTTAATGCTTTCTTCAGTCTGGCTGCTACTATTATGCTGAAGGAGAAGGTCAACAGCTAATAAACCCAGTTAACAAGCCATTCTGAACTTCACTTTAGCTTAACACTCTTCAAAGTTGCAGTCATTAAATCCATAGGCTATTAGGAGCTGCCCTCCTGTTTTCACTAGGAGCAAAGGCAAACTTTCAATGTAGTCATTAATTGAATTAACAGACTCTAATCCAATTTGATGTAGTGTAAATTGAAATGCACATAAGAGTGAAGATGCCTGTAAAGGAGATCCCCCTTTTCAGGCTGCTTTGTGTCAAACTACTTCTGTTATCATTGCCACACGCCTCTCATGAAGGGTGCTCTCATGTACATAACCCTTAACATTAGCTACTCTCTGATAGGAATGTAGTTTGCTGTAAGAAGACAGAGCCTGGCAAGACAAAAACATGTCTTACAGCTTATTAAGACTCCTCAGCCTGGTGTGATAAACTGGTAAGCAAGGATCTTAACATCTATTGCCACCATTACAGTGTGCTACACTGCCATGAGGTGGAAAAATATCACACAGGCTTGGCAGATGGGGAGCCCGGGGTAGGGACATGTTCAGTGCAGGAGGTTTCAACACAGAACCCTTCACTTGCCCACAAGGGTGGATAAAGCACCACTACTGCCAGTTTAACAGGGAATTCAATCCTAGAGGAATTTCTCCAGTCTTTTACAGAAAAAAACCTGTATTACAGGGACTTGAAAATATCTAGGTTACCCATTAATCCAAATAAAACACAAAGGCAAGGAAGCTAAGACAGTTATCCACATACAAAGTACTGGCAAGAGTGAGATAAAGCTTTTCTAAGCCTGCAGAGACCATTTATAATATTTCTTTAATATTGACCTGCATAATTGGCCTCCTCACACACTACCGGAGCAGAAATCCAAGCCTCCATTATCGGAGATATGAAGATATAAAACCACATTCAAGAGGCAATGGGACATCTGGAGAGGAAAATGCAAGCGTATCCAAATCATTGTGTTCTTTCAGACACAGAAAAATACAATGGAGCTTTAGAAATAACTAAATATAGTAATTTGAGTTCAACTGTAATTAAGGGAGAAAAAAGCCTGACTTCCCCCCCGTCCTTTTAAGAGTCATTGTTCAACGTCACAGCGATATTCAATTATTCCATATAAAGAGCATTTACTTTCTTTTCTGCATTATTATTATATTATCCACTATTTGTATGACTACAGAATGAGTAGTAATACAGGCCCCCAGCTGAGACTGACAGCCCCCCTCGGCTCGCTACTGTGAAGACATATGGCACAAAAGCATCCCTGAACAGCTTTGTATTAGCACAGATAAGAGAGCCTGGAAGAAAGGGAAGGTTGGTATTTTTATTTCGTGGGTGGGGAAACCAAGGCAAACTGAGGGAAAAAAAAAGAGCCAAGAACTGTATAATAAATGATTTCACACAAGATTGGCTCTGTCTGTTGTCTGAAGGCAGGTCTTTGTGGTTTTCATGGACACATTTTCAAGGCTCAAGCAGGAGTTTAAAGCACACTCCAAGTAGATTTTGGCCACAGACCCCCAACCAACCTGGAGACAGTGCAAAGAAATTCCATCCCCCCCACCCAGTGCCTGTGTAGGCACTGAGTCAGAGGGCTGGTGCTGAGCACCCAGTGCCTATATGGGCATATAGGCTATATAGGCTGCTCAGCACCAGCCTTCTGACTCTGCTCCCATAAATAACATGGACTATGAACCCAAAGGGAACTGCTGGCTGCCAGCTCAGGGCCTGGCAGTTAGGTGCTGCAAATCACCCTCTTGCCAGCGAAACAAATGAAATACCAACAAGCAAACAGTAAAACCCCAAGCCTTCATATCAACTGGGCCACACAACTGTATTTTCTGACTGCAGCAATGATTCAACTGCCAAGAGAAGTCCAATTCAAAATGTGAATATTCTGTCATGTCTTATAATTCCTCTTTTCGACAGACACTTCTATCAGGAAGACTGGAACCAGAGAAAGTACTTTAAAAGACTAAAGTGACAATGGTGGCAGGAGCTGACACTGAGAAACCATGTTTGTCTAAAAATCCAATGAAAACATGCAGGAAAAAAAATCTCTGCAGCCTTTTGCCAGTTCCAACAGACGTGGACAGTGAGTCAAACAGGAGCTGAGATGTCCATTTTGCTGACCAGCTACACCTGCTGACCAGCAGGAGCCTCCAAAGGCAGCATTGCCATCTGATGCCCAGCAGCTTTCCAGCTCACCAGGGCCAATCCCTCCAGCCTTCCTTGAGCCTCTGCACAGGGGGGAAAACCAAAGCCTGGCTGGACCCAAACTCGCACAGATCTGGCTGAGGGATTGCTTTTACCAGCAATCCCTCAGCTAACACCTGGAACTGATACCAACAGTTTAGTGTCTGCTTTGGGGTTTCACTGACACACTGCCTTCACCACGGAATCCCAAATGGGTCAGGCTGGAAGGGACCCCAGTGGGTCACTGGTCCAGCAGGGCCATCCCAGAGCACAGGGCACAGGATTGTGTCCAGAGGGCTCTGGAATATCCCCAGGGAGGAGACTCCAGCCCCTCCCTGGGCAGCCTGTTCAGAGCTGGGTCACTGCCCAGCAAAGAAATTCTTCCTCCTGTCCAGCTGGAGCTTCCTGGGCATCAGTTCCTGCCCGTTCCTCTTGTGCCATTGCTGGGCCCCCCCGAGCAGAGCCTGGTCCATCCTCTGCCCCCTCCCTGCAGCCCCTGACACCCCCTGGGGAGGGCCCCTCTCAGTGTGTGCTCTGGAGGCTGAACAGCCCCAGCTCCCTCAGCCTTTCCTGGGCAGGGAGATGCTCCAGTCCCTTTATCAGCCCTGCAATTTATGGGAGGTCCATAGAGCTCCTAAACAGTAGGAAGAAAGCAAGGAACAAATGCTTTTGGGTCCATCTGCCATCGTATTTCTGGATAATTTAAGATCCCCTATCTGATAAAGCACAACACAGACCTCTGCTAAGGTTGACGCTTTTTTAACACAGATTGAGTAAATTTAATGAAAATGCATTTTTTAATGCATTTGGGGTAGGGAACCCTGTTCTGTCCTCTTACAAAAAGTGCAGTTTGAGTGCAGATTTGTTAGCACAGGAGTCTGTAATTGCCAGCCCCCAAACACCACCCCGATGCACGAGACCATAAAATGCCCTGTGACAACCATCACCTCCTCCAACATCATCTGTGCTGCTGCCAAACCTGTACAGGACAGTTTCCAAGGAAGGAGGTAAAGCCATGGAGTGACATCAGAACTCCTGTTGGTGGTGCCTGCAAACCTCACCACGGGATGAGGCTGTGACTCCCCCAGTCACAAGGACAAACACTCAACCCTCAACTACCAGCGAGGGAGTTTTCATTTCCTCCCAGAGCTCTCAGGTGTCTGTCCTCTGAAAAGAGTGTCAATATTAATAGAAGACAAAAGGATGAGAGAAGCCCTGCTGTGCGTATGCTGCTGAGAGATACAGAAGCTCACACTGGGCAAACAGGGATAATTAACAGATCTTTTCTGAATTTTGTGTATTGTAGCAATTTTCACCCAAGAATCTTAGAATACATTTCAAATATACTCCAACCTCAGGCAAAAAAACCAAACAAACCCGAAAACATACTGCTGCAGCATTGTTTTATCTGTATGGAAGGGAAAAGAAACGTGGAAATGAAGGAAAAGAAGGAACAATCTCCAAATAGGGGGATCTCGTGGTTTAGAGAGAAGGGCTTGATAAAATCCAGAGGCTGCAAGCAGAAGTAAGGAAAAAAGTCAGGCTATAAATAGGATGCTAATTTTTAACTGTGAGGGTAATTAGCCACTAGAACAACTTCCCAAGGACTGCAGTGGTTTCTCAATTACTGGCAATTTAAAGTGAAGACTAGATTTATTTACTTTAAAGATATACTCTAACAGGAATTAAGTACATCAACTCCTGCTGCCCGAGTTGTACGGAAACTCAAAATGATCCAAGGGATCTCCTTTGGCATTCTGGTCTTGGATCAGACCGGGCAGGAACCCAGAACAAATGGGGACACTCACAAGGAAATACAATTTACAAAGCAATTACAATTGCACCGGTGCTGACGTGGAGACACCATCCCTGCTCTCAAAAGGGTCAGCATCCAAATCCAGCATCAACACAGTGAAAATAGTCCTTGGATAATAATTTATCCACTCAGGCTGTAGTATTCAAATCCACCTTTACAGTATCTGAGAACAGACATTAGATGGGGCAGCACCAACTTAAAATTTATTTCTTCTGTAAAAGGTGTAGCCATAAAGTACTTTTGAGCATACAGGACATGTATGGGCTCTCCATCCATTTCAGGGGTGGGTTTTTTGGGGGGGTTGCTTGAGTTCCCATTCCCACATGTAGCTGTTAGTCTTTTCCCACATCCCAGCATGTTTTTGACTCATAGACCCAAGTCCACCTCAATACAGTGGAACATAGGGAATTATCAAAGAAGTTACAGCTTTGAGGAAAAGGAATAACTGGGCAAAAGACAGAGCTCAGCAAATGCCCAAATTATGGTGGTGAGCCCATGCTGGAAACATCAGTTCTTTCCTCTCCCATCCCTCGGTGGCAGCAGCAGTCACTGGCTCTCCACGGTGATGGAGTGGGTACAGTGGCTGTGTTTGGTTGATTTTATTCAATTTTAACAACAACTACTTTATTATCAGTGTTCAAACAGCAGCAGGACAGACAGGAGCATCGCCCAGCTGGACGTGGCTGACACACCAGCAGGCAAACTGCACACTACAAAAGCACAGAAACCCAAAGCATCTGAAACTTGCAATTCCAAACAATTCTCTCCAGCTCATCTGGTGCTTTCAGAGGCTCTGTAACAGCCCAGGGAGCGATGCCTGTGCAGCACCTCCCTGCCAAGCCAGGCGGCAGCTGAAGAGCTGCACAACATGCCAAGGCATTCTGTTTGCATTTCCATTGTCATTTGATGTAATAAGTGTTGATCTCAATTCACTAAACATTTGTGTCAATTTGCCACCCGGTTTGGTTTAGTTTGAAAGGCATTTCTTTTGCATTAAAAAAAAATGGCATTAGACTACAAATTAATTAGTTGGTTTACAAGCTTAAGGTACATTATTATCCTTCCAGCCCTCTTCTGAAGTTTATCTTCACATTTTTTCAGTGATCTGCAAGGAACAATTTTTACCATTAAAATGTAACTTTCAGGAGCTCTCCCAGGAAAGCCCATCAGAGCCAGCAGGTGCTGGATCATTCCAAAGTGTGTCATGGACTGTATTTATAGGAGCTGTCTAGCCATTTAATGGGTTCTTGAATGATTTGCTTAGGTGTTTACTTTTCCTAAAAGCAGTTTATAACCTCGGCTCTTGTCTCTGAAGTTCCTCCTAAATCATTCTGAAAATATACCACAGGGCAACGAGAGGGAAGGACTGGAGTTTTCCACCCTGGGCTCAGTGTTCTGTTTACCCTGCAGGATCTGCAGCTCTGTTGTCAGAACTAGGCCATGTCTGACCTCAATATGGTGCAGGGTAATTCCCAGACGGATTCAGCTCAGCGCTGTAATCCCCAATGGAGACACTTTCACTGTGTTCATTGTTTCCTGGGGACTCTGACAAGGAAGCCCCTCCTGAGCCTGTGTTGTGGTGGGGATGACAATGCCCACGCTGCCCAGCAGGCTCAGCTCCCACAGCAGCCCCCCAGGCACCCCAGACACACCCTGTATGTGCCTCCTGCACAGAGGCTGCCCAGAAAACCACTCAGCAAAGTCAATTATTGGCTATTTGCTCCCAGCCTTCAACAGATGCTTTTCTAACCATGTTTTCTGGATGTGGCACCTTCCCTTCTGGTATCAGTAAGAAGAGTTTGGGGCTGCTCCTCTTCCCACTTCCCTCCCTCCCATCCATTAAGAGTGAGAATCTGGCATGGGCGCTGCTGCCTCTGTAATCTATCACCTCGAGGCCCTTTCATATATCAATGTTTGACTGCTTTCTATGTAAAACAGGTCATTAAGTTAATCAGAAATTGACTACTACTACAAACACCTTTTGAATAAGGTCAAATTAAGATAAAAGCCCTTGCTCTTTTCGTCTCTCAGCAACAAAGACTATAACCAGGCTGCTAAACCCACCATTAATGTCAGTGTGCAGATTAAATGTCATTAAAGGCAATTTGTCACTTACATACACACTTATCTCAATCTAATAATTAGCAAAAGGTCAGGCAGATAAACCTGTGTATTTCAATCCACAATAAATTTCAGCTGCAGGAAAAGACAAAATAAAAGTTTAACCATATATACATGTATTTGTGTTTGAAATATATGCGTATCATTAAATCCAGGGAAAAAAGAATAATCTGTGCTGAAGACCTAACCGGTTTCAAGCCTTATTGTGACACTTGGCTTAAGCTGTGAGGAAGCCAATTCATGGATAGATCATGGATAGATCATGGATAGCAGTGACACCCCAGAGGAGGGAGCCCAGCAGCCCCTGCTCACAGTGTGCCAGCCCAGTGAAATGGTCACAGGCACTGCCAGATCCATGACCACCATCAGCACTGGCTCTCAGCCTGGTCTCAGCCATGACATGAAGCACAGATAAATAAACCACGGGGACTCAATTAGCTTCTGAGCTACCAGGAGACTCCTTCACTTGAGGTGTCCAGCAGCCTGACTGTGTGTCAGGACACAGGCGGGAACAACATCCCAGTGAGGAAGCAGGTGGGGATAAAACAAACCCTTCAAATCCTTGGCCTGCCATCTCCACACCTCCCACAAGGCTCAGCTGTGCCCGAGGAGATGCCTAACTCAGCTCTGCACAGGCAAGGAGGAGACCAGGATGCCCCACGTTGGTGCCTCCTTTTCCCCTCAGCTCACCAGGAAAGATTTTGCAAACCAGAATTCCCTGATAAAATTCAAGCTCTAAACAAACTGTGGAAAATGGAATTGTCACATCTTGATTTAGGAAATCATGGCAAACCTCCTTTAAATGGTGCTATGGCAATGTGGTTGGCAGGTTTGCTCTTATGAGAAACAGAAGAGCAGTGCTGAGAGCGGGGAGGGAATTCTGCACCATCAGTCCCACGGGAGGCAACAGAGAACCCTCTCCCTGCAGCACTGACCCATCTGCTCCTGCCCAGCCCTCCTGTGTGGCAGCTGGGCACGCAATGATGGCATCCTCCCGGGTGGAAAAGCATTAGCTTAAAAACTCTCAGTGCTCAACAGCCAAAAAGAAAACCAGCTTCCAAAATAACACTTCCCAAAATTGATAACCTTTCCAGTACCTGCGTCCTCACTGCCACTGGATCCTTTTCAGCTTTTCCAACCCAGACCAACACATTCCTAAATTCAATCCCTGTTCACAGACCATTCTCCCACTGACTTTCCTGACTCTAATGACCACTAACAGCACATTTTCAGTTCCCTCCTGTGAGGATATAGCTCTGATGTGGACAGTAATAACTAGATAAGGTATGGAGACTTAGAGCAATATTTTTCAAAGACATTTCAAATTATTCTGGTCGTGTTTAGGTTGGTTTATCTCACATTGGCAGCACTTAACCCATCTTCAGTGTCTAAACAGATACTTCCTATGGCAGTGCAGTGGCAGATTGTCAGCATTCAGCCTCTCCCTCTGCTCCTAACATGGCAGGGACACTCAGTTAACTCAGTGGTGATGTGTTGTTTTAATCCTTCAGCAAAGAAAGATGGTTCCAAGGAATCAGACAATTCACCTTGCTTCTTGTCACAAAGGTACTTCATGATTAATGGAAAGTAGATGAAACAATATCTTACAGCAAAACAGGACTTTTATGTCTCTTAGCTGAGGAAATTTTCGGATGCCTTATTTTAAAAAAAATAATAAATCACAGCAAGCATCAGCTTTAAAAGCAGTGCCAAATTCTTCTCAGCACAGGTTTTTAAAGCTTGGCTGGGAATTTTTTTTTGGTAACAGGTTTATTTAGTGATGGGACATAACCTTAAAAAATAACTCAACCTACTGTTTACAGGGAGCTATTGCTGTTACTGTCTGATGGTCATCAATCAAAACCCAAAGCCTTGCTGGGCTGAAATCTCTGCTTATACATTATTCATATGCTGCACCACCCGTTCCCAAAAGATAAACAATTAAAATAGAGAATACAAAGGATGGTAGGGGACAGAAACAATGTCATCCTCAGATTACAAGACAGGAATCTTCAGGAGAAAGAGTTAGGAGAAGAGTAAGGAGATGAGTGGAAGAGCTGAGAGCAGATCCAAGTCTGCATGCTGGCTAAGGAGAGCAGGGAAGAGATCCAACAACAAACCACATCCACAGGTGGGCTCTCATCTCAAGTCTTCTTCATGTCAGCTCTACAGATGGACTATCTCTATCCAGCATCACAGCAAAATAACCCAAAATATTTCTAAAGGATAAGAAAAATGCTATTTTAAAAGAATCAACCACAAACACAGCTGCCTGAGCACTGTCTGGTCCGTTTAACTTGAAGCTTTGTCCATGCAGTGGAAAGCAAACCCATCTGTCACCCCTCTCATTGAGTGACACAGAGGCCTCTTCTGGCACCCCAGAGCTGCCTGGACAGCTGCAAGCTGCAGGAAAGGGACCTGGGTTTCAAGACAAGCCAGTGATTTTGGACTTCTCAGGGTTTGGTACATTTTATTAGAGGGGGGACTTCAGCATCAAAGCAATGCAAATACCTAAAGGAGACTGTACTCCCAGTCCCCATCAGCTTTTCAAAATTGATGTTGAAAGCATGTTTAAAGCCTCTCTTCTGGCTTTTGTCATTATGCAAGGGCATGAGCTTTTACCATGTGTGCAAACTGATCTGCAGTTGGCTGATCTGAGGAAACATGAGTCATTTTTTTCTGGTGTTTGGTTTTCAAGATCATCCATGGGCTGCATATTCTACTCCTGGGATCTCAGTGTCTTATAATACTTGTCTTGGTGGGGAATGTATCCATGTATCAGTGTCCCCTCTGTGCCCAAACACGTGTCTTCCAAGGATTCTCACATTCTCTGCTAATATAAGTAAAAAAAAGGAAGCATGTGTAGCCTACAGGATGACGTGGAGAAGATTAATCCTTCAGCCTGAGGTCCAAATCATGCACTCCAAGGCTAGTGAAGAGCTCTTCCACTGCTGTGAGTGGAGGTGGATCCAGGGTCATTTCACAACCCTTAATAATGAGCTGTTCCTCCCCAGCACAGACACGAGGAGGTGGAGTCCTGACTGACGCTGACATTACAGTTTGCTCACCACAGGTTTATATCCACAAACTATGCATTTTTTTCCCCTCTTCTAAGCAGTGGAAGAACATGAAGGTCAGACTGAAGCAGCTTTGACTCACTGCTCCACTCACACTGCTCTGCCTGAGAGTCCCAGAGCCTTGGGAAGGTCAGAAGTGTGTGAGAACAATGTGCTCCCCCGCAGCTCTGGTCAGGACTGCTGTGTTTAAAGGTTACACTGATTAAGCACTGTGATTAATTTAGTCTCAGCAGAATCAATTCCACTCAACTACTAATCTAATTTACATACTGGAGAGGACTCTGCTCTTCCCTGGCCAGTGTGGGTTTGAATTTAGATTCATTTTTCCCTCAGAAGTGTGTTTTGAGGGATCGCACTCCAATTAGCAAATGTTTTGACAAAGCTAATGGGAGAGTTCTATCTGTGTGTCACTGCTTCCTGTCATCTGCCCTTTCATAAACCATTTCCAGCTCCCAAACCTCTCAAGTGTGAGTCTACATTAAAGAATCACCTACAGAGGAACATGTTGGAATAGATACCCCCCCGTAACCACACCAGGGCAGTTACAGGGCAGGGAAAGCAACACCCATGATTTCTTTCAGAATGTCTTGGACAGCATCAAACACAGCATGGGAGCAGCTCAAGGGAAGGGATTCTCCCCCTCTATCCTGCATTTGTGAGACCCCACCCGTGTCCAGCTCTGGGGTCCTCAGCACAAGAAGGATCTGGACCTGCTGGAGCAACTACAGAGACCACAAAGACACTCCGAGGGCTGGAGCTGCTCTGCTGTAGAGGAAAGGCTGAGAGAGCTGATGCTGTTCAGCCTGCAGATGAGAAGGCTTTGGGGAGACCCCAGAGCCCCTTCCAGCCCTAAAGGGGCTCTAGAGGAGCTGGAGAGGGACTTGGGACAAGGGCCTGAAGTGTCAGGATGCAGGGGGAATGGCTTCAAACTGCCAGAGGGCAGGGATAGGTGGGATATTGGGAAGAAATCCTTCCCTGTGAGGGTGGGCAGGCCCTGGCACAGGTTGCTCAGAGAAGCTGTGGCTGCCCCCGAATCCCTGGAAGTGTCCAAGGCCAGGTTGGAGCAACCTGAGCTAGTGGAAGGTGTCCCTACCCATGGCAGGGGGTGGAAGGAGATGAGCTTTATGGTCCCTCCCAACACAAACCATTCTGGTATTTTCCCCAGTTGAGCAGGATTCCTCTAAAGAAATCTATTCCTAAAAAAAACCAAAAAAGTCTGTCAGACTAAAAAAAGTAATGGAGATTACACAGGGGGTGTACAAGCAGCAAATGCAGGACAGGTGTAGGCAGATGGGTCTGCTAAAGCAGGATTCTGGTGGCCATAGAGAGGAAGAAGGGATAGATAGTGAATTCCCATGAAAACAAACCATGGCACTCTACATGTCAGTATGTATTGGGTAATAGGAAAATTATATTAAAATCATTATCTGTTCTGAAAAATCACAGCCTGTGCTAGAGATGAGTGCATGACAAATCTCAGTGCCACTCAAGCAAGTGTTTAAGTAGAAAGATCTACAGCTCTCAGGATTGGCAAGGGACACGTGGCCTTGAGAGAAATCCTGTGCAAGAGAAAGTACAAAGAAATCATTTTAACAGCTATGTTTTGGTCAGGGAAGTCACTGGAACACATACACCTGCTAATTTCCAGTTTTCTTTCTCAATAGTCATTTCCAAAATTTATCAAGAACTCCATTTCTTCAGGGGAGCTCAGAAATGGCTGAAAATCACATGAACGGACCAGGGGGAGAAAGCGAATTGATGTAACATCAGGATACCTGCAGCCAGTGTAACCTGAACCCTCACAAAACACCCCTGCTGAGCCATCTTTACTGTTCCCTCCTTCACCTTACAGTAGAAATACCTTGAATTATAGATACATCACAGACACCTGATCTGCAGAGCCCCCGGCACATCCTGATCCCTCTCACGTCCTTCTCCCTTTCCAGCCCGAGCACTCCTGTGTTCTGTCAATACCAGCTTCAAATATTTAGCTTAACTTGATCTCCTGAAGGGCAGGAGAGAAAAGCCGGAGCCTCCCAACCGCACTTGCTGAGCAAACAGTGGATCCCAGCAGAGGACGGTGGCGAGCCCGTGCCCCGCGGCCGGAGCTGTGACAGATGCGGCAGTGACAGTGACAGTGACAGCTCTGCCCGGCCGGGCCGTCAGTTGGCAGGCGGGGTGACAGCTCCTCTGATTCCCTCATCAACCGATGTGACTGAGTGACCTTTTCCAGTCTCAGCAGCTGCCTCCCTTCTTTATTCAATCATGGCAGAAAAGAAGTCCCTTTGGGGGAGCCCTGCCCTTTCCCGCAATTTTAAGTGACCGCAATTGTCATTAGGTTTGTTCGCTAAATACGCTCGGGAGTGGTGGCAGAGCTCCGGCAGGGGAGGGGGGCACGAGGCTCCTGTGCATCCGTGTGGGAAAGCTGGGTTCTCCTTTGGAAGACTTGGAAGTGCTCAAGAATTCCTTGTCAATATTATCACTCACCTGTGCTCAAGGGGGTCAGGGAATGTACCTGCTGACCTTGGGAAGGAAGAAACTGGAGCAACATGAAACATGGAATGTATTCCTGCAGCTCACAGAATTCCCAGGATGTGCTGAGTTGGGAGGGACCCCCAAGGATCCTGGAGTCCAACCCTCAGCCCTGCACAGCCCCAGCCCCAAGAGTCCCCCCCTGTGCCCCAGAGGATCATCCAAACCCTCCTGCAGCTCTGGCAGCCTTGGGGCTGTGCCCACTGCCCTGGGGAGCCTGTTCAGTGCCAACCACCCTCTGGGGGAAGAACCTTTTGCTGAGATCCACCCTGAGCCTGCCCTGACACAGCTCCAGCCATTCCCTGGGGGCTGTCCCTGCTCCCCCCAGAGCAGAGCTCAGTCCTGCCCCTCCTCTGCCCCTCAGGAGGACAGTGGGAAAGGGAAATGCCCTTAATTAATAACAGTGACAGAGTAAGGGGGGGTTCAAGTAGTTTTGCCACGAGCCTGCTTTGCATCCCTGCTCATTTACTGGGCTTGCTGTGGCTGCAGACACAGGAGACTGCCACCTCCATCATTGCTCCCCAACCCTTGGAGAAGGCAAGGAAAATAAAAATAACAATAAACCAAAAGTTCCATGCAATGAGCAGTCTGGTTGGAATTGCAGTCACTCTGCTCTGGCTCAGCACCCATCTGCTTCACGCCTGCTTTCCGCATACATTTGAGCAATTGAGCACTAATGTTCGAGAAAAGTGAATTTCAAAGTTGCTCCCAGTATTAACAGAATCATTATTTAAATCCTCACAGAATTACTTTTGCTGAGAAATCACATCTACACAGCTAATGGCAACACAGATTTATTTTTGGCACAAGGACTGCCTGTCTTTAGGCATTACACTGGCTTCCACTGTGGCACTTCGTGAGCCCCTTCCACCTAAAATAAATTGCAAAAAGCTTCCTCGGGGCTGTCTCCTGTGCTGTGCTTGTCTAATGCCTGCACAATCACAGAGCTGTCTCTCAGAGCTCCTACATGACAACACAACTAACACGACAAGTGAAATTTTAACATTTGTGACAAACCCACAGATTAAAAGAAAATTATTTATAAGACAGAAAGTTCAAGCAACAAAGAGGAAAATACAATCTCTTTGTATATACTCAGGCTAACGGGAAGAAAAATAGGCTAAAATTATTCAGTATGTTCCTCCTGTAAATCATTTACTGCACTCTGGCAGAGAAAACTCTGTTTAGGTAATGTGGGATGAGGATGGAGAATTGCAGGGCCACAGGAATGAGGTGGAAGATCAATGGTGGGGGCAGAGAGAGAAGAGCCAGAGTAATGTGCAGTGCCCAGGCTCTGCTCTGGCCAAAGTGGGCTCAGTCTTTACTCTAAATATCATTTTTTCAGCTGCCCCAAAGAATTCAATCTACTTTCTGCTGAAGGCTGGTTTCCAAAAGCATGATCTGTATCTGTCTCCTGTAAACAGTAAATGCATTTCCCTCTGTGCCTTGGACATGATCCTGGCAAATGGTCCCAGTGCCCACCCAGGGTGAAGATGAAGGCCGGGCTGGGTTTGAGCTTCTTCAGTGTCATTTCTGCCTCAACTACAGAATTCTACAAACCATCAGGCTGCTTCACAGGATAACAGATTGAAGCTTCAGTGGCCCAAATGAGAGGGGAAGCTGAGAGATGAGCCGTGCTGGCACTGGGGCGGAAAGGCAGCTGAGAATTTCCCAGCACAGAGCGCCCATGGTGCTCCGTGACCCCGGAGCCTCGGCTGCACCTTGCCATTATTGAGGGATTACAGGGCCTTCTGTACAACTGCTGAGCCTGCCAAGTCCCAGGAATGCTCACCAAAATCCCACACAAGCTGCTAAAATCTTCAGGGGGTTTTACAAGACAAATTTCAATAATCCCTTTAAGTGCTTCTTTAGAATCAAGCATGAATTTGCCAAATCCAGGGTAGCTTATTCTCCTTAAATTCATAACACAACTAACTAGTGATACGTGCCTTACAAGAAACTCTGAGTGCTCACTTGAATAAAGGCTGCAGAGTTTTAATATTCCCAAACTACTTGATGTAAGAAACTGGGCTGTAAATCTCAGGATCGAAGACAGCATGAATGGTACTGTATTTCCTGACTTTGATCAAAACCAGAAAAAAACAAGGATATTGATGAAAAAGGATTACACTCAGACTCAGTGTTCCCACCTCTTCATGGAAACCATTAGCACTGATTAACTTTGCAGAACCAGAAAAGTCTAGAATTACCAGAAAGCAGTTATTCGTGAGGTGAATATTTTTTTCTCTAATTCTATCCCAAATTAATAAATGCAAGAGTAGGGGCAAAAGGAAAATACTTTTTTCCACAGGCACCTGGAGGAATAGTGAAGAGATGAGAGCAAGCAGAGATCTAGAAAAAAAAGGTGGAACAAAAGGGAGGCAGGGAAATAAAAAAGAAAGGCAAAATTAGTTGATGCAAAAGGAATTAAATTTTTTAAGCAGAGAGAAAGTTAAAAGAAAGTAGTTGAAAGAAAATAACTGCAAAAAAGAGACAGGAAGGACAGACCAACAAAAGTATTAAATGGATATCAACAAAAGCAGAGAATGGAAACAGCAGAATGTGGAGAAGTCAGCAGGTCATTCCTGATGATCAAAGGCTGGTCTGCTTTGGCTTCCACCTCCCAAAGTGAAAAACCTGCCCCATACACCCCTGAAGAACAAACAGTGCTTAAACACAGAGATAAAACCTTGAGGCCTGGAAATCCATTCTCTAGTACCAAAGACATCCAAACCTATCAGTCACTCCTGAAACTCTCCCATCCATGTCCATTTGACAAGTATTTGGAGTCACACTGCACCTCCTCAGACACTGAGGAAACAATGCTCCCCTACACTCCAAAGCTGGGAGCACACAACTCCCTGTGCCCTCCCCAGTGAGAGCTGCATCCTCCCTGTGCCCCCTGCCAACACACACGGGCAGTGGATCCAGCACAAGGCAAACAGGGCCCAGCCTTTGAAGTCAAGTGCAGAATAATTTATAGCTCAGATCCATCTTCCTTGGAGAGTGAAGTCTGATTTAGGGTAGTGGTTCAGCCCTTATCTAGACACTTGAATCCCCAGTAGGACACCTTGATAGGCACTGACCCCCACATGCAGAAATCCTGCGTGTAGAAATGTTCCATCTGCCCTCTGGACACAGCCTGCCCAACTCACTGCTCCATCCTGCCTGTCCTTACAGCTGGGATTGGAATCTGCCTCCCCTATCACTTTTCCAACACATGAGACAAAATAGAAAAGGTGATTGGATCACAAAAAAAAAAAAAAAAAAAAAAAAAATTGAAAAAACCCCACAGGAACCCAAAACACAAGGAAGGAGCCCTGAGGATCCCTTAAAAGCCGACCACAGTCATGGTCTGGAGGTGGGAAGCAAAGGGGATGTTTCAGAGTGCTCCAGCTCTGAGCTTTCTAAAACCATCATGAACCTGACCCTGCGGGGTTCCCAAAGCTCTGATTTTCCTGCTGACAGCTGAGACTGCAGCACTGGTGGCTGAGCTGAGAAAATGTCTCCAAGACAGAGAGAAAGAGAAAATAAACAGCAAGCCCCAAGGTGTCACTTTTATAAGTCACTTTTCTGACAGCAGCCACACTTTTATACATGGCACTCAGAGTAAACAATTCAGAGCAAATGGTTTTTTGGCTGTGGGAAGAGGATGCTCTTTTCAGCACAAACACAATGCAGAGGCAAACAAAGAGCAGAAAACAGGATGGCTCATTACTACCTGTCTTCTTCCAATTATGCCTATTACTCTGGAGGTGACAGGGCCAATAAATGTGCAGCACGGTGCCAATAAAAAAAAGATACATATTCACTGTCTAAGAGTGTTTTCTGAGAGAAACATCAAAACATCCAAAGTACTCTGGAATAAACACCACTCATGAAAAAAATGGGCTCAGCCCCATAAATCACAGATCTCATCATTGATACCTGCAAAGCTAGGCTGCTAGGATTCAATTTCCAGTTTAAAATGCATTTTAATGCATTATTCCCTCATCAACAAATTTTCCATGATGCTCCACAACAAAGGAAAAAATGTTGATCTCAGACTGGTGAAAATACCAGAATGGTTTGTGTTGGAAGGCACCTTACAGACCACCCAGTTCCACCCCCTGCCATGGGCAGGAACACCTTCTACCAGCCCAGATTGTTCCAAGCCCCGTCCAACCTGGCCTTGGACACTTCCAGGGACGGGGCAGCCACAGCTTCTCTGGGCAACCTGTGCCAGGGCCTGCCCACCCTCACAGGGAAGAATTCCTTCCCAATATCCCATCTGAACCTGCCCTCTGGCACTGGGAAGCCATTCCCTGTGTCATATCCCTCCAGGCCCTTGGAAATAGTCTTTCTCCATCTCCATCCAGAGCAGGATCCCTTCAGACACTGCAAGGCCACAGTTGGGTCCCTCTGGAGCTTTCCCTTCTCCAGCTGAACAATCCCAGCTGTCCCAGCCTTCCCTCCCAGCAGAGCTGCTCCATCCTCTGCCCATCTTGGTTCCTCCTCTGGACTCTCTCCAGCAGCTCCACATCCTCCCTGTGCTGTTCCCAGGGCTGGGGGCAGCTCTGCAGGGGGGTCTCACCTGAGGGGGCAGAGGGGCAGAATCACCTCCCTAAAATGTTCTGGAACACACTCACACCAGCTGCTGGTGTGGACACCCCAGCTCTCAACCCTCCTTCAGGCCCATTTCAGCAGCTTGGTTGCTCAGGATTAATCTTATTAATTCTCCCCACCTTTGGCAAACCTGTGCTTTGCTCTGTGCTCACCTTTTAACCCTGCAAGGTGGAACCAGAGAGCAAAGTTTGCTGTACAAAAAGAACCACTCACCAAGGGCTGCTCTTCAACTTGCTTTTCCCAGATTAACTCAGACTGCTTTGCCAGGCTGTGGGGAGGGCAGAGGTGGGATGGGATGTGCTCCTCTGCAGCTTCAGGTATGTCCAGCAACCCTCAAAAGCTTTTAATCCTTAACATTACAGAGCCACCAGAAGGGCAATGTTCCAACACTGGAAAGAGGGTTGGAAATCAAAGGGAATGAAGTAATTATGAGTTTTAAGTACAGCCATTTTATGAGATACAGAAGTCATTTCCATTCCTTTCCACATGCAATTGTAATTGCATTAGAATTATTTGTAACAGGCCAAGTTTGAATTCCAGGAATACAAAGCAAAAATGTACTTTTGTACTACAGTACCCCTTTGGAAGGGGACAAAACCCCCCTCAAACAAATGTAAAGTTGCCTCAAATTCACACAAACGGAGGAATCCTACAAAATCAGAGCCAATATTCTGGAATCCCTTAGACAGGAATACAGAAGGCTTCTGGAAACATTTGTAACTCTAACTCCACCGTGTATTTTCAAAGCATGTCAGAACACAAGAGGAGGATTAAGTTCCTTACACTGCCACCTCCTCCTCCTCCCTCTTCCAGGGATGACACTGCTAACAGGATAAAGTGAGTGACAGGGTTATATGATCATTACATAAAGGTAGTACACATGCAAAATCCTCAGAACACGGAAAAAAATTATCAAAGAGGTTGCACCATCTGTCTGTGGAGAAAAAAACAACAGCTGGTGCAAGGAGCTGCAAGATGCCAGGCTTCCGAGTGACAAGATGGGAAATGACAGGAAACAGCTTTTCACTCTTCTAACAGCAAAAGAAACGTACAGCCCGTGCTCTCGTGTTTGAAAACCTCCAGATGCTGCCCTCTTCTCACATTTCCATATCTTTGTTCATGCAACATCTGAAAGCTTTTCTATTTTTACAGAGGGAGGGGAAGAAAAGCACAAAGCCATCAAATGTATATATATGTGTGGTTTTTTTTCCTTGCGAGAGGATGTTGAATGAATTTTAATCACGTTGGGAAGAAAAAAAGAAAAAGAAAAATCAGCACTATTTGATGTGAGAAACCTTTGAAAATTTCTCCTTCTCGGAAGAAATTGCAATGTTTGGCCTTTATAAAGGTTGTGTATGATAAATATTAGCTTTTTCTGAGACTGATTAGGCCTTTAAATTGATTCAAGACAATCCTAAGGGTCATCATAAATCAGAAAATCATGGAATCACAGAATGGTTGGGGTTGGAAGAGACCTTAAAGATCATGTAGTTCCAACCCCCTGCCAAGGGCAGGGACACCTTGACACTAGACAAGTGTTTTGTGATGGTGAAAGGCTTCCCTTGAGCAGGTAACAAACCCCTTATGCCAGGGTTTCCAAACATCTCAGACCCTAAACGTGGCCCCTGGGCTGCACATCGCAACTTCCCCTGTTCCTGCAAAGTGTTTTGCTAAGGCTGCAACACCAAGTTGCGTATTCAAGGAAAAGAATCCCCAGAAAACCACCCCGCAAAATCCAGCAGGTGCAGCTTCCTGAGAGGGCT
The DNA here is from genome assembly GCA_038380795.1 of Pyrocephalus nanus. Classification (NCBI taxonomy): domain Eukaryota; kingdom Metazoa; phylum Chordata; class Aves; order Passeriformes; family Tyrannidae; genus Pyrocephalus; species Pyrocephalus nanus. The sequence goes on from CM076281.1 coordinate 9,871,781, forward strand.
GGAGGACCCTGGGAGTTGCCTGTCAAATCTGATCCCCCATGACCCCACAAACTGGATGTTATTTACAACTGATGCACATTTTACAATTGAAAACTCACTGAAAAGTCAATGCCTCATGAAGAAAGGGTCTTGCTGTGGGGGTAACCCAAAGCAGAGGCCCACGGTGTGGGGTCCTGTGTGCACAGACAGGATGGAGCAGGATGTTCCCAGCCAAGGCTCAGGGAAAGCTCAGCCTGAGGACAGCACTAAGCTGTGGATCAGGGGATGGATCTGGACAGCCTGAGACTGATGATTTCTACCTCCCTAGACAGATTAGTCCCTAGTTCATCCAAGTGTTTTGAAGCAGGGAGATAAACTAGGATTACTCATTCCAGATGGAAGTGAGCAAAAGGAAAGGTATCTCCCCACAGCAAAGCAACATGCTGATGCCAGATCTCAGCAGGAATCACATCTTCATCTTAACAACCACTCTGGAAGGCCACTCAGGGGCTAACTCTGGGCTTCACCTTTCACCCTTCATCAAGAAAATGCTGCCTTCCCGATTTTTTTTTTTCTATCATGATAGAAATGAGGGCTCACTGCTGAGACTTTGGGTTATTACACACCAAAAAGGCTCTGTTGGAGTCCAGGCTAAGACAGCAGTGCACAGATAACTGAGATAACAGCCCAACTGCTGGTGGGGAGTCCAGCTGGAACAGGTTCAAGACGCTGCTCGAGGTCGGGCAGGGTGCAAGAGGCAGAGAACCAGCCCCACTTTGCTTATCTGAGCCTTGAGATTTCTCCAGCTAATCCTTCACACACTGGTGGTTGGTCTTCTGAGCCAGGAGTGAGGTTCCTGAAGGCCATCCTCTCATGGCATGAGCACCAGCCCACACAGAACAAGTAGAATCATAAAAAAACCCCTTGAAGCATCATCAAGCCAGCCAGCTTAGAGAGAATTTCCTAGGTGCTGTTTATTTCTACCTTTGATTCTCTACGTGGTCTCTACAGATCAGAGTACTTAGAAAACATAATTATTTTAATTAGGAGTAATTCAATTAGAATATCTCATTGCCAATAACAACTTTGCTAATAAGAAATGAACACACTTCACTTTTTTTTTTTTTTTCCCTAATCTTACCTTTGGGGACTCACTGAGCACTTTCCCAGATGTGGAAATATTGCTTTGATGTTGCATGTCTAATTCTTTTCTCCTGTGGGGTTTGATGCAGTGCACACATTTAAGTCCACTCAAGTCTTTCCTTTGCTTCCAGAGGGCACTGGACTGTGCTTTTCCACACTGCTTTATGCCAGGAGGGATGTGCACTCCATCTCCAGAGCAGGAGAAGAGCGAAATGAGCCCCCTGTCTATGAAAATGGTGATGCCAAGTAGGTCTGGTTGGGTAACCACATCAGTAGAAGGTAAGTGGAGATGCCTTGCTGTGGGTCTTTGCCAATATTTTCAGCACAGGAATATGCTTTAGGTCTCTCCAAAGGTCTCTCCATCACTAGTGAGTGGCAAGAGTAATGACAGTATTTCCCTCTGACAGCACAAGCCAGGCTGTTTGGACCGTGCGTTCTGCAGGCTGCAGACTGTGCACACTGTGCTGCAGAGGGATCCAGGGCACTGCACTGCTGCAGCCACAGGGCAGCACGTGCTGGTTTCCAGCTTTAACCAAAGCTGGTTTATCCCTAAGGAGATGGGTGCCCTTGAGTCCTGGGCCTCCTCTGCACCCTCTCATGGGGCACTCCTGGCTGTGCTGGAGGTCTGAGCACCATCAATCCAGCACACAGGTGACCTCCCATGGGACAGATCAACCCAGGGGCTCACCCAGCTTGTGCTGGCAGTTCCCACTGCCAGGCTGCTGTGGGGGACAGGTACAGCTGGGATGCCCTACCCAGTGCCCATCCTGGGCTCCTGCCATGGTGTGAATTCCGCTGGGAATCAGGTAAGGCAGCAGCAATTTAAGGTCTGTGCTCACATTTGTATGCCTTTAACATCAACAGAAACCACACAGATGTAGAATATTTTACTGTTTCTAACCATTTCCACTCAGATCCAACCAGCAGGACTCTGAGAAACCTGCCTTGGCAAGCAGAGATCAGTTGAGCTGTGGACAATTAGCTGCTTCACCCAGTTCATGCTCATCCTCTTAACCAGCAGCCAAAGAATACTTTAATGCTGATCTGGCTCAGCCTCAGTTGTGATACTCTCCCAGCACAGCAGAGCTTGTTTTAGTTTGCACTGAACAATAAGGGGTCCTGTTATCCAAGGGTGGTACTTGAAAGCATATCTGCAAGAACAGATCTCATTATTTTAATTAAAAGCTTCCACGTATTATTTTCTAAGCTAACAAATATGGCCATAGTTGTAATTATGGAATCACCAAATATAGTCTCAAGATCTTGCTAATAATGATATCCTTTTTAAAATCTCATAATCTTAAAAAAATGTTGTAATTAAGTCACCAAGCAACTATATTTGTCTCCATGAAATAAAGCCAAATCTACAGATAATTGCAAATAACTCATTTCCCAGTGGATTAATTTTTTTGTGTGCCAATTAGGCTCACAAATCTCAAGCTGTCACCTTCATCTCCAGACATGCAGCTGGCTGAGAGCACAGCTATAAACAAAACAGCCTGAGTGCCTCTTGTTCCCCGAGTAAGAAGGAAAATGAAGTTACCAGCACACATTTGTGGATGTCAGCCCCCCGAGAGTGGGAAAGGGGGCAAAATAACCCTTGGATGTAGAACAATTAAAACACTTTGTTGAGCTTTCAAGAAGATGGTTCTGGGAAAGCTCCCGAGAGGCCTCTGTGATTGCAGTAGTTGGGGGTAACAGCTGCCTCCTGACTCAAACCCACATACAGCCCACAGCCATGGATGGCTCTCCCTCTAAAATGTCCTGGGAGCCCTTTTCAGTGAACCTCAGCCAGACCTGTGCCCTGATTTTGTCCCACACTCATCCTGTTACACCTGAAGGCTCCCTGAAAGGTCTTTGGCCCCAGCAGGGCAGGAGCAGCAGCTGGAGAGGCTCTGCCTTCAGCCCTGCCCACTGGGCATTTTGGAAGGCCCCGGGGGCAAAGCTGCTGTTGGAACCTGCACAGGCACCTCCTGCAGTCCCTCAGTGCTGCCCCTTCTCTGCTGCAGTGTCCACCAACACACGGCTCTGAGCTGATTACACCTGCTCAGGGAATGTGCAGGAGCAGCTGGAAACAACCATTTCAGTTGGGCCATTTCTTCAGAACGTGCAGACAAGCCTAAGCAATTGTCCAAATCAAGCCAATAAGGCAGCTTTGGAACCTAAAAAATTCAGAAGTGTTTTGCAGCACATCCTCACACGTCCCTTTGCCTGCCCCCACCACGCTGAGCCTCCTCCACTCAGACCTGCAGCCTGTCACAACAGCTCACAGTAACTGCCCACAAGCACAAATTCAGGGCATCTGAGAGACTGCACACTGACAGAACAAGGGAGCAACTCTACTGCAAGCCTCTATTTCAAAATAATAAAGACATACAATTCACAAACCTTGTGAAAGCTGGTGGCTGAGCACCCCTTACTCCAACGCCTGCTCCTCAGCCCAGTGTCTTCTCCTGGACAGGTGGCCCAAAGCTTTGAACCTCCTAAAGTGAGTCTATGGGAAGCCTGGGCTGATGGGCCTCACAGGTTCCTTTGACTCCCTTCATTGTTCCCTGGAGTGAAGATTGAATGGTTCCTCCCAAAATTCCCATGCCTGCATTTCTCACCAGCTCCATCACTGTTCCCATCCTCAAGCTACCAAGGATTCCCTTCACCCCATGCAAGTTAAGGCTTTTCCCATTCCTTTAAAAAAACCCTGACTTCACTCCTGCAGAGGAAGTGTGCACCAAGTAACCTGGACCTCTGCCCCCTGCACTGTCTAAAACATCCAACTTTTCCATCCTTGTAACTATCCAACCCATCCTTTGCACACCCATCGAGATGAGGACATTGCCATACACCACAGCACTATAAATATTGCTGTAATTGTGGCCCTGAATTCAGTTTGGAAGGGGAAGAGGCTGATGCTTGGGGAGATCCACCCTTATACAACCTAAAGATTGCACAGAAAGAAAAAATAAATCCTTTGGAAAGTAAAATTGCTAAGATTGGGAATCTATACCCACAACCAAGCTGTCAGAAATGCTGATTAATCCCTGGGAGGTACATCTCCAACACATTTCTGAAATCCTGGCCACAAAGTGTTTGTAAAGATGCTAACAACAGTCTGAAAAGCCTGTTCTCTCCTTTGTCAGCATGACTGTAAAAAAAAAACCCAACCACAAAGTGTTTATAACAAAACACACTGATAGTCAAGGAGATATTTCATTTTTTCCCTTCCTGAATTTAACAAAAGCCTGGATCTACCACTCAAATTAAACAGTGTGCAGTAAAGCATTAAGTCTGTATTCAACAAGTTTAATTACTGTGTAAATGAAAGAAATTATTATTCATTCATGACATTTATTTCAGTTCCAGTGCTAGCTGATTTTATAAAACTGGGATTGGGGGTGCAGGGGGAGGGGGAGGCTGGGTGTATAATTACTACTATATTTCTTTGCCAAACATCAGTGAACTTAAACAAAAAGAGCTTGTTTTCGCTAGAGAGGAAAAAGCATGTGAGCTATCAACGATGGATCTTAAGGGCGCCCACGGCCCTGACACGGTGCCAGGCTCTGATAGGTACACCAATATTTGGGAGGCTGATAACAGAGAGCTCATTGAAGCCCCGAGACCAGCTCAGGACTCTGGTGGGTCAAAAGCCACCCAAACGATGGGAACAATCCAAGGCAGCAGCCCCCCGGGAGTAACGGGAGCCGCTGAGCGACAGCAGAGACCGAGCGGCAGCTGATGCTATCGGGGCCTGCCCAACAATGCAGCTCTTCTCATGCATTTTCACAGGGCTTAAACTTCAAACAAAGGGAAGGCAAAATGAAAACCCCTGATGGGCTGATTCAGATCAGGCATTTTTGGAAGCTTGAAGAAGAAGGAGAGGCTGCAGAAGGAGGGGACAGAGTTGTTACCTGCTCTGATCCACCCAAAACGTTTCCGGAGAGCGCAGTAAACAAATCCTACTGACTAATCAAAACAGATCTTCCAAAAAATATGCTTTTCCTGTAATTCCTCTGCTTTCCTAGCCCTCCAACTACCAGCATTTAATCACTGCACTACAGGAGTGATTGTGCTCTGGCAGAAGTGGCCTCAGTTTACTTTAAGGAAGGGGGGATAAAAAAAGAAAGAAAAATCAACACTGGGCCACACAAGTTGTATGTAAGAAATTACAGTTGATGCATTTAGATAAGTGCAAGGAGCAGGAATGATCCTGAAGGTCAGCCTAAGTATGGGAATGATTGCAATGAGGTTTCACATCCACATTTAGACATTCCACTTCTCCCTTTGTGCTGGTAGAAAATACATTCTTTTCAAGAAAAGCTCTACAAACTGCTATGGCTGCCAACCTCTGAAAGCCTAGGAAAGTGTGTACAATCAACTGAGGGAATAAACATGACTAATGTTTTGCATTTTAGAGTAATACATATCAGAGTCTGTTCTGATCTCATTCCTGATTCAAAATGAGTCTCTCTGAAGTTTGTTCCCAATTCCTTGCTGAACCTAATCAAGCCAAGTGGAACAAGCCATAATCCAAGCAGAATTCAATGAACTTCACCCACTAAGAAGGCTATTAAGGCTTGTTCTGAGGGTTTAAACCAGGAGAAGATTTAAGGGGAAGAAGAGATTATCCCACATCTGCCTCCCATGACCTCCCTCTGCTGGCACCAGAACTGCCACAGTCAGAGGGACAGATGTCAGAACAGGGGGATTTGAGACACTGACCTATTCCCTCACGTTCTGCACAGCACTTAATTCACAGCTAACTTTTCTTTGCCCACAGACTGCATCTGTATCACCTCAAATGTTTGATTCTGTGGAAATTTAAGGCCCAGAACTCTCACACTGCTGCTGTGGTTTGAGCATCCTCCCCCTGCCATCAGTCTGGAGCAGCTCACATGACAGCCCACGAACCTGCCACAGCCTGACCCTCCCTCCTGATTAGACCAGAGGGTTTGCAGACACAAAGCACTATCTTGTGCCAAAACCTGATTATGCTGTACCCTAACAGCCACAGTGATAACAGGGAAGGTAATTACACCCAGAAATAGGTTACACAGCACAGCCACACCAAAGCCAAGTGCTTTGGCCAAGCCTGCACAAACAATATCTGCATTTACTTTTTCACTGTTGCATAAAGTAATTGCTGAATTTATGCCATCAGTAACAGGAGAGCAACAGCCACATCTTGGGATTTTCAACATCACTGAGAGCCAAGGAGCAAACAGGGGCAGCATTCCTTCCAAGCTCCATCAGCACACCTCACCCACGGTCAGTCACCGTCCCTGGGCACAGCTGGGCTCTGTGCTAGGGGGAACATCAGCTGGTAACAGAGCCAAAGTGGGGCTGGGGTTGGTGTTCTGGAGGATGGACCACCCAAATCCCAGTCCCCTGATCCAAGAGCTGAGGAATGACTGCCACAAAGAGGGAAGAGAAGCACCCACACTGGGTACGTCACCGAGAGTCGTTTCAAAGCAGCCACTTCTGTCCACCCTCCTCCTGGAGCCAAAGGACTCAAACCATCTCCTCAGGAAAAACACTGCTGTGCCCCACTGCACACACACACACACACTGACATCCCTCTCTCAGCCAGTAATGAGTTTTCAACTGCCTACAGAAACACAGCAAGGCATCCTTTCTGCCCATCTGCCACGTGAAGCAGTCACTTCAACAGAGCAAGAAAAATTTGTTGCACTGATACCAAGAGATTTTTTTTTTTTTTTTTACATTCTGATTTCTTGCCTAGTAGCCTGTGCTTACTGATGCAGGATCCTCCCTGACCACAGAGGGCACCAATATTCCCCAGCAGAAGGGGGTGAGTGCTCTTAGAACATTCCATGGGGAAGAGCAAACTTCTCACCCACAGAGCCACTCACAGGCAGTGGCCAACCCTCCTGGAAAGCACACTCAGGGTGTCATTAGGCATTTCCACAGCCATCTGAGATGTATGAACAATTCATATAAGGCAACACCAAAAAAAAGCTAATTACTTGAGGCTCATGAGAATAGAGGTCTTTTTCTACAGGCTACTTTGTAAGGTCACCTTGCTTTCTTTAGTTTCTCTCTCTTTTTTATTTTCCTTTTTATTTTATTTATTTTTTTAATTATTATTATTCTTTAAACAAATGACATTGAACTGCGTTCAAAGCTTATCTAATTCCATCTCAGGGCAGGAAGGAGTTAAGACCTTTAAAAATACATACAGATGAATAGAAAGCCAGGCTGGTAGGGCGATGTTTTTAAAAAGGAAAGGGGGGAAAAAAAAAAAGTATTTTCTTACAGTCAAAACAGAACCACAACCCTGGTGTTTAAGGTCACTTCCTCTCCTCCCAGTGCTGGGAGCAATCCTGTCAATCAGCACGGTGTGCTGGCAGTCCCTGCTCACTCCGAGGACACGAAGTGGCACAGCAGCAGTAACATCTCCCCGCTGGGAAAAGGGGATGGAGGACGCAGCTTTCAATTGATTCCAAAGGTCCTTTGGGAAAGATGGAGCCTCTGGTTTATTAGCGCTGACATTCAGCTCTCAGAGTAGCAGGCTGATACCTATTTAATTTAATGCCATTTTCCAGTAGGGAAATGTGTTTGTCAGGCTCTCTCCGGGGAAGCCCAGCCAGCACCAACCCACGGGCAGAGCTGCTGCCTGCCTGGTGGGACAGGACACCTCCAGCACACACCGGGGCCCAGCTGCAGGAATCTTTCCAGCTCCATCAGGAAAGGAGTGTTTTAGTTGTGCTCCAGACTATTTGCTCTTGTATTTGATCTAATGAAGGGGAAAAATGACAACACAACCAGCATTGTGTTTCTTTTGAGAGGAGAGTCTGCCTTGTACAGAGATGTTTGTGCCCAGGCAGGCAGGGCCGAACCCCAACCCCCTGAAATGAAAGACAAACCTGACCTGGATAAACCCCAGATACAACCTCACCCTCACCTTAGTTTGTAACATTTCTCTGGGCAAGTCCCTCAGGCTTCTAAGAGTGGTGCTCTTCCATGCAAAACGAGGTATTTCCCTCATTTTAGAAACAGATTAATTGTGTGACAGACGAGTCTGTCAGGATACAATCCTATTATTCTTCCCTTAAAAATTCATCCTTAGCTGATGGCACTGGTGCTGTCTGGTTGCCACTGTGAATGTACATTCTGCTGGGATTGTGTGTCGTGGTTGAGTGTGATCACACCAATAAACTGATAAAACGAGGACAAGGTCTGGGGCAGACTCAGCAAAGCTCCAGGAGGCGAACGCGGCTTCGGCTCATTAACCAGGCTTAGGTAACACTTCTCCAGTGAAGCCAGTGCAGCCACACAGAAACACCCCACACTAGAGCTTCAGTCAGGCATCAAAAGATGCAAATACATGCTTGGCGTGATATTCAACATCATGTAGGGAATCTGGGCATCTGTTTCTCACTGATCCCTTAAAGCTTAACTCATTCATCAGCCTTGTGAAGATGCAAGGATCTGTCTATAAGTAAACCTCCTGAAGATGAAGCTGCTCCAGAATTTTGATTTTAGCTAAGCCCTAATCCAGACTAAGAAGATCTATAGAATAATACAAAAATTCCCCTGCCACAAAACAGAAGCACGTATCAGAAAAGGTCTCCATGAAATTCCCAGGTTGCTGTCTTTCCTCACAGCCTTTGCAATGCTCATGAGGCACCCAACTAGTGCATCTCCAGCCAGACACGTTGGCTTTCACTGCATTGATTCTGTGAGTCAGGACTGCTGAAGGAAATTAAAGGTTACTGCTATTTTCTTATGTACACCTCAGTGAATTGTTCCAAAGTGGAAAAATATTAGTCTCTATATCAAAATCATACAGATCCAATCAATGCTGTACCTATGTCTGTGAATGTTTAAACCTGAAAGTATTGCATGTCTATGTAATTATATATTAAACACTACATGCAATGTTTAAACCTACAAGTATTACATTACATGTATAAATGTGCCCACACACAGACACTTCTACACAAATCTTTTGAGTTTTGACTATGGCCATGATAAAAATCAGTTTGCAGCTATGCAGGCAGCTGTCCCCAGGTCAACACTGAGCACCGACTCTGTTGAGACACAGGCTCTGTTTTGACTTTTTCAGCTGAAGAGAATGAAAGAATTGATGTGACAGCAGAGGATATGCTGGACTTCAGAGCTCACCCATTTCCTTGTATATTTATAGCTCTGGTCTCAGAGATGCAAAGCTTTTGCAATCCAGTGTCCAGTGATGTGCTGAGTGCCAGGACTGCTCATTTTGAGCGCAGGGAGGGAGGGCAGGATGAGCCCAGCACCATCCCAGTGCTCTGTGGGTGACCTGCAGTGACAGCCAGCTTCCCCTCTGCCACTGACTGTGCAGTTTGGACAGTGATCCACACTTCCAGCAGTCACTTCCACCCCTGAGAGACTCGCTGGTTTATATTTGTTCAGTGTTGTGAACAGCCTTGTCCTGTAAGGCCCTTTCAGCTGCCAAGCTCTCGGGGCAGGCCTTGTGTCACCGCACACGGTGCCAAGTGTGGCTGCACTCGGGCTCTGGCTTTCCCAGGGTCCTGCAAGTGCTGCTCTGGGTAAAAACAACAAGCACAGGGGTAAAGCTGCCAGACTCCTGATCCAGGAACAGCTGTAGGTGCTTGTTCATATTCAAGGAAAAGGACCACTCACAATATCTGAACAGACACTTGCTCCCTGTGTTGGAGGCAGACAAGCCCATCGATGCCCCCACAGCAGCTGAGCACCCCAGTGCCTCCAGCATTCCTAGCCTGGTCACCCTCTGGAGAGGCACAAATTAAAAAATAGCCCTTTTACATAGAGATGCAAGATTTCACCTACCCATAAATACGTCTTCAAATCAAAAAACTAACCTAGAGGCCTCATTACCTGGGCCCCTGTGCACTCTCAAGGAAAATCAGGAACCTTCAAAAACCATTCAGGCCCTGGAGTGGGCTCATTTCTCTCCTACCAGACCCAGGGAACTTAAGGAGATTAAATCCCTAATTCAGACATATTTACATGCTTGAAGTTACAGGAGAAAAGATCCAAGTCTGAATTGCCCAGAGTGAGAAGGGAAACTTTACCCTGATTTTGAACCTATGAGTTTTTAAGAGAGTTCTCACCATACCTCCCCTTTCTTGTGCAGGACTGAGCTTTTATATTAACCCATGCCCTGACCCCACACAAACCTATAAGGAACTAAGAATGCAATATAAAATCTATGGGCCACTATGCCAGGGCACTTTTTGGATCACTTTTCAGTAAATGTAGTATTTTTTTATATTTATTAGAGATTTAGATTTGTACCTTCCATTGGTCTCAGAGGTGACTACTTAGATGAGGTCACAAGCAGTATCTCTTTCAGTAATCTCACTCCACGGACAGTGGAAGGACCCACATCTCTCTCTATCATCTTCTGTCTGTGCTGAGAAGAAAAATGGGATTTTGTCCTACCAATTTCTCTCACTAACACACCACAGTGATATCTGAGCACTGAGCAAGCCTGTTTTCTAAGACAAAACAACAAAACTTCAACCTGTACCCTGAGCCAAGGAGGGAGATGATTTTGGTTTCACGTTGGTTTCTCCTTTTTTTTTAACAAGGAAAGGGAAAAAAAATCTGGGAAGCTGGTGAGTACACCAGCAGCAACAGGAAGCAGCAGCAAGGGGTGGGCTGATGGCATCACCCTGCTGCAAAGTGCTGCCCTTCCTACAAGGTTTCACAGGATCCTCAGGAGCACACCCAAGGCACTCACACCCACCCTCGGGGCCATCCCCAGAAGGTAAAAGCTGTTCTCTCCTCCCACCACCAGAGACCTCATCCTGGAGAGCTGCAGCTCTGTTCCCAACTGCTGCCAATCCCTGACAAGCACAGGGGATGCTTCCTTGGAGTGTAAGGAATGCCTAACACCTCCAACGTTCCATATGGATGCCTCTCTCTCCAAACTTGCCAGCTTGACCCCTTTCCATTCCAGCATCCCACTCCCCATTCCAACTGCAGCAGGACTCAGTTTATTTCAGAGGGGACCTCTGGACATACAAGCAGAGACCTTTTCTGACCACAGCAGGTGATAAACCTCAGAGACATCGAGGTCAGGAAATCCAAACCAGGCCATAAACTGAGGCAGAATAGAAACCAGCCTGAAATTGCCTCTGAGAGGCAGTTGATCTTCTCTGTCCAGGCAGTGCTGTTAATGTATTCTAACACAGTTTCAGCTTTAACTCTCCTGGACCGACAACAGAATTGAATTACCCTTCCAAATCTCTCTCTTTCAACTTGTCATAAGATTTTTTAATCCAACAAGAAGCACTTCCTTGGCAGAGCTGCAATTGTTATATTTTTTCCAGCTTTTCTGATTTAGGGATTTTAATCTTTTTAGCCATGAATTGACTTCTCTGTACTAGCACTCACAGGAAAAAAAAAAAAAAAAAAAACAACCCAGCTATTGCTCGCCACACAAGCTGCCAAGTTCCTGGGAGCAGATGGAACAGATCCGAGGCTTTTAAAGGAGGTCATTGACAGTCAGGGGAACACACCAAACACAGGCGAAGTCTCAAGAAGGCTGGACAGAGATTGATCACAACCCAGGAATGACAGAACACTAAACAAGGAAACAGAATCCCTATCTGTTCATCTCTAACATCTGCATTGTGTAGAACGCTGGGAGCTACAAACCCTGCCTGAACAAAGGCACAGAGGAACCGAAGCCTCGTGCACCCCCTGCTCCCCCAGACGGGCACGACACCCACGGCCCCACCGCCCTGGGTGGAACTCATCTGCAGAACAGCAGAGCAAAGCAGAAACACCAGCTATAGGGGGAGGCAAAAGGAGACATCAAAACCACTGCTGAGACCTAGAGATGAGATGTTTGCCTCGGAGCACAACTCAAACAAGGTATGTCAGAGCTGCCATCAAAGTCACGCAGTGATGCCAGCTGAAAAGGGGGGGGGAGATCAACTACAGAGCTTTTAAAATGTTTCTATCATTTGTGCACAGGCAGAGCTTAATTCACCTCCTTTAAGCTCCTCTGCCTTCTTTCACAGTTTATATTTGGATGCTCAAGAAAGGAAATATTCAGTTACTGAACTCGAGTTTCTGATACAGTCAGTGAAATTCAACCCCATCTTTTAAGCAGATTAGGATCTACACAGAGACCTTTGAACCTGCTGTGTTACAGTGTTGGCTTTCACAGCTCATCCCCAAAGGAATAAAATTACACCATTTAATTAGACTCCAGCTCTCCTCATCTGCCCCAGAAGTCTCCTGTCACCTCATTGAATTGTGAGCGTAATTTAGGCCTAAAGGTTTGTCCTGATTTTTCACTGGGGTGCTAAAGAGCCTTGAAATGCAAAAATTCACCCTCTTCTAACTTTTCTGGGGACACTGCAATAGGAATGTTGCTTGCCTTCTCTTGGTCCTATATCTCGTCCAACAGCTTCAAAGAAGTGCATTGTAATTCTTCCCAAAATGCTGCATAAACAATACTCCTGACAACACGTGCCTTCTTGCTCACTTTATGGATGGAGAAAATGAAGCACATAGCAGTGGAGATTCCTCTTCTGAGACCCAGAGCTCTATCAGCAGAAAATCAGGAATCCAGCTATTAATACCACACTGTGATCACCATGTGATGTGCCTTTGTTTGAAGGTGACAACCACAGTCAAATCCACAGCAGCTGAGCTCGGTGGGTGTTGGAGAACACCCATTTTATACAGCAATCATCATGTAAGACAAGATGTTTCAGAAAGAGCTGCCTTGGGCCAGATCAAAGGCTCAGCTTGCTCAGCATCCTCTTTCCAATGGTGGCCATAAATGGGTGTCCAAAGGAAGAGAACAAAAATAGGCTAAGTAAATATAATACTCCTGTCTCTCTCTATTTATATACCTGCATTTTCCCCCCTTGCTTCCACCTCCAGTCACCTCCAGCTCACTGAGTTCCCACTGGGGTTTCTGCCTGCTCAGTGGCAATCTACTGATTTCTTTTCCACTAATTTGTCCACTTTCCCAGAAGCAATGTCAACTTTGAGCATCCACAATTTCCTTGGCAACCAGTTGCACTGGTCACCACCTTCCCAAAGAACCATCTACATCTGATCTCCTTCAACCTGGCTTTGAGAAAGTTTACCAACTTCCTCTGATGTCTCCAAGTGCTTGTGTCAGAAGGCAGTGAACAATTCCCATCCTGTGTCCTAACTGATTTCACAGACCTCTGTCACATCTCCTCTACCTATTCATACAGCTGAAGGGTTCCAGTTTGTTCAGTTCTTCCTCACACAGAGGCAGTTTGACACCTCTGGACAGCCTTGTAGCTCTTTGCTGAGCACTTGATGCCTGCAAGTCTTTGGAGAGGGGGTGAGGAGAGCAGCACGTGTCCAGGACAGGGTCAGATCAGGAATTTCTATTCCATCACAGCCATGTTCCTTGTTCCACTCTTAGTACATTCCCTAATTTTAGTAGGTCAGTCTTTTTACCACTACTGAGCAACATACTGATGTTTTGAAGGAAATACCGATAAAAGCCCAAGATCCCTTTCTTACACAGCAGTTGAGTTAGAACTTGCCATATTTCACTCCTGTGTGGAAATCAGCTCAGAGCCCACCATTTCACCAGGACTGTTTGGGGAAGGGTCACTGGAGTCCCCAAGAGCAGCACAAGGTACATGTGCTTTGGCCCAGGTTTGGTGCTGGGGTGAACTGAGACACCTGTAATTGCCCCTGGAATCTCCTCTCCAAGCCATGCTCTATCCAGGCACCCACCCCACACTGTAATAAAACAGCATTTTAACATGCCTGGTGCTGTTTCATACAACCAGTGTCTTCAAATTTGCTAAAAGCACCCATAAATATTTGATAGAGCAGACAATGCTGCTCTCACATTTGATTGCAAACAAGATTGTTTTTTCTTCCAAACAAATCCAATAACTTGATTATCTTATCTGGTCTGTTCTTATTTTTTCTGCTTTATAATTCTCAAATATTTGCTGTTGTAAGTCTTCAAAGCTTTAATTTGCTTAAAATGATTCACAAGCACCTTGTTAATCTTTTATCAGTTTTATTACAAACTGTAAACAAAACCCAGTTCTTAAATAATTAAAGAGCAGAACTAACCCTCAGGCAAATGAAGTCCAGGAGGGGGAAATAAAAAATTTAAAAATCAGAGTAAGCCTATAGATTATTTTTTTTTTAATTCCCTTCTACAGAATTGGGGAATCTAGCTTCAAAACAGAGAGCAAGCCTAAAAGAACAGATTGTGTGTGACATCCCCCCAGCCAGCTTCTCTCATCTACTGTGTCCTGAATATTAATCCATCAAGTACCTACACGTTCCTAGTTACAATGTGATCATACCACAGGACTAAAAGTCAAAAGTTGGGCCCCAGAGTTTCACAGGAATTCCTCTGCATTTCCATGTGCCCAGCAGTGCCTGAGCATGTGCTCCCTCCCCAGCCCCAGAGGGTCCCTCCCACACCGCAGGTCTCCCCACGGCTCCTCACCCACGACGAGGGCTTTGCACACCCTTGTTCTCCAGGGGTCCCACAGAACCTGCTCCTACCACCCCAGGGCAGAGCTCACCAGGCACAGCCCACGGGCACCAACCAGGCAAACCCCAGTGCCTGGCAGCTCCTGGGGAAAACACCCCCTGCTTGGCCAAACCCCCCAGGAACCCCCAGAAAGGAGGGCACCAAGATGACCAGAGGGATGGAGCAGCTCTGCTGGGAGGGAAGGCTGGGAGAGCTGGAATTGCTCAGCTTGGAGAAGAGAAGGCTTTGGGGTGACCCAATTGCAGCCTTCCAGTGGCTGAAGGAGCCGTCAGGAAAGACAGAAAGAGACTGTTTACAAGGCCATGTAGTGCCAGGACAGTGGGGAATGGCTTCAAACTGACAGAGTAGGGTTAGATGGGATATTGGGACAAAATTCTTCCCTGTGAGGGTGGGCAGGCCCTGGCACAGGCTGCCCAGAGAAGCTGTGGCTGCCCCAGCCCTGGAAGTGTCCAAGGCCAGGTTGGAGCACCCTGGGCTGGTGGAAGGTGTCCCTGCCCATGGGAGGGGGTGGGACTGGATGAGATTTAAGGTCCCTTCCAACCCAATCCATTCTCTGATTCCATCAAACCACAAAGAACACCACCTTTTCAGATGTCTCCAATACTGCCAGGATTGCTACAATCAGTAGCAGTCCCACTGCACCCTGGGGCAGAGTTCAAGGTCCAGCCCAGCAGTGAGCGGGCAGATGCCCAAGGGGAGCTGCAGTCCTGTGACACAGGTGGCTTGGGAAATTTACAACAGGGATGCTGAAATGGAGGCAAAGGGCTGCTTGGAGACCTGACCTGCCAGGGGGGCTGGCCAGTGAGGAGGCCAGGACAGGACCTGGGTGTCAAATGAGGGCCCCCAGGGAGGAGGCCTCGTATAGAAGGACAATTACACATGAGGTGATGACAAGGGCTGAGTCTGGCCACCAGGAAAAAGAGTACTGCTACATCTAATCTTGCTACAAAACTCACCTCTAATTATTTAGATTGAGAACTGTTATTTAATGTAATTATCACTGCTATTACAACCTACTCTACCATCCACCAGCTCTTCAATCCAGCTGTGCTGAAGAAAAGTGTTCACTGACACCAATGGCTGTACAGTCATTTTAGAAATTTTGATAGAAAGCGTCCAGCTTTCTAATGTATTGAGATCTGTATTTTCTAATGTATTCAAATTGTACTTCCTTCTTGTTACAGAAAAGACCACTTCTAATGAAGCTCTCCAAAGCACTGCAATCCGAAGAAAACCTGAGGAACTATG
Organism: Pyrocephalus nanus; assembly: GCA_038380795.1. NCBI lineage: Eukaryota > Metazoa > Chordata > Aves > Passeriformes > Tyrannidae > Pyrocephalus > Pyrocephalus nanus. The sequence goes on from CM076281.1 coordinate 9,887,658, forward strand.
AAAGCAAGACTGAGTAAATTCTAATTATCTTTCGAAGGCTACACTGCCATGCACACAAAAATGGATTTAAATGCATTACAGACCTAAAAACGTGTAATGGATGCATTGCTAGCCTATTACATGCAGTTCATTGTGCAAAGGTTTTTGGTTGTATGTTTTGTGCAGTGGGCTGTAAAAGTTGCTTAACAGAAGAAAACACATTTGATTAAAAATTTACATCAGAAGAATGTAACAGGGCTTTTTTTTTTTTCCTTTGCTATTTTATCTGCCACTGACTATTCCCATTGGTATTCAGTTCTTCTTAGTCTCACGTGCAAAAAACAAGGACTAAAGATGGAAAAGTTTCAGGTCTAGATTCCAAACCGTACTGAAGACAAAGCTGTCCAAAAAATGGCCCCAGCTAGAAAAAAACAACACCTATTCCCATTTATAAGTGGGAGGATCATGAAGTGACATTGGGATGCTTAAATAGTTCTGCTCCAGTGACTCCCTTTGCAAGAAAAATCACGGGGAAAGCGGGTGGTGCTTGGACTTCCTAATGTTGCAAGTCCCATACAGGGCCCCCAAATCCTGTCCAGGCAGGGGCAGCCCTTGAGTCATCCCATCACATGGGATGCAACAACTGCCCCGGATTCAAGGAACAAAAAGTCCATTAAATCTCTACCATATTCCCAGCAAAGCCTAGCAGACTTAGAGGCCCTTGGTGATAACATTAAAAGTGAAAAGCAAACTGCAAATGGTCAGTTTGCAGCACTGAAAGAAATCATTTAACAGCTTAGTTAAATGCCCCTATCCAAAACCACACAAGAGCTCTCCCAAGAACTGGTCCAAGTCCAAACAATTGGCAGAACTGGAACAAGATCAGTTTAGATCAAGATACATAAGTAAACATTACAAAGCCCAGGGATCTCCAGTGTTCTACTCTGAATGCTCAGCACTCTGAACTAACTTCACGACCATAAGGCCAGGTGGAGAACATAACAAACAGCCTGTCTGCCAATCCCACGGCCCATCCACCGCTTCCAGTGTAACAGAAAGTGCAGCCAAAAGGAGGGGGAGCAGGCCAGAGCAGGGACCTGCACATGGCTCACGGTGCAGGATGTCATTCCTCGTGGGAGGTCTGGCTGCACTTCACTCAGCCCTGGGTGAGATGAAAGCCGAGGGGCAGCCCTGCCCTGAGCACCCGTGGGGAGCCCACCTCCCATCCCCCTGGGGCTGGACACGGCACAGGGGTGGATGGATTTCCTCCTCTGCCTTTCAGCCCTGCCTGCTTTCTCTGGGCTCACCAGGCCATGGAGACACAAGCCCATGTTCAGTGCTGGTGCTCCAGCCCAACCCAGCCTTTGAGGCTGGAAGGAGGGAGGAACATCCTCAGACCCACTTGCCAGCCTGGAGCAAAGCACAGCAGCTGTGCGGGCTGCACCCACCACCAGCAAGCACTGATCGTCCCTGACCTCTCTGTGTTCACAGAAAGGCCAGATGGCATCAAAATGCAATAATAAAGGTCAGAACACGGAGCAAGGCAGGTCTCTGTGATGGGGCTTTGTGGCAATCACAGGGTCACTCAGCCAAAGCAGGAGGGATAGGAGCTGAGTCCAAGTGAGCACAGGCTCCTGAGGCACAAGGGCACAGCAGAGGTCAGGAGAAAATCCTTCCCTGGGAGGGTGGGCAGGCCCTGGCACAGGCTGCCCAGAGGAGCTGTGGCTGCCCCAGCCCTGGAAGTGTCCAAGGCCAGGCTGGAGCATCCTGGGCTGGTGGAAGGTGTCCCTGCCCATGGCAGGGGGTGGGACTGGATGATCTTTGAGATCCCTTCCAATGCAAACCATTTCATCATTTTATGATTTATAATAACCCATATTTACAAGTTAATTAAATTCCTACATCTATTTTCCTTCATTAGGCCCAGTCTCTTTTCACAAGCACTTAAAATGACACATTTCACTCATTTCCCTAAAATGCTGGCAGTCACAGTTACAACACAAGTGAAAAAAAGAGCAAACTTTTAATATTCATAGGCAAGAAAGGAAAAAATTTCAGCAGCTAAAAATGATAAAAATAGTGAACCAGGTGTCTGTGCTGAGTAATTCAGGAAGACACAACCCTTTGCTGATCATCCCCACCAGTTTAAGGAGCAACATCTGATTTCACACCTGCAAAAATCCGTCTACAAAGCAACGAGGAAAACAAGTAGCAAAGATAAATAAATAAAATTAGCACAATTATCTCCAGTGAACACTTCTGGAGCAAAAACAGGTGGGTTCCCACCTCCTAGGCACTAGCAAGGAGGGTTTCAGTGCCACTGGAACAGGGAGCTGCTCTAGGAGCAGGCTGCTTAAATCCCTGCTGCTCCTCAGATGCTTCTGGGCATCGGTCTGACCCAGAAACTCAGCAACTCAAGCAGTTATCCCTGACTCCATCCAGCCCTGGGAACAGATTTGTGGAAGAGTTCATCATCCCAGGGAAAATGAATGTTTTGGTGAGCTCAGGTCACCAGGCTGATTTATCACCTTGCCTATCAGGCTCTTTAGAGTCTGATGTGCAAACACTGTGCACATTTCAGCATCTGGCCTCAAAAACCACGGACCCCTGAAAACCTGCTCCCCACCCCAGCAAGGGGAGGAAATGGTCTGGGATGGTCTTGGATGAAAAACCTTCTTGCAGGGAGCGGGAGGGAGAAGAGGTTGTGCCACACAGGAGATAAACAACCAAATCGTTGTCAAATCACTGTTAAAAGGGACACGACAACGAGCAGAGTCGGGGATGAAAAAAGCCCCTAAATTCTCTAAAAATACAGCCAACTCATGAATCTCCAGCTGCAGAGCAGCCCTTTCAAGATGCAGCTCTCAGTGCTTCCTGCCTCGATCCCCCCGGAAGAGCAGCACGGTCTAATGGAAGCCACATTTGATGTGCTCTGAGCTGCTCAATGCAGAGTGGCTGAATTACCGGGTGCAGACCTCATCATACTCTTAAAAAGTAATTTGGAATCAGGGCTTTGATTTAGATTGGCTTTATCCTTTACTTTCAAAGTACAACTGGTAATAATGTAGTCTGTGAGTTTAACATTTGAAACAGGGGTTCCATTTACCTCTTTGTACTTACTGGAGGAAAATGACTGTAATTGAAATCTTTCTGCTGGAAATGAAGCCCTTCTAACATTTAAAGTGGTTGCTTGTCCTTCAGGCTTTTTATTTTAGCTGTCAAAACTGTAAACTGCCTTTCAGAGCAGTGAGAGTCTTATAGGAGAGGATGAAATGAATGTACCCTGGATCTAGGTATGGGGTGTTTTAATCTAATTTTCTAGCTAGAAATACAGCACTTCTCTCCCTTGGGCACTGCTGGGAACAGGAAAATTAAGCTTCACTTCAGCAGTATCTATCAATGAACCTCAAACAAGGGACAGGGCTTTTCAAGGACAAAGCAAAACGACTTTCAAGTCCTCCAGCTTCACCCACAAGCTCCCTCCCACCCAGGCAGCAACACATGAAGCCAGACTGCCCACTCACGGTGCCTCTCTCCACACATCTCCCACACTTCATAGAATTTCATAGATTTTCCAAGAGTTTGCCTTTTTTTCTTTCCCCCTCAGATCAAACTGCTTTCCTAGTGTCAGCACTATTATTTGCATGGAGCTTTTGAGTTTTAATTCCAGTGTAAATGCACTCAGGGTGAATACGGGTATTGTGTGAAAGTGGCTCGTGGCCAACCGACCTTATATGAGATCTCTGAAAGGGTAAACATAAAAACTTTGGGGTTTATCCAGCAGGCTCCCTTTTAGTTCGTGTTTCAGAATGTTAGCTATTAACTTGATAGCAGGCTCAAAGATGAAGTTGTGTGGATTTCTGCTTTAGTTAGTTTTATTATCTGATTATTTTAATCACAATTAAAAATTCACTGCTGTGAAAGGGTTTATCGTGCTTGTTTACACAACTTAAAAAAACTGTTTGGATGGCTTGAGCAAACTAACACAGCAAAGTACACCAATACAGCCAAGGCCTCTCTCTTCTGTTTCCAGTTCTGACATGTCTTTGGGATAAAAGGTGAGCATCCAAGGACAGTTGAAAACCATTTTGCAGACATTGTGTTGCAGCTGCATGACCACTGCCTACCAGTACAAACCAGCCTCTGCACAAGCAGGCAGATGGCCTAAATTAACTGGTTAAGAGATGTCAAGGTGCCAGGTGGACCCAGTGAGTTTGGAAGCTCCCAGAAGACCCGTGAGGGTTGAATCCCTGAAGCTCAGGCCAGTTACATCAGCATACCCTAGTTCAGGTGTACCTGCAGAGGCTGCAGATAATCCAGACAGGGTGAGCACTGTTCAAACCCAATCAATAGAACACTTTATGGCAGGAAAGTGTAATGATGCCAAGAGAATAAAACAGGTTGACAATCTATATGGGAGGGAATATTTTACAATATATAAGCTGCCTGCAGAGTTACCTCTGAGATGTATATAAATATATATGATTTATCACAGTGGGGTCTTCAGACAACAACATCTTCTGAAGTAAATCAAAAGAAAAAAATAAAAAAAAGAAAATATTTGTGATGGCCAGAGGCAAAGACATCAACTTCAGCAAAGCCAGCCAGCTAATAAAAATGTCAATGAACTTCTTTACAAGAGAATTAGGAGGGAGCAGTGCCATGTCAGCACTGCAGCACACACAGGAAGAGCAGCTCCAGTTCTGATTAACCGAGATACTGCACTGACGGCAGGGCAGAGACCCAACCTCTCCCTAACCTAAAATGACCTCCCTTAAACAGAGATTATGTAACACTTCCACATGAGGAGAGTAAACTTAAATTAATTTAATTTTCACAGGCTGCTGCCAGGAGAGACATCACTGTCCTTTCTACTCACGCTCACCCAGGTACTGCCAGGTACACCCTGTTGGACACTTGTGGTGAACTGGGACACACACACTGACCTGCCTGGAAACAAAACCAGCCCAAAAAGGAATAAAACCCCTCCAGTTCAGGCTGGGTCACTTCCCCAGGTGGCTGCACAAACACTACTGCTGAGAACTGGGAGTGGGAGCACTCATTCCTGCAGCAGCCCACACTTGTGTCAAGTGAAGAGGAGAAACTGCATCTCCAAGTGAGATTCTAAATCCACTTAGACAAACTGCCGTAAAAAGCTGGTTTGAGAATTTCAAAGGTTCTTCAGCTTAGCTCACATAAACCCAGTTTCTAAAACCTTGACAACACAGAGGAGTTGCAAAAGAATTTGACCTAATTTTTGAAGCCAGCATGGTTACACTATCACAGAAACACTTGTTTCACAGAGTGAGTACCCAGAGAGTCCAGCCAGAGAACTGCACCAGTTTAATAAATTCAGCGTCAATTCACACCCAAGCCACACTAGTACAACTCTCACAGGCAGACAAGACTCGAAGCTAATGCAGAACAAGCCAAGCCCCAGCCACAATCAGAATGTTGACACAAAATCCTGCATTCAGTGAAGGGAACAGCCCCACCTCGTAGCCAAGGCCAAAATTTCTCCTGAGCCTCCCATTAAGAAACTCCCACTTCAACCCAAATGGTCTCTTATCACACAGGAAATCCAATAAAAGACCAGGCATGCACTTCAGTTTTTGTCTTCCTAAGCGTGTGCATTATGGTTTGGGGATTTCTTCCCCCCCCAGCAGATGAACAGACTTAGCAACTTCCCTGGTGAATCGGAAGAAAGTCTTGTAAAGGCACAAGTAACTCTAAGAATACAGATTAAATGGGTTTCCTGGATTTCATCCATGATCAAATTTCCCAGGTTGTAGATCTCAAAAATATCTGTCTCTGACAAAGCTGGTATGACAGGTTATGTAACACACACAGAGAATCACCCGGTGACAGCAAAGCAGGAACATTATCTGCTCTGTTCAGACTCGAGGGCTTTCTGGATGAACTGCAAGGGGTATTAAAAAGAGAAGGAAAAAAAAAAAAAAAAAGAAAGAAACTGAATCACAACATGTAAAAGAAGAAGAAATCCCCATGAGTTTTAAATAGCCAGCTTCACCCACTGGCAAATAACTACTGATTTCCTCAGGTTTTTTTTACCATATGGTAATTATGCCGAGGTGATTTGCTTTGATATAGATATTTATAGGTCAGATATGATTCAAAGAACATAGAATTACTGTAGAGAAACATCAAGGACATAATATATAAATGCCTAATAATGTAGGTTTTGCAGACTTTTTGAGACTGCCCAAAACAAACGAAAATGGAAGTTACATCTGAGACTGTTAAATATGCTATCTGCAGCCTGGGATAAATGACAGGACAGTCTTGTTAAATGAAATATAAATGCTTCTCGTTAAATGAAATATATATGCTTTCACTGAGTGCAGTATAACTTGAGGTACAAAGACAAGAAATAAATCAGTGTGGGACTATTTGCCAGAATAGAATATTTCAGTCTAACAGCACATGCATGGCTTTCCTCTCGGTTTTAAGAACAGCAAGTTGCAAACTGCTCGAGGATGTTTAGGGTACATATAGTGAGGCTGGTTAGTATTTTCACAAAAAAAAATAAAAAAAAAGTTGTCTTGCTTTTTTCCCTATTTTACTGGATTAAAGAAAACAGCAAAGCTACATCCACATACCGACGGTGTCTCAGCACTATTGACAACCAGATCAGCCTCTAACCCGGGGCAGGAAACCCTCCAGGGAGATCTCCAGTGAAAATGCATCATTGTTAAGCAGGTCCCCGCTGCAGTCTTGGTCCGTCCTCTCCCCATCCCCGTCCCCCGTTTCCCCAGGCACCTGCGTACCGAGGGGCAGGCGACAGAAAGTGGAAGCGGAGTGTCAAAGGAAAACCCCATGGAAAGCGCTCTGCTCTGTGCAATAGGAAACAGAGCAAACTCCGCAGTGAACCCCCCAGCAAAGAGCTTTGGAATACATCTCGTTGCAACTTCTTTCTTCCCCTAATAATTATGGACAATTAAACACTTAGTAACTAAAGAAGAAAAGAACTGAGCTCTCTACAAAAGCAGGTCACATCTCCTAACGGGCTCCACGGAACCAGAAACATCCCTCCCTTTCAAGCTCCACACGAGGAAAACAAACGCATCTCCGCCACTTTTACGATTTTTTTTTTTTTTTTCCTGACACAGCACTGGAGGAATGAGGTCCGAGCTCCTCTCCTCCACCCGGCCCGCGCTGGAGTCGCTGCCACATTCCCAGCCCGTGCCCGGCACAGCCCCATCCTTGGAGCCCCGGGAACCTTCCCCGCTGCTGCCCAGGGAGGGGTGCGTGTCCCTGCAGGACTTACCTTCTCTGCATGCTTGAACTTGACGTAGAACCAACTTGACTTGATCATTGTCTCACCTCCTGCCCTCGTTAAGGACCAAAAAGCGACGCGAACCTGTCCCGCTGACGGAGAGCAGCGCGCCGGCAACCCTTCCCAGAGCCGGCGGCTTTCCGCGGGGAGCACAGGAGTGAGGTGAGAGAAAGGAGGAGAGAAGAAGGACGGGAAGGACCCCCAGGCTGTGCCCCGGCGCTGCCGTGTCCCCTCCTGCCCTGCCGCCGCTCCGGAGCTGCCGCCCGGCTCAGCCCCGCTCGCTGGCAGCTTGGCTGCCTGACAGCAGCGCTCCTCAAATGGACTTGAGCTGCATTCATCACAAATGGCACATGTCAGTAAAGCCAGGAGGCTGGCTCCGGCGCTGGCAGCCTCCCAGGACCATGACCTCCCCCAGTGGGATGAATAATGAATTCCAGCACTTCCCTCCAGACACAGATTAACACCTGGCTAAACATTATTCTGACAATGAGCTGGTCGGTCCCGAAGACCCCGCACCGCCGCGTTAACCCCTCGCTCGCCCACCAGGCAGGGTGGCGATGCTTTGGAGGCTGTCCCGCAGCACCCTCCCCCACCCAAAGAAAGATTACAGGACTATATATAGTTTAGAAACAATAAAGCCTCTTAAGCATAAAGCAAATATCTCCTTTCCGATTCTGCAGCTGCAGTAACGCTGCCGTGGAACCGGAGCAAGTCCTCAGGAGCCAGGCTCTCTGCTGATCCCCCCTTTCCAGCCACCCCTCCACAAACACACTTGGTGAGCTGTGATGCTGTCAGGCTCATGTTTTAAAATAATACCTGCAAGGATAACTGTAAGAAAAAAACCCCAACAAAACAAAGCAAACAATCAAACCAAAGCAACCACCACTACCAATATGAAACTAGTGCATAATAAATCCCGGGAAGCCACTGGCCAGGATGTTTGTTCTTCTGCCTGTTCAGAAACACTGCCCAATTCCCTGACTCTGGTTTAAAGTGACACATTCATTTGGCTACAAATCTCCCAGCTCCCTGCATGCCATGGAGCAGTGAATATCACATTACAAACTACAGGATGAATATAATCAGCCTCCTGTGTTTCCACCGTGCACAGCCAGGGCTGGACTGGAGCAGAGCTATCTGGCCCAGCATCCCGTGCCTCAACACCTCCCACTGCACAAGGAAACAATGTCAGAAATCTCAGGTCCAAGGGTGTGCCCTCCACATCACATGTATTAACACAGAGCCTGAATTTGTCACACACTGGTAGCTGAACCTCTTTCTGCTTCCAAAAGATGCTGAACAAGGTTCAGAATTTCACTACAGAAGCAAGAAGTCATTTTATTTTGCTGTTTTAACCAGCTGTCTGATTATTTAAGTGGGAGTCTCACAGTACTCTACCCCGACAAAAGAGAATCATTTGCTTTGCATCATTTTCAGATCATGAATTTAAGGATTTTTCTTGTCTCCCTTATATTACACCTTTTGGGGACCAGAGACTCACAGACTATTAAATTTCTCCTTGTAGGGAAGCTGTGTATGTCTCCACAGATGCTTTTCATCACTCTCTTTACCTTTTCTAGGTCTAGGTATCTTTTTCACAGGCAGAGTGAGATGGAATAAAGACATTTACCACTGACTTACCATCTCCAACTATATGCACACACAGAAACATAAAGCACATGAAACAGATTCTGAAACCCAGTTTGTCAATATTACTCACCTCAAAAGTACCATCAATGCTGATAACAGCTCAGTGCATCATCTGAAAGCTGTGACTTTGAGAGCCTGGCCACTCATTCACCTCCAGCAGAGGTTTTGAGAACTTTTCATAAACTAAGACTTATACAAGGCATCCAAGCATCAATATTGACCAGTAACAGTCACTGCATTTATGTGGAGCTGAGGCTGCTCAGCCCTGCCCTGCCCTGCCCTTAGACCATTCCCTGCTCAGCCCCACTCTCCCTTAGAGCCCCACCCTGCTCTGCTCAGCAGGAAGGGAATTGGGGTGAAGACCTTTCCAATGCTGCTCAGTGCAATCAGCTGGGCTGGTTCAAACCAGGGCCATCCACAGCTGGAGTTGTCAGAAATTACTTTTCATTGATGCCACAGAAAAATATTCCCACTCTCCATGTAATTCTGCCTTCCTGTGGGACAATTGACCTGTGCTACAAGGTGAAATGCCCCAGCCCTTTCCAGAACTATGGAAACATCAAAAATGGGTGAGAAGGCCTCCTACAGGGAGCAACATAGAAAGAAAATTAAAACATTGATTTTTATGACCACCTTCTATTTTCTGCACCCAAAAAGCTGCTTTTTGGAGGAGCAAATGGATAAATAGGACAGATCTGGCTGCATGATTGAATGAGATCAGGTCAGTGCAGGAGCCTTGCTGCCTCCCCAGCTGCGACTGTCCCTCCATCCCTGCAGCAGGACACATTCCCTGCAGCACTGCCCAGGATTCACTGTGTGGTGTCAAGAGCCGCTGTCCACACGGACACCACGCTCTCTTGTACCCAATTAGAGGAAGTTTGCTCCCTGCACTGACCCAGGAGCCCCCGGGGGGGCCTCGGGGCAGCATCACAGGGCGCAGCCAGCGAGGAGGCGAGAGCCGCCACCCGTACCAAGCACAAACAGCTGTGGCTCAAAGCAATTACCAGGCCCTGGATGTTTTCCACTGGTTCATTAGCATCTGGCAGGACCTAAAGTTCCAGGGTCACAAAACACAGAGCTATTATTTTATCTCAGGAAAATGCACAGCGACATCCCTCGAGAGCTGTCCTTTTGCAATCAAAGGACAAGTGCAGTGCAGGGAATGGAGATGCAGAATTTCCAGCCATCACATCCCCCAGCCAGGCAGGGAATGGGCCCGTCGTGCCACAGATTGCTCATTTTTTGTCACACTGTTGAAAACCCCCACATCATCATCCACAAATAGCCCCTGGCAGCACCAGCAGAGCCTGGTGATTCCTTACAACACTGACAGCTGGGTAGGTTTGCACACACGAAGTACACACCAGCTTCAGTTTTCAACACTTTATTCATCTTTGCAGCAGAACAAAATACACCATTTATTTCCAAACCTACAGTGTCAGCACTTTCTCTGAGATGTATTTGGTGCCCCAGTTTTATAGAGCTATAGTCTGTGTGGTGCAGGACACAACAGCTTCACTTCTGTTTGCCAATTCATCTTCACCTCCTGGGGACAGGCTGCCAGACAAACACCACCTCAGGCAGGGATCCATCCCTTAAAGGTGCTGCAGCACTCACCTCCAAAACCCTGTTAGCCCACACCTGCTCTTTCAATCACCATCAGTAACATGAAATAATGTGCTATTCCAATTCTGAGCCTGTACAGCCAAAATCCCGATGTGTTCTTACATGGCCCAGCAAAGGGAACCATGTTTTGATAGAATTCTCACAGTTCTCCCAGAATAATCATACTTTGATTTATTCAGCAGGTTTTGCCATACTCTAATAAACCATTTCAACTGTGAGACAGTGTACAAAGGAATTGAAATAACCTCCTTTTTATCAGACCATTGGTTCTAAGCCTTTTAATACACCCTAATGTATATTTAGATATCGATCCATGTTCATTTCAATTATTCCCCATGACAAAGCTAATCACACACTAATGCAATGTGCAGTGTAACAGTGAGCACTGAGTGGATTTCCAGTCTCCTAAGAGCAGTGTGAACCTCCTCCTTTACTCTCTGACTTTAGGTTTTTTGTGAGTCAGACTAACTGCTTGGTGCCACACGGGAGGGAGAAAAGGAGCAAAGCAGACACTCTTTCACCTATTTTCACTATTTCACATGGCAGTATCAATGTCCTGAATATCCCACTTGCACAGCAGAGCCAAGCCACACCAGTCCTGCAGGAAACTAAAGAGCTCTGACCCTTATGCCAAGCAAAATGAACCTCTGTGCATGTGCAGGGAGGCTAAAGCAGGATGATGCATTTGCAGCAGGGCCAAGATAAATTGCATCCATTCCTGTCTTCTTGGCACTATGAGAGCAGAAAATCATCTCCCTCCCTATTACCATAATAGCTTTCACACTTCTCAACCAGCAGAGTGAAGTGTGGGGATGCTGAAAGAAATAGCACATAAACAACAAGCACAAAGTTTAGATGAATAGGAAGATTCCATCTCCAGGAAATGTTTACAGTAATTCTTATAATTAGCCTGGTGTGGGAAAAAATTAAAAAAAAAAAAAGGCAATTTGGAATAAGTATAAATGAAAAGGATCGTGAAATGTTTTTCAGTTCAGAGTGGCTCCTAATGCAGCAGCCAAAGCAGGGCTCCCAGGGAGATTACATGAGGCTCAGAGCAGAGCCTGTGGGAGCTGCAAGAACAGTAGAGAACGTTTTCCCCAAGTTCAGAGAACTGTAGAGTAACATGGATTCTATAAATGCAGTGCAGGTGCTGAAGGTCTGCCTGCCTTCCAACATGACCAGCACTCCCCCAGCTCGAAATTTGAAAATACCTGGTTGACTTCAAAGCACCCACGTTCCACAGCAGCCTTTCTGCTTTAGAAGTAACCCAGAACCACACCAGCTCTGTACTGAAACACTTTACAACCTAAAAGGCTTCCCAGGACATGGGCAGTGAGGAAAAGGGTCAGAATGCCCAAACACAGATCAGTAGCTACACCTCAGAGCCAACATGATGAACAAGCATCCGAAGTGTCCCAAGGCTGGTGTTGCCAGACATTTGTGAGTCACATGGAGGCCCACAGGGAACTATCCTCTTCCAAGCCACTAGAAAACACCATGGGATTGGCTGTCTTATTATTAACATGGTAACAATCCCATCTTGTACCTTATAACCCTGCTCACCCATCAGCACCATCTGCTCTTTCATCTTGAGTGCTGCTGAAAAATCTCATCACCAACATGCTGCTGTCAATTCGGACTTCTGTGCACGTTTTCAAGGAACTCTCTAGGTCACTGCTTGGAATGCCATGTGGGCTGGCAGGATCTGAGAGCTCTCATGCTTTAATACCCACTTAGAGCAGGCACAGGATGAGCTGCATCCTGTGCATCAAAGTTCCTGGGACTGGCACCACTTCAGAGCAATGAGAGGCAGGATGAAGTGGTCCAGGAGACCAGCACTACCACCAGAGTCATCCTTTATGGAAAGATATTTTACAGTGACTTAGAAGTGACCTTTTCCCTGGCTGCTCTGAGACTGTCAGGTCTGGAGGGGCTCTAAGGATGGTGTCAGGTCTCACAGCTGCTTTCCCCTGGGACCAGGATAAAGCCTAATAAGTAAAGCTGCCTGATTCAAAGAGAAAGAGTGCAGATTAACTTGAAAAAAACAGTCTGAAGTACTTTATCTCCCCCAGCAAAGTGCCAATTGGTAATGAGTTACAATGAGGGGTAACCCTGGGGCACATGCTCAGCTTTGTAGGTGAAATTATGGCTTGGAGGCACAACCACAGACCCCTGCAAGATTCAACAGACACCTCAAGACAGTTCACAGAGGACAAGGAACAGACATTTGCTAGTGGTTTACAACCTGCAAGAGACAGACTGAGACAGAAGCAGGAGAGCCCATAAGCCTGGTACACAAGAGCTGGGCTCATGATGGCTCACAATATGGTGCTTCTGCCACGCTGAGTTAGATCAGGGTGCAGGAAGGAGAGCTGCTGATGGTGTATGATATATATGTAACTGTGCCAGGGAGTCACGTGTGAGTATCTGCAGCAAGGGGAGGCAAAGGTGGCTTAAAATGCCTTTTTAACCTCTCTGAGAAAGGAGGTGCAGTGCTGTAATCTGTAATTTAAAAAAATAACAGTAATTGCCAGCTGGACAAAATGGTTTATGATATTAAAAGATCAAATGATGCTTTTGTAAACCTGTACAATGGTTCTGTATTTTGTTCCCTGGCTTTCTGGTTTGTAGAGCTCCAGCACAATCTGGACAGGGCTTTAATACTTGGAGAAAAAAAAAATCACTTCGGAGAACACACCATTACTCAAAAGTGTTTGAAATGACACAATTCTCAAATGCAGAAAGCAGTGATTTCTGTGACATTCCATCATTTCATCCTACTGAGCACAGCCCTGCAATACAGCACAGAACTGTGTGTATGTATCTCCTTCATTTACACATGGAACAGGGATGAGGGAGCAAATACATCCAGTGGGGAGGGGGGGAGTAAAGAAATGCCTAAAAAAATAGAACCTTTGCATGCAATGGATGTATTATACATTGAAGCACTACTACAAATTCCCTTTGAACATAAAAAGGGATTAGATGGCAGGGCACTAATGCCCACAGCTAAATCAAGTCCTGTTCAGCAAAACGTTTTACACTGGAAATCCACAGCAGCACAGATGAGGCTGCAGTGCCGATAGCTCCCGCACAGCCATGGCTACAGGGCACTTTACACCTCAGCAATAAGTGCTGTAACCTATTTAACACTTACCCAGGCACGAGGCTGTGCACAGGGACTGTGGCAAGGACCAAGGAAGCATTTACACCGAGCTGTGAGGTGTGCCCAGCACCCCAGCAAGTGTCAGATCCCAGCCCCGGGCAGCCCATTCACATCCTCATCACAAGCAGGACAACCCATAAACCCAAAGCCATGCCTTTGGCATGTTCAGAGTTCTTCTTGTGTTACACAAGTAATCCAGCACAGTGCAGGAAGGCAGAGAAACAACCAGTATCTCCCCAAACATGGGGCTACACATCCCAGCCCCCCAAGAGAAAACACCCAGGAGGTCCTTACTGAGGCCTGGCATGGGCACAACCCCCAGCTCTGGGAACCTCCCAGGATCTGCCCAAGGGTCCCCAGGCTGGCTGGATCAGCTCTGAGGATGCTTTGTAGTCACCAAGCAGAAAAAACACCCCACCAGGACCAGCCTGGAGCCCACAGCCCAGGGCACATGTGTTCATGCCTGTGCATTTAACACCCCACCAAAACACAGCCAGGCCATTGGAACCTGCACTGCCATTGGACTTCCAAAGTAATTCTAATTCTTGTGAAGTTTCCCTTTAAAAATGAGATTTTGTTCTTTAATATTCATTGACTTCTAGTTTGCTTCCCACACACAAGGCATTATTTACTCTACAGTGGCTCGGTGCATCAATTATGGTAATAGTTTGTGAATAACATTTGCATTATGGGAAAATGAGCCTGGTTATTTAGCACTAGCCGAGCCATCCCTCTGGAAAATTGTCACAAACATACATATCATATGCCTCCACTTAAACAGATCTGTAATTATGCTAGTTTATTAAAAAGAGCCCAGCTTTTTTTTTTTTTTTCTCTCTCTCTTTTTTTTTCTTTCCCTAAGTCCTCTTTCTGAGAGCAGATTAACATCTACAGAGCCCTTTCCCTTACTCAGACAGCCAAAGGTAAAGGCTAATGACTGCTGCTACCATGATCTCTTCCTTTTCACTGAGATGTTAGAGGTGTAATGCATCTCCCACATTAGTTGACTTTAATGCACAAAGTGTGGCTCTGTAATTGTGGTGTTTGATTAATGCTCCGTTTCAGTCCCCCCGGCTAAATTCCAAGCCCAGTTCAACTACTGTAAATTCTGATTAACATCTGTATTACATCAGCACCTGGAGTTTATATTCCACCAGCAGGATTGCTCAGTGTAAGGCACTGAGCACAGAGAGCACACAGTCCTCGCTTCACCCAGAGTAGCTGCAACAACTGCCCTGCACCTCACAGTTTAAAGCAGCAAATAAAGCACAAAACACCTTCTTGGTGTTTATGAGTACCTGCCTAAAGACTTGTCAACTTTTTCAAGCAGTTAAGAAAAGCTAAGAAATATTAAAACAGGCAGTGTTCAGGAAAAAAAAAAAAAAAGAAAAAAAAAGCAAAACCACTCCAGAAAAACAAACAGCTTTGTGCATCGAGGAGCTGTGGTACCCAAACTGACAGCATTTCTTACACTGAAAAATTCTTGTAAGTAAGTAGTTTATGATAGTGTAGAGCAGCTGTTGGCTTGCTTTTATGGTGTCCATTGTAAGCTCAGATACGCTATTGACACTGAAGTGCAGCCTTGCTGTTCAGCCAGATGTGAAAATAAACCAGTAATGTTGGACAAGCTTTAGTTTGCTCTGCCTCTGTAACACCTTCCACCTGAGCTCTCAACACATGGAAGGTGCCAGGTATTGGTCTGTGCAACACCAAAGCATCTTCACACCCAGCACAGCACAGCACGTGTTTTCTCCACTGCAGTGACAAAATTGAAATGGTCTTATTCACCCTGTACAGCACAGGGGGTGTGCATTTGGAAGTTGCTCTGATCCCGTAACTCCAGCTATGGGATGACAATCTCCACAGGAAAAGCTTCAGCAGTGGCACAGCACACAAGTGCACCAAGAGTGAGTGTTGTTCCTCCCACACGAGCTGGGAAACCAGCTCAGCCCAGGGCCAGGACTGCTGGGCACATGCACTGAGCTGAGCCAGGACATCCATCCAGCTCAGCAGATCAACACCTTGGCGGTTCCTCTGTTCTCTGGGAATGCTGTAAAGTCTAAACCAAGCTGGGAAGTAAACACAGGCCAGTAAGTTGCTAGTCCTGAGGTGGTAATGCCAGTGTGAAAGGCCTGCCACTCTCCCAGCCTGGGGGCACTTCCTAGAGCAGCATTCCAGCCTTGGGCTCTGCACAGCCCTGCTGGACCCTGTGCCCTCCAGCCAGCTCTGACCAGGACACGTTGTGCCCTGTCCAGCAAGGACCAACTGCCATTGGAACTGCCAGGTAGAGATGTCAGTGGCTGGATGTGCAGGGAATTCAGACACAGGAGGGATGGTCTTACAATTAACTGGACATAACCTTCCACTCAGTTCAAAGTAGCCAGGACACTAAAAATGCCATAGCAGAAAATCTTACACTAGAAGAGTAAGTCTGCATCTGGATAGCACCGTGTGTTTTGAAATGTTAACTCCAACCATATCCTTTTCCATGATAAGTGAGGAAGGAGGTGAAAACCAGAAATTAATCTTGTGATTCACTTGAAATTTAAGTATTTACTTGTATTGAAGCTCTTGATCTAACAAAGTACCACTACAAAATGCACAACAAAGCCCAGACCTCATCCAACCTAGGCAATGCTACACTCAGCACAGCAACACCAAATCCAACCAAAGCTTCTCCCTCTGCCTTGGCCCACTGAGCAGCACAGCACCCTGCTTGCCACAAGGCTCAAAGGTGACACTTCGTGTCCTGTCTCAGCAGGAAAGGTGTGCTTGTTTTAACAGCAGAGAGAGCAGGTTGGCAGCGCTTGACAAGGCTGAATCAAAGTGTCTGCAAAGAGAATGGCAAAGGTCAGGCTGATGCTGTGAGCTGGCACTGCAGCAATGTGCCATGAGCTCCCGTCTGCTGCAAAAACATTCAGCTCCTGTCTTTGACACACTCTCCCTTGCCACACGTTGATCTTCCTCATCCTAGGAGAGGAAAGATTAAAACAGACATGTAAAAAGGATGAGGAAAAGAAAACTGCAGAATAGTCCCCTCCCTCATTTTAATTATTGATGGAGACAGCCTAAGCAATCTGTAAGCCATATACATAATGTATTTACTTGAAAATCCCAGCAAATCCACACGGTATTACAGAGCAAACTACAAGCTGATCTGGGAGCACTGTCTTAAGAACTGGGTAAGCTGTCTCCATATACTCAAAAATCTGTTTGACAAACGGAAAGATTAGATTAATGTTAATAATGCTAAGGTCCTCAGCAGCACTCCCTGCCCCAGCAACCCGGCTTGGGTGTCCCGGTCTTGTCTTTCATCCACACCAGATAAGTCTGTGCTGCAAACGACTGTGCTTAGAATGACAAAGGCAAGACTGGCTTATGCTTGGAAGCCCCCCTGGTTTGATTATACACCCCATCAGTAATGTTTAGGGATCAGCCAGAAAGCAGCAGATGTTTTACATAGCAAAAGACCATGTTAAAAAAAAAAAAAAGTCACTCCTTGAAACAGCTGCTTCTAGGTTTGGGGCTAAGGAGGGTGGGTGGGGATAAAGGGAAATGGGGGCAAATAATCAGACTTCAGGCTGACTGGTGAAAGATGTGTCCCCCTCTGCTCTGACACTGACTGGAACCACCTGGGCAAGAAACACATTCACTAAAAATAGCGTTCCTTGGAGAGCTATTTACAGTGTAAGCAGCAGCAGCACAGTTTACTACAGCATGAAAATGCAAGATCTGGAGCTCATTGAGCCATTCGTTGTGTTTTAATTTCCGAGGGGGTTTTTTTTGTGTGTTTTAATTTCCGAGTTTCCTCTCCGTAGGGAACTCAGGACAGCCAAGGAGCAGAGCACTCAGTGTGCTCCAGCAGTGAGGAGGGAAGGGGCTGGGGACTGCCACTGTCACCCCCCAGCACAGGCTGAGCCCTGGCAGGTCCCCGACACCCTCCCCTCCTCGGCCAGACTGTGAGTCCCCAGCTGCAGGGCAGGGCCTGTTTGCAATTTTCTTCTCAACCACCACTATGGAAACACAAACCTTCAGACAAACGGATCCTTCACTTCCTCTTCGCTGCTTTTAGGGGTTTCTTTAATCTTTTAAGCTTCTGGGTCTAATCCAGCAGCTGCCATCAAAAGTACTTACACAACTGCAGGGGAGGGAGGAGGGAAGGAACTGGATATACCAAATCATGAAACACATTTGCTGAGCCTCTTTGTTCTTACCTGCAGCTGTAGGTAAGTGCATTTGGAGGGTATCTGTTCACAGCCAAACACATTTCTGCACATCTCCCTGTGATGTTCTCTACTGTCTTATCTATAAAATTATGCCTTAGAGATACACTTCCAAATGAATAAAATGACACATCTGAGCTGGCAAACTGCAACACACACGGGCAATAAAACGGGGGATCTCTGCACTAAGTAGCTCATGCATGAATATGGTATAGGCAGACAGCTCCCAAGATGATAAATGCTGCTCTCTTCTGAAACCTGAAAATATTTAGTGCTGTTCTTCAAGGAAGGCTCCTGGAGTCAGCAAGCATAAAAGAAAGCTTGTTCTCATTTCAACAACAGCAGAAAGCACATTTCAGCTCTCCTGGCAGAAAAGTTTAACACATGGTCTGAGAGCATAGTAAAAGTTCAAAATCCTTAAACAAAGAGAATCAAAAATTGTTAAGAGTTCATTATTTAAAAACAAACAAACAAAACCACACACAAACAAAAACAAACAAACAAAACCACAAACAAACAACAACCCAGAACTACTCTGGTAATTTTCAGCACAACATCTTGCAATTTCTGGAGGATGCCAACAGTTGTATATGTGCTAAACCCCACATTTAAAGGGGCTGGAGGGTTGGAGAGGCACCAGGTGGACAAACTCCCTGCCCTGCTTAGGGCAGTGCTTTTGCTTCTGGTATTCCCAGGACACACCACACATGAATGCTCTGTTTATGCTGTGAAGTAAATATGCTGGTACATCCTTCTCTTCGAGCACAGTCTCATCTCCCAGCATACTGATATCTACATTAAGTTTCTAAAAATAGCATGTCCTTCTTACATAAACATGACATAAAGGAATTAGGTGACAGCTGACCAAAAGCATCCCTTTAAAAGGCAAACTTTGCTGAGCACCAAATGCAACCAAGATTTATAAGCAGCCAAAGCTTTTTGCATTAATTGAAGAAGACAGAAGAAAGCTTCTAGATGAAGTCCCAGTTTGCCTGGAAAGGAAAACTATTTCTTCTACACACTGACTTGATTTTTCCTATTCCCACTTATTTATAAGCTAACAAGTTTTCCAATGGATTTCTCTTCCAGAGAAAGATCTTCCGGGTTCACACCCTTCCAGGTTCAGGTCCCATAGGAGCTCTGCTGTTCCCATTGCAATGGAGAACTTTGGCATTCAGAACCAGGGGTACCATCCAGGCTTTAAAAACTCACCTAGAGTTTTCCTGAAGGAAAAGCTTCTAGAGTTTCCAGAGCCTTTTTAAATTACATGACAGCTGTCCAAACACAAACGAGAGCAGTATTAACTTCTTGCGTCTGCAGTCGTTCTGAATAACTCTTTGGTGTCTCATTGCTTATCCCTCCTAGCAACAGGATGAACCTCACCAGAGCCAAATCAGCAATGCACAGGAAAGTTAATATTCAAATGAGTCTGGGGGAAAAAAACAGTTTCTGCATAACCTGGCTAATCCCTAAACCTCAGGGTTCTGAATTATATATGAGTTATTAGAGCAGGATCGTCTCTGTGCCAGTGTAGGATACATCGGGGACACACAGGGCACAGCCCGACACTGAACTGCCAGGAGGTCCCTGTTGTAGGACAGGAAGAGAATCAAACAATGACTCCAGAGATGCACAGCTCAGAAAGCTCACACCAACCACCCCTGACGCTGGTCAGGAGGGGACTTGGTGCCTTTGCTGCCGAGCCAACAGGGAGAATCCAGACTGGCACAAGCTCAGCTGTGTGGGCTGGAGCCGGCAAGGCGCTGCCCGTGCCCCCCTGAAACGCTGCTTTGGCTCTCAACTACAGCTCTCAAGGCTCCATTTCACCCCAGGGGTCCCCTCCAGATGTCATCAATGGTGCAGGGCCATAGCAGCACACATGGCCATCACCCAGGACACCCAGGGCACCCCAAGGAGCCTTCAGAGCATGTTTTTCCTGGCAGCTGTCCCGATGCAATTGAGCTCTGCCTTAGAAGTCAGAGCTATGCTGAGGACAACCGAGTGTTTGTAGGTTCAAGTAATTCTCTGTTGATCCCCATATCACACTCCCTGTTGCTGGGTAACAGGGCTGTAGGCAGGATTTTCCCCCCTGCTGATGCACAGCCTGCTGTGATGGCCGGGCAGACCCCACACCTACACCCCTGCTCTGGGTTGTGTTTAACTCTTCATTGAAATTTAAACAGCACTGACAGCAAAGACAGAGATTTCTCCCGATATCTAGGCTACATGTCTTAGAAAAACTTGGAAAAAAGAAAAACTTAGAAAAAACAGGGGTTTGCAAACCCCTGCAGAGAGGAATTAATTTACCAGGTCATCCTCCCCTGCCAACACATCCTCGCAGATGGAGACTGGGACACGCAGAATCCTCTCTCCTGTTTTGGTGTCCCAACAAGTACCCTCCTCCTCATTGCCATTTAGACAGGACACAGGGAACAGGACACAAATAATAAGCTACTAAGCCAACAGCTACACCATCATCTGAGGGCATGACCCCAAATGCTCAGTGTTAGGATTCAAACATCTCCTGGTGAAAATAAGAAATGGAAGCAGGATTTTTTCTCGTCCTTGGTTAAACCACACTGCTGGAACTTGCTGCTCATCTCCTGAATTTCCTACATTTTCCCCATTGCTGAAATTCAACAACATTGAGCTTGATTTGTGAATGGCTTTGAGAGATAACAGAATCAGGGGTTTGGATAAGCTGGGCCCTACAACAACTACACCTTTTAAAGTATCTTTGGAGCTTCGCTTCTCATATGTGCTATTCCTGCAAGTGTCAAAGCCTTCAAAGCTTCTAGAGAGGCTTCTCCTTCCCTCAGACTGTACAAACTCCATGCCACGAAATTAAACTAGTTTTTCACTGAAGCAAAGCAAATACCAACTAAGGTTTTACTGTTGTGCACTACCTGCTAATGGGCATTAAAAAATCCCTCAGTAGTTCCTAACTCTGGCCCAGGACAGTCAATGCAGCAGCAAACTTTGCACTATTTTTTTCCATAACAGAACCCCTTTAGACCCAGAAAAATAGAATCCAGAAAAAGGACTGATGTGTTTCAGCATCACTACTGGCATCACTCTTCTTCAGCCACCCAGCCCCGAAAAGCAGGCGGGCAAAGAGCTGCTCACAAATAACTCTTGTTTCCCCCCTGAATGTTTTTATTCATCGGCTTCAACACTGTTGCAAAGCACATGGGAGAGATGACCCCAAAGGATGGGACAACATCCCCACATAAGCTGCTGCTAATAAAAGCAGCTTTCAACAGTATTGCCACTCGCTGGTCACATTTTCCAAGGGAAAAGACAGGGAAGAGGAGCAGCAGTGTGTGTGTGACAGGCTGTGTGACACACAGCTCCACACAAATTCATCAAGTTTGATAATCAGTCTCCTTGTGAGGGGCAGCATATTTTGGGCACATCCACACACTTGATCCACTGCTCATGTTGTCTGGAACCAGGCAGTAAGTAAAATGAATTCTATCAGTTATCTGTGAAGTCCATTATGAAAATTAGTGAATTACAGGTCCCACTAAGAAGTAACGAGCCCTCTTACATGTCACCCAGCAGGGCAGCAGAACTAGAGCTGAATAAAAAAGGGCAGCAAAGTGAATTACTGGACATGAACTTTCAAGCTAAATTAAATAAAATTAAGTCCTTTTTGAATATAATCTCCTCCTTTTAGCTTTCATTTTTTATACAATTATGCACTTTTGGATTTTAGCCAGATAGGAAAGATGATCTAGGTCAGTGCTTCTCCACCCCTTTTTCTATTGAAGGACCAAGATGTTTTGGAGAGGGAAAAATATTCCAGTTCACATTATCTTCACATTTTCCTTCCAGCTAGGAAGACAAGGCTGCTTTTGGAGCACCTATTATTTCTTTAAACAGAACCATATTGCTTTATTTATATAATAGTAACCTCAGTATTATAATTGGTATATTTTCATTAGGCACCAGCAGCAAGCAAAGACACATAGCAAGATTTCTTCAGGGATGTGTCCAAATGCACAAGGATGAGGATGTTTACACTTTTTTTTTTTAATTACACTTTTTTTTTTTAATTAGTTCTTTTATGGAGCCCCTTTGTTGGCTTAGAGACCTTCGTCTGAACTAATTTGAACAAAGCTACTCGAGCAGAAAACAGACAAGGAACAAGAAACTCCTTTGTCATAGTCATGCCTAAGCTTCCCCAGCTTTAAGATTTTGTTTTACTCCGCTTTATTCCATTGTCTGACTGCTTTTATCAATAGTGTTTGCACTCAGACAGCAGAGCTTGATTTCAGGCAGCTGGGGATTCCCATTGCCCTGGCCCAGGTTACTCCCTGTGACAGCCCAGGACACAGCTTGGAAAAACAGGACATGCACACAGGCTTTGAAAGGAATGCATCTGCAACCCCAGCTTTCACGGTGCCTAAATGGTCTCTGCAGATAGCTGGTGAATCATGACACTGGTTTCCATTTAGAGCAGAAAGGGAATGAGCACCTTCAGGAGCCCGTGCTGCTCAGAGCTGATTTCTGCTCCGTGCCCTCCCTGCTGTCACACGTGGGGAGCGGATGAAGGCACGAGATTGCTGGTTCTAGCAAAAGCAGCTGGAAAGAAGATCCATGGACTAGAAAAGCAGGAGGAGGCCAGATGTATCAGTTCCATTAGCTCAGCATGCCCTACAGGAAGAATATGAGGCTGATCCCTCAGATTCCTGCTCGCATTAGGAAGGTAAGTGAGCACACACAGCCTGAGCTGTGGCTCCCGGCGGGCCCGAGCAGGGCAGGGGGATTGGCCTGTACAGCTCTGCCTGGTGCAGAATCTGTCCTGGGAGCACTTTTCCTCTGGGAAAAGAGTAACATATGCACTAGAAGGTTTGGATGGCTACCTCGAAATTATTGTGGGTTTGGGCTCGATCAGTCAGGGGATAGAAGCACAGTCCGAGGTTGCAATGAGAGCTGCTGATGAGGAAGACTGTGAGAGGGACATGTGAGAACAGCCAAGACCTGGAGCTCACAAAGCAGAATTACACCTCACTGGGTGCTTCTGGAAACACAAGGGTGGACAAGTACCCAAGGGGATGAAGGAAATACTGCAGGGTAAAAAAAGGGAAATTAGTCAAATCACTGTTTCTAGCTCCTCTGAGCACACACAATTTACCTCCAAACCCCAGCAGCTGCACACCCTGTGGAATGGCTTGCAAAAACCCTACTCCAGCAAATAGGGCATCGCAAAAATTTTGGCAGTACTAGGGAAAAAAAATACAAGCACATTTTCTTTTCCCTGTGCAATCTGACAGAATATGGGTGTAAGATACTTTCTCCTCTTCTTTCCACATCTTCTGGTCACCTCCTCTAACAGTGAGCACCAGGAACCAGGGGAAAGAGTGGCACCATTCACCATTTTGACATGGGCAGACTGTCACTCCTATCACCTGCAGACACACTGCAGGTAAACACAGCAGTGGGGAGTAACAGCTCCATTCCATAACACAACAGCAGACCCAAATTCAGAGCAGTAAAATGCACTTCTAGCAAGACAGTCTGTATTTATTTCCAAAACACCAATTAGTGCTTTCCTAAGGATGGCCTCTGCTTTCTGCAAATGAAGAAGTCAGGACACAGCTCACAGACTTTCTGTCCAGCAATCAGGGCCTCTGTGAGCAGAGAAGGGCACAACAGCTGCTGCTCTAAAGGATGCCATCCATAATGACATTACACTGTCCCTTTTACTTAATAAACACCGAATTTAAAAATAAACTGGAGCTCTCCTTTGATCTGTGGAAGCTCAGGAGGCTGAGATGGAGGGTGAGAGGAAAGAAGGGAGAAAATGAGGACTTCTATCAGGCAGTGATGGTGGAGGGGTTGTCAGGACTGGGGGCAATGAATCCCCACAGAATGCATGGAAACCAAGGTGACACAACAGCAAAACCATGAGAGGTATGGAGATTAAAAGTGCTTCAAATAAATAATTTTCTTTTAAAAGAGTAAAAACTGATAAAAAATATAAATCTCCACATCCCAAATACGAGAGATTTTCAGAAGCCTCTCAGCCAGGCAATTTGCTTGACTCATGCACTTGAGCAAGCAAACATGAAAAGCTTTTCACACACATGCCATGCCCTGGCCTAAACTGGTTTTCCCTCCCACTGGGCCACCTCCTCTCGCCCTCAGCGAGGATCAAATAATACTGGAGAGAAGAGGAGGTAAAGGTAATCACTAGCACATGAAAACTAACAACAGGAACACCAGCAAGTGCAGGAAGCAGGCTCCCCTGCTCCTGGTCCCAAATGCAAACCTGCCTGCTGCAGGCTTTGCTGCTTCGCGCTTGCCTTGAAGCTATAAATGTTATAATAAGGTCAATGTGTACACAACCAGCTCTCTGACAATAATTCAATGCTCTCAGGGCCTTTAAGCCATGAGTTTGCCTACTCATGAGCTTCTTGGTGGACTGGGGAGGCAGTGGGAGGCTGGGCTGCCTGAGGAACAGCCCTTCGTCTTCCCTTCAAGCATCTCCCACCTGCAAACAGGGGGAAATGCAAACAGACAGTGTGAACAGGAAAATAGGTCACTTCAGTGATGTAAAACTTCAGAAATATGGAAGGGATTCAACACAGGAGCAGGGAAGGTGACAGGAGAGAGCATCACACACTTCTGATGAATCCATTTGATTCTGTGACTGATCAGACTTTTTCAGTGAGATTGCTTTCTAATTTATGCCTTTAAATGGAAATAAAGACCTTGATCTTAGCATTAAATTTATGCAGATAGATCCTTGAGGCAATACTTGCACAGAAGACACCAAAGTGCAAAGACATTATATTAATAATGCAAACATTGTATGTGTATCTAGAGTGACTCTGAGGATTCAGCAGCTGTCAAATCCTCCAGTAGCTCCTGCTCTGTCATTTTGAGTTCAGTAGTAATTGGAGATTTCCTTAAAACCTCCAGCCCAGGTGCCCTTACCCTTCCTAAGAGGCTGTACTGAAGATGGACTTCACACTTGCAGTGAAAGGTCTGGGCTCAGCCTGCACAGCCCCCTCACACAGGGCATGAAGTGCCAGTGCCAAGGTTTGGTGGAATTAGGATCACTGTTAGATTAGTTAACAGCTGTATAATTAGCAACGCTAAGCCTCGATGTTTCCCCTTGAAAGCCAGTTTTTACAGTTATAAATAGCAGTGTTAATGATCTCCAGCATCACTGCTCACACTCAGAGCCCCTCCTGCCTCCAGAGCTCTGGTGTCACTCACTCAATGTCACATTCTCCTGACTTTCTTGTAACAGACATAAAAGGAGATAAAAAGAACTAAAAAAAAGGCAGAAACCAAAAATAAACCTCAAATTGAAGGGGACCAAGAAGGACTTTTTTCCTTACCTGCATCAAAACCTTAGCAAATAACAGCTGCAGCTTGTACTTAAACTGCACCTTCAAGCATTAACTTAATTACATTTCACAAGAGTGGGAGGAGATGGTACCAACATTTCATACACAGGTAAACTGAGACAAAGGAGTGCAATAGGCTGGAGTCACACAGCAGGGTGATGAATGGCCCTGAGAATGAAAGCTGAGTGCCCAGCACATCACCGTGCTATTTACCAAATGGGATAAAGCACCAGGGCACTCCAGCACACAGACGTCTTTCATAAATCTGTCATGGCACACTACATGCTAATGAAGGGATATGAAGAGCATTTTTCTTTATTTTGAAGGTATTCAGTGCAGGAAAATTTCAAAAAATAGAGTTCACGCTCTTTGGATAAATTTGATTTGCCAAATCTATGAATGAGGCAGAACCCAGATTTGTCATGTCTGAAATATGAAGTTCAGACAATGCAATTCTTAAATCATCTTCATACTCTTAATTTATCACCAGCAATATTATCACCTAATCAACACCATCCACCACTTCCACCACCGATTAAAAATATTTCTTTTTAAACATTTAATCTCTGCAGAGCTTTCTAAATCTCTGCAGTGCAGCAACACAGTCCCTGGAAATGCCCACAGCACAGATTACAGACACAGTGACAGTAAAAAAAATTCTAATACACAGGCATTTTCAGCTGTTCCAAATTTCTCACCATGGCCAGCACCACATGTCTGAGAGAAAGAGCATCTTTGGAGGTAAAGTAATAAAGTGAGAATTTTAAAGGATGTTTCCAGGAACATTAGTGGGGTTTAGAGATAAAAATGTGATATAATATGATAAATTGAACAGTGCTGCTCGCAGTTCCCTCTGGGGTTACAGTCAGAGCTGGTGGTCTGTGCTTTTTGCACTCTGGGTTTCCAAAAGTACATTCTGGGGTACCTTAACTGGAGCAGCACAGAGTGCCAGGCTGTCTGAGGAGATGGCAGGCCTGAAGCAGAGCAATAAACTTCCAGGACAGTCCCCACAGTATATACACAACCCCTACAATATTCCCTGAACCCACTAATTGCTTTAATGCAGGGAAAAAGCAAATCCCAACATGCCAAGGCTGCAGGGAGCTTCTGAGAGCAGTGCAGGACTCTGCCACCATCCAGCCACGCCACAGTCACAGAATCACAGAACGTGCTCATCTGGGAGGGACCCACAAGGATCATGGAGTCCAACTCCTGGCCCTGAATGGGTCCTCAGCAGGGTGCAATAACATCTCCTGCAGTTTCTTCTCTCCTCCCAGCTCCACCCTTGCTGTTCCCTTCCCAGCTCTCAGGTGCCATCCCAGTGCCAAGCAGGGAAATCACAGAGGAAGAGCCATTAGAGAGGCAGCAGGCCATTACACTTACTGGCCAAGGGTAATTACCCCCATTAAAACACTGGTAGAGCTTGTAAATAGAAACAAGTGACTTCCAGAGGAAAAAATCCCCAAACAAACCCTCTGCTCCCTCTTTCACCTTTTCATCCTGTCACTGGGCAGAGCAGGAGCCCACAGCCCCAGGTGACCCTGCGGAGCCACCAGCACGGGACACTCCTGCAGCCACGCTGGAGAGGGGGCCACCAAACACAAACACATAGCTGAGTTCCTGGAACGTGGCTTCCCAAAGAAACACTGGAAGAGACAGTCTGAGAGGGCCCAAGAGCTGAGAGGAATCGATTCACGCTCCCATTCCGAGAAACTTGCCGTCCTCAGCAGCTTTGGTCCTGTGCAGGGCTAGGAGCTGGACTTGGAGGATCCTTGGGGTTCCCTTCCAACTCAGGATATTCTGGGACTCCATGATTTGGGTGCTGCCTCCCTTCACCCAGACCCCCACCAAAGTCCCTCCTTTGGTTCTATTTCAAACATCTGAGTTCCTGGGGTAACGAAGGCAAAACCAGACCCTGAACACATTCCCCCTGGAGTTCTTGCCCTGTGAAGTCACAGTGGATCACCCACATGCTCTGACAGGCCTGGGGTTCCACACCCCATGACTATGGATTTCACTCTGCTCTCAGTCCCTTTCCGTGCCGTGCACTGTGGAAACACAAGGCACTGCTCTGGCTCTGCAAAGCTCACAAATCCCCAGGACAAACCCTTCAGAACTTGGCTGCAAATGAATTGGATCCACTGTTCCTGGGAGAGTTCCTGCGTGAGTTTCTCCTCTCTCACACGAAGGGAGGAGGAGCGGAGGGCTCTTTGCCTCATGGCATCACTCCATCCTCTCTCGAAGCTTGAAAGGCTGTTGCTAAACAGCCAGTGATCCAGGGCTGTAAGAGGTTTTGGCAGAGGCCTGCACTGGATGGTGCTGAGCCAGAGAGGGAGGAAGGCACTGCTGCTCTATGATCATAAGGACCCAGAGCCCAGCTGGGACAGCTCTGATCTCTGGTTCCTGGGTAGCTGATAGTTCTAGGACTTACACCCTTCATCAGGGGAAAAACACACCCCTTTTTTTCCCCAAGGCTCACAGAGGGATATTTTGTACTGGAGAAACAAGCACAGAGGATGAGAGGAACAGGAAAATGCATTTGTTTGAAATTGTCACCAGGCCAAAAAAAACGACTGTCAACTGAGGCAGCTCAGACACAGCAGGTCCAAGTGAAACACTCTTGGTGGCTTTAGCAGAGCTGTGCTACACAAGGGGACGATCACAAAATATGAGGTGTGTAAAGTGAAAGGCAACAGGGAATCACGGGGCCTCCCTCGCTCCAAGTGCCCAGAACGAACCCCCCAGCGCTCCCTCAGCTCAGCACCGAGCAGGGCAGCGAGGCACAGATCCTGCTGCAGGAGAGACTGGGACTCATCCAGCCCAGCATTTGTTAGCACTCACTCCGACACAGGGACAAGGAGCTGTGCACAGATGTAATCCGATGCACCAGCATCTGGCTGGCACACAAACAAGGCGTGCTTTCATCCCCGCGGGCAGGGCTGGAAGCGATGCTGCCTATTTTTAACATCTTTAATTGCTCGCAAAGCCGAGGAAGGAGCCAGCCCCCCGCTCTGCACACAGCCATTGTCCCCAAACAATGAACCACCCGGAGCCAAAGCGCCTCCCAGCTCCACAGCACTGCTGATCCACTGCAGAAACCCGGTATCCTTCTGCCTGTGAATCCAGGGAACAGCCAGGAGGAGGGGAGAAGGTATGCCGGGATTTACAGAGGTGAGGACATGCATTATCTTTATCTAGGGACAATCCCCCTGGAGTTTCTGAATTTCTGCCTGTGAGACAGACTCAGGCCACTGATCTGAGAACTCCCTTCATACCATTTTGTCTCCCAGTTTGTTTTCCCATCACTGCCATAACTGACACCTGTTGGGAGAGCAGCCGGGCTGGTAGGGAGAGCAAAACACACAAATAGGGCTTTTTTTTTATGAGAGGGAAAAAATTCAGTCATCACTCCAAATGGACCAACATTTGCTGGCATCTGTTACCATAATGACTGGACAGTTTAAAGCAATATTCTTTCCAAACTATGAAATATTTGGTAGAATGAAAAGCTCCCAGACCACTTCATTTAGGAGATGCACACCCTCAAAAGAAATCCATTTCTGCTCAGTAAAAGCACTCCATCAAAGCAGGAGAGGTGGCAGAAGCCTTGCACTAAACCACAGCAGCACAGTCTGACTCCCACCTGCAGCTGTGGAGGGACATTACAGTCCTACAGCAGGGCCAGTGGAACCAAGCCGGGCACCAGGGCTGGTCAGCAGCTGCTCCATAGCCAGGCCGTGGAAGTGAAATTCTGGAACCACCAGCACATCCAATCAAAAAAGCTAAGCTGTGTCAGAGCAGCTGTGGTACCCAGCATTTTCCTGCACAACCCCCTGCTCCATCCCCTGCCACAGGAAATTGCAGATGGTTGTTTAAATAAACTGACACGGGTGAAGGGAACCCTGGCTCAGATCATACGAGGCATCACTGCTGATGGAGGAAATGGCTGGGGCAAAACTACCCAA
The DNA here is from genome assembly GCA_038380795.1 of Pyrocephalus nanus. Lineage (NCBI taxonomy): Eukaryota > Metazoa > Chordata > Aves > Passeriformes > Tyrannidae > Pyrocephalus > Pyrocephalus nanus. The sequence goes on from CM076281.1 coordinate 9,916,928, forward strand.
ACCCACGCTGCTCCCCGCAGGAATGGAGTTACATGTCTGGTTTGGAAGAACTGTCAGGTACAAACAGGCCTCATCCCGTGGATCTCAAAGCAAGCAATTCCCCTGTTCATCGAAGACTGAGCCAGGACACTTGGCAGGAATGCACTTCCCAAAGTGGGCGAGTGTTTGCACAATCAATAAAATGCACACATTAAATTTCTCCCCCAAATGGATTCAATAACTGAAACAGGTATTAAGTTAGAAGTCGCTCCCACAACAGCATTGAAAGGATTAGAACACTATTCCTCTTATCCCTGCATTCTTTTCCTTCTCACATCACAGCAAGTGACTGACCTTCAGAGACCAAAGCAGAAAGAAATAAAGATGCCAAGACCAAAGATCAGCCAAGATACTGACTTTGCAAACTCACAATATCAACAGCACTGCCCTTGAGCACAAGTCCAGGAGTTGGGAGAGATGGGTTTATAACCAGCCCTTACAGAAACCTTCTCTGAACTTTACACTCTAAGCTCTGCAGTGAGTAGGAATAAAAAACTTTAAAATGAGAAGTTAATATGTAGGACTGTTAATAAATATGAATTAAGGACTCTTAGTAAATTCAAATTCATAATAAAATGCCTGTGACAGCAGGTTCACTCACAACATCCGTTTCTTTTGATAATGATTTTGATAATGAATCGTTGGTTTCTAAAACCAAAATAAGATGCATTTTCCTCTGGTGTCTCCATATTTCCATTGTAACTGTTGTGAAATGCCACTACACATTTTTTTTTCCAAGAATAAGCACCCTAACGAATCAAAATTGGGATTTTCTGCACAGTGCCACACTAAACATTTCAGTGTTTGCCATCATTAACACACTACAGTGCCTTAGTCCAGATGTTAAACCTACAAATTGAACACTTCTAGGTTAATAGCAATATTTCCCACACTTACAGTGCTACATTTTGTGTTATTAAAAAAAGACTGTGATTCATACATTCAAATATGTTCTACATTATTTCACCTAAAACATCACTTGGGTGTTGCAAATTACTTGTCTCTTTTCAGAGCACAACTTGCTTCTGCTTCACACTGATTTGAAGGACACGGAAACCACAGGATGTGTTTGAGAGATAAGGCAGAAAAAATTGTAAACCTAGTAGTATTTATCACAAAACCCACATTATCTACTGCTGTAGCCACTGCTTTTATCTTCATAGTTATTATTATTTGCCCATATATAATGGAAAGCTAAATATCCCCATTTTCTGCTAGGCTTGCATCCTGCCTTGGCATATTTAACCTGGCAAAGTACAGCACGAGCTGGTCACAAGTGCGCTGAGGAAATAACTAATTATTTTAAAGCAGGCTCTCAGTAGAGAGCCCTGACCCACTCATAAATGTAGTCCTAATTATTCTGTTGGAAATTATGCTTCCCATTAATATCCATTCCTCTGTGTGCCAGAGGGGCACCTGCCATAGCTCCTGCTCTGTCATGGACGGCACTGTCTCAGGTGTGCCTTGTGGCACGACACACCTACCTATGGTTTGGAATAATTTACTAAAGACAACATACCTGAAACATTTATAGAAACATGCAACAGCACCTTTGTTGAGACAACCCTTCAATAACTCTGCCAGGGATGCACATTAAACACCACCTCCTCCTCCTCCTATCAAATGACCACCTATCAACCCTCTCATCTTTAGCTCATCTAACCCAGCGTGGCCACAGCAAATCACTCACAGACACACTTGAAAGGCACATTACAAACCCCCAACATGAGACAGTTCCCATTGGATCTCCCAAACTTAATTCTGAGCCACAAGACAAACTCTTTCAACATAATTATCACTACCATATGGGCAGCTCTGCTATTGTGCTGTTTCTAATTAGGATTGTATATGTTACACATGTTGAAAGAGTTTGCAAATATGTTTTGTGGTTGACAGTTAAGCTCAGTATTTAAAGTAATGTGAACTTTTGTATGTTTACATTACATTTGCTGTAACAAATACATCATGTGCATAATAAACATACATATGTGCACATATACATGCATACACATTATTTTTGTTTTAGCAAAATAAACATAAAACAGGTGTCAGAAATGTTAAAACTCATGACTGAAATAAACACATTCATCAAAAATTTATTTCCAATCCACTCCTGCTCAGCTATTGGCTTTTACAGACAGGATCCAGAAGTATTTCCACTTTTTTACTAAAATTGATTGGATATAGGTATTTACATCTGTAATCTTGTATATGCTACTCAAAATTTGGAATTGACTTCTTCAGGGAGTTATCTGTGTATCTTTCTATTGACATGTAATTTTTGCCACCACAAGAACTGTATAAGCAATTCAAAGACAGAAAATTAAAGTTAAAAATCTTGGAATGATACAGCACAAAAGCTGCAGGAGTAGAGGCACAGAAAGGCAAAGTACCAACAACACACAGGTAAAGAACAAAAATCAATCCTTTACAAGTACTAAGCCTGGGGCAATTAATTTAATTGTAAAACCTTACACAAATATGCTGGGCATGGAGCTGCTGTGAATTGCAAACAGGGCTTTGGAACTCTGCTTTCCAAATCATTATTTTATTATAGTGTGCGCCTCACCCGTTTGATTTGCGAGAGCCTTACAAGATGTAAGAGCAGCACACAGACACATTTAATTGCTAATGATACTGTGCTGTGTTTCAAGTTTCAGCATTAGCATCTCAAGGTAGAAGAGCATTACAGCCCTTTCAAAGCTTTAAACCCCACTTTTCACATAAACACATTACTGCCTGGGCCTCCCTTTTGAGTCTTTTGTCTTGCACTTGCCCCCCCAGTTCAAAGTAGTAAAATAACAAGGTATTTCAGTAGTGGATATCTCATGAGACTGCTTTGAAGGGAGAGGACAGCAAAGCTCCAGCCTCTATCAGTGACACACAGACATCTCCGAGCATGGCCCGCTGGCCTGTGCAGGGTGTGACCACAATCCTCAGCCTGTGCAGGGAGTGACCACAATCCTCAGCCTGTGCAGGGTATCACCACAATCCTCAGCCTGTGCAGGGTGTCACCACAATCCTCAGCCGTACTGAGAGCCTCTGGCTGCACTCAGGCCACTTAATGGGTGGAAACAGTTGTCTTAATGTTCCTTGTCCAGGGAAGGCTACCAGAGGGCAGGTGTAAGGGCTTTGTGTCATCTCTGCCCTGGACAAAGCCCTCGTTTGTCCTCCTGGGGATGTGACTGAGCACAGGACAGGGCAGCTCTGACACACCTGGCAGCGTGACAGGAGCCAACACAACAGCCCAAAGCCACTGGCATTCTCCTCCCCTTGCCCCAGAACACAACTGGAGGAACCACTGGAGAGAAGAGATGCCATTCAAATCCAGCAGGATGCAGACAGCCCAGCTAAGTCCAGCTAGCAGGTCATGGATGCGCTGCAAGGGAACCATGACACTTCCAAAAGCAGAATTCTGTCCTTGAGGTAGTAAAATTAAGTACTGATGCACACTTGAATGCACCAATTTAAGCCTACCAGTCCACCTGGAGGACCTACCTCCATTTCAGTAGGCCTAACAAATTTACTGACAATCTCCAGGTTTTCAGCTCACCTACTCTATCAAATTTAATGCAAGCCATGTTGATTTGTCATTATAAAATAAATTGCAACCACATTTGACTGATGAGGGATCATCTCATTCAGCTGACTACTGAATCCTGAAAGGAAGCATCAAGATAGAGGAGAAGGGCCTGAAGTGTTTCCATGGTAAGACAGACTGCAGTGTAAGCTTGTTCCTTATGAGATAGCAAGGAATCCAACCAGGAGGTGAAAGTCTTCAGAAAACCATGCTGTGTCAGAAAACCACGATTGTGTCAGGATTCTCCTCATCAATAAATGGGAAAGAAAGATGAGAAATAGTTTTTCTTTAGTTGAGAAGTTAGAGGTTTACTAAAGAGAGACCTGTCCTTTACCAGGGTTAGGGCAATTCTCTAAATGCTTGCTAAACAAAGCCATTCACATGCATCTCTCACTCCACTCCATAGAACTAGTTACTCCACTAGAAAAGACATGTCATTTCTAACCCTCAGGTTTATCCATATTTATAATGAAGATGTTATAATTACTGATCTCTGCCACTCCCATTCAGCCACACTGAAACATTTCTGCACTTCTTAGACCACTAAAACATAATCACGGCTGAATAATTTATAAGTAAGGCTGGTCACAGGCAAATAGAGTTTGTCAGTTCTCCTGCTACTAATCTGCTATAGCACTGTAAAGGCAGCAAAACCTGTCATATTTCACAGGAGCCAATAAAACTGCAGTTCCCCATTTCAGGGGTCACTCTGATGGCTGGAGTTTGAGGTGTTGCCTTTGTAAGCTCCAGTCATGTACAGTAGCACCCAAGGGGGATTGTGAAATTGTTTAATGCCCTCACATTCCCCTATGGAAATTTACTTGTTCTTCTGGAAATAGGTTTTAAACCAAAGTTTTCACCAGCTTCAGAGGAGGAGCAGAGGGACCCCACCAGCTTCCCAGGACTTCCCTGCTCCTTGATTCCTGTCATTTCCTCACAGCAACCCCTCAGGATGCTGAGCCAGGCCATCACTCACAACAGACCGTGAAGATCTTCCAAATCGAACCTTTCCTTCATTCTTTTCCTCTTCCAGGACCAGGAAAGGAACTGACAGTACTGCCATTCTCCCTCCCATTCTGGGCCACATGAGTGACTGCCCAAAGGAAGCAGGAGGCAAGTGACACCTTTAGAAATGTCATTTCTGTGTCTCTAAGAAGGGCTTCTATCACTGTCTCAGAAGTTTTGACAAATTTAGTGTTAAATAAAGTCTTACTGGATGTGGGAGAAGGATTCATCACTCACTCTGAGCCAGTTACAACCAAACTAGAGGAGCTGACAAAAAAGGGGGAGAGAGGCAGCTCCACAAGTCTGTTTTTGTCTCACAGATTTTCTATTTTCAAATAGAACCACAGAATGGTTTGAGTTGGAAGTGACCTTACAAATCATATAGTTCCAACCCCTCTGCCCTGGGCAGGAACATCTTCCACTACACCAAATAGCAATATAAAGTGTTTGACTCTTAGCAAGTCACATCCTCAGCCTCTTGCCTCTCAATACCACACACTTTCACTTCCAGTCCTGCCATCAGACCCAAGTGAAGGCTTTGAATGCTTTCAGACTCTCACTGACTCCAGTATGTGGAGTCAAACAGCTGCTCTGCACAAACAATGCCAATAAATGTCACAGCATGGGCTACAGTATTTTTGTTCTGCCTTGGTGACATTAAAGAACAAACCCTGGAACTGTGGCTGGAACTCTGATTTCCTATCAATTGATCCTGCGGGTGCCTTTGCTATGTGTCTTCTTTTTGTTTTGCTTACTCAGCTGGCAGGAGGAAGCCAGAGGTGACCAGTTAACATCAGTCTGATCAAAGCTGGAACCTGCTACTTGTCACTACAAAGGCAAAACAAACCCCAAACCTTTCCCCCTAAATGAGCATCCTTTGCTAAAGGCAACAAATCACAGAATCACAGAGTGGTTTGGGTTGGAAGGGACCTGGCAGATCATCTCATCCCACCCTGCCATGGGCAGGGACACCTTCCACCAGCCCAGGATGCTCCAGCCTGGCCTTGGACACTTCCAGGGCTGGGGCAGCCACAGCTTCTCTGGGCAGCCTGTGCCAGGGCCTGCCCACCCTCACAGGGAACAATTCCTTCCTAATATCTAATGTAAATCTCTTCAACTCAGTTCCCGCTTGTCCTATCATTACCTGTCACTGTAAAGAAGTCACTCTGCCTCTTTTTTATAAGCTCCCTTTAGGCGCTGGAAGGGGCTCCAAGGTCTCCCCGGAGCTTTCTCTTCTCCAGGCTGAGGATGCCCCGCTCTCTAAGCCCGTGTCCAGAGCGAGGGGGCAGGAAAGGAGAGGAGGCGGGGGAAGGACGGTCCCACACGAGGGGCGAGCGCGGCCCGGGCGGGGCCGCAGTTCCCGCGCTTGGCCCGCAGGGGGAGCCCCAACAACGCCCAGGAACGGCGGGAGGAGCCGCGGGACACGGCGGGAACTCCGCGGGCACTGAGGGGGACAGGGAGGGGGGGAGAGATCCTCCGTGAGGGGGGGAGGGAACCTCCGTGAGGGGGGGAGGGAACCTCCGTGAGGGGGGGACGGATCCTCCGTGAGGGGGGAGGGATCCTCCGTGAGGGGGGGAGGGAACCTCCGTGAGGGGGGGACGGATCCTCCGTGAGGGGGGCACGGCCTGGCACAGGCTGCCCAGAGAAGCTGTGGCTGCCCCAGCCCTGGAAGTGTCCAAGGCCAGGTTGGACGGGGCTTGGAGCAGCCTGGGCTGGTGGAAGGTGTCCCTGCCCATGGCAGGGGGTGAAATGAGATGATCTGTAAGGTCCCTTCCAAGCTAAACCATTCTGGAATTGCGGTTCTATGCACAGTATGCTGGTGTTAAATAAGGAGGAGGAAATGGGGTAAAGGGGCAGGTTGCATAGGGGGAGCATGAGGATGGTGAAAGGTCTGGAGGAGCAGCTGAGGGCACTGGGTGTGCTCAGCTGGAGGAGACCGAGGGCAGAGCCCTTTGGGGGCTGCAGCTCCTCCCGAGGGGCAGCTCCGCTCTCTGCCCAGGGGGACAAGGACCTGAGGGAACAGCTGGAGCTGTGTCAGGGCAGGCTCAGGGTGGATCTCAGCAAAAGGTTCTTCCCCCAGAGGGTGGTTGGCACTGAACAGGCTCCCCAGGGCAGTGGGCACAGCCCCAAGGCTGCCAGAGCTGCAGGAGGGTTTGGACAACGCTCTGAGGGACGGGGGGGGATTTCTGGGGTGTCTGTGCAGGGCCAGGGGTTGGACTGAGTGATCCTTGTGGGTCCCTTCAGTGCAGGAGGTTCTGCGACAAGCAAAGCCAAAAGATATGAGAGGAGTGTTCTCCCTGCCTTACGGGCTGGTTCCAACGACAAAAGTCCCTACAGAATGCTTCAGCAGAGATTGCCTGGTGATGGAGGAACCTGGCTGCAATTCATTCTACTCAGAGAGTTAATGCCAAGGGAGCCAATTGCCCCAGCACAGTTATCAGTGGAAACACATCCTCCCTGCTCCAGAAGCACACGGACACCCTGGGAAACTGCTGTCATAAGCACGAGCATGCTTTGTGTTGGTGTAAGACAATGTCCACAAGAGTTACAAAGCCTTGCCTAAAAATAAAAATTAAACTCTTCCAGTCATAGATAAAAGGGCTCTTTTATCTTTTTATCTCCAAGATATATATCCATACTTGCTATTTACCTCCTTCCGACCCAAACCCATCCCTGTTAGCACAAAACTTCAGTCAGGACATGAAAAAAAGAGAGAAGTGAAAGTAGTATTGAAAAGGGTATTGAATACCCTAAGCACTGAAGTAAATCAAACATTAAAAATACTGTAAATAATTACAATTCTGGAGTGCATTGGATGGACAGAAATGTCAAATGGCTGACTCCCCCCATTCCCCACATGTGCAAACACAACTGTATCTGCTGTCAGCAAAATCTTCCTCAACACCTTAGCAATCACTCTCGTTTCTCAAAAAACCTTTCTGGATAGAAAACAAAAACAGGTTCTTCATTTCGCCCAGCAGGCTGTCTAAGTCCCAGTTCAAGGGTGAAAGGAGGGACAGAAGAGAGAGAAAATTGCCTTTCCCCTCCCACACGAGTGGAACATTTGACATGTATTCCAAACAACTTTTAACTACAACTTGGAGGTTGGTACTGCCCTGTGCATTCCACGGCAGTGGGGATGCTGCAGCAGTTTATCTCACCCTCTGCTCACTCTGCAGGTTAACAGGAACTAAATGGGGTCAGTTGTCCTCTGGCACAAGCCCCCCAGCTGCCCTGACCCCGTGTCACTGCACCAAGTGTTCCTTCCAGCTTCACCTCCTCCCACAGCACCCCCACGCCGTGCTCGGGGGGCTCCAGCCCACGCACCCCCTGGGGCTGCAGGAGAGCTCTGGGAAAAATCCCTGCATTCCCACTTCTCTTTGTTTCAGGAGAACCTTCTGGTTTCGTTGTGCTTGGCTCCGAGTCGCCAGTTTTATCTTGCATTTCACACTTAAGGAAACCCAGCCAGGCCTGCCAAGTACTACAAGGTTTTCTGTCAAAACTTGGACAAGCTGAAAAGTTTTACATTCCTTTAACCGTAAACCTTAAAGCAACTCAGACTTTTATTTCACTCGCAGCTCGAGTTTGTGTTCCATGACATTTGGCCAACCTGGCTTGAGTTTTCCTTTTGAGGTTTCATTACGAAATCCTAATTCCAGAACAGAGTAATTAATACTTTTATTAATGGGATCTGTAGTAAAAGATTATAGCACTTGGAAGAATGACCCTGAGTGCAGTTTGCTGCCCAGCAGACTACATGCAGTCCAAGAAGGAGATCAGTCCTTTAGTTCAACTTGCAAAAACTGTGAGCTAACATTAAAGCAAAGGCCTTTGGAGACCCAGCTGAAGGGACCATTCCCTCATCTGGCTCCAGCCCCTCCTGTTATCTGTGGAACACGAACAGCCCAATGGCAGACACCACATAACTGCAACCAACAGCAGTGTCTGTTCCCAGAAATGACTCGCTCCGTGGGACACACAACAGTTTGGCTTGGAGGGGCCCTCAGGGGTGACCTCATCGAAGCAAGGCTGATTCAGCAGAGATCAGGCTGCTCAGGGGAGATGTGGAGATCTCCAAGGGTGCAGATCCCACAGCCTGTGACTGACGGGAGCTGCCTCCATGGCAGATCTGAGAGGATCACTCCTGGGTTCTGCCCTGTGCTCCTCAAAGCTCCTCTGTGGGCACAGTAACATGAGAGCCAACGTGGAATCACCACACTGGTGGGATGGACCACACCTAGCTGGGTATGGATGCCAAATTTGGACACAGTTCTGGTGTCCATTTCCCTTATTTTCTAATCTGCCCCAAAATATGATGATGCTTTAAAGTCAGAAATACACTGAAGAGCTGTGCCACCCTGCAGGGTGGGCAGCACAGAGTGCAGCAACACTTCTGGAGGAGGAATTGCCAACACTTTGCCAGTTGGGCTTGGACTGCGTCAGCCCCTCAGCTGGATTTCAGCGGGTCTGGGAGCCTGAGGAACTGTTACACTTGCTTGTTATGGAGCTCAAATGTTTCCATTAACATAAACGAGCAGAAGTTAGGTTAATAATCTGAACACGCTGACAGATGTTCAACAAACACTTGGCATTGCTGTAGCCAGAACAAGAAAGAATTCAGTGTTTTCTTGGAACAGGCTGCAGAACAACACAGCACGAAGCAGCAACGCTCTGGTACCAGGTCAGGTGGTACCACCAGACACGTGGATGTGCAGACAAGCCAGGCTCTCTCCCAGGATGGACCAGCATGGACCAGGACACAGCTTAGCCCTGTGTACAGACCTGAAAATTGTGTAACTCATTATAGAAAAAGAGATTTTAGTTCCAGTGCAAGCAGACAGTACAACAGCAGGGGCAAGGAGGAGGGTGCTCCTGTAGCCAAGGAAAGGGGCTCTCCACTGCTCCACATTAGGAAAAAAATTTAGGACATCTCCTGATTTTCTTTCTTAAATTCAAGTTCTGTTCAAGTTCAGTCCAAGTGCAAGTTCTGAACACACCAACAGGCTCTTACTGCCCTCAAAATGTCATTATTCTATAAAGACACAAGATTAGTAAAATTGATGAATTTGGGGGGAACTGTGACTTGAAGGAATTCTGTTCTACCTAACTACTTAAAAACTACTTAACTCTTGATCAACATTTAATAGAAAAGCTCCAGGAACACCATGTGTGAGCAGTTTCATCAGGAACATGGCTGAGCTGGGCAGCACCATCACTCCTGATGGTTCCAGCAGAGTTTTAGGTACATTTGGGGTACTTGTGTTGAAAAGGTTCAGGTGAATACACTGGTTTGGGCTTTGTAATGTGTTAACACGACTCACAAGTGTAAGGGAAATAGTGTGATCTAAAGCTTGTAAATGAGCTACAATCTTGGAGGAGCTAAAGATTAAATCGACCTGTGTTGCATCACTTTACAAGTTAAATATTTTTCTTAAAGTGCTAATCCAATCCAAACAAGGGTTTGATTCTAAATTAAACAAACTCCACTTTTATTGGTATTAACAAAAATATGCAATGCTAATTTCAGCAGGCAGGCACTAACAAGAGCAGCTATGCAGGCTGTGCTTTCTCCAGGGCAAAGGAGGAAGGACATGAACTTCAATTTCCTTTTTTCCAAGCAAAATGCATTATATTACAAAATCCACAGAAAGGCTTATTAAAAAAAAAAAAATACAACAAACAAGCAAAACCCAAACAACACAACAACAAAACAAATCCCCAAATTTCCTACACATCTATGCTTTTAAAGAGTCTTTAAAAAAAAAAATCCAACTTTCATTGCATCTCCACTTCTGATTCAATTTGCTGTCAAAGGTCATGAGCTAAAATATACAGTTTACGCTAAAAGCAGGAAGCGGGGTAAGTAATTGAATAACATCAGGAAATGGAAGAATACTGCCATTTTCCTAATGGCTATAGTACAAGGTTTACTCTCTCCAAATTGAATTCTAGGAGCTCCTGTAGTAAGGGCTTTATTTTTCTTCAGCTTGAATTTTAGCCTACGAGGTTTAAAGAAAAATCCTCAAGCAATCAAAAGGACAAAATATCACAGCAGCTTTATTTTCTAACAGACAAAGATGATCATTTCTGCAGGAAAGAGAAACCCCCCATCAACAGTGTCTGAAAACAGAGCTGGCATAGCAGGTTGGCTGCTTAATATACATGGGCTGGAAATAATTCTACTAAATCAGAGCTCTGAATTATTCATGAAAAACAGATTTTCATGATTTAAATTAGAAAGACTTAAAATTACAAGCCTTGCATTGCTATTGATAGGTAAGATCTCTTTCCTCCCATGCAGTATTACAGTCTCATTCAGTTCCACTCCTGGAAATGCTTTATGATCACTCTAAAATAGTGCAAAAATCTCATGACAATGGAAACCACACACCCTCTGGTCCTTGCTTTAGACCAGTAATAGCCCACCAGTAGTCATTATATCAAAATATGCCATTATGATAGTGAATAAAGTTTGAGGGGGTCATTTCCAGTATTTATTGCATATTAAAGCACAGGTTCATTTAAAGCATTGGAAGCACAAACCTTAATACTGCAAATAAACTCCTTCCATCATGGAAAACACTGCAGTTCTTACAGGAAACATCAGACCACAAATCTGACTTCAGATCTTTCCAAAGCATTTTGTAACGGTGCACAATCCAGCCTCCCTCCGTGTAGTGCTATTAATTTATAAATACAAAGCCACTAATAAGCCAAAGGTTTGCTTCCCTTCCTGGAGCTGCTCCCCAGTCATTCAACACAAATTCCAGGCACCTGCACTGGCTACAGCACTTTGTGGCAGAGATTATCAACAATCATTTATCACACAGGTACCACACCCTTCATCTGAACATCTCCAAACACAAATTGTCTGGTTAAACCTTTATGCCTTGATTAGGGACTGGTAGACAAGTCCCTTACGACCAAACCCAATTTCTATAAAGGATGAACGCAGGGAAATGAGGCTGGGGCTTGGCAGAGACCACAGCAGGCCCTGGTCCCCAGTTCCCCCTGGCCAAGGGCTCTCACAGGGGGGATGGCTGGACAATGAGTGCCTGGAGCTGCACACAGAGCAGCTCACTCAGTGACACCTCCACCTTCTTCTACACTGAAAGAGTATTTTTTGTAGATCCCCAAACTGAGCTACAGCTAAAACGTTAATGCACCTGAAGTGAGCAGAACAAGTGCAGCTCAGGCTGGGCCAAGGTCCAGAGCAGGGCAGCTGGACCAGCTGGGATAGCCCAGCACCCAGGGGGCTCATTAACAGCTTCTGTGGCCTAAGGCAAAATCCCAGCTTCTAGAACCTTTCACTTTGGCACCAGAGACATTGAAACTCACTCCTTTTACAGCAAGGATGATCAGTCCTCAGCACATTGTTCTGTATCATCAAGAGAACTGAAGGCAACTAATACCAAATCTCCCAAACTGAGAGCAGCATGCCACCCAAATATAGCTTTTATTTGACAACACAACGCTAAGCCATCAGTATCCTGTCACTTCCTTCTTCAGAACCAAAGCACAGAGCACTTGTCTGGATATTAATTTATTTTCTTAAACATAGGAGCTATTTTCCTTCACCTAGCAAGCCCTATTGAACAGCTTCTATAATTAACATCAAAGCAATCTGAATGCTGCTTGACTTGCTAAAAACTGGTAAACAAGCAGGAAGTAATAAGGTGCTTTACAAGAAAAGAACATGTGTTTGGGGGAGGGGAGACCATAAAACATTAAATAGATTGATTAGTAATTTTAACAGAATTTCCATTTTTATTAACCCTCTGCCTGCCTTGGGCACTTGATTTTATTTTTAGTTAAGAAAGTAGGAGATTTCTTTGTTCAAGTAGATCAGAGTAAAAGCTGCTGAGAAGGAAATGATGAGCATTGTTGCCAAAAATAAAAGTACTATGGAGAAAGTTTGTGTACCAAAGGTCTGCTTCTTCCTATGGCTAGGACAAAATCCACCTGGTTTGTGACTGAAATATTTATATTAAAATATTTAGAAAAAACCCCTGAAATCTGGGATTAAACTGTAATAGCATTCTTCTTTAATTGGAGAAGGTGCAGAATCCCATAATCTTGAAAAGAGCTGCTCACAGAGCCCCATAGTGCAAGAAGGCAGACCCCATGGCCAGGAACAGGCTCCTGCACTCTCCTGAGTAAGGGGGGACTTTGCTATAACTTTGGGACTTCAAGAAAGTCAGTCACAGTAGAATGACTCATTCCAATAACCTTTCCATCTGCTGATCCAATGCAGACAGACAAAGCTGAAACTGATCCTACACTGACTGTTAAAAAATGGGAAATCATACACACCAGGAATAGGTGTTTTGTCATAGCCTGGATGGTGTTGCCAGTATTAGAGACAAACTTCCCAACTGGGAACTCAAAACCAAAATAATTTTGCAGTTGATCTTCTATAAAAATATTTATTCCCTTTTAGCAATGGTAACCTTTTCTTAAGGGTGACTCTTCAATTTTTGCTCATAGAACCTCACTGATTTTAATATTGAGCAGAGAAAATTGTTCCAAGCAAAGATCAGAACAAAAGGAGAAGTTTGGGTTGTCTGTTTTAGGAGCTGTGGCCATACACAATAATGGCCACACTGTGTTCTTCAACTGCCTTTGATTCCAAATATCCCATGGAATTATTCAAGAGTACAGGAAGCTCAGCAAAAAAACCCAGAGCTGTGGTGTGTTTTTGCTAATAGCAAAGGAGGCTTTCCTAGTGCATAGAGTTCATCAGTAGATGAGCTGTTGGTAAAGGGTTACACAAAGGAAATGGGGACTTGGATTGAAAAGTTTGTTCCATTTCAGTGGGTTTGGGCACAAATTAAAATGCCTTGATTTCAGAGAATTGTGACATTATGACTTGTGAGACCCCAAAAAGGAGAGAACAACCTCCTCAGGGTTGAGAAAGATGATCAATAATTTTCCTGAGCTTTATACACAGGCCATTTTTTGCCAAAATGAAATAAGCAGCAGCAGATTTAGTACTGCCCACTGTTTCTTCCAGCAGTGCTGTGACACCTCAGGGGACACAGGCCAGAGCCTCCCTCCACAGCCACTGCCAGGCTACATCCAGGGCAGGCTCAGGAACCCCACAATGGCATCCCAAAGCCCTGCAGGCCATGAAAACAACTGTGTGAGCTGAGCCCTGGAATCTCCCAGGGCTTCAGCATGCACTGCCATCCCCCTGTCCTGGCCCAAACGCAGCTGCTCAGGGACAGGGGTGGTCACAGCACCTCCCTCCACATCAGAGGGGCTGGAATGAGCTGGAAAAGCAGGAGTCCTGCCTTCAGTCTACCCACAGACAGGAAAATCGCTTACCCAGTTCCAGGAATTGCTGCTTCCCCTTGGAAAGGCCAGACAAGGGAGCCTTCCACACCCCTGGGACGGGAACAGTTCCTCTGAGCACCGTTCACGGACACTCTAAAAGTGTCCCCACACATTTCTCAAGCCCGTGGCCTATGTCTGTGCCCCTGAGTCCATGGAGTTATAGCACTCAGGAGCTGGACCTGAGGTTACAAAAAGGCCCAATCAACACTCCAATTTTTCATAACAAATCTGAGGAAGAACTTCTCTGCTTCCACATAATCCATGGGCAAGCCTATAGGTTACAAATCTTGGCTTAAATTTATTTCTAGAATAAAAAAATAAAAAATAAAAAATTTTAAAAGTTCTGCATGATTTCTTCTTTTTCAAATTCAAAATGGTCACCTTACTATATTGCCTTATATCACTTATGCTAGAGTTTAATTTATCTCCAGGCAGAGTCGTTCAAAATTAATTTTTTGTTTAATTCCTTACTGGTAACATGCATGGAAACTTTTAGGACAGCAATTGATTGCATTGCACATTTAACATATGGTTCACTTCCCAGCACCTCTGACAATCATGTAAGTTTTCAATTAAAGTAGGGTGCCAACATTAAAAGAAAAAAGGTAATCCTGAGAGACAATAACTGCTCTGTGCAGAAAAAATATTTTTTTTAACTAAAATTCTCAGGATATCTAATTGATTAATATAATTAGGCTAACCCAAAAGCCAATGTTTCTAATCTTCTTTTTTCAGTTTGGAGCCTGCTGGGAGTTTCTGTCACATTGGATGCAGTGGGTGGGTGGTGCACACAGGGGCAGCATTACCTGGTCAGGTAACAGGGGGGTGACATCTCTGGCAACTCCACCTCACAGCTGAGTAAACTGAAGCCAAAAGACAAAGGGAGATAAAACAGGGCAGAGCACAAAGAGTGGCACCATTTGTGTTAGAAATAAGAACATGCCAACATTGTTCATTTCTTTGAGAGCTGATCACACACAGCACAACAGCAACACAGGAGGCAGAGAAGCCCTTCCTCTGCCACAGCCCAGGAGTGATCAGCTCACACCACCAGCTTCAGAAAAGCATGGGACATATTAACATCCCACCATTTATTCCTGTTTCCAGATGTGGCCCAAGTTCTCCCACACTCTTCTTTGGCTGCTTAAGCTCTACCACCTACAACTGACACTACCACAACAATCACGCAGGTCACCACATCGGGTGGTAATGCCCATCCTGAGTCCTGGTTAAGGGACAATGCACGCTGCCCAACAGCTGATATTTTAGCCTAAGGGGGCAAACACCAGCCTATAACCAAGATTCAAGCTTATATTCTTCTGCATCTACAGCTGGAGACTCTCTGTGCCTGGAGCTGCCAACACACAGCAGGCTCTGAGCTGCACAGACAGGAGCAGACCAGGAGATACTGTTCAACAATTACCATGGTACTGAGTGTAAGATACAGGCATTTTCTACTCCAGCATCAGTAAACAATACTTGGATAGAGTTCCTCTTACCTCTGAGCACACACACTCCTTCACAGGACAGGGCCATGGCAAAAACAAGGCCCTTTTATCCAACCTCATCAGCTCTGTAAGGGAAGCTCTCCATGGAGAAGCCATTTTGAGTCCATAGGATTTCCCAATATGTATTTTTAAGCCATCTAGCAGGGATAACATCCTTAGTAATCAATTTGACTCATGATTCCTATTTCACACACAGGCTCGTACCCACACGAAAAAAGCACACTTTACATGGCAATGTATACAGAACAATAACATTGCCAGATGGTATAATACTGAACAGAATTAATTTCACACATAATGTTTTCAAGGTGTTAAAATATGTCACAGCTTCTGCTAATAAAACATCTTCCTTTTCCCTCCTCCTTTTAGGCAAACACTCCGCTCCCACCAGCCTGTATTTTACATTATATGTGTTTCCAATCCTGATAAGGGCAGCTGATTGCTTGCAAACCTAATTACAGTCAAATGAAAGTCTTTCAGAACCATCATTAGTAATTAGGACCCGCTGGATTCGCAGTATATCATTTAGAGAGGTATAATTCAATAGCTTATTGAAAAATTGCAGGTGAAAGTGGTGATTACAAGGGGGGAACGCCTGTGACACGTCACTGCAGGCAGATCCTGGGTGAAGTGGCAGCTTTCCGGCGTGGCTGATCAATGGATGCAGGTGTTTGCTCGGGAGCACAGCCCTGCCTGGCTCGGGAAGCTGCGTCCCTGTGGCACACGTGGCTCTGTCAATGGCCCTGGATTTCCCAGGACGTGCCTGGTTTGTGTGTGTGTGTTTTCATGGAATCCAAAGTGCCTGCTCAGGAGCTCGTTAAGCCCGGGGGGGGGGGGGTGGGGAGGGGATGTGCTGTGCAGAACACGAAGCCGCACATCATTTTTCAGTGCTTTCTGCAGAGAACAACAATCTTTTCTGTGCCCATTGAGCTCAATTATATATTATCAGGGCCCAGAAGTCGTGTGGATGCTTTGGAGCAGCTGGGTGCCTTCACAGCTGACGCACTGGATGCGGTGACTGCGGGTTAAGTGCAGCTGGAGATTTCTGTGGCCTCTGATCACAGCAGAGCAGCAGTCGAGAATCACAAAACGCTTGTGATTCAAGCACTGTTTGTCACCAGTGGCAGTTTCCAAGAGGGGCAACTGAAGAGCAGCCCAGCCTTCAGCACAGGCCCTCGCACTGTGCATGTGTGACAGTAAAGCCCTCCAAGGATGGAATGACCCACGGCCAGTGTAAAGCACTCAGCATTTCACAGCACCGTGAGAGACTGGAGAACACCGAGCTGGACATCAGCAGAGATAGATGATGTTCATTCACACAAAGGCCCTCTCTCTGGGCATAGCCCTCCACATGCAAACCCTTATGCAACATTTACCTCTCCAGACCCCCACAGAGCCCAGCCTAGACCTGCACAAAGCCCCACTGCTTCACCTTCCCCTTTTCCATCCTAGAAGTCCTTCTCAAAGCACAGATCTACACATGTCCCTTCATCACACGAGTATCTTCTCCCACTGTATCACTACACCCACCATGCTGTGATGTAACCTCAAAGCACAGTTACCTGGATATGGCCCTTTCTGTTCTTTCAGTGCTGTAATCTGATTTTGTTCATATGTAATAGTTCATTTTCTAATTAAATGTTGTTTAATATGGTAGATTAATAAGCAATGCCTTGGGTGACACGACACCAAGCAGACACAGTTCCATTAAAACAGTGGCCCCTCAAGTCCTGTTGCTGGTGACACTTGCTGTGGGTGCCCTCAGACTTTTGGCAACACTTGCACAGAATCAAACCACGCTGTATAGGCTGCAACACAAACAGCAAATCCAGTCATTTCAAAGTGCTTGTGCCAGTCTTTTGAAATTGAAATGAAAAACAAAAAACCCCAAACCAAACAACTTGTCTCTTCACAGACAGAATGGACCCATTATTTCCATCAGTACATGGCCATATCCCTGCTGACCTGATCGTGGCTGGAAGCACTCCCAGGGCACATGACTTTGTCCCACACTCTGGGAGTTGGTAGTGATGTTCCTGTCACTTCATACAAAGCCAGACCCCCAACAGTGCAAAACCAGCCCAAACACCCCTGCACAGCTTCCAAACCCCTCTGTTGCCCTGCAGGAGCTATTTCATGGCCCAGGTACCATCCTGATCTTCAGAAGTTTTTTAGTCACCAAAATCCACTGGCTGCCAGTAGAGTAATCCCAAACATCAGCAGCTGTGCACAAGGGGGTTGGAGCCTTTCTCACCCACTCTGGGTGCATGCATGCTGTAGGCAGGATTTCCAAGGTGTTTGACCTTACACTGCACAAAGGGATAACCCTTTTTTCCCTTGCACAGAGCTACAAGTAGGGAGTCAAAGAAATGAAACAGTTCTCCATGGCTGTGCATAAAATTTGTAGCTGCTTATGGCACTCCCAAAGCCCACCCACAATTTCGTTTTCAATTAGCAGCTCTTAGAAAAGCAGTAATGAAAGCAGTTGCTAAAGAGCACTCAGATGTCATTGAGAGACTGCAAACCCAAACTGTAAATAGCACATTGTAAATCACTTGTCACCACAGTCAGCTCTCCCCGGGATCACACTGCCGGTGACAATCAAACCCATCTGCTCCGCTCCCGACCAGTGTCACCACAACCCAGGCAGCCAACACCCACCTCCCGCTCTGCTCCCATTACCTGCCATGTGTGGGCTGGTCTGAGAGCCTGCACAAGCCACTCTGGCTGTGGGTGTGATGTGTGTTTAATAACACTCATCACACAATGGTCCTTTCACCCCCCACACCTCAGGTTTGCTGCACTGAGGCACCCAGTGTGTCCCTGAACCCACAATCAATGACACGATGCTCTCAAGCAGGGGACAGTGATGGCCACCCAATCAGCCACCAAAAGCAGTCTCAAATGTAAGATGTATAAATTCGGGGTGAGGCTGCCAAGGAGATCGGGGACTTAATCCTGAGAAGGAACAGCTTCAATCCTTCCCTCCCTCCCCTTTAATTGATTCATGTAATGCACTACGAGGTGAAAGCTAATAGTTTATAATGCTTGTAGCTGATGGCTGCCAGAAGTCAGTGGGGTATCTTTTGCTCCTTCCCATTTTGCCTTTATCTCATTAAAATTTACCTCCTAATTCATCTCTCCACCATGGGTTTTATTCCCTTTATTCACGATCCGCCCTTTATTTATTACCATTTGTCTCCTTCCCTGCAGTCAGGCGGTATCTGGGATTGGGATTTGATATTCTGCAAGTGTCTTTGGGATCAGGGGGTGCAGGCAGAGCCCAGCAGCAGCCTGCTCTCACACAGACATGGGCAGCTAAGACCCCTTACCCAGCAGGCAGGTTGATGGTTTAGAAGCATTTCCAGAGATGATCCTTTTCTGCAAGAACGTGCAAGATTCTCCCAGCAGATGAACAGAACAATGAGGGAAATGGTGGAGGTAGCAAAAGTCACTGTCTTCTGCTCTTTCCAAAACACACACCCACTGAACAAAGATCCTTCCCTCTCATTATCAAAATACTCTCAACACTCCTTCTGCCCTGAAAACTCATTGTTTCCTGGTATGCCCCATTGTGCTCGGACCTCAAAGAATAAAAACTCATTAAAATCCATTTAGAAACGTTTGCCACCATTTTACTAGTTTAAAAATGTTCACTTCAAGATTTCCAGATGATTTTTACAGAAAACACATAAAAACATGCCACCACCAATTAACGTAAAGGAAATTAAATTTAAAACACTGGAGAAATATTCTGATGAGTCTTATGTTTGCTTAATGCCAACTAAAATTTCCTTAAGGCATTTAATAAGTACATTTATAAAAGCTCACAAAGCAGAGTTCAAAAGTCTTCTCTCTAGTAAAATATGAGCCTTAATTAACCTACAGTTTCACATTTTCTGGATTTCAATAAACCTGTAGGCATTTCAGCAGAGCTGGATAAATACCTGCATGAACACTGCAAGGATTTTCTCTGAAAACTAATTAGCAGTGCTTTCAATAGCTGACTTCAACTAAAGCTGTTTGACGAGGGAGCTTCATACCCTAAATCCTGCACTGAGAGTTCCTTCCAGCAGATAACAGATTTCAGAGAGAGGCATATCCACCACAACTGTCAACCACCAGAGGAACTACAAACAAGATCTCCAGGTACAAAACATTTCCCAACAGGGACAGACTGCAGCCCAGGTCTTATGTCAGCACAGGAATGGAAGTGGCTGCATGAGGATTGCATCCTGCCACCCAGTTACATATCCACATGTGGCAATTCAGGATTCCTCCAGGGACAGGAGAGGCAGGATAAATTGGTTATGTATAAAATATATCACCCTTGTATAGCAAGGACACCATACACAGCCAGAAGCCTCCTGAACTTTAAATGGCTCTGGACACTCCTCCTGTGCCAAGCACAAACCACAGGGGCCCCAGTTCTTGGATTGTTGCCATCTGAGAAGGTTGACAATCAACTCTACTTCCCGTTCAAGAGCCCAGGAATTCAGTGGGATGGACCTGGGTGGGGAAAGCAACCCGAGGTGTGCAGCCAAGAGTCACTCCAGGAGGAAAAGTGCAACGTTATCAGGGAAAATCACCCTCAGAACTTATCATTCTCCTCCTTCTTTTGAGGTCTACACCATTTGTCTTGAAAGAAGAGAGAAAATGCTCACCACAAACTCTCTCTATAAAGGTGGTGGGCATGCCTCTCCCAAGAGCTTTACAGTCTTTTCCATGACATCTTTTTTCCATGTCTGAGTGCCAAAGCCTCACGGGTTTGTCAGCACCTACACTGTTCATGAGACTGAGATGCTTGTATCTGAGGAGCTACACCCCTCCCAAAAGTATTAAATTTATGTTGAGCAAGATATTTTATTTCCTCTCAGTCTGATCCCGCAGGAATTAGGCAGGGTACTCAGATTTATCAGCTCAAAGGGAAAGCATTTTCCATGACATTTGTCAACTCAATAGCTTCCAAGACAGTGTATATTTATTCCCAAAAACATAACCTCACAAATAACCTCCATCAGCAGTGAGGCTGATTTCCTTCATAGCTGAAATTCTGGGCAGAAAGGCTCCACCTGACAACAGGCCACACCAGGGAAGTCAAACAATGCAAAAAGTCAGTTCTCCAGAGGCCAGTTCCTACTGCCCAAAGCAGGTCCATTTACCATCTGACAGACCAAAACAGTGAAGACCACACAGGGTAACACAGGAAACAGTCAAGGAAACACAGCGACCTTCAATATCTATAACCATTGCATCAAATATCCTGAAGAGTTTTCCCCATCTCCCTTTGAAATACCAAGTAAAATTAAATTAAAAGAAATACCTTTAACAGCTGTAGTAGTGTAGAATAGGCATTTTTACAATTTGTGTGCTTTGCTGAAGTACTGCATAATCTCTAATTTTATTTCTATACACAGTGCAGGCTTAAAAATCATCATGAAAACCTATTTTTTTCCCAGCTTCTGTAACTCTGAATATCAAAATTGAATACAAGTCAGCATACTTGTCATCCTCAATGTTCCTTCCATTTCCCTGAGCTCACAAAATGAGAAGCAGTGAATTCTCACTATTTTCTACAAGTTTCTCTGCAAAGCAATGCTTGGTTAGCACTAAACAAGGATGAAAAATGATTCCATTTATCAATCATCCCCATTAGACATGTAAATTTTGGTTCAAGGCTCATAAATATCAATCAAACGTAGGCAAAAGCTGACCTTTTTACTATTACCTCTTTTTTCTGCATCTGCATCATAGAAATCACACTTGTCACACTTTCTTCTTTTTTAGAAAAACATAACAAACATGGCACTGCACAGTCATGAAGAAGAACCCAACGTTTCCAGCCTCAGGCTTTGCAACCCTGGATGTGACCTGCTCACTCCTGCCACGTGTGTGCCACAGCTACCCTGGAAGGGAACAACACTGCTGGGAGGGCAGAAGTTCTTGCTTAGGGCAGGTTCTGAGTAACCCAGAGCAGCAGAACCAGTGCCACCGACACCCCACAAACGAGCTCCTCACACTCTAATCCGTCTCAGAGCTTGATTAACAGCTGCCCTTCTTGCAATCAGCTCACCTTGCCCTTGGCACTCAGAGGGCTCTTGTGGTTCCCTGAACCAAGTCTCGAGGCAAGAATGTATTTATAGGACAAAGGTGGCCTTGCAGTGTAACAGAGACCACATTTGTGTGCCCTGACAGCCTCACAGCCAGCCTGTGGACAGCTCTCCCAAGCCCTGCACAGTTATTAATCAGACCAGCTCCACCATCAGTTCACCTGCTCAGCCATCTCCTGCTCTGGCAGGACACAGCACCGAGAGCAAAACAACCACAACAGGATTCCAAGAAGTGACCCCACAAAACGAGAAAGTGGCTTCTACATACCATGTGCCAAGAGCCAAAGCCCTCCCTCCCTGCAGCAGGTGCCTTGTGTCCCACCTGTCTGAGGCCCTTGGGCAGTTTCTTCCTCTTGCCGAGGTGCTGGCACAGGTTACGGTCATTTTCCCGGTCGGAGCTGTACTGGTGGTGGTGGAGCCTGTTCTTTTTGGGAAGGTACGACAGCCCATTGGTAAGTGCCTCCCGTTTCTTCTTGGCCAGAGGGTTCTGTCGCTTCTCCACACGTTCCTGAGGTTTCAGAGCTACGTCCTTCTGCAGAGGGAGAAGGAAGGAGAGAAAAAGGCAGTGGTTAAGCCACAGCTCTGCTTTGCTTGGCCTCTTGAAGCAGCAATTCCAGGTGACCAGCAAAGAACTCCAGGGGCAACACTAAAGTCACCAGAAAAGGAGAAAACCCCAGCCCTCACTGATGTCCTCCTAACCACTTAACAGGCAGATGCAAAATGAAGTCGGTCAGATGAAGTGAGTGCACACAAGCAAACACATCCTCGAGATTTCATACCCCCAACCTCACAGTTCTCCAGAGCATCTCATGTATCAAGTGAACACACATTCAGAAGACAACATATGTTTATAATGTTTAAAGTAACGATCTGCTTTGATTTAAACAATGCTCGACTTTTCATATTTTTTCTTATTATTTCTTGTATTTGACAAGCCAAGGCACGAGCTGACCTAAATCCAGTTAGGGCCAATGAATCTCCACTGACTTCAGGGGAGGTTTCCCTCAAGCCTGACTTAAGCAGCAGGTTTCCAAATCTCAGGGAGGGGGGTGAAAAGTGCACAAACAACCAGCTTGTATTTGAAAACTTTGTTACTGACCCTTTAACCCCCAGAATCAATGTCTGCCTGTGAAAAATACTCCAGCCTTGTAACACAAATGTGACTTTTCTCACTTAGCCCACAGCTATTTTCTTTCTGATAACCTGCAACACACAGAACCTCTATTTTCATTTCAAATAAATATTACTTGAATCTCTTTCAATAACACAGAATTAAATGCAGAGGAAGAAGAGGCTGGAGAATTCATTAAGAGAGAAGAACTATTGGAAAGATGTTAATTATAGTGCATATTGTGCATCTAATAACTGCAATGTGCTGAGTCACATCTCCTCCAAGGACTCCCTCCGTGGGGGTCTGGTCTTGCCTTGTGAGGGCCATGAAACAGAGGAATACTTTCAGCACTCTCTGCTCACAGTCCTGCTGCTTTGACCAGGAGCTCCCCATGCCCCACCATAAAGCACTCTGGGATCTTGTAGCCTTTCAGCTGCTGTCTCAATATTGCCACTCCATATTATAACTGACATACAGACTGAGGTTCAGGAGAATATAGTTCAAATTATGCCACCTTTTAATGCAAAAAAAAACCATGCCCAAAGGCAAAAATCAGTTTGGCTTTAATTAAAGAATGTTCCCTAAATGCTTCTTGAAAACACAGGAGCTTCACAAAATTCATAACTGAAACCAATGAGATGATTAATTAAACTGGAGACAATCATCATTCACATTTCATATTTAGTAAAAAGAATGATTTTACAAGTATTAAAGATGGGAGTACTGAACAGAAGCTGTAAGACACTTTTTCTACCTTTTCTTCACCTAAGACCCCATAGGAAATATCCCAGCCTTTTCTTCACAGTGTTATTCATATCCCAAAAGTTAGGAGCCTTATCCAACCTCATAAAAAAGAATTTGAGATCTTTTAAGCAGATTAGTATTGTAAGGATCTCATGTCTCTCCTTGCTGGTTCCTCAACCTTCTGGAAAAGAACTCGGTAGTAGCACTTTCTTCACGTTCTGCTTTGAGATCTCCTTGTGAGGAGCCCTGTGCTCAACCTGAGAGATCCCACAGAGCAGCCCAGGGAAATGAAAAGCAAGAACAGCCCTTTCCTCAGCACACCTTCTGTCTCCCTTCCCAGGATGGCTTTAGGTTTAGCTCCATGCCCTGAATGCAGGAAGGCAAATTCTCAGGTAACATGTACCGAGTAACCATTTCACCATCAACGGCTTCATAAACCTACAGCATCCACAAACACACCTGGACCTCCTGGACAGCAAAGGCAGCTTATAAAATACACTGATCTGTACCTTAAGATCAGGCTGCTAACAATCTTTATTTTTTTCAGGTCACTTTAAAAAAAAATAAAAAAATCCAGTGCTTTATGAGTAGTACATTATACCAGCAAAGGCTTCTGTTAAAACACTGATTTGGTAGATAGAAATGCTACTGGGAGGATTCACTCTAAATGTGAAAGGTTGAACAAAGGGAAACTTTCGGGAGAAAAAAAAAAATAAATTCTTCTAATGACTAAGAAGCTTTTGTGGGATTTTTGCTCCCCCCCAGCTATGAGTGATCTAAATGAAACAGTGGCAGGTTTCCAGGTGCTTATAAAATGTCTAATGGGGCTAGAACTTGCCATCAAGAAATTACTAGTTCCCATTAGCTTTAAAGAGGGTGTAAGATGGGTCAGATTGTGCAGATCACTGTGGATGTTCCACCCAACTGCAGAACATTTCATGAATTGTCAGACACCCCAAAAGGACATGGAGCTCAAGTCAGAATTGGGATCGAAGAATCTGCATACACAGACAGAGATGAGTGACACCAAATTAACAAAGCCTTCCACAAGCTGGTGAAAAGGAACCCTCCCAGACAGAAGGAAGGACTGGCAGGAATCTTCAAAAATAAGGAGCCTCTTCTGCTCACTAAGAGGGGCAAGGGAGCTCCTCACCTACCTAACTCTGTTCTGCAAATTGGGACAGGGGCCTTGAATCCTGTTTGGTGGGTGGGCTTGCTATGAAATGTAGACATAAAGATTGGTGTTTAGGCAGCCCCATTCCTCCAGAACAGCCCTCTGCTTTTCATCAGCTGACACCACTGCAGAGAAAATTGCAGAGTGCTGTGGGTAACCCTCGTGTAATGGGATTGTGGGGTAGAACCTGTCATGGCCTGCAACAGATCCATGACTTGGCCTTAAAACATGTATGTATGAGGAAATACATATTGAAATCTTCATCTGCAGACCAGACTGCAACACAACATGATAAAGGAATGAAGCTCAGACACAGGTGGGCAGGATGGATCAAAAGTAGCTCGAATAGGGGTCACACAGAGCGTTGCTCCTCGTGTTTGAGGGTGCAAACTGCCCGGGATTGTCTCACACACAGGGATTCTGCCCTGTGGAGCCCCTGGGCTTGGCAGAGGCAGCCCTTGGCTGGGAACCAAGGCCCTGCATAAATCACTTCCCCACTCGTGCCCTTTGTCCCTGCTCCCGGTTTTATCTCTCCCTTGTTTAGACAGGACAATGGCTGTACCACGCCGTGTGCTCCTACATTAGCCAGCACAGTCTTAATTACAGACTTCAGGCATCATCATGATTAGAGTAATAAGCTGTAATTACTCTAAGGTGACAGGACTGCAGAGACCTTATCTACATAGATAAGAAGATGTAGTAATATTTCATGTCGAGACGTATTTGTCAGCAGCTGCCCATGGAGTGGATTCAAGCTAAGCACCAGACCCTGTGAACACATTCAGTCTTTAATGGAGGTTTTTCTCCTCTCCTGCCAGCATACAAGCCCACACATTATTAAATAAATCCTACAAACATATTAGGCACAGTTTAAAACCATCTTATTCAGAGATATCTTTCATCAGTAAAGTGCCTTAAGTGTATCAGGAAGGTGACTTAAATGTATAAATATGTAATTACATGCAATTCGGTACAAAAGTGCATTAATATTTATGAGTGTACTGTATAATCTAAAAAAATTTCCATTTGTTTTATTTCTATTGGGCACATTAATCAACCTGATACCACTGTACGTGCCATGGTGGGGCAGAGCTGAGCCTGGTGGGTGTCCCTGCAGTCACCTCGGCTCCAGCTCCCATCAACAGCTTCAATCCAAGCCCTCCCTTTGGAGAGGGAAGGAGAAGCAGCCTCTGTGGGCCATCAGATAATTTCTCATGGTAGGAGGCTGGGAGGACACACTCATCAAGTGTTGTGCTTTCAGGGAGCTGTGCCTGATTTATTTCAGCACAGTCCATCTCCCTGCTACATAAATAACAACTCACTGATTAAAAATCAGCCCCCAGTGGCAGCAGAGCAGAGCTTTGGGGGGTGCCCACGTCACCCCTGTGAGCCTCACCCAAGAGCTGCTGCCCTTCCCTGCTGCCCCTGCCCCGGACAACAACTTAAAAACTGCATGCAAATAACAGGAACTCTGCTCCACTCATCATTACAGGATTTTCTATGGGAACACAGGATGAAAAGCAACACTGCAAATGCAGTGTGTAGCAAATGCACTGCAGAAATTTCTCTGGATGAACGTTCCAGGTGCTGCTCAGAGGTTTCAAGCCCTTTCCGAAGCATCCTTGTGGTTATCATTACAATTCCAGTGTTGCAAGAACTTATTTTCTGAATTTGCACTGAATGAGACCTCAGTAAAGTACAACTTTCAAAAACTGATTATCAAAACCAGGCGTAGCTTACAGTGCAGTGCTAGTTAAACCAAATAACAACTGCAGTGTTCTATGACTACATTCCAATTATTTGCTCCTTGGGTTCTTGCTGAAGTCCACTACAGCATTATATCAGAGCCCAGCAATTTATCCTTCATTCCAGCAGCTGAGAGAGGTCCTGCAGCTTGGTCAGCACAGAATCACAGAGTGGTTTGGGTTGGAGTGGATCTTAAAGCTCATCTCATTCCACCCCCTGCCCTGAGCAGGGACACCTTCCACGGTCCTACCTGGCCTTGGACACTTCCAGGGTTGGAGCAGCCACAGCTTCTCTGGGCAACCTGTGCCAGGGCCTGCCCACCCTCACAGGGAAGTGTCACAGTGGGAAACATCAGCTGGGAATCCAGGACAGCAACAGCACAAACAGCTGCACAAAGTGAACCAAAACCCCCCAGGTTGAGAATACCAGTGTGAGAGTACCAAATTTGCCATCACACCCTGACAGTCTTCATTGACTCACACTACGTTTCCATTACATTGAGGAAGAATTTTTATAGCTGATGGATGAAAATGCCCCAAGGCTTCAATACCTTTCTCATGTTTCGTATTTTGCTATTTTAATTCTGGCACAAACAAGATGTAAAGGTCTGAAAACAATGCACTGACCAGTCCCTATAATCTTTCAAAATCAGAAAATAAAACAAGATGGTTATAAAACCATTCATTTCTCTACAGATAAAATAGCTAAATATACTGTGTATTCTTCTGATGAAGAACTAGTTCCTCAAACCATTTATCTAGGGGGGAAAATTGCAAACACTCTCATAACACAACTAAGGGGAAAGGAAGGCAGGTGTAAATAGCAGTGCAAAAGAGAAAAAGATTCTCAAAGTGTCGATATCATGGTATTTTTGGACGCAAGGAACTGGTGAAGAGAGACATGATGTCAACTACAGTGGGTGCATCCACTAATCCCAGCAATTCCTTCAAGTCCCCAGACCTCCACAGAAAGGTTTAATCTTGTTTTGTTTGCTTTGTTTTCACAAAACTGCAGTCCATTGCCTCCTACATCTCTCTGGAATCTGAAAACAGAGTGGTTCAGTGTTGTGCAAAAGCGGTTGTGCAACAGAGTGAAGATGAAACGCGGTGCCAGGCTGCGGGACGCCCTGGTGCTTACAGATGAAGGCAAAACAATAGCAAAGCAAGTTGCTGTCTGCTTGAGATATGTTGTGTGAAAGAGCTTCTGTAGCAAAGACATTGCTTTGATTTTTCATCCCAAAACCATTTGTTAACAATATCTTTGATAAACAGAAGGTTCCCTTTCAGGTCCTGCCGATTTAAATTGCACACACACACAAAAAAAACTACATCAAGGCAACATTATTGAGGTGACAAAGTCAAGGACTTGGAAGTAATGAAAGGCCAGGATTAAGGCTGCAGCCACCACCTTAATTCAGCCCTCTTGTGCATACACATCATGATTACAATCTTTAATTACATGATCCCGTGCTCCTACTTCCCTAAACAGAATGGAAGGTGTTCCGCTAATGAGCAGCCACTCAGGATTTTGTTTTCTCCTCTTTGTCCATCGTGTGGACCTCAACCTTGTTTACTGACACTCCATTCACACCCTCCTCTCACTGCACAATTATTAATTTCCTCAAGGGCTTTTCTATACAGCTCCTCACAATAGTATCAGATGCTCGACAAATACCTACAGCCTCTCTTACAGCAGTTTTGCCACACAAAGGTATTTCAGTGTTCCTGTTTTCTGGGTGCCAACAACAGTCCTGACATGTTCAGGTCAAAAACATTTGCTAATTTTAAGCATCCCATTATGAAGCACTGAAGATTTGATTTTTCAGAGCACTTGGCTCTGCTGAGCCCTTTATCTGATGAAGCACAGCCTGTGGATTTCGGCAGCTGCAGCGAGTTCTCCTGAGATCAGGCTTTAGTGAGCACCACGTGTGGTAAGGGTACAGGGAAGGGCTGCTTCTAAAATATGTGCTGCAATGGCCTCCCTCAGTGCCACATAGGAAATACGAGCTGGAGGCAGAGGAAAACTCAGACTGCAGTGCCAGCTGTGGAGCTGGCAAAAGCTGAAGTCATACTTAGAGATGGGTATCAGAGCAATTTTGATTGCCGTTCATTTATTTCATGTTTTTCAAACATGATATTCTCAGCCTTATCCTTCCCCCTCCATTCTCATTTTGCCACACAAATACTGTCCCACACCACTTAGGAGCTGTGGAGAACAGCCAAGAAATGACCAGAGTCTGCACAACCTGAGTTAGGAGAAAACCTCACCTCGGATGGTGTGAGGAGAAAGTGCTGAGCAATGCCAGCTTAGACTACAGAGCCATGGAACTGTTTTACCTGAAGCTGCCCAACTTTGCAGAAGGCAAAGTGCACCCAGCTGACTGTGCTCAGACTGGCTGAGCCAGAAGCCTGTGTGCTCCTGCCAAAAGAAAGAGATCCTGAAGCTCTGAGTCCAGCCACCTCCTGCCGGCCTAGAAATCCCATCGTGTTTTTTCTAGAGATGTTTTTAGGTCTTACACAAGTTGCCAGCAAAGTCCAAGGTTACCCCTTTCTTGCAGACTTGACTATCTGATCTCTATTTTACACTCAGGACTGCTTTTTGGAGGATGTGCTGAAGCCCCGGTGAGTCCTGGTCAATCCCAGCAGGAATCTGAGTCTTCTGCTGGCACCATCTCAGCCCCATTCTCTCCAGCTCCTCCACAGACAGTCTCTCAAACTTTGCAAATCATCTTCAGCAAGTACCTGTGGTCCCTACACCTCCAGCCTGGGTTCCCTGGAGTACCCAGGGCAGCCCCCAGTGCTGCCCCACTCCTGGCCCATCCCTGCTCCCTGGGCAGAATCCAGGCCTCAACTCCCAGTGCTTCCAGCACAGCAGGGCTGTTCCTGGTCCCTCCATCCCAGACATGCCTTACACAGCTCCCAGCCCCCCCTGCTCACACAGGGCAGCCCCTGCAGCCGAGGGAGATGGATTCCCACCGGCCCTGGGTTTATTTCACAGCACTGGACCTTAAATAAATGGGCTTGATTTACCCTGGGAGCAGCAGGGCCACAGTCTCATATTTATTTCCTTTGTTTGAGGAATGAAAAGAAATACAAAAGAGATGTGGAGAGGAGTCCCTGGGGATGCTCCCTTTAAATCTGCATGCCAACAAAGAGGGCTCCACTGCTCCAGCACTGCTCACTGAGGATTACAGATTAGGCAGGGACAGGAGCATTAAGCCAGCTCCTAGAGCAGTGGTGAATTTGGCTTGTTCCCTGTGCTGTACTACACTATTTGCACATTTATGGTGATGATTCCAGGAGTACAGCACTGTTCTGGCCAGTCCAGCCCTGCACAGCACTGCCCTGACGTGGGGCACAATCACACCTGACTGACAATCACATCTGACTGTGGGATGGGACTGTCCACATCTCCCAGAGCTGCCTGTGCCTGAATGCCAGGGGCAGCTTCCTCTCACAGCAGGGCCAAGAATGTTTCTCCCTAGAAAATAGGATTTTCATGGTGGAGAGAATCCAACTGCACAGTTATCAAGTACCACACAGAGAAATATGAGACACAAATATTTCAGTTTGTCTAAATAATTGTGCAAGTTCTCAGTGTGAAACTTCTAGATTATTTTTTTCCCCTTCATGTAGTTTTCTTTATTTTTACTTTTTGTTGTGATTTAGGATGGAAAAAATATTTTAAAATTTCAGACTTTCTCCCCAAAATACAAATTGTGTTCACTTCTATCTGTAGTTATACAAGGCTTGCATATACTGATCAAAACACACACGCCAACTTAGGGCCCAGTTGTTTTCTTAGCTTTAAGGATAGAATACACTCACTCTTAACCCTATTTATTTTATTTGGTTTGCCCCATGTCCTGCCAACTTTACCAGGATATTTCACTGAAGGGAAGTGAAGAGACTCCATTGCAGGAGTCTCTGGAACTGTGGGCTCCTCCTCTCTCCACACACATATTGTGTTTGCTGAATAATTCAAACAGCACTTTGGTTGGCAGGCGACAGACCCAGGCAAGGAGTTAGTGGGCCAATAAATTTTACATTTAAAGGGTATCCCCCTCATTGGTCGGGTTAGAATAAATGGATGTGGGCTTAGACAGCTCTCATCCCTGCTATTCCTGCACCAGGGAGAAACAGATGACTTCAGCCTGCAGGCTCTCACACTGGCCCCATTCATTAGCACAGCACTCAGCATTCATAAAAAATGTATTATGGTTTGTAAATCGAATCAGAAGCACCTCTGTACTCCTTGTCTTGCGGGAAGATGGGGCAGCACCAGGAAGGTCCAGGGCCAGTGGAAAGGTCTGACAGTGCTCATAAAACCTCATGGCCATGGAAAGGCCCTGAGTGGGGCACACACAGAGTGGGACACACACAGACACAGAGTGGGACACACACAGACACAGAGTGGGGCACACACAGACACAGAGAGGGGCACACACAGACAGAGTGGGGCACACACAGAGTGGGGCACACACAGACACAGAGTGGGGCACACACAGAGTGGGACACACACAGACACAGAGTGGGGCACACACAGACACAGAGTGGGACACACACAGACACAGAGTGGGGCACACACAGACACAGAGTGGGGCACACACAGAGTGGGGCACACACAGACACAGAGTGGGGCACACACAGACACAGAGTGGGACACACACAGACACAGAGTGGGGCACACACAGACACAGAGAGGGGCACACACAGACACAGAGTGGGACACACACAGACACAGAGTGGGACACACACAGACACAGAGTGGGGCACACACAGACACTGAGTGGGGCACACACAGAGTGGGGCACACACAGACACAGAGTGGGGCACACACAGACACAGAGTGGGGCACACACAGACACAGAGTGGGACACACACAGACACAGAGTGGGGCACACACAGACACAGAGTGGGGCACACACAGACAGGGCTCAGACAGAGTGGGGCACACACAGACACAGAGTGGGGCACACACAGACAGAGTGGGGCACACACAGAGTGGGACACACACAGACACAGAGTGGGACACACACAGACAGGGCTCAGACAGAGTGGGGCACACACAGACAGGGCTCAGAGTGGGGCACACACAGACAGGGCTCAGAGTGGGGCACACACAGACAGGGCTCAGAGTGGGGCACACACAGACACAGAGTGGGGCACACACAGACAGGGCTCAGAGTGGGGCACACACAGACACAGAGTGGGGCACACACAGACAGGGCTCAGAGTGGGGCACACACAGACAGGGCTCAGAGTGGGGCACACACAGACAGGGCTCAGAGTGGGGCACACACAGACACAGAGTGGGACACACACAGACAGGGCTCAGACAGAGTGGGGCACACACAGACAGGGCTCTGCTGCCGTGTCAGCCTCGAGACTAGGCCAGAAAAGCTGCTCTCCAGGATTCAGGACAAAGAAACCACCTGGAGACAGCACAGGGAAAAACGAGGAAACTGTGCTAGAGAGAGAGAGATGGAAACATCCATGACATGTACTTCTGTATCCCACATGCAGGCAAATCAGAGCATCCCTCTGCACACACCAGCCAGCAGGGCAGACGATACAGAAATGAGCAAGGGAAAGGACAGAATTAGAAAAACTACTCTTGGATTATGCCAGATGGTGTAATCCATGAGTAATCCAGTGAGTAATCCAAGCTGCAGATATTTTAACCAAACCAAAAAAATCTCCACATGAGTTATAATTATTGAGAGTTAACAAAAAAAATTAATCAATTTCGAAACAACTCTTCTGCATCTTGTGGGTCAAGAAGTTGAACTACTTAACACATGGTCTTGTCTGTCTTCTAAGCTCCTACTGTCTTGTATTCATCTTGATTTTCTTTCCCCTTCTCTGGGAACCCCTGAACTCTTCACTGTTTTGGCATGTGGCATTACAGCCTCACACAAAAGACTGATGAGGAAAGATTTTAAAATAAAAGAGCAGTGATTAGAAAATAGGGAGCTCAGCTAGGACCTGAGGACTACAACACTTGAGGAGAGCTTGGCAATATTTCTCATTAGGAAAAGGATCAAAACCTTTGTGCAATTAGAGGGAAAAAAAGAAACCACGGTTCAACTTCCCCTCTGCAAATGAAACCTCCTTCTAGCATTCAGGCTGAAAAAAATAGCAAAGAACAAAAGTTTAAGAAATAGAGCAATATGTAACCTTTCCATTTGCTGGCTTATTCTTCCCCAAGGAAAGAGATACAGTGAAGATAAATTTGATGATCAAAAAACCAGAGGGATTACATTCTTGTACCGTGCTGATCACTGGCAAATCCCCCTCTCTGCAGTTCAGAAGCACAGCTTAGCATAACAGACAAGATTTATCATTGCCTTGTCCTTCGCACCACGTACAAAGTAGCTGTAAGATGCTCCTGTCTCGAGAGTCCTCCTTCCCCTGATGAAATAAATACCAGAACTGTTCTGCTCTGACTGTACAAAGGTACAAGCCCCGTGCCCAGTGCAGAGCTCGGACCCCCTGGGTAACTGCCACGTGTTTTCCATCTCTGTTTTTCCACTGATGTGAATCCATCGTATCCTGGGGACAAAGCCTTTGTTTCAGCTCAGTGGATGCTACAAAGTCTTCGTGGCATCACCCAAAAAAACATCAGCTCTATTCAGCTGTTCCTAGGAGGTGAAAAAGACCTTCCCTTCCATCCTGTATGTAGAATCCAGAGTCTCCAGTTAAATGGGCACAGAAGACAGCATGAAAAATAAACTGGGAAAACCAGAGATGACTGCTTGCTCCAGTTTTACCACAGGGCACAGACCCTGCAAAGCTACCTCATACACCAGAGAAAAAGAAAATTTCCTTTACTGTCATGCTGTGGCTGAAAATATAATGTCTTCTACAAATATTCAAAGTCCTTTATGGATAGATCTTTTAAAACTCCAAGTGTCATCTAATATTCAGGGCTATTTAGTGGCTCAAAAAGCAATTTCTCTAATATTCTCATTTATAGCCACCTAAAAGCCACAAATTTAACTTGGTAGGGATGCAGAGCCAGGGGATCTGATTCCAAAACAGAACATCTTGAGTCAAGAGCTTTGCTAATGCCTCCAGCAAACTTGCAAGGAGTTACAAAAGCTGTGAATCACTTCACTTCAGCAGCACTTACAGTCAAAGCCCGCTCCTCCTGCACCCGCTGCCTCGACTGAACTCCTAACCATCCCTTCTGCAGAAAGCAGCCCAACTGCTGCCTCTCTGCAAGACTTGCCTGGAGCAGGAGGCAGATGAAGCTCTGCAAAGCATCTCTCCAGAGCCACCGAATATGCTGAGGAGAATCAGAACCGTAAGCGGGAATCAAACTGCACTTGGAAGGAAACCTTTCCTATTCAAGATCTGTTTTCTAAGCTGCTTGTTGGGGCCGATATCCAAATCTCTCCTGTCTGACCTTATCACAGCTCCTCCCCTGCCAGGCACAGGATTACAGCTGGCCAGACTGAGAAGGTGAGTTGTTGGAGACGGAGGTTGAAATTCCTGATCTCCCCCCGACTGTCGCTGTGACCTGCAGCAATGAGCTAAGCCCTGATCCACAAAGAGGGCATTCAGGGGCCTAAAACTATTTAATTCCCATTGACTGGTTTTCCAAAGGAAATAAATGGCTCTGTGAGTTTGGGCCTTTAGCCCTTCCGTGGAGCAGTGCTCATCTGTGAAATGGAAGTACAGCCACAGCCTATTGCATTTCAGTATTTAGCATGCCTTGCAATGCTAAATACTTAAAGAGGTAAATGGATCAGGCACCACAGGAACAAAGGGGCTGCACACATGCTTATGGAAAGCAAAGAGGCACTGCAGAGGTGAGCCAGGTGATCCAGGTGGCACATCTCCCTCCTGTCGGACCGAGGTTGAGGCAGCCTCTTCTGTCCAACTGGTACGCCCCATAAAACATCTCAGGGCTTGCACTATCCATTCCTTTGTTTTGGAAACAACAGCAAAGCCACTCTCTCATCTTCCAAGCTTTTGCAGCCCTGCAACTTCATCAGGCCAAACCCCCACAGCCAATGCGTTCCCGTGGGACTCTTCCCTGCCTCCTGCCAAGCAGGCACTTCCCTGTTCTCCTCCAACTGATGTGTGGGGTGGGAAAGTCATGCTTTTTGTATCTTCTCCATCGTCCTTACTGGAGGAGATGAGCATCACCAGCCTCACTGCCACCACTCAGCCACACATCCATGGATTTGGTTCTTGCTGTCTCCCGTTTTCCCCTCCCACACACACAGGCTCCCTGTTCCCCTCCCCAGCACAGAGGGGGCACAGCATTTCCCTTCCCTGTTCTACATCCTAATTCCAGACAGCTCTTGGTCTCTGTCCCTCTCCAGGAGGAGGAGCAGCCTCATCCCATCTTCCTCTCCACCAGCTCCCTGAATCCTGCTGTCCGTGCTGAGCCAGTTCCTCTGCTTCCCAAGGAGCTCTCTCCTGCCAGCGCTCCCCCCACCAACGACCCTCCCCACACAGGCTGCAGCCTTTGAAATCATTCCCTGCACTTCCCTGCAGGCTGAGAACTCCTGACACCGACACGGGGATCAAGGTGGGGGGAAGGGAAGAAGAGCCTGCAGGCAGTGTCCTGTCAGCTCCCCACAGCCCCCACACAGCCCCGCACCAGGGGCTCTGGGGGAGCAGCTCTGCTCTGACAGAACAGCAGCAGCCAAGCTGGCACTGTGCAGGGGCTGTGCCAGCCTGTGCCCCTCCCTTGGTACTCCCTGAGGGTCACGGAGGTGCTTTGGGAGGAACCCTCCCCTGCACTGACAGTCCCGAGGCCCCCAGCTCTCTCTCGCTCCATGGGATTCCGGTGCTTCCTCTCAGTGCTCTCTGCTGGCACTGGGGCCCTGTGGAAGCTCCTGCCCACGAGCATGGACCCAGCCACACTGCAAATGCACTCTGGCACTCGGAGTAAGTGAGCCAGCCCCTGTGAGGAACGGTGGGAACAGAGCTGAGAACAAGGAATTTGAGAAAGTCATCCCTTTTTTTTTCCAATTCTATAACCTGTCTCCCATTCCATAGCCTTTTCTTACATCTGATGTGACTAAGACACTCCTTAGAAAAGGAGTTCAGGGTGGAAAATCCAAACCAACACTTCTAAAGGCCACCCAAAGTCTGCAGTTTTATTATGAAACAAAAATGACCTCAAACCCTTGGACTAAACAAATGCTTGGGGTGAAGAAGATGGAATAAATTAAAGGATGTAATTATGGCTGGGAAAAGAGGGAAGGAGGTTGCTCAACAGGATGAAAGAGGGATTTGAGGAATAAGAAATGAAAGGAGGTGTCAGCTTGAATCAGGCAAGTTGAAAACTGCTACTGATTTTGACTGACATACTGAGACTTTCCAATTGCAAACCCTTTCTCTAATAAGCTGCAAAATCACCTCTACACTTTTACTTTGATCTTAAAGCAAATGTTTTATAATGGACACGTTTAATGATTTTCAGGTGCTTATTGGTTCTATCGGACTTGATACTGGAATCAATCTCCCCTTTTAGAAAGCTTGGGTTAATGGCAAAGTTTATTAAACTGCATGCAGTCATTCAGAAAAGATCAATAGAGACATGATTACAGAGCAACCAGAGGATTAAACATGAGATTTATCACAAAATTAAACTGAATTAAATGTTCTCTGATAGCACTTGAAATGCTGTCAATACTCTTAACTGATAATCTATGCTTTCTGTGTTTACTTACCAGGCAGCAGGGATGTCTGACTTGAGGAACTGACTGTAATGTAAAATCTGCAAAGATTTGCTGAGAGCATTAAACCTCACCTAGGAAACCATTATTTCTTCCTGTTAGAAGAGCATAAGCATTTTGCTTCTTTGCCCATTTCCTCTGTAAGGGTGAGGAGGATCCAGTCATCCCCCACATGACACTCCTGCAATCTCCTTCCTAGGACTATTACAGGACAGGACACTGGAGGATACTACACAGGGTTACAATAAAATATTTTATAGTTTCCTGCTCTGGCATTTGCTACCTCATTCAGAATTAATTTTTTCCTCCTTTCTTGAGTTCTCCATGACCTCATTAAAACATTCCACACCCTGAGAAATTTGCCAGCCTTCCCATTTTCCTTTCCCTCAGCTCAGCCCAGTCACCTCCCTGGGTTCCTACACTCACATCTCTCCTTGCATAGGACTGTGCAAACTTCTCCTACATCCTCTCCCAAAAGGATTCAGCTCCAAAGCATCAGTACCAGCGACACAGAACCACTGCCCCAAGAAACAGAAAAGGAAGTCCAGAAAAAAACAAAACAAATCAGGGCAATTTTACAGAGAGAAACAGCATCTAAATTCAGACCCTGTTCTTCTGGGATGAGATTTATCCCTGCAACAGAGCTGGAATTTCCCAAACCCTGCTGTATCCTGAGCTCTGTCATCAGAATCACACACAGAGATTATTGTCATCTGCACTAGGATAAAGTGGTTGGTATTGAGAACCAAAACCTCAACTCTCAGCAGGAGAGAAGGGGAAGGAGTGGCAGCTCCTGAGTACAGACAAGACCAGATGCAAAGTAATAACCAATCACAACCACAGCTTTGATAAATTTTGGTCATGTTTCTGTGGCTTTCCAAAATAGTCACAACACATAGACTCAGCTGAGTTCCTTTAAAAATGAATGTTTGTGTTCAACAAGCAAGCAGGAGGAGGGATGTCAGCTTCCAGGACACACTTTTCCATCCTACTTCCCAGAGAAAGGCTGTATCCCACCACAGCCTCCACCAAAAGCTTAACAAACCTTGATAAAACACCTCAAAGGAAACAGGACTGTCCCACAGCAAATAAACCACCCAAAACAAAAAACATCCAAAAAATCCCTCATCAACTACCTTGAATTGAATTTTTACTGACTTAGAGGGACTTAGCTGCTTTCTAAACAGGCTCAGCTATCCCCAGTGTACTTTGCAAAATTCAATCCAGTAATCCAATCCCAGATGCATTACGTGAAATCTTATTTCTCCAAGCTCTAGAAAAGAACAAGCAGAAAGGAAGGTTTTAGGAACACTAATTTACCAATAAATACTCACTGAGCCAATTTTGCTTTTGCTGCTTTTTGGAGGAAAATAAAACAAAAACACAAACTGCTGTCCAATACTACATTCCCTTACTAAAACTTCACTTGTGGATAGAAAAGATACCATGGAACATGTAGCCTGAAATTAGCCCAGCACGTGCTGCCCCAGTAAACAAATCCTCAGAAACTGGATTAGAGTCATTCCCAGTAGGTTTCCACTACAGAAATCACTACCAGTTCTGTCCAGAAAGGGAAAAACCTCTGTAATATCTATTTAATGGACCAAAACATGTAAATGAATAGCAGGGCATGTTGCAGCAGTAACCAGTGAAACCACAGTCAATACACACAGTGGCTGTTAAATTTACATCGATGCCATCACACGGTGAATGCCTGAGCAGAGCTGGGAAGCTCCTGGAGCTCTCTGAGCTCTGAGCCCACGGGGTGAGCCCGGAGGCAGAGACTCCTGTGGCACTTCAGGAGGAGGAGAGAGCCCCTGCTTCTGGCCTGTGCCTCCTGGGATGCTCTGCAGGTGACACAGATGGCACCAGGAATCCACAGGCACTGACAGGCCCTCAGTGGGACACTAACCCAAACTGGCAGCTGCTCTGTCAGGAGGGCAAGGACCAGCTTAGCAGCTGCATGTGACACTAAACAGCAGCTCTGACAGCATCCTTCTGTCCTGACACTCTCTGTGGGACCCCAATGCATCTCACAGAGTCACAGAATCCCAGGATGTGCTGAGCTGGGAGGGATCCCCAAGGATCCTGGAGTCCAACCCTCAGCCCTGCACAGCCCCAGCCCCAAGAGTCCCCCCCTGTGCCCCAGAGGATCATCCAAACCCTCCTGCAGCTCTGGCAGCCTTGGGGCTGTGCCCACTGCCCTGGGGAGCCTGTTCAGTGCCAACCACCCTCTGGGGGAAGAACCTTTTGCTGAGATCCACCCTGAGCCTGCCCTGACACAGCTCCAGCCATTCCCTGGGGGCTGTCCCTGCTCCCCCCAGAGCAGAGCTCAGTCCTGCCCCTCCTCTGCCCCTGCCCAGGCAGTTGGAACTGCAGGGAGCTCTCCCCTCAGCAGGCTCTTGCCCAGGATTATTGGCAGCAGAGACACTGCCCTTAAAAATAAGGATTTCTGGCTTCCTGACGCTTACATCTGTGAAAAGGGAAGCAAAGCCCACTGGATTACAGTTGCATACCTTGATGTACTACCTAAAAGGTAGGCTGAAGCCAAGCAGGTGACAGGCACAGTGTCAGACTTCAAAATATGATTTTCCCAGGCAGTTTTTTCCCTGTAACTGCTGTTCTCCTGAAACAAAGGCCATCACTGCAGCTCCTGTTTATGGGAACAAGCAGCACGTTGCTGCTGATGCCCAGGTGTGTCAGGGAGTGAGAGGCAGCTCCTGTTTGCACGCTGGCCCAGAGCAGTTCATGTTTCTGCCGATGGCAGAAGCAGCCTGTGACAGACAGCACTAAACTACAGCTGGGAATTCCCAGAGGGAGGCTCTTCCCCACCAAACGTGCTCATTTTGCCCTGTCCCACAGCTGAGAGATGCTGGGCTTGCTTTTTTCCGCCTCCTCTGGCCAGCAGACACAGAGGTCCAGGGCGACAGGCAGGTGACAACTTAGGACACGGAGCTGGAGGCGTTTCAGTGGCACCAGAAATCACTTCCCTCAAAAACCTTTTGCTGTCTGCAAATTTAATGGTCAGGATAATAAATTTGTCAGTAATGACAAAGAAATTCCCTTGAAACCGGAATGTTCAAGTGTCATTGAAGCTACATCTATTTAGCAAATAGATGAATGCCTTTCACTGAAGACTGGCGTGTGATTAAGCATCTGTCACTGTCCCCGGAGCAGCTGCTCCTGTGGCAGCAGCACAGGTACTTTTTTATAGAGATGGTCCCTTTTTTATATAGATGTAAAGATGATCTGGATGTGAACGGAAATCAGCAGCTGAAAACACAATTAATGAACTGACACAGAAGTAATGGGTCATTTCTACGAGTCTCCTAATCCTGTTGACTTGTCCAAGCTTCATGTTTTACAATCAGATTCATTTAAATTTTACAAACAAAAGAGGACAGATTTTGCTTTCTGACTCACTGAAGTAATGGACCCATACCTTCGTGATGGAGTGAGCTTTTTTTAGAGGGATTTTTTTTTGATTTCTGGAGCATGTGTAAGTTTTTACAAGGACTGAGATGCTGAGTCTGTGTCAGTAGCCAGTCAGCTGTTTCTGCCACTTTTAGCCTTCTGAATGAGCAGTACTTTCCACATGTCCTCTGCTCAGCAGTCACTGAAACTGGAGTAAGTTTTCCTAGGAATTTCTGTGGGCTCTGTTTCCTAACACACTCCCAGAGGTTAAAAACAGAATACACAACTCCCTGCTCTCCTGGTTTTGAAGTTAAAAATCCATGGAAATTCCCAGTGAAAATGTGGCCGATGACAGATGAGAGAGTTGGTTGTCCTGGGGTGGAGGATGTCAAAGGTAAAAGTTGGTCCATTGGAGAGGAAAAAGAAATAGCTGTGAAGGGTCTTTCAAAACAAGACACTGAAACAAGATGGAATCAGCAGAAGACTCTGCTTGTATGGACTATGGGTGAACCTCAAACAGATGGTTTGAAAGCCTTTCTGTGCATGATAAAGAAAGGAAAAGCAAGGAAATAGTCACTGGGACAACCATTCAACATGAAGATACAGAAAAACTGTTATCCTAATTTACACCGGCTGAGAATCTGCTCTAATTAAAGGAAATATTTCGTCACAGAAGAAAGTGAAGCAAGAGATGCTCAACTTAAGGCAAGGAAGTGTCAACAGAGTATCAGGTTAACAATTACAGGGACCACCAAACATCAGGGGGCACAAATGGCTCACCCAGGGGACAACAAGCAGTAAATTCCCCCCAGCTGAAGGACTGCAGTTAAGTCGGTGCACTGCCTACAGCTCACTGAGAACAGCTCAGAGCTGGAGGAGACCAGATTACCAGAAATTCTTCCTTGGTGGACCCCAAATATTTAGACCAACATGTCTGAAAGTCTGGTCTGCTGAAAAGCATCCTAAACCCAGGCAGTCTGGGAGCAAGGCAGAGCAGTGGTGGAGGGGAGGCCCCGCTCAGTGCACTCCCAGCTGAGCACGAGCACACGCTGCACCTTTGGGGAGGCAACTTTATGTGCTCTTAGTAGTAGATTAATGAATGTAATTACCCAACATGGTGGCTGTGAATGCTGCAACACTGTAATTTATAGTGTGCTGTAAAGTTCTAATGTGTTTTCATGTCCATAAGCTGCTTAACCATGATCTAATGCATTTGTAGACGAACACCCTCTAAGTGGCTCTCGATGGAGCAGTGAGTCCCCTGCACGCTCTGCTTTATGTCCTGACAAACCAGCCTCTCCTGTCGGGCAGCTGAGGAGAAGCAGCTGCTAATGATGGGAATAATTTTCAAGTCCAGTGGCAAGAACGTCTTTCTTTACTCACTTACTGGCTGGCCAAGGCTGATCAAAGCAATGCACCAGTGTCTTACAGGCTGGAAACAAAGCAGTGTGGGTGTCCCTGGTGAAGGCTGGGATGAAACACAGACCTTTGGTCTGGTGGAGAGCCAGGACTCACCCCCACCTCGTGCTCCTCCACCTTGGGCTCTCAATCCTCTACAGGCAGGACACCAGGAGACACCAGAACCAACCTAGAGCACCAGAGAGGACTCACAGTGAAGGACCTCAAACAAAGCCCTTCACCTCCTTTCAGTTCCCAGATGCTTTGGTCTGAGTGCTGCTGGCAAGACACTGTGGTCACCTGGATCCTCCTCTGCTCCAAGAGGAGGGACGTGGCCTCCTGAAGAACGTGCTTATTGTTGCCACTAACTCATTTAGGCAAACCATTTAACTTCTCTATGCCCTTGCTTAACCATCTGTAAAATGGGACTAATAATAAACCTCAGAGGGATTTAGTAAGACTTAATTAAATGGTTTGTAAAGTGCTTTGAGATCCTCTGGAGAAATGTGTTGTGCAAGTGCAAATTATTATTACTGTTACAGTGCTTTCTACTTCCAACACAGTTAAATATTAATGATCCAGTCCTCCTAATGCCCAGTGATACAACTTTCCTGAACAGTAATTTTCTCAGCAAAAAAGACACAGGAAGTAGTAGTAGGACATCATCTTGTTCATTCACAAGTAGTCTGAAACAGCAGAAAAGAGTAAATATTTTGGTATTGCATCAAACTAAAGGTGGGGATCCCCAATGCACGTGCTGTACGTGCAGTCAGTTCAGAGCCAATAAAAGAATTAAATCAGCAAATCACAGTGCTCCTATTCCACTGTGCCAGAGACCCTTTTAGGAAAAATCAGTATCAAAGCTAATATATAATAAACACTTTTCCTAGTTAAAAAGGTACTACTTTGCAGAGGTCATGGCATGAGTGACACGATTAACACTCAATTAAAAGCTCCACCTTGTGAGAAGGAACAGAAGGAAAGTTCCTTTAGTAAGACTGTTGTGGCTTTGGGGACTGGGGGGGAAGAGCATCTTGGATTTTCAGTAAGGTATGTCCATTGTGATACTGCAAAAACGATCTGAAAATTGCCTGCAGGCATAAAACAAACAGCCACGATTCCTCCTCTTTTGTCAGCTTCTTCCAGGCCAACTTACAAAGAGAAAAATGAAAAAAATTGACTTATGACTTCGGGTCATAGGAGCTGAGTGGATGTGACCTGGTTTGCAAGGCACCCACTGGGCTGCAGGGCAGGAACTGCAGCCAGTCCTGCCCCAAACACTGAACACTCACCTCTTCTGGAAGAGTTAGAATCCACTAAAACAGATCAGCAAATCAGAACTGATAAGTGTTTTCTTAATATTTCTCAGGATTTAGTTAAAATATATAATAATATATCAGCAGCCAAATCAAACATTAAGGAGGAAAAAACAATGCCAGATTTGAGGCTACTAAGGTTACACACACAACCTGAGGTGCTCTGCACTTGAAACTGTGGTGCAGTATAATTTTTAATGACATGGTGAACTATGATATTTCTATTTGATCTTCAATAATAATGATTCATAGTGTACAACAAAGACACAGTCTATTGATACTGAAGTGCAAATATGTTTTTCCCATCCTTATGTACCACAGAGTGAACCTATCTAAAGAAAAAAATGATTAAAAGGCACTTCTAATTTACTTATATTACAGATCCTAAGCATAATTTAAAAAGCAAAGGAAAAAAGCCAACAAACAAAAACAACACCACAAAAAAAATGAAAAATCCTCATCATCCCCAAATGAAAAATCCCCTTTGAATTGAAGCACAAGATATCAAAGCAATAAGGTTACACCAGGTAGAAATGCAGCAACAGAAATGTGTGGTTTGCACGCTGAGAACCATGAAGTCTTTATTTCATCTAACACAGGTTCATCCCACTACTCCACATAACAGAAGAAACCACACCTAAAGCAAGAAAAGCATTAATAATAATAATAGTGATGCTCTTTTTTTTTCATTTCATTGACCTTGATTCACTCCACAGAGCTGAGGTGGCAGCTCATGTCCTGCTCTTCTGGAGTCAGTGGAGGGAGAGGAGCAATTCCAGAGGGACAGTTCTGGGTGCCTGAGGCTCCTGAGGAGGCTCCTTTGGAACTCTGCTCCTCCTCTCCATCAATCCCAGAGGGAACCTGCAGTGGGTGTGGGATGTGAGCCATAAACCCCTCTAAGGTCTGAAGCTGTTTTCCAAGAGTTAATTCTCGAGCAGCTGTGGAGCCACCATCCCTCCAGCTCTGTGCTCAACTGAGGGGCCTCTGCAAAGGCAGGGAGAGCACCAGGACTGAAAACCAGTTCTCCATCCTGCTCTTTCATTGTGGTGCAAAAAGCCCATCTGACTTTGTGTTTCTGTACCTCACTCATGCTCAGGCTGTTGGACACCTCTTCATGCAGCAATGCTGCACATGGTCCATCCAGGCTGCAGGAAATTCACACCTCAGATATCCAAACCTCCATTGCTCAGGGCCTAAATATCCTTCACCAGAGAATCAGTTAAACAATGCTGAGCTTCCAGCAAAACATCCCTGAGGAATCATTTTCCCAGCTTTATGCAAACAATCTCAAAGTGACCTGTGTAAATCTTGGATGCTTTCAAAGGCAGCCAGAAGAGCCATCACCACAGCACCAGGTCCATTAGGTGATGTCCACTGGCTCCAAGCCAGACTGGCTGAGCCAGGGCCGAGCCCTGAGGAATAACCCTCTAAAACTCCAGCCTGGAAACACAAACCAGGCAGCTCCACACCCTCTAATCACAGGGGTGCAGTCACTTCTGAGCACATAAAAAGCACTGGGTGCTGTTGCAGGTGACAGGAGTCCCCAAAGGAATGATGCTTCTCAAGGCAGCACAAGTCCCCCACTGTTTATAAACTTCCTCTACAGAGCACATTTCACACAGGCAGTCCTGTATGCCACCTAAGAGAAAAAGATTTGTGACAATTTTATGCTGGTAATAATTTTAAACCCTTCAACTTCAACATGAGAATTTCTACCTGTTTCAATATTTAATTTATTTAGCCTTCTAGTGTTCTTAAATTAGGGAGACATTTTATTGCTCTGGTTGACATTTTTATGAGAACTGAAACTAGGCTTCATTTTTTAAGTGGAATTTCTCCACCTAAAAAGCTAATTAGTGCTTGTGTCCACACTAGAAATGCAGGTGCAAAAATACTGACAGAGCTACACACACATGGATTTCCTAGGTGGAAAGATGAATATCCTTTTGAGGACTTGTATGTGCTGCATCTTGTCACTATAGTAAATAGCTAAGTTGCTAATCTTTTCCTACTGTTCCACAATTAAAACCTTCATCTGTGACTGGACACAGTAATCCCTGAATCTGCATTTTTCCCCAAACAAGGATTAAAGCAGCACTTTGCTACACAGACTGCCTGCCAGCTATTATA
Source organism: Pyrocephalus nanus (assembly GCA_038380795.1). NCBI lineage: Eukaryota > Metazoa > Chordata > Aves > Passeriformes > Tyrannidae > Pyrocephalus > Pyrocephalus nanus. The sequence goes on from CM076281.1 coordinate 9,961,239, forward strand.
TTAATATACTCTATCTTTGCTTACTCTTGTTTTAAAAGAGAGATAAGTGCTCTGGCAGCCTTGAGCTCCATCCCTTTTGCCTTCACCAGCTGATTATTTTCAGAATAGAAATGTTGGCCTCAGTCAGTCCCTGCAAACAGCCTGCCTGCCCCTAATGATGATCTACCTGTGTGCTGCTACCAGGCCACCTGTCTGCCGCCTTCCAGGAAGCTTTACAGATACATAAAAGGCTTCCAATATTTTCTCCGCACAAACTGCAACCCATCCATCAAGTTGTTTACATCACACCGAGATATATGCACCTTTATCATTAGAGGAGCTGTCTCCAGGAATGGGATGAACACACAGACATCATAAATCTCCCCTTTCACAACAGCTGCCTCGATTGCATTGTTTTTGTTAGGGGAAGCAGCAGCATCCCATGATCAGCCACTAAGGGGACACAGTGCTACAGAAGGGCACAGAAGGCTTTTAAAACACACCCAAAATGCTCAGCAGAGGATGTGGTGAGGTCTGCAGGGGGGTGTCATGCACGGCTCCAAAGCTGTCACTCCACAGGCACCCTTCAGGCCAGGCAGCCTCTGCCAAGCTTTTGAGCCACCTACCAACCTGCCTGGCCCTCAGTGCTGTGCATGAACACACTCAGAGCAGCCTCCCAGCAAGGAACATTCCTCTGCTGTTCCACTAAACACGACACTGCAAAGGTGAAAATGTGCTCAGGCTCTGAAGACAAGGACGAGACAGAACACCTGAGCAGCACTGTCCTCACTCATCAGAGATGTCACCTGCCCAGCCAGCTACAGCCACCTGAGCCCAGCACTGCCACCAGACATCCCTGCTCACCCTGCCAGCACAAACACCACCCAGACAGAGCCCTGAGAGCACCCACTGAGGGGACAAAATGCATCCCTGCTAAGGAGGAACAAATTGCCACAGCTCTGCAGAAATACATCTTTGGAACCATGAAGCACCAGAGGACACCGTGCTGTGGTTGTATCTGGTTATCCTTCTGGGTTAGACACTCATGGCTACATTGATCTGGCAGCATTTCTGCCAACACCCCCTGAAGGAATGAAGTAGGAATGGGAGGAACCTGGGAGAAGATTGTCAGCAATGCCCCAAAAAGCTGTCCAAAAAGAGGGGGGTGGGTGTGGAGGGCTGAGAGACAGCTCATGTCTGAATCAAGGCTGAATTGAGACCTAAACCTGGAGACAATCTAGGCTGGGATCATGCTCAGGGAGGGGAAAAAGAGAAGTCTCACCCCAGTGAGCAAGGGGACTTGGACAAGGATCCCAAAGGGACCTACTGTGTGTTTGCTTTGAAAGCTGCTTTCCTGTTTATCTGCTAAAACAAATAAGGAAAACCAGAGTTTGCTTCTTTCGTCTTCTTGAGACAAATTCTCTCACAGTCTAATAACTTCTTTTTAATTGCTACATTTAGACATAATAAACCACTTGAGAAAAACAAGACAAAAAATAACAAATTGGAAATAGAGTCTGGACCTTAATTTGAGCTACAGAGAGGATTAAACAAAAGTAGATTAGAGTTTGGTATGTGAAGTGGCAAACTGAGTTATTAGACAGATGTATGAAATTCCAAAGATGACCAGAACACAATCTGCTGTCTCCCAGCAGTTCCTCTGCCAGGACCTGTCCTGTGCTGTGACTGTGGAGCTGGAATTTTCACCCCCAGGATTCTGTAACAGAGACCTGCAGATCCCAAAACCCACATTCCACTACAGCACAATCGACCTGGTTTTGCCACTAGATGGGAAAAGGTGCAGTTGCTGGTCTTAGAAAGCTGAAATACAATAAATGACTGCTTAGCCCACTGAAAAAAAAAAGACAAGCACGGGATCGTGTTTCCCCCCTTTTTAAATGCAATCACATATAAAATGACAGCATTTGCTATTTCAGTAGGAATGTTTATTAGCCATGACAAGCTGAAGAGATAAGAAAGGATTTCAGGGAGAAATAACAGCTTTTATGAGAGCCATTGGTGTCTGGGGAAGGAGAGGGGAGCTCTGGGCACACATGCCCTCTGTGAAGCCTGGGTAGCTGAAAGCCTGCTGAGTTTTCCCACATGCCACAAAACAAGGGCTGAGGAGCAGTAAAATGTGATGGGAAGAGACCTCTGCCTCCTGGAAGAACCGAGGAAGACATTCCCTTCACTTCCATCTGCTTTTCTTTTCAAAAGCAAGCAAAGAGACTAAACCTCTTTAGTAGGTAACACCAGCATCCAACGCACCTTTGGTACTGCCCCAAGTCTCTCAGTGGAGTGTTGATGAACAGAATGATAAAACCCAAACACACAAATGTCAGTGAAAGGCAGCTCAGGGAAGAGGATAAGGCTTTGTGTCTAATGTGCTTCCTTTTCTTCTCTTTATCAGCTGCTCTGCCCTGTGGTTCACGGTGTTCCCATTTACCTCCCTATGTGCACAACTCCAAACGTGCCACAGGGAGAAAAAGGAATCATTTCTGTCAATGGCAAACTCAAAGATCATCCTTTGCCACTCTCTAAAGCCTGTATGAAAACCAGCTGGGTTAGCTTCTGAAAGAATGGACATTCCAGCTTCAGGACAACAAGTTTTACTCAGCTGGACCGAAGTGCTCATCCCCAATAAGCCATTTGTGGATAGAGGAGCCCAAACTTGGCTTTGCATTTGCAGGAAAATGTGAAAAATTCATTTCCACTCTACACCACTCCAGCCAGTTTAACAAGCTGATAACAGCCCTGGTTTTCATAAAGTCCCTGAGCTCAACAGCTCTGTGCTGTCATCTGAGGCTACAAATTGCCTCTCTTGAATCCACAGGACCACCCTTTTTTGTGGCATTGACATTTTCCCTTCAAGCCTATCAGTTCTTTCTTCATTTCAAATGCTGGTTGCTTATTTTATCTGCCCTTTAAGTGTTTAAAAAGATTCAAACTGCATTTTTAAAAAAGCCCCAAACAACAAACAACCAAAACCCCGCAGCCTTCTGGATTTATGTGTTTTTCTGATGTGTTTGCCATGCTGTAACCAATCAGATAAGCTCCTTAGTTCCCTCCAGTGATGGATTATTGAGTTTTTATTTATATTTCTCCTTGTTTAGCCTCCTAAGCACCAATACACTTGTCCCAATGTCTCAGTTTCAACTCCCATTAAGGAAAGAAAAAGCTGGCAAATGTGATCAGCCTTGGAGATTTTCCAGAGTCAGAGTTCTCCTGAGCCCTCTCCTCTGCTCTGCAAACATTCGGGCTGACTTTGCAGCCAAGTGCTCTCTTCCCAGCCCTGCCTGGGTTCAATACAGTGTGCAGGTCACTCCCTGCACCTCACACCCACTTGCTGACATTTGACAGACAGCAGGAAAATAAGCAATCACAACACTGAGCAAAGAAGGTCAAAGATAAGTTCCAGACCAATAAAGTCCATAACCTCCACCTGTCCAGACAGGTCCTGATCTACACTTATTAAGCTTTTCCTTCCCCTTCCAGGGCAGGGAAACACACTTTTAGACTAATGGTCAGCTTCAAAATGAACACACTGTGGGTTTCTTCACATGAAGAGATTCCAACTCTTCTATTTAATAACTCAATCTTAATACACTTGTCTATTTTAATTGGCACAGAATTGTTCCCCAAAGCACTGCATCTCAACAAACTCACTGTGAAAGTTTGAAGACATTTGTGGTGTTAACAGAATAATGATCTCCCTTCCAGATAAGGGCCCTTGCCACATATTTAGCTTTGCAGGAGTACAGAGAGTTGATTGCTGAAGCAGCTCCTGGAATCAACTCAACCTTGCTTATACCCATGAGCAGCCTGAACTGCCATCAGGCAACCTAGGCTGATCCTCAACAAGAACTTGCTGAGATTTTTCCTACCTGAAGGGCCCATTCCATCAATATAAAGTCTGATTAATTCAGCTGGTAATGCTGATTTACTTCTGGGGGGTTTATGCCTGGTACAAGTGAGCTCACACATGGCCAAGTTGGGATTTTAACCCACGTTGCACAGGAAAACAGGCAGAGCAATGTGTAGGGAGCAGAACTCCTCATGAGATGGAAACTATTAGCTTTGCCTGCACAGAGGAAACACAAAATGCCCATACACTGTAACTTGCTGGAATTAAAGGTCACCACAACTCTCACTGCTCTGGACTCCAGGTGGAAAACACATGAATTTAAACCTAAACAGAGAAGAAGAAAGAGTGTGCCCTATGGAAGCAGGACACCCACTGCAGGCACACACCTACAGGAACAGCTGTGCCACTCTCACCACTCACTCTGTGCCACCACAAACCCTGGGCTGTTCCAGCTCCTGAAAGCTGGGACAATCCTTGGCAGCAGTTTGCTCTCACCTGCACAGGCCTGGCCTCTCTTTCATATTCTTTCTCAAGCTCTGTTCTACCTATGGTAATATTATATCACATTCATCATCCTGGGATCACTGAGGTCAGCTCAGCACCGATGGTCCCCAAAAGGAAGTTAAAATCCAGTCTTTACAGACTTTTACCTGTCACCTGCTATAAGAAGAATGGGATAACGCTGCAGAACCTCATCCTGGAGATTCATCACTGCATGACAACAGAGATTCCTGACACAACTCCTGGCTGTTATGACCTGGAACCCACTAAGACAAATATAACATTTTCAAGGTCCTAACGCCTGCTAAATTCATTGCAGACACCTTACCAGCCACACAGAAAACATGCCCTAGTGCTGACAGCCACTGCTATGACAAGACACTTGATTTCTCTCAATTCAGTGTGCTTCCAAGTGGTAACAGCTGTGAAGAACAAAGATTAAAGAGATATTACCCAGTCAGCCAAAAACCCATCTCCTCTCCTCTCCTCTCCCAAACATGGGATTGCACTATACTTTTCACAGAATTAGTTTACCATAGAATTCAGCAAATCAACTATCAATCAAGTTATTTATATAAGCCAGGCTGGGCAGAGGGGACAGCCCTCGGTTCCAAACCTTTCAATCTTATGCACAGAAGATCAAAGCAAGGCTTCTGTGGCCCAGGGGCAGGTAAAAACATCCTTGCTCTTACAGAAACCACACGTTTACAGTAAAAAAGAACTTAATACACAGAGAAGACCCTTTGATTTTTGTGTACCTCCTGAATTCAATCACCCACAGCAGCTGTACAGTCACACTGGTCTCTCCACACTTGGGTTGCTCTGAGAGCTGGATGGGCAGTTCATCACTTCAGCCCTTGGCCAAGAGCAGGGTGTGGATCAGGGAACAGGGACCAGCCAGGGCAATTTTATACAGTGTCTGCTTCTACTGCTGGCATTTGTTTTCATCCTACAGACACATCAAGGCAAACATATTCCAAAGCAGAGAATGTGTTTAAGACCAGGGCAGAGGAAAAATGAACCCTATTCCTCTTAACACTTCAGCACACAGTGAGAACTAAGGGCAGTGCCTGAATGTCTTTAAGTCAGATTCTACTCCAGTCATTACCATATTGAGATGGATTAAGGCTGGCTTGCAGTTTTGGATCATATGGAAAAAGCAAGAAGGGAGGAAGGCAAGCAAACCATTGTTACAAAAACCATGCAAAACACCTGAGTTATTCAGTTGAATGAGGATTGCCTTTTCTTGAAAATCCAAGACTATAAGTCCCAGTTAAGAAATCCCAATATCTTAGATGACTGAGATAGAATCTGCCTGAAAATCAGACATTGCCAGCAATTATTATTATGTAGGAAAGGCTGAGACAACTGTATTTAGTGCTCACAGCAGCCAGCAAATTGAGGAGAGACATCATAAGAAGGGGAGAAGGGAATGAATGGATGTACACATGAGCTTAGTTTGTATTCAGCCAGATCAGCTCTCTGTGCACAACAGACAGAAGTTAGTTTTTAGGAGCAATATGAACCATGAAAGGTGTCGGGTTTGTCTCCAGTGGCCACAAGGGCCCAGAAATTCAAAGGTGTGAACATGACCTTGTCATCAACAACTATTAAGCAGACAAATGCAGCTAAAGGTTTATCACAACAGAGGCACTGCCCTACAGGTCCCCTGGCAACAGCAGCTGAACTCTTCTTAAATAAGCTTTTGTTGAAGATTTAGGGAAACCTGTTAGTACCTTACACTTTGCAAAGCTTTAAGTAGGGCTTTTGTTTCAAGTGACACTTCTTGCCTTTCCCTTTAGCTGGGAACAGTCTTTACAAGGAACCACAACTGCATTGCAATGTTTTAACTGGGATCAGGGACAGAATTTTTCAGGGGACACAGGGAGGAGTCAGGTAAGGCCAACTGGAACCTCTGCAGTTACACCACTCGCTGCAGCCTGACACTGTGCTCTTGTTGCTACACAGCACATCTCACAGCAGCCACACGCAGACCCAGGGCTGCAGGGACACGTCCTACCTACAACATCAGGTTGTTCAAAGCACCAGTTTTTCACTCCTTGTCTAGTTTGTAACAATGCCTCTGTGAGCCAGAGGTGAGACTCTTGTTTAGCAGAAAGCAAAAAGAAGCACCAGATTAAGAAGGAAAATGTAAACCAGCAGTGGAGATGGATGGTGAGCAGAGACCCAGCCTCACCTCGTGAGTGCTCCTGAGTGGGCTTCCTCCTCTCCTCCTACATGTTCCAGATATGCTTCAGGACCAAGGCAACAGTGACAACCCTACTGCAGCTTGAAGGACACACTGAGGATGGCTGGTCTGCAGAAAGCTGCTCATTTTTCCTAATAATTTTTTTTAACCTCCTCTCAATGGTCTTGGATGGCCTCAAAAGGGGATGACAGTCAAACCCACCCTATTCCTCCTGCCAATGAATTATGTGCACTAATCTCTCTTTTTATGGAGACCAAAGTGGTATCAAACTGCTGGAGTTTATCAGTAGACCTGAACATGAAACCAGGGTAGGTTTCCTTCCACCCTCTGTGACAACCCAGCACACTGCCCTTTTGCTCAGCCCAAGGGGAATCCAGCATTAGACACTGAAAGGATTTCCACATAAATTCAAAAGAAAGCTTAATCCCAGTAAAGTTCTCTGCTTTCCTTCATTCCTCAACACGACATGGATTTGGTAACGCACATGGGTTCAATGCAGATCTGTTACAAAGCAGATGAACTGCACAGTCCCCCTCTTCCCTCTCCCTTCTGCTTCCATGCAGAAAATTAAAGATCGGGGCTTTCACAGCCTATACTAAAACCACTGGCTCAGATGATGAGTGAAACACTTCTTTTGGAGGATTAACATGGAATAGATGGCAAAGGAATGCAATTACTTTTTGGGTTCAGTGACATTAAGCATGAAGAGTATCCTTAGTTTAGGGAGCTTGGCAGTGTCAAAACTCCGTTGATGATAAAGATGATTAAGAAAAAAGGATAACATGAAACAAGTTTTCACAGAAATATGCAGCTCTGCAAAGAGAGGACTAAAGCTGCTGTGATCAGCTCAGGAGGCAGCACTGGGGGCCATCTGCACCCAGAAATGCTGGTACAGGCAGGCAGGGCAAGGTGGCAGGTGTGGTGTGCCTGCAGCAGAAAGCACAGTGGCAATAAGGAGGGTTCAGTTCTGAGCTCAGAGTTGGGAAACTGAGCAAAAGGAGCAGGAGCTGGGAACAGGAAAGGTAAAAGCAAAGACAACTTACAGATTCATAGGGAATGGAGGATGAACAGAAAATAAAATAACTGGGGAAACAACAGACAAAGAAAAACATCTGATGAATACAGAGGAATTGTAAGTCACTTTGGGAGGCTGAAAACGGTCCAGAGTGGTCAAAGAAAGGGACTGCAAAGGTCTGGGAAGCCTTAAGCAAGAGGACTGGCAAGCAGGAGCTTTAGGAGAAGCTCTAACATCCTCAAGCAAACAGCCAGGCCAGCCTAAGAAAGCCCTGGGGCAGCACAGGGTCTGGAGATCAGGGGGACATCAAGGAGCCTGTAGAAGACAGTGGGGAGGAAGGGAATGGGAAATGGCACAAATCAGCAGAGAGTGACCTGATGGACGTGTAAGAACTGCAAAGGAAATGGTGGCCCCGGGGAACAAAGTGCAAACAGCCAAAGGGCACGGGAGGCTCACACAGCACAGAGGGTCAAGGACAGCAGGGATGTTAAGTGGCTTCCCAAAAAGCACAAGCAGAGGGAATGCTGTAGCAAAGACAACAAGAAATCCATCTTACCACTGCTGTCCCTCCAACAGTGATCCCTGCCAGCTGCTTTCCAAAGGGGGAATTAAAGGTACTTAAAGCTGTTTTACTAGGTAATCCATAGCAGTTCATGGAAAGAGAAATGTCTTATTGACTCTCAGCTGCTATTCACCTTCACACACCCACGAGCACTGTGGCAAGGAGACGTTTGCAAATGTTTAACAGTGAGGGCCAATATTCATGGAAACAAACTGGAGCAAAGCAGCACTGTCAGACTGGCAGGGACTGCAGCTCCCTGTCCCTTGCCCCATCCCCAGCAGTGCTTTATGTTTCATTTCTCCCCAGCCACTCCAAACAAGAAACAAGAAAATATTCTGAAAGAGGAAGCCACGTCTAAAGCAAACACAAGGCAAAGATTCACATGGGGATGTCTTTGACTGAACCCCCCACAGAACATGTACAAGGTGAGCAAAGACATGGTAACACAGAGTGCTCATGAGGCTGCCCCCCAGCTTGTCCAAACTTCAATTCACAGCTCCTCTCGTGCTTCACTAGGAACACTGGGGAGAAAAAATCCCTGTTTCTAAATGCAGGACCTCTGTCCCTGTTGTGGGCTCGTACTCCCTCTGCCACTCTGGGTCCTGACCCAGTACTGCTGCTCTGAGGCTTCAGCACTCTGCTGAGATAAATACCAGTGGAAAAACTCAGCACTTAAACTACCTGGAGGAGTCAGCAGTCAGGCAAAGGCCACAGAAGCCAGTAAGAGATAAAAAACGACCACAGAATGAGATTTATTAGTCATCCACGTGACTTCTCATTGAGTACCACTGAGGCTTTAATGGACACTGACACACTAATACTCTAGTGGACTCATAAAAAAAAAGAAATTAAAAATAATAATCAACCCTAAGGGGCTAACCTATCAAATTAGGGGAGCTTCTGCTCCCTTTTGTTCTAAGGACAATCTCAACTAAAGTAAACCAGACAAAAATCCAGCACAAACACCAGAACACAGAAGAAGTGAGCTCTTTTCTCTTAGAACCTTTCTAGAAGAAATATGAACCTCTGCTTGTTACCAGAGAAATGCCACAAATTTCAGGCAGAGGCGAGCTTCCAAGTGGATTGACAAGCAGGAAGGACACCCTTTTCCAGAGCCAGCAGCTCCTCAGGCTCAGAGCCTGAACAGTCTGGAACAGGAGCAAACACCTTGGAACATCCCAAACAGAGGGTCTTTCTTCCTTTTCCCAGAAGTGGGTCATTAGTGCTTTCCTCCTTAGTGAATCCCAAATGGAAGCACACATACTTGCTCAGTGGAAGTCTCTGCTTTTAGATTTCCCCAGCCATGAAATTGCTGTGACTGACACGCTCCCTTACTGCAGGTTGAAGTGTCAACCCAGAGGAAAAGGATTCACTTCTCGTGGTGGAACAAAACCTTATCATCCCTTTTGCCACACAGACTGAATAAAAGGGGAGTTCCCAGTTAACACACTTCCTACTATGCTTTCAGCCTACTCAGGGGGAAAAAATGGCATTTTTAAGCTCTGCTATCTGCCAATTCTTACTTGGCAAACTATTTGCAGATATGGCAAAATGTATCACTGCCTTGCTGCGAACATCGTGACTGTTCTTAAAGACTCACTTTCTAACTCAATATATGAGGAGGTTTCCAGCTTCCAAATCCAGTTTGCTATTCCTCACAGACAAGCTGACTAGATTTTCTTTCTTGCTTGCATTTAACTCCATGAAATGTGCAGTACTTTAAAACACCATCACTATTATTAAATTTTAAGTATATGGTAACTAGAGATGTACAGGAAAGAGCTTTAAAGACTCCCTTCAAGACAAAGCACTACATTTTTGGGTGCTATCTGATGAGTAGCCAAACAATCAAGCATTTAAACCTTGGTTGTAATTTCAGAAGAGCTAGACATAAAGTGTTATTTGCAACTGGGTCTTTACTCTCCTTTCTCTTCCTCCACTGAGTCGTCCTGGTCTATTTAGTCCTCAGAGGGGCTGTGCATGAAAGACAGAATTAAAAATGCACTGTTTAAAAAAAACTCCCACAACATATATGTATGTGTATGTGTGTGCATGTGTATGTATGTGTATATTTAACATATAAGCCATAAACCTATTACTCGTGCATACCTTGATTCCTAACCAGGGAAAAATAGAAAAAGGCACTGAAATTAACTTTTCATAGAAATGACTGGATAGGACACCAGAGTCACAACATGTGCATGATCCAAAATGGGAAGGAACCTCACCAGAAGAAATAATTTCACAATATGGACCTGTGTGTAAACTACAAGCAGTGGGGTTTTTTTAACACTGTTTACCATAGAAAGTGTAGCACTTTACCATTTTTTACACTGTGTACCATAGAAAATGTACTTAACTTGCTGCCTCTGGTCCATCATTAGAAGCCACACATCCAGCTTAGCATGTCGTGTCTCATTTCAGAGGTCACAGACTACAACTGACTGAAGCACCACAGATTTTTACACACCCCTTTGTGAAGTTTAGGTGACCCCCATTTCGACCTTCAACAGATAAGCTCAGCATCAGAAGCACAGACTTGCATGTTAAACTCAAAAAAGAACTTTTTAGCTGAGGAACCACAACACACCAACTCTCCAGCTGGCCAAGAAGAACGGAGAGGTATCTTTGGAGATCGACCCGTGCAGTGCCAACACATCAGGCCCTTTGGCCAAAACCCCTGGGAATGGAGTGCTGAGGCTTTACTAAGAACATGATCTGCATGTAGATCTCCCCTTGAGAAGGCTTTGTTAATGCTGTGCTGGTTGTGTTTGGAGACACTGCTCATCACCGTGTGAGAGCAGGGTGTCGGTTTGAAAGAGGCACCTCCTGTAAATGTCAGTGGTTTTTTAAAGGTTAAGTAAGCATCTTGAGAAAGGCCTCCATGCTCCTGTGCTTCACCTTAATGCAAGCTAATAAAGGATTATTGAAAAAAAAAAAAAAAAAAAGCCTGCAAACAGATGAAAAGCTCACAGGTTGATGTTGAACAATTGAATTTTTCTGTTCCCAGGTACAGTAGTAGATTACCAATGGCAGAATGGCAGATTTACCATTCTTCATTATCAGAGCAAAGTATTAAAGATTGTTTTCTTTTGCTTAATTAATTAATTCCTCTAGAGATGAATGTTAATTCATATACATAGTTTCTTAAAGCTACAGCAGCTTCCCTTTGAGTGCTCTCTGAAACATCTGCCCTTAAGGTAAGGATTAGTGATAATTGGGAGGAATCACCAGTAATTTGGTGAGTCAAGCCTGGAAACAAGCCCCGAAACATGGTGAGAGCTCTGTGCTGCACCATAAGCTCTGTTATGGCTGTTATTTGAAGGGAAACACTGGAAAAGAAAGAACCAAGAAAAAGCCAAGCCCAGAAAGGACAGCCCCAGCAGGAACACAAACACCTTCTCCCCTCACAAAGCAGGACTTTTGGCCTGGTGTCACACACAGGGTCAGAAAGCCGGCTTGGAGGGTGGGAGGACACACCTCAGCACCTTCTCTGCCAGCCTTTCTCCAGCAGCTCCCTGCCCACCTCACTGTTCACAGACCATAAAATTAGAACTAAATGGTGCCAATTATTGAACTATGAAAAGAGGAAGAGATTTGTTCTTTCAGCAGGGACAGAAGACAACAGAAAGAAAAACTGAGTCAGAGAGCAAGAAGAACTGATACCAGATGCCCCACTGTCTTTCTATGTCTAGGGAGTAGCAGAGGACACTCTAAAGAAAGGGGAGAGGAGGGAAACAGCGATAGAATCTGGATGTGAGGAACACCCTGAGAAAGAAAAAGCAGAATGAGGAACAAAAGATGACAAGGAAACAAAGTAAGCGGTGGAGAGAAAAAAATCCACCAAGGGAATAGAGAAAAACAAAAGAGCAAGAGCAGAACAGAATCAAGTGGGGGAGGCTGGAACAAGAATCACTGAAACAGCTCAGAAAGCTCAGACATCTCATGTGAAAAATGTCCCAAACTATAAATAGAAGGAAAGCAAATGGGAAAACCATACAAAAGGATTAAAGGCAAAGGAGAGATCAGCTTTCGAGACTACCCTGCAGGAAGCTTGCCAACACGATAATAACAATGTAAGGCGAGTTCCCACCAAAATGCCAACCCCTACCCAAAGAGCAGGCACAGCGGGCAGAGGCTCAGCCCAAGCAATCACCCCTGCCAGGAGCACAGCACCCTAATTTAGTGGGGAGTATGACTTAGTTTGGTCCCAGGTTGATTTGGTGGGCAAGTTGTCCCTGAGTCAGCAGTGCCCTGGCAGCCCCAAGGGCCAACCCTGTCCTGGGGCAGCAGGGAGGGGATTGTCCCGCTCTGCTCTGCCCTGGGGCGGCCTCACCTCAACATTGGGGCAGTTTGGGGGGACACAATGGAAGGAGAGATTGAGCCATTGGAGAGTGTCCAAAGGAGGCCACGAGGATGGGGAAGGGCCTGGATTTGAAGGCGTGTGAGGACACTGAGGGCACTTGGTGTGTTCAGCTGGAGCAGAGGAGACTGAGGGGAGACCTCCCTGCAGTTCCAACTGCCTGGGCAGGGGCAGAGGAGGGGCAGGACTGAGCTCTGCTCTGGGGGGAGCAGGGACAGCCCCCAGGGAATGGCTGGAGCTGTGTCAGGGCAGGCTCAGGGTGGATCTCAGCTAAAGGTTCTTCCCCCAGAGGGTGGTTGGCACTGAACAGGCTCCCCAGGGCAGTGGGCACAGCCCCAAGGCTGCCAGAGCTGCAGGAGGGTTTGGATGATCCTCTGGGGCACAGGGGGGGACTCTTGGGGCTGGGGCTGTGCAGGGCTGAGGGTTGGACTCCAGGATCCTTGGGGGTCCCTCCCAACTGAGCACATTCTGTGAGTCTGTGATCAGAATACAAAACTCCTCCATAATGAACATCACCAGAAAAAAACCCTTTCCTGGAGAGGTCTCTGATTTTAGTAGTAGATGGTCCTGGAGATACTCCTGGAGCTGAAAATTACTGCAGTGCCTGCTCTGGCTGGCTACAGAGGGAACAGGGTTAAGATACAACAGGGTTAAACCAGAGCATTGGCAGAACTATTTAACCCATCTGTTCTGGATTTCTTCACTTGGGTCTGCAGCAAATCCACCACATTCAGAAGGAAATCTGCAACTCGTCCAATGAGAAAACTGCTGCTGAACACCCCACTTTGCCCTTCTGGGTACAGCCACACAAACACCTCTGGCACGTACCTGCCCAGCACACCAACTGCAGAGAGGGGCAGCTCCCCCTGAGAGCCCAGCCCAGCTCCAGAAAAGACAACTTGACAGCAGCACCCCACAGGAGCCCACTCCAGCTGATGGAGCTGCAGCTTTTCAAAACTATTAATGTCAATAGAGCAGCTCTGAGCTTACAAGCTCCACAGTAGGGTGGCTGTGGGGAAGGGCAGTTCACATCACCTGGACTACAGGCAAACCACTCCCAAACCAGTGCCAGGTACCAATGGAGATGTAAAAACAAGAGTGCTTTGTGAATTAAAGCATTCTTGTCAGCAAAGCCTTGCCAAGTGCCTTGGAACAGCTTCCCTTCGTGCCTTCTCTCCCTTCTGCACCCATCTGAAAGGAAACTGTTCTCATTCATGCTGGTAATGGGATTTATGTGTGGTCCAGGGTGGACCAGCACAGCTTATTCTGCAGCTCTTACTTGAGTCCAACTTTTTAGATGTTTTCAGTCACCTAAAGCAAAATGAATTTGGAAAAAAAAAAAAATCTTAATTTTTATTGCGATTATTTTTGAAACATTCCATGGCAATTCTTATCTGTCCCTGAAACAGTGTCAGGAGAGACACTGTGGGAGGTTCAGTACAAACAAAAGACAGCACTGAATCTGCTCTCTGCTATTTGCAAGGCAACAATAACAAGTCAGGATTTTTTTTTTTGAAGCAAAATGCTCTGGTATAATTTGAATGAGTAAAATCAAACTCTTCAGTCAGAGGGGGGGCACATTCTTTGCGTTAGTATAATATTTCACAAAGCCTCTAAAGTGCAGCAGCACACAAGGATGTGGTTTGTTTCTCTTTCAAACAGTCATCTGCAAGCAATTTCATTCAGTTAAATATCAGAATTAAATTTTAGCCATAGTGGTGCTTCTGTGCAAAGGAAATGATGTTTTAAATAGGCATGCAGATGTGGTCCTGCAGATTGGGGCTTGAAACAGAGCAAATAACTAAAGGGGAGAGGCACTTACTCCTGAATTGCTATTCCCAACTCCAAAATGAAAGTTCTTTATACTGACCTAACTATAACCACTTCAGAAAATAGAACCAAATTATTATGCAATAAACTTTGTTACAGAAAAAAAAGATGATAAAATAAGAAATACTGTTTCAAATTCAAAAGCACTGTGGGGTTGTTTTTTTTTTAATTACTACTAATTTCTCTGTTTAGATGAGCCCTAATAATGCTGTGGTAGTGAAGTTTTTTGTGCTACCCCATCTTTGAGACAGAAACAGCCAATAGCACAAATTACCAGGCACAGCAGCAAGGCTTTCTGAATTTGGGTTAGTACAGCTCTGATGCAGCTATGCAGAATTTCCCATGAAAAACTGTTCTGTATCAACATGTTCCACTGGTGGGTGTCCCTCTGGATGGGGCAAGTGCAAGCCAAGCTCCCTGGAACTTGCAGGACTGGCTTTGACTACCAGGGACAGTTGCCAGTTTCTATCACAGTTTTTGCATGCAGACACACCCCCACCTCATCCTGCCCATCTCAGAGACAAATACTTGACTTTATTTCTCTTTTAAGTGTCTCCCAGGTGAGTACAAGATGCATCCCTGTTCCCCATGAAGGATCAGTGGGCAACAAGTTTGGAGGTAACCACTTCCCCTGTGGAAATTCCCGGAGAATTTAAATACAGAAATGCCCAGAGAAAGAGAAATATATAATTTCTTCCTATAGCCACCCCTCAGCCCAACAAACACAGGCTGTCCCCAAGATTTGGGAGAATGAGGTTCAAGCTGGGCTGAAAACTCAACCACCCCTCTGTTTTCCAGCTTTTAGTCAAGTCACTGGAGCCCAGAATTCAAACCTGGTTTAGGGTGCAGGGCTTCTGTACTCTGTGCTGCTGCAATGGCTACTTTGGGATGGAGGCTGACTCAAAAAGTTTATTTCAATATCTTGCTGGGAATATTCTTTCTTTTGTCCTAATGCAGAATGGTAACCCTTTGGTGTGTCAGAAAAACACATGAAAGGAAGGACAAGATCATTCCCTCTTCATTCCAGTTCTGTGTCTGGCTTGAAAAGGAGGACTCTGCTGGTCGTGGGGGAATATTTCTGAAGCAAAACATCTTCTGGGACAGGGTCTGTGTGTCCCATACCAGGGCTATGCTAACAAGCAGGATCTAGCTTGATTTCACCTGGAAAATGAAAAGCTCTGTCTACCTTATAAATATTTTATTATTGAAAAGGGATCATATCCAACCAAGAGCTTTGTTTACAACTTGGCAGAGTGAATGGAAAATATCCCAAGTTGATATTTGCATTTATCACCTCTGTGCTTTGGGAAATGGGTAACCACATGCACAGAGACTAAACAGTGGCAGCAGCCAACAGGCAGCCAACCACCCCCCTCGTGTCCAAGCCAGTGCCTTTTCAAACCCATTCCATTCACTAAATTTAAATGCAACGATACCTTTAAATCAGAAACAAACTCTCCAGTGTTTGGGGAATGAAAGAGCACTAAACCATGTGGTAATGCCAGGGAAAGAAATACCTCCCTCTCTATAATAAGCTCACAGGAGACCACAGCCCCTTACACAACTATTTGCTACTGTGCGATTACTGCTGAATTATTGCTCAAAAGGAGCCCAGTAAAATTTGAGTAAAACCAGAACCATTCCCACTGTTGTTATCAAAAGACCTGTCTGGACCTGCATAATAAACTCTGTTGCTGGGAATGAAAATGAGGGCATAAAAATCCACTCTGATGAATGTCTTCCTAATGAAAGTAAAATATTTATCACTTAGCAATTCTTACTTATTGACTCTGAGTAAAATATCTCGTGGTTAGATGCCTAATGACTACAGAATTAAACCATGTCTTTTAATCAGATCATGGAAAAATAAAGAGGTTTTTTTATTTAAATTAAGGACCAACCTAAAACAAGGCTTGTGACAATGAAAAACATTTCTGTGGTCCTCTAATTACAAACACTGCCTGACAGATCAAATCAGTGTATGCCAAGGGCTAAATACATATGCCACAGTTTTAGGCCTAAAAAAAAGTAATTTATATTAAAGCACCATGTGAATTAGCCCTATTCTGTATTGCTAAAACAGGCATGTGAGCACCCTAATTGCAGGTGATATAAAAGTCCAGCAGCAAAACTGCCATTTAATTCAGTGGTACAGTGACAACTTCATAACCTGGAGCCTCCCAGGCTTGCACCAGAAGGGTGGAGAGAAAACATAAACCAACAACAACAAAAAAAAAAAAAACATAAAAAAAAGCCTTAAGCCTATTTCCCAGGAGAGGAACAAAGGCATACAGAGAACAAGTGACATGTTCAATGTCATATGAATCACAGAATCACAGAATATCCTGAGTTGAAAGGGACCCCCAAGGATCCTGGAGTCCAACCCTCAGCCCTGCACAGCCCCAGCCCCAAGAGTCCCCCCCTGTGCCCCAGAGGATCATCCAAACCCTCCTGCAGCTCTGGCAGCCTTGGGGCTGTGCCCACTGCCCTGGGGAGCCTGTTCAGTGCCAACCACCCTCTGGGGGAAGAACCTTTTGCTGAGATCCACCCTGAGCCTGCCCTGACACAGCTCCAGCCATTCCCTGGGGGCTGTCCCTGCTCCCCCCAGAGCAGAGCTCAGTCCTGCCCCTCCTCTGCCCCTGCCCAGGCAGTTGGAACTGCAGGGAGGTCTCCCCTCAGTCTCCTCTGCTCCAGCTGAACACACCAAGTGCCCTCAGTGTCCTCACACGGCTCCAAATCCAGGCCCTTCCCCATCTCTGTTGCCTCCCTTGAACACTCTCTAAGAGCTTCCTTATATTACGTGACCAAAACTCTTACATTTCAGGTTTTCTGGTCCCTTTTTCACCTTCCTTTAAGCCCCATCACCCCACAGGCCTTGCCCAGCAGCCCCCGAGCTGCAGGTCCCTGATTACAGCTCTGGGCAGGGTCAGTCCCAGCCCAGGCCTGGCCCTGGCGTGGGTTTTTATCCCCAGCGCTCTGAAGCTCCTGCTGAAGGTGCCCTGATCGAGCAGGGTTCAGTTTTCACACTCCCAGGACCGAGGAGCGGTGCTGGGTGGGGGGCTCAGAGGGCTCTGGCAGCTGGCAGGTCACTGCCATTTCACTGCTGCACCCCAAACACTCGGCACGCGGAAGCTCGCAGTATTTCCCGGGAGTTAAAAAAGGATTTTACAGCGTTTCATTAAAAATAAATAACCTACTTAAGGGGAAAAAAAACACAACAGTATTACCAAAGGTAAATATACCAGGAGTCTCAACTAATGTTGACACAGCACAAAACACATCTCAAATATTTGTCAATGAACTTTTTAATGCAACTTACAGGAACTTTTGTCTGTATTTTTTAATATTCTGACACATTGTCATTATTTATTCCTTTTCCTAGGCAGGTTCTGCTTTTAGCTGACAACTTTTTTTTAATTTAAACCACACTATTAATGTGCTAAATTTCCAAAAATATTTCTGAAAGCATGTTATCCCTGGCATTTAACCACCAGCTTTCATTCAGCTGAGCCCTCTAAGCTCGGCACTGCAATAGTAGACTTTAAGTAACCACTTGCTTAAAAGAAGAAGGGGAAAAGGGCAGATTTTTGGATGACAGAAAGATGGCATTTTTACAGTGACAAAGATTTATGATATTTAAATTGCTCAGCCAAACTACTCCAGTGTAATGATTGAAGTTCAGATGGGTATCCTGTATTTAAACGCACAGATACACTCCAGGGCAGCTACTTTGATGGGCTAATTTGCAATAAAAAGTAAGATTCCAAGGAAGAACCTTGAGGAGTCAATTGGCTGGTGTAATATTTAAAATACAGCTCATATTTCGATGCCCTGCCAGCTCCACTGGCTGTGTTGGCTGGCCCTGGATATGGGGATAAGCCTCAACACAGCAAATAGAAACACCTCTAATATCTAAAGGAAATGCTCCAGCCATAGCAGAGCTCTCTGTGTGAGAACAAGTTTAGCTGAGTTCCTGGGGGAAGGGAAAAAAACCACCCTGCAAAGAGAATGGAGTTGTCTGTAACAGCTGACAGAAGTTCAGATGCAGCCAGTCAAGTGCAGCCAGTTATGATTCAGTTGTATAATAGCATTTGCACTGACAGACAAGACAATCTTTCTTACAACTGTCTGTAGCTTTTTGGCTTGAAGAATCTTGATGCTCTTATAAATTGCAATTCCCCATCACATTCAAAATGTCTATATATTTTTACAGGACACAAGGCATTTGTATGGCATCTGTTACAAAATATATATTCCTACAGCCTAGAAAATGTATTTCAAGTCTTCATACATTAAGTCTGATTTATTCAAGCTCATGGAAAAACTATTTTGAGCAATCTGTCTTGAGCACAGGATGCATGAAAAACTGGGGTGCCAGAGACTGGTTTCTGATTCTCTGCCCTTTGGCAACAGGGTAGAAAAAAGTTACTTTGACCTGAAATTAATGTAAATTGAAAGTGCTGCAACCTGAATTACTCCAAGAATGTAATTCTAATCCCATTTACCTGACATCATTAATCTGTACAGCACTGATCATCAGTCAGTTATCTCAGAGTTCACTGCAGTTGTCAGGACATCCCTGTTTATGGAGACGTTACTCTTTTAAGCACAGAGATTTTACTCAGATCACCTAGAGATACTGTTTGCAGATAATCTGCAGCTGACAGCGACAGTTCCCGGGGCTGGCAGAGTGAATTAACACCCCAGGAACACCTGCTTGTTATCCAAGCCTTTCCCCCTGGCAGTTCCTGTCCACCCTGCACTGCTGCCAAGCACCACACACTGACCAAAAGGTCCCCAAAATTCAGAGATTGTTTGTAAGATCCCTTACAAACACCTAAGAGCCATGGATGAGATCTCTTGCATCTCTTTTGAGAGACTCCATGCTTACTTCCAGATTGTCTTTGTTATTATCATTAGTATTATTATTATCAGTAGAGACCCACACATAGTTTCACACTTCAGTTTTGCTTCCTTTAGTTCCTTTGCACCCTGCTCTTGGCCTCTTCCCTCCAGAGCACAAACCCCATACTCAGCCTGTGGGACAGAGCAAGCAGGTGATGCCACAGGGTGACAGATTGGTGCAAACCAGCCTACACTGCTTCAACCCAGCACAGACAGCCACTGAGGCACACACAGGGTCCCTGCTTCACTCAGTGCCACAGCAGGAAAAGGCAAACAACAACCTCCACTCATACTATGAGACAAGAAGCTTCACCATGACAGCAGTTTGGAAGCGATTCCCCAGGCTCTCAGCAGCATCTCTGGGCAGGGCAGGGGGGACAGGGGATGGCAGAGGCTCCTTTTGTTCACAGCTCGAGTGGGCAGGCTCTGCTCTCCACACAGAGACACTGCCTGCTCAGGCACCACAATGAACCAAACACTCACCGTTCACCTTTATCACAGCACGGGTGGGCAGGAGCTGGCTGCAGGTTCATAGCAGGGATCAGAAACAGCAGCCCCCAGGCAGGAGCTCTCACAGCACACAGGTCCCTCTGTGGCTCAGACACAGCTAGAGAGGCAGCACACGGCCCTTTGCTGTCACTGTCCCACCGAACTCACTTCATCTACAACCACAGGTCAGGCTTTTCTCCTCACAAACCACAGCCCACACTCGTTTGGCTTTATAATAGAAAACACCAGTCCATGGAAGTATGAAATACAGACATTTTAATTCACCCTTATAAATTTGTGGCAGAGCTCATAAAGTGTGTCTGGAGAACATCAGCAAGTCAGCCAAGCCACGTGGACGCTTGCACAGGGAGAGGGACCCACTCCTGGGATACCTTGCCGAGACAATGGATTTTACAGGAGGAAATGGAATGTGCCCCACGTTATCAATAACATTTCACTGGGACTACTCTTGGACAAAAAACTCCTGTAAAAATCTCTCCAGGTTCTTCAGTCCAGGATCTGGACTTGAAGCAAACTGCTACCTGCCTCCAACAGCCTTCAGGACGACAATGTTCTCTTTACAAGGTAGTGGAGTAAAAGCTGGACATCGTATCACTCTGCAGAACGTGCACACAACAAGCCTCATTACAGAGTGAGCCCGAGTCTGATGTCAGCAAAGCAGTTTGAGGTTTAATGATGCAGAGCCGAGCTGAGCAGTGAAAAGAAAACAAACCTCTGCTATGAGGGTCGTTCTGTCCCCCTGACGTGTGCAGGATTTCAGCAGGGAAACCCTCTCAGAGAGCTGCACCAGACACCAGAAACATTTTCCACTTTAAAATTCAATTGCTATTTATTAAGAAATCACTTTTCCAATCTGGAATTTTGCCTTCAATAGGTATCAACAACAGGCACATATGTATTCTCAAAATTCACTGTCTTCAGCACAACACGAACCTGTGCCTGGGTTACTGCTTCTGTCCTGACTGATTTCTTACTGACAGCAATACATTTATCTATTCTTTAAATAGAAATTTAACAACAACAACAACAACAACAATAATAATAAAAACCACAGTGTGGTGTGAAGCGGTCATTGAATCAAACATTCAGGGCATTCATCTGTCATATCCCCTTCCACACAACCTATGTTTGGGAGTTGACAAAAGCTACTCATACTAACATAACACAGTTTCTCCAAATCAGACCTCAAATGTATTAAGAAGTGCAGCCTTGCATGAAATCACCCTCAGAAACCAAAGAGGTTCTTCTAAGACAGACCACAAAGCATAATAAACAAAATATTAATAATCAGTCTTCAAGAACAGTATCTATGTCATCTACTGCATTTATTTCTCCTTGAAATTATTAATAAAACTGCATAGATTTGTGATGTTATCCTTGGGTTGCACACACCTCCCAGGGCCCAAACTGTGAGAGTAGAGTTAGTGTTCACCTGCAGAAAGGTGTCCAGCACAGTCCCTTCCTAGAGCCTTTGAACTGAGAGAGGACAAACCAAGTGCTCCAGTTCAACTAAAGCTGGCCATGGAAACATTTTCTCCAGCTGTCTGTGGACACTGGGAAGACTTGCTTGAACTCCAAAGCAAAGTCTTGGTGACATTCCTTTGCCAAAGGATAATTTTTGTTAACACAAACACCTCCAGAAAGATGGAGCTGCTTCCTGCTCAGCACCCTGTGTTGTCACACCAGGGAATGTGGGTGCAGCTGAGAGCCAGGAAAAGAATTCAGAAAACAGAGAGAACACAGCTTCTATGTTGCATTTCAGTTGCAATATTTGGCAAAACTGATGTCATTTTGGGTCTGGATACATGAATTGTTATACAGCTGCAGTGAGAGACAGAAGAAACAATCACCATGTGACAGTATGGAAACATTTTACGAGATAAAAAGCACAGCCAAACACTTCTTTCACCAACTATAGAAATCACAAGTTTTTAATAGAATTCTAGATGCCTCTTTGACTAATTTAGATAAGTTTCAAGGCCTGGACTGCATTTAATTGTTTATCTAGAGGTAAGTACAGCACTGAAAGATGAGATTAATTTTTCATACTGAAATTTGAAACTTTCCTCACAACTTCTTCACAAGAGGAGGGAGAAAAGGATGGAGCATAGAGGGTGGCTGTGACTTTAAAAGAGCCTTTTGGTGCTTATGAAAAGCCTCAAGGCCGTGACAGAAGGCTCCTCTGGGGTCTGATGCTTTCTTCCACTCCTCTAGTTACAAGCAGAGATCTTGCTAAAACCCATCCATCACCTTGGCCTGGTGAGTGTGCCAGGCTGGCACAGAGTGGGCTGGTCCAGACACAAACCCAGCTGAGGGAACTGCCCACTACCAGAACTGCTTGCTCAGCTCAGCAATTCAAGGTCTGTGTTGTAGGTCCAAGGATCAAATGCTGCTGACAACCCACGAGAGAAATTGTTACCCAAGCGAAATCAAACACAACCACCGTTGTTTTGGAGGATACACAAAGAGCAACGCTGGAACGTGGAACTGACACATTGCAAAGATTCCAATCTCCCTATGGATACTTTCCCTGCCACCCCAGCCACGTGCAAAAGGAGCAGAAAGGACACCTAGCAAAGAACAGGGGCTCGTGCACAATTCTGATGCTCTAAAATATGCGAGAGGGAGAGGGAGCAAGAGAACAAACATTTAATTTCCTTGTAAAACAGATGACTGCATTGTAATTTACGAGCAGCTGCTGGCAACAAACACCATACTCTCATATTCCTATTAGCCAAGCTACAGCTGATTTATTAAAGGCTCAGATACATCAAACCAAATGACTGTAACATCATTTATATTACTATTTACAGCTCCTTAATAGGGTTACATGAAGGGGCAATGCAGCACAAACTGGAATCTGGTTACAAGTCTGTCAAGCAGAAGCAGAGCATCTCTCTGTTGCACCAGGCTCCAGCACTGAGCTCCCCTGTACCATTCCCAACAATTACCTGTGTTCCTGTGAGGCTCAGGTGTGCTGGAAATCGCTGGTGACAAAGCAGGCAAGTCTTGCCAAACTGCACAAATACTCAGCAGGCTGCTGCTAGTCAATATAATGCTGATTTGAAACATAAACCACAACAACAACAAGCCAAAACACAAGAAAAACCCAAACCAACCTTCTGGCCAGCAGTGAGACTCGATCAAATATTGTTGCCCCAGTAAGGATCAATGTTATCAGTCCTCTGCAGAGCACTCTGCTCCCACAGCTGCTCCTGGAGCCTTTACAGACAGGCTGTGTCAGACCCAGCCAGGGATCAGCATCATCCCCAGCACTCAGCTGGCCCAGGTGTTCAAAGCTCTCTCTCCTGGGCTGCCTGAGGTGTTCCCTAAGCCAGGGATTCTCAAACTCTTTGCCAGGACAGGCAGGGAACAATGTTCCCATTTACAGCCCTGCAGCAGTTCTTGGCCCTGTGCACGGGCACAGCGATGCCATCCCAGCCCTCTCACAGAACCATGGAATGTTAAGGGGGTGGAATGGACCTTAAAGAGCACCTGGTCCCAACCTCCCTGCCATGGGCAGGGACACCTCCCACTAGGCCAGGTTGCTCAAGGCCTTATCCAACATGGCTTTGAGCACTGTTAGGGTTGGAACATCCACAACCTCCCTGGACAACTTGTGCCAGTGTCTCACTACCCTCACAGGGAAAAATTTCTCCCTAATATCTAACCTAAATTTCCCCTCTTTCAGTTTGAACCCATTAATCCTTGTCCTGTCACTGCAGTTCCTGATGAAGGGTCCCTCGCTGGCTTCCCTGTAGGTCCCTTCAGATACTGGCAGGTGATGTGAGGTCTCCACACAATCTTCTGTTCTCCAGGCTCAGGAGCCCCAACTTTCTCACCCTGTCTCCATAAGGGAGGTGCTCCAGTCCCTTTTTCAACTTTGTGGCCCCCTCTGGACTTGCTCCAACAGTTCCATGTCCTTCTTATGTTGGAAGCACCAGAACTGTCCCAGTGCTCCAGGAGGGGCCTCTCAGGAGCAGAGCAGAGGGGCAGAATCCCCTCCCTCCACCTGCTGGCCCCTCTCCTTTGGGTGCAGCCCAGGACTCTGGTGGTTTCTGGGCTGTGAGTGCTCACTGCTGGCTCACGGTGACTTTTTCATCCCCCATCACCCACAGGGCTGGTCACCATCACCTCTCTGCCCAAGCTGTCGGTGTGTCTGGGATTGCTGTGACCCAGGTATAGGACCCTGCACTTTGTTTTGTTGAACCTCGTGAGGTTTGCATAGTCCCAGCTCTGCAGCCTGTCCAGGTCCCTCTGGATGGCCCATCCCTTCCCTGCAGCCTGTGACTGCACCACACAGCCTGCTGTCATCAGCACATTGCTGACCATGCCCTGGATCCCACTGCCCATGCCAGTGGCAAAGATGTTGAACTCCCCTCTGTGATGAATGCAGGGCACAGGCATGAGCAGTTCTCCGCTGGGCAGAAAATAAATTTGATCTTTCCCCACATGTATTAGGAAAATACAGCCTAACTGGGCTTTTTATTTTCTTTTCTCATGCTGATTTGAGTTAGCATACCCCAGGTTAGTGGCACAGCTGCCACAGCCTGGGAATCCCAGCCCCAAGTGACTGATGTTACACCCAGTACTACCGAGACTGGAGACCAAATGTGCTCGAGATCAGCTCCTGAGCATAAGGCAGGAAGGTTCCTGCCACTTCATATGCTGACTGAAGTGATCTACAGCATCCTCCCCACGCAGATGGGTTTCGCTGTCAGAGTCACCCCCATTTTCCCAGACAGCCAGCTGGGATCTGCATTAGGTGCTGTGATGAGATCACAACTCCAGCTGGAGCAAGAGGCAGTGCTGGTGACCCCCTGCTCCCTCAGGCTCCCCCAAAATCCAGCCCCTGCCCACAGCACACACAGCAGCACTTCATCTCCCCAGCCCTGGGAGGAATAAGAGCATCCTCACCAGCCATGGATGGCTCTATCTACCAAGATAATATTCTGAGCACTGACAGACTATCTCATCTAAATACTTGAGCTGACATGACATGCTTAAAAGGATTTTTAAATTAAAAGGGAGCTTTGTATTAGGAACATAAACCCTTTATCGGAGGTGTCGATGAAGGCAAATGGAGGATTCCTTTGCTGTATAAATTACACAAGGAATTCCCAGCCCACCCCACGAATTTTGAACCAATGTGTTCAAGTCTCTGGTTTTCTCTAACCCATAAAAGCTCCAGATAGTCAAATATTATCCTTCTGCTTTTTAAATATTTCCATTTAAATGTAGATTTTGACCTTCTTGCCAATGAAATATTAATAAGAGAATAAAATATATATTACTCTTCTTCTGAGGGAGAGGTCTCTCTAGCTCTGTCATGTTCCCCATTGGTTTTTTGAAGAGGATTTCTTCAAACCATAGTGAATTTATTTCTCATTTCTACATTTTTTAGGCCATGGCAGCTGCTAACAGAAAGGTGATCCCTTTCTTTTTAACATCCCTGGGGAAAAAGAGAGAGAAATTCTTTTTCTCTAGATCAATGAAAAATAAACAAGGACGCCAAAGAAACCCTATCATTTCCAGCAAGAGGCAAAAGGCTAATTTAATTTGAAGTAACTGTGTTCCTAAACAAGGAGACAGTATAAAGATTAACTGAGATCTCCATTTCTTTATATAACTGCAGCCCATTAAGTGGGATAGAGTATAAAACTCACAAATTGCCCTGCTTGTCCATCTTTATCTTCATCATTGTTCCAAGACAAATACCCCTCCCCTCCCCACAACATTATCTTTCTCGCTCCTCCTTTGTCGTTAGCGACAGGGAAAACAACAAAATCCATCACTGTGCTGCAGCACAAATGCAGTTCTGTTTGAAGGGGATCAGCTCTGCTCCTGCTGATTTAAATGAGAGCCAGGCAGGACCCCAAGGATGCTCATCAGTCCTAATTACAGCTGCACCAGGAGAAATGTTTCATCATTGCAGAATAACACCCTCTTTTAAAGGCCACGGCAGGGTGCACTCTGCAAACAGGGGTGGTGAATACTACTGCTATCCAACACAACAGCCTCGAGCCCCTGCTGTTGTTCTGGGTGTTTTCGTGTGAGTCTTGTCTCGGGTGACACTGCAGTGCCACCACAGAGCGGTGGGAGGGTGACAGAAATCATCTCATGAACTGTGGAAAGATACAGGACAGCTGAAAAATCGAAACCGGGCAGGACTGAGACCTTGGGAACCTGCAACTGCCAGGTAAGAAACAAGTGGTGTGATGAAGGAGCCCCTGGCAGGGCCCTCAATCACTGCCCAGTGCTGCCCTGTGCCGAAGGCTTTCTGAGGAGAGCCATAAAACTGAGATTAGCAATTCCTCAGACTTTACTTACCAGCTTCTGCTGTTAATTCTTATGCCAGTGCTTCTCTAACCTAGCTCATGGAAAGTATCAATCCTGACTGCTCAAGTATATCTTGTAATTTGGCTAAATTACAGCTCTATGCCATCAGCCCTGGTACTCCTACCACCTGCAGAGCAGGGTATAATTTATAGAGGGTGGGATTCTGAAAGGCAGATGTGAGAGCTAAATGCCCAACTTGAGCTAAATTTCAATAAGCACTGGGTACCTAATTCCCTTAGGCTCTTTTTAAATCCTAGCACCTTTTTTTTTTTTCTTTCCCCCTTTCTTTTTTTTTAAGATGCTATCAAGGAAAGGTCAACCTAATTTGTCATAGCAGCAAGTGAAGGCAAAAGATCAGCACATGCTGACAGGCTGTCTGAGAGGTTTCATTATAGAGCTGTTTACAGCATTTATTTCTCCTGTTGTTGCTGCTGTTTTCAGGGTCAAGGAACTGAGATCCCATTTCAGTAGCAGAGATCACTGGTCAGGGAACAAAATACTTGAATTTTACTGCTCCCTTACATGCTGGTTGACTCATATGCTGCTAACTGCTGAGATTTTTCTGAATGGCCACATGGTTGCTGAAGTTTATACTCACACATGTAGAAATGTCAAGCCTAAATACTACTACTAACATCACCAATTAGCTTTAATACAACGGGAAATTTAAATGGAGTGTAACACCAGTCTTAATTCACAACAGCATATCAGCCCATCAAGCCAAGTTAGTTCATTTGATGTTTGTTTCCTTTGGAACTTAAAATTCATTTTGTGAAGGAGAAATTCATTAGTGTATGATACTTCCTGAAGCAGTCTTTCCTCACAGCTTTTTATATATTTCACAGGTCACAGAGAAATGCCTTAAAAAAGGTCAACGCCACTAATGCAAACAATGAAGTACTGCATTCACCAGCTAAGAAAGGAAACACCACTGAAGGCATCCAATGCTATTAAGGTTCTCCAGAGCCTCCACCTCCATGTGCAGGCCAGGTACAGGTTCTGGTGAGCTCATGGAACAGAGGGGACACTCAGGGCTGTCCTCGAGCCAGGAAATGTAGGTGACCACTCACCTGAGCACTCGAAAGTGGGCACAACAGGAAAGAACTGCCCTGGCAAAAGCTCTTCAGCCCTTCCACAGCCTTGACTCCAGCACAGGGAGCAGAGGAGAGGCTTTGCCAAGGCTGCTGCTCAACTTCTGACAATGCGAAGAGGACAACCAAGAGTCAGAGCAAGCAAAGGGAGTGCAACTGCATGGCTAAGAGCCAACCCTCCGAGATAAAAGACAGTAATGTGAGACCTTCACTCACAGCCAAAAGTTCAGCTGACAATCGCATTTCTCTTCCAGTGGCGGGGAAAGAAGAACCTTTATGTCAAGTAAACCACATCTCCCGACTCTGCTTCAAAAGCCTGCTAAAAAGGTCAAGAGATTTTGTATCTCCCAGCTACGTGATGAAAGGCTGTGCCACAAACCCATTCATTTCATATTGCTTTTGTCAGGTGACGGCAATATTCGCATGTGATGAATAGATCTGCAGGCAGTGGAATCACACATTCCCATCTCCTGTGCCCACACCATCGTGGGGATGCACCACAGCCAAACACAGCAGCATCTTTCTGTTCAGCTGATGAAGAGCGAGAAAGAGATAGGACAGCTTCTCATCTCCGAAGGAAATTCAGGGTGAAAATTACTCCAGAAAAGCAGTGTGAAGGTTATGTTATGGCAATTTTTTGGGGGTGGAGAACACCAATATGTTTTTAGATGGTCTAAAGGCCTTTTGCTGGTCCCCTGCATGGCCAAAATCTCTTGCTGCCTCACTCCCACAACCAGTACTTCTTTGTGTTATCAAAATTAAAAAAAAGAAAGTAACAAAGCCACTACAAATTACTTCAGTGTGGTGTTTTTAATCTCCCCTTTTTAAAGTCTTTCAGGATAAATAGAGAAATGTAGCTTCCAAGAAAGCATAACACAAAACCCTACAGAGTTAGAAAGGCAAACAAAATGTTTTCAATGGCCATCCACAAGCACACACTGCTGTCACATCACCACACTGCCTTGGAGACACTGCCCCAGCACAAGGTACAAGGCAGAAGAGATTCAGGGACAAGGAATAATCCTTTTCCTCCCACTCTGCACTCCTCAGCCAGGATCCCAGAGAATCCATTTGCAGGTCAGAGTCCTCAGAGGCTCTGTGGGTTTTCCATTCTGGATTTCTTTCTCCATTCAAACAACAAGCAAGAGAAGAAAACTCCCAACCCAATTTATTTAAGTGTCTTTGACAATATCCTTTACAGACTTTGAGAGTCCTTGGCAGTAGTTAAGCTGGTGCTGTTTAACTTGGACATCTGTCCACCCAGGCTGAGATGACCAGCTCAGTTTACATCACTGTGTAGCAATCAAATAATAATTACTTTGGGTTACTACAGACTGGAGCTGGATTTGAGTGAATGATTTCAGAGCACTGGAATCCATTACCAATAACCCAAACCAGCTGGGTTCTCGTCTCTGTTACAAAGAAAGCAGCAACAACTCCAAACATTAATTCAGACACTAAGTACTGGCTGGATCACCAGTCCATGGGAGCAGTGGCATGTATTTTGACATAATTACCTCAAGATGGAAGTGAGAAGGACATCCTATGGAGAGCGGTTCAGAATTTACATTCTGTGCCACATTTAACTCTCTGGAGTTATATGGGAAAGGTTTGTATTCAATAAAAAGCTCCATTTAACATTATTTCCTTTGCAAAGGCAGTCTGGATAATGCTGGTGGAAGGCGAGGATTGTGCAGGCTGCAGTCCCTCTGTGAAAGGGAAGCCAGCGGATGAGCAGGCACTGCCTTCTCTGAAACAACCCAGACCCTGCAACAAATTGGTACATCCAAACAAACAAATCCCTGAATCCCCTCCATTTGCCTCCATGAAACAAATGAGTCAGTGCTGACTAATCGTGTTATGATCCTGGGAAGCCTGTAATAGGCTTACAAGCCCTGTGTTTCCAGCCCGGCACTGCCCCGGGCCGGCCGCCACAGCCAACGAACGGTGGGAGAAACACCCAGGAGTCAAAGTCCTGTCTTGGAACTGAAACCAGTCTGCAGTCCCGACCAAGACTGGGTATGAGGGAGTGGGCCTGAAGAGACGGAAAAGGAACGCTACTTCTTCATTTGGGGCCGGGGATCTCCTCTTCAGAGCTGCAACCCGGGGGGCTGAGGACGAACAACTCACGGATCCTCCCAGTTACTACAGGAGCCAATCCCCCCTCTGTGGTACCACATCCTCTGAAGGGCCAGTGTCACTGGGAAAAATAGGAAAATTAAAGGAGGCATTTCTTCACTTCACCCTGGAAAGGACTGAGGCACATTATACCTTGGGTTTATTTTCCATTTGCTATAAAAGGCAGCTTTCTTGAAGCATCTGACAGAATAGCACAAATAGATTCTTAACACCATAGGGCATGAGAATCAGCCTATGGGGAGGAGCAGGCAGCTGCACCTCACCTCTATAAAAGAATTTATAAAAACAAGACCATGATTCTTATTTTCTACAGATTTTCTACAGATTTTTCCAGAGACTTTTACTGTAAAAATCATTACTCTTCACATTTTCTCTCTTCTAAAACCTGCAAACCTGTTTTATCATGGTTGTGTGTCCATTTAAACCTTAAAATTACTTCACCAGCAAGAAAAGATGTCTCTCTCTTCTCTTTTCTGTCTGCTTATAATAGAGATGCTTTTCTCCAAAGTCATGTGCAAACCCTGAGAGCCACCACTCTTGCTGTGACACACAAGAGCCCATATGCAAGTGTTACAAACACTCAGTATCTATTATCTCCTGACTTCAGTAGCCTCTGTATGAATTCCACAGTTCAAAGCACTACCAGAGAGAGAACTCAGCTGTTCCTCCAGAGATGCAGGGCAGTGTGCTCCCAGCTTCAAGAAAAGAGGTTCCTCCACCAAGTTCTGAACCTTGCTTACCTGGAGATTATTAGAGGCATCACAGACAACTTCAAAGTTGCAGTAGGAGAACGATCTGGTAGCCACTCTTATTTGTCTCCAGGGAAAGGAACAGCTCAGATATATGACAGGCTATAGGGAAATCAAGGAATCCCAAAATAGTGCCAATTTTCTAAGGGACAGTGCAACTTTGGGCAGCAAAATGGCATGAAAATTAACTTAAAGCCCAGTTTCATGTCCTTGAGGATCAATTATAGCCTTTATGTTTAAATGCATTTAATACATCAACATTGTAGTGGGGCAGGATCTTCACTGCTGAGGACACTCCAGCCCCACTGGTCTGTTAATGGGACAGGTCAGCACAGAACCAACGTCGTGAAGGACAGAGAAAGGCCAAGGATAAACTGCTCCTAACCCTGCTGTCACTTAGGGCACGCTAAAGGCTGCTATCATGTTTATCCAACACCATTAACCTCAACTTATCCTGCACACAACTATAGCCCAGCTGGAGCAAGGCAGCATAGCCAGAGCCCGTCAGAGGGACCCACAGCACTCCCAGCTCAGCCAGAGCCCATCAGAGGGACCCACAGCACTCCCAGCTCAGCCAGAGCCCCTGTCAGACAGACCCACAGCACCCCCAGCTCAGCCAGAGCCCCTGTCAGACAGACCCACAGCACTCCCAGCTCAGCCAGAGCCCCTGTCAGACAGACCCACAGCACTCCCAGCTCAGCCAGAGCCCCTGTCAGAGGCCCATCCAGTCCAGGCAGGAGGTCCAGCAAGGCTTTTGAGTGTCAGCACTGTGGGGCCCCACACACTCACATCGTGGGTAACACACCTGGAATAGCAAAGCATTTGTGAGAACAAGGACACCAACCTTCTCCTCTCGGATCCATCAAGCCAGAGGCCCTTGGCCCAAATACTGGGGAAACTCTGTCCTTGGAGATGTTGGGGTCTTGGCCAGACAAGTCACTGACAGCCAGCTGAGTGAGCCCTGCTCACAGGACCAGAGGAGCTCCAGAGGTCTGTCCCAGCTGAAGGCATCGTGATTCCAGGAACTCAGTGTCCTTTCTTTTCAAGAGCACGACACCTGCCTCACATTCCCCTGCACACCAGCTGCTTTTCCTCTCCTGTGAAGGTTTCACCACCAAGAGGGACTGATGAGCAGCCTCTGCCTTTCCCAGCCGCCTTCCAGGGAGTTGCCCCTCTGTTCCCCTGAGGCTGTGGATCCTCACATTGCCACTGCTGCGGCACCATTACACATTTTGCTGTACTGACAGTTGCTACTGCAACCCTCTGTGGCAGCCTCAACCCTGGCAGGAGCATCCTTGGCTGTCTAAACAAATCTGCAGGACTGTGTGAAGCTGGGAAGCTTCCCATTTCTGCAGCATAACCAAGGCTTTGCCTAAAGTAGCAGACAGAGTGTCTGAAACCTTCCTATTCTGCGGCGGGGAAAGCCCTCTCCCTCTGAAATTATCCAATAATAGAGAGAGCAAGAGAGAGCAGGAGAGAAAGAACAGGGGCGGGGTGGAGCAGAGAGGGAATATCTGTGGCCTCCTGCACCCAATTCTGTCACTCTGACATTTCTTTCAAATACAATTATTTAAAGCCTCCTGATGGCAAAGCTGAGGAAAGGGACTAATAGAGGCTTGCACGGTACCTCTCCATCAGGCAGTTCAATAAATCCTGGCAGTGCTGTGATTTGTGTTGGGAGAATGAGCTTTTCAAGAGCAGAACTATCACTTTACACCGTCAATAATCTCACTGTCAAAAGCTTCCCCAGTAACCTGACCAACACTTCAGAGGCTTAATTTATAGATGCGCTATTTGCCTTCAAGGTATTTTATGCAGCTAAATAATGGAAGTGGATATTATTCCAAACTACTCTGCAGCTTTACAAGTGGAGTTGAAGAACATGCAGGAGGACAAATTTTCTATTAGCTTAGGGATAAATTCTTCCCTGTGACACCTGTTTGATACCATCTATCACTACCAGAGTTGCTTCCAAATGATACTCTGGAATATAAAAGTGGAATTAAGCCCCTACCCTTCCAGAGGAGGTGATCATTCAGTGATTTAAAGATCATCCAGTTCCAACCCCCTGCCATGGGCAAGGACACCTTCTACTAGCCCAGGTTGCTCCACGCCCAAGCTGACCTTGAACACTCCCAGGGATGGGGCAGCCACAGCTTCTCTGGGCAAAAAATGTTGGGGGAAGATCAGAACTAAGTAGGAACAGATCCTAAGAGCCCTGATCTCACATCATAACCCTTTTCCCCTGATTAACCTCTGCCCACTACTTCTCTCACCCAGGACACCTACAAGCTGCAGTGGGATTGCAGCAGGCCAAAGTGTCTGCCCAAAATTTCACAGCTGGAATACACAGAAGTTGCAAGGATCAACACTGATACATAAAGGGCTAATCTAGAATGATTTGGGCTCTAATGCTAATTTTTAGGTTTAGGGATGTATCCAAAGAATCATTCAGGCAAACTGGAAAAGCAGACTCTCTTTTTCCCTGATGGAATAGGGAATGAGCTTTTTACTCTCTACCATAACCCACGACACTATTTAATGCAAAAGGCTGTATTTCATTTATTCCTGGCACTTACTGCTGATCAGGCAAGAATTAATTCCTTTAATGGGAACAGTATTTGTGCAACTATAACAAAGGACACCAGGGAGAGACTCTGGGCAGGCACCAAACACGGCAGTGCCATTGCATTCCATGCATCCCATAACTACAGGCTGTTTCAACCAAGAGCAACAACAATTTCCTTGCTCCAGAGCAGGGTAAGCTCTTTACCTGATAAACCACCAGCAGCAGTGTGGAAGTCACAAGCACTTGCACACATTTATGTTTCAAATGAGTCAGAGGGAAAACTCAAGGTGATCTTAACCCCAACCCAGGGAAAAACTCAGCTCTACACCCAAATACTGTAGATTGGATTTCTGTATTTTTGTACAGCAGAACAGCCTCAGAACTTTTCTTGCTTACCTACTGAGATTGCTCCCCTTTCTCAGTTCACAACTGAGCCACTCCAATGGTTTTGCTTTAAAAGCTGGGTTTGTGCCCTTGCTCTGACAAAGGAGGAGAACTGGACTGCCCTTCATTTGTGTTATTCATCAGTTTGTTTTAAACAGCATTTCCCTGACTAGTAAGTCACATGCCAACAAATCAAGATAATTATCCAAAGGTCAATACATCAACAACGTCCCTTTTTGCATATTCCTGTGACTGGGAAGCTGGTCATCCACACTGCCAGTGTCCAACACCCTTCACACAAAGGTGGCAAAGTCACTTAGAAGCGAGCAGTTTTCTGCAATAACCTGTCTTTGGATGGATGAGGAAACCCTCACACTGCCAAAACACACCCAGAGGGCAGAATTTGTTCCCACTTACAAACAGACTTGAATAAGACCCCAAATATTAAACAATCCCCAAACTCTTTGTCTTGTCAGACCAAAGTGAGTTTGACATCTGATACTCTCCCCCATAATTCCCTATAGCCAATTCAGTTTACCAGAGCCTGCCAAGGCCACAGAATAAATTAATCTCAGCTTACTAACAATGCAGGCACATGTAACCTCCCCTGGAAGGAACTGGAACAGCTTAGCTACATAACTTCTGTGCCCACTGCTAGCAGCTAATAAAACATAACTCAATTAGTAGCATTCCAACCCCCTTTCTTTTAGTAACATAAAACTCAGGATCATTTCTACGCAGTTCCAAAAGCATCCTGGCAACAAGAGCAAAAATCACAGCTGCCTTGTCCTTACTACGGTGTATGACAGTGATCAAGATGTAAATTCTCTGTACCCACTCAGTTAAAACCAATCAAACAGGCCAGTTCACCTACCCAGTCACTCCAATCCAGCAGCTCTGCACTGGTGGCTCCTCTGATGAAGCGTTTTTGATGACTGAACTTGGCAGAGCAGATGCTGATTCCTGACAGTAGGAATAAGCAAGTGCACAGCCCCTGCTTCACTGGCCAGAGAGACCTGGGAGTTTTTTTCCTCACTCTTTGATCATGCTGATGGTAAAAATTAAGGTTAGTCTTGGCCCTGGTCCCTCCTGCATAAGACAGAGTGATCACCTGGCATTTACCTCCAAAGCTCCTTCTCTTTGCCACACAAAGTGCTGTCGGTTAAAGTTGGTGCCATGTGTCAAGGAAAGCTCTTCCCTAAGGAAAGTTCTTCCCTAAGACTCAGTTGCACAAAGATCTCAGTGGGAATATTAACAAGATTGATGACTTTCTGCATGTTTAAACCAAGTGTCAGAAAATATTTGTGCAAGTTTTTTTCCACCTTTTCTGTCCTCGCTCCTTAATCCTGGGACAGTTGGAAGAGCAACTCGTCATAAGTCTACAAGCAACATGGTCCAGGGGAAATATTTACACTCTGCTCAGATTCAGATATCCCCAGGGCTGGGAAAGGGCTCCTGGAATGGCAGCTCCAGTCTCTCTGGCCTGGCCCTGCTCCTTCCTGCCTGCAGCCCCAGGCTGTGGGGGGAGCGTGGCAGGGAAGGGCTTGGCCCTCTCTGCTCCTTTCCAGCTCGGGCTCTTTGATCTCTGCTTTGCCATCCATCCCACACTGAAGGTAAGTCTGAGTGACTGCACAGTGCAGGATGTTGTATGTATTGCTAAGGTTGAAGTCCAGGCCATTTCCTCCCCTGGTACCAGCAGCAGGTGTCTAAAGGCAGGGGTTGGTCTTGATGGTTAAATCAAGGACCAAATTCTGCCCGTAGTCACAGAGGCTAAAGGACAAACCAGTGGTCTTGTTTGCAGGTGTGTGAGGTCTCTCTGGCACAGAAGCTGTTTAACTGATGGAAAACCTACAAATGCATCTGAAGTCTTTCTTCCTTAGCACAGTTCAGATGAAGGGGACAGGAGGGCTCCTTAGCGTTGAGAGGAAAAACCTCACCACAATGTGTTCTTTACCCCAGCCAAGTCACACAGAGATGCCTTAACTTTTTATTGCTGTTTGTCTCTTATTGTCTTACTCTCTTACACTTCACTTTCTATGCCTGTCCCTCAGCTCTTTTCCTGTTGCAGTGCATGTTGCTGTCTCGCTACAAACAGCAGTGATCAATACTGCCATACCCAGAAACCCATCACACACACACAAATCCATACATGAGAACTGAGTTTATGTGCCATTTGCAGACTTCATTTTATGGAATGTGATAGATGCTAATAACTCCTGCCATAATATTTACCCTCTCTGCTGCTGCTGCCCATCGGTCATTTAAAGTTTCTACTTCTTTAAGGCACATGGGCACTGTCTCCCACAATGGGACACTGTTATCATGGGGGTCCTTCAACCAGTAGAAGAAGCAAGCCAGGAAATGATCCCACAGTGTTACCTTGTGGTAGCAAGAGACCTTAAATGGGCCACCTTAACTCCCTGGATTTTTGACAATGAGGAAACAAGCATCTGATTACACAGAGATGTCTGAGAGCACGTTACTGCAGCAACAGCATGGCCTGAGTGGCTTTCTGTGCTCACACTCCCTCAGTGCTGCTGGCTCAGTAACCCCAGGGGACAGCAGGCAGACAGGGGGGGTAAAGCTGAGCTCCAGGATCCATGGGGTGAGTGACGGGACAGTCACATGTCTGCACGGCTCGGAACACTCCGCTGCCAAAATCCAGGGCTCCCCAGGGGAGTGGGAACAGAGGTTCTGACACCAATCCATACCTGAGCTGCTTCCCCAGACAGCGTGCCAGGAAGCAAATGGAAGTGAACAAAGCTGATGAATGACACACGAGAGAAAGAAGCCTTGTGTTCTCCCCTGTGAGAACAGAGCACAGCAAACCTGCAAAGTGCAGCTTCTCTCAGGGAATGGACTCAAAGGAAGCCAGACTGAGTGAAACACCACCCCAAAAAAGGGAGGCTGTGAAAACTGAGGACCTCGATCTTCTGGAGTAATCCTCCAAAAATTGTAGTTACTTAGTACAAGAACACCATTAGAAAATCTAAAAATATGTATTTTAAAAAAAACACTCCAAAATTAATTCCAAATAAACTTTCATCTCTCTACTTGAATGCTAGAACATAAAACTGAAAGCACATTGATCCTGCCCTTGTTAATGAGCTCTTTGAGGAAAATGAGCATTTGAATCCTTTGTTTCCAGTGCAAGTGGATTTAAATGTGTAAATTCAGTTTAGATAGATACATGTTCAGCTCAGTATCATATGTAATTATTTATGTTTTATCTAATTGACTGAAAGGCATGTTTTGGCCCTGGTTCATGTGCTCGGCTACATAGGTCTGCAATAATTTAGTTCAGATTCAATGAAGCCTTTAAATCTGGAGAGCCAACTTCAAGGTTTTCACAACTAACATTTTACTGAAATTAAATTCAGATTAGTTCTAGAAATGGTTATGTTTAATATTTGATCTTAAAAGAATGAAGCTGATGTCATCCAGAACTGACATTAGGGTTAACAGTGCTTGGTAACCAGCAAATAGAAAGAAGCAGAGTGCACCCAATGCTGCACGAGATGCATTGCTGCTGCTGTGCCACAAATGAAGGATCATCAATACCTTCTCTCCATGAATAATATTTTTCATGGCCAACTTACTGGAAGGTGTTAAGACTCTGCAAATGAATTTAATCAAAAAGCATCACCAAGATGTGTCTTTACTTAGGAATTGCCACCGGCCAAACCAAAGGATTGGTTTGGATTATAGAGAAAAACAAGATGTGGTTTCTTTTCTTCTCTGAGTTTCTACCTGTGAGGACTTCAGCTGTGGCCACCACACTCTCTTAAATGCTGTTTGTGCAGCACAGAGAGGGAAGCTGGGAGGGGTGCCTGGAACACGCTCACACATTGCCAGCACCGTGTTTAGTTTGGATGGTCCTTTGGCTGGAGAATCCAAAGCTTCTTGATGGGCAGTAACAGACTAATCATTTAATACAGTGTTCAGAGCAATGACTGCTGTTGTTGTTTGATTCTGGTATTTTTAGGAAGAGGTAATCCTGAAGATTTGCATCTCATTTCCCAGAATGCCCTAGGGCTTTTCCAGCAGTTGGAATCTTACAGGATAAACATCTTGCCCTGATTGTAATTGCATTATTAAATATGATTGCTCTCCTCTTCCTTGAAACATTTTTAAAAGCAGCAACAAAGAGCACTGCAAGCAAGCAACCCACTGACAGCATGGGGGAGAACTGCACAGCAGAGACAGACAGGAGTGTTTCCCCTTTAACTTCCAGATGAAAAAAAAGGTTTTTCTAAGCCAGGGAGTCCCACAACACCACACAAAAGCTTAGTCTTCTAAATAACTGCAACGATAGGAATCCTTCAGCTATCAAAATTGAGGCCACCACAAATAACTGTTTCCTTTTCAAAACATATTGCAATAGCTCCCAGAAATCCCATCGAAGATCCGGGATCTGCTACTGTAAATCCTATAGACACAAATAACCATAATCACAAAAAAGTCACAGTTTGTAAGTGCAGCCAAGGAAAGGGGAGGTTATGGAGGAGACTGACACGCTCCTGGACCCACATGAATGTGCTGCTTGGTTCTAAAGTTACACTGAACACTTTCTTACACCTAAAACTCAGCAATTAACTCAAACCCTGCACACTAAAATGACTCGGCTGTTTAAATTCCTTTCCCTCTACAAAGTTCCTCTTCTCTGTGATGCCTCAGTGCACCTTTTACAGCCAAGGCTCCCCATTTGTTGCAAATCACAGGAAACATGGATGCTGACTATCTGCTCCAAGCAATAACTGCTGCTATTCCCACCTTCCTGCATTAAACAAACAAACAAACAAAAACAAACAAAGAACACTCCAGTGAAGTTCCTGCTGACTGAAAAAGGGGAAACAGAACTCCCATTTTTAAAAAGGGCAATAAGGAAGAGGCAGGGAGGTCAGTCAGTTCAGTCTCACTTCTGTGCCTGGGAAAATCCTGGAACAAATCCTCCAGGAAACTAGGCTGAGGTGCAGCCCCTGGGTCAGGGCAATCCCAAGCACAGGCTGGGTGGAGAAGGGACTGAGAGCAGCCCCGAGGAGAAGGACTTGGGGTGCTGGACAAGAAGCTCAACATGCCCTGGCCGTATGTGCTGGGCTGATCCCACAGCAGGGGCAGCAGGGCAGGGGGGGATCCTGCCCCTCTGCCCCCTCAGGTGAGACCCCCCTGCAGAGCTGATTCCAGCCCTGGGAACAGCACAGGGAGGACATGGAGCTGCTGGAAGGAGTCCAGAGGAGGCCACAGAGCTGCTCCCAGGGCTGGAGCCCCTCTGCTCTGGAGCCAGGCTGGGAGAGCTGAGGGGGTTCACCTGGGGAAGAGAAGGCTCCAGGGAGACCTGAGAGCCCCTTGCAGGGCCTAAAGGGGCTCCAGGAGAGCTGGAGAGGGACTGGGGACAAGGCATGGAGGGACAGGACACAGGGAATGGCTTCCCATTGCCAGAGGGCAGGGTTAGATGGGATATTGGGAAGGAATTCTTGGCTGGGGAGGCCCTGGCACAGGTTGCCCAGAGAAGCTGTGGCTGCCCCATCCCTGGAAGTGTCCAATGTCAGGCTGGACTCACCTTCCACCACCTGGTCTAGTGGAAGGTTTCCCTGCCCATGGCACGGGCTTGGAATGAGATGATCTTGAAGGTCCCTTTCCAATCCAAGTCATTCCACAACTTTATGAGAACTAGCAATTACACAACCATAAAAACATCTACAAAATCCAAGTATGAATGCATTTCTGCCTTACTTGCATATTTTTGGAAACCAAAAGGGACTTTCTGATGAGTAAATGTGTGATGGAGTACCAATTTTCATCTCTTTAAAAGAAGGAAAACAGGTCCTCTGGTACACCATGGGACTTCTCCAGATACAGAGGAGAGTTTGGTTCAAGGATACTCACAGCCTTAACTTAGGAGAGCCCTGCTCCTGCACAGGCTGATCTATTTTGAAACACTTCCCAACCCTGTGCATGCCACAGTTACATTGCTATTTCATGAATATTTACAGTGACACACACACAGAACATACACATTCAGAATGCACTCTATGCAGAATCTTGTGCTCAGGCCTGTATGTGTCTTTCCACAGAGCATAAAGACAATTCCCTACAGAAACCCAGCTGGGCTGGGGATAGGTGGAGAAGAACGTGCCACAGCAAACTGCACACTCTAAGAGGCAGTTAAACTGCTTGAGACCACTTTTCTGCTTTCAAGAGCCTCTGTTCAAGTGTTTCCACCAGGCTTTCCATGTCTGACAGCCTCATGGCAAGGCAATCAGTAATGCTTCGTCAGTGTACTCTTAAAAGAAAGTTAAGCATCTATAAAGCAAGGGCCACCATACACCAGATGGTCTAACCTCTTGAATGTCAAAACCCTTCTGTTTCAGGCAGCCCAATTAAAGGGACATTTTTAGCAGCATGCCTCTCTCCACTGTGCCCTTCCTCCCACTTTAGCCCTCATGTCCCAAGGGGTAATTGCTCACCACACAATTACAAACACCAGTTTGCTGTAGTTCTTTCTCCCCACTCTCAAACTGGGAGAAACTATGAGGATGGTTAATCTAACTCCTGGGCCTCAGAGAAGGAAACTGTTTACAAAGAGAAGACCTTAGGGAAAACATGACAATTTTCAGTTAACCAGCATAGCTCCAGATCTCCTGATTGGGATCATTGTGTTTTAGCCTCTTCAGCTGCAGCAAAGGTCTTGGTCATTCCCCTTGTCTTTCCAAAAGACCAAAAAGCAGACGTGGCAAATAAACAGGGAAAGAAAAAGCACTAGAAGCCATTGTATTCTAATGGTGTGCCATCATCAAAGTAGGATGTGCTTCAGGATAAAAGAGTGCCCTGGACTCTTCTATCATGTAACACAAGCGTCAGCAGCCCCATTTCACAAGCCCAGAAGCACAGCCAGCCTGGGATGTGACCAGCAGGACACCAGCAGGCTCCCAGGCTCCAGGTGGGCCAACCAGGGTCGGTGCTGGCCTGGGAGCTGTGAGGTATCTGACCCACAGGCACATGCAGGGAACACGGGCCAGCAGGAGGCTTTTGGCAGGAGCACAGCCCAAGGAGAGGCAGCCCTGGCCTGTTCCAGGGCTCCCTGAGGAACCAGGGGCATCTCCTCCTCAGGACTGCCTGGGATGAGTGTGGGCACTCCAGCCATGCAGAGCTTTCTGGCATGAGCTCAGTGGAGACTGAGAGGCTGGTGATCCCTATTTCACAGCTGTGGAGGTATTCCTATTCCTCATTTACAGAGGAGAAATGGAGAACAGAGCTTAAAAAATCTGCTCAGGAGCCTTACAGCAAGTACAACAGACTTGAAGTCAATGCCTTGACGCCTTCCTAAGTGAGAACACCCACACAGCTCAGTGCTGGGGCTGTCTGCCGGTGGAGGGTGACAGCTTTAATACTATCAGGACAGAAGATGGTCAGGCTGATTTGGAACAGCCTTGAGATACAAACCAACACACCTTCTTCCCATCTACCCTGTGACAGCCCCAAACCCAACTGTGTTTGCAAAGAGCCATGACTTTAATGCCTGAGAAAGGATTGCTGGAAAAGGCAATCAGATACCAACGAAAACATAAACCTGTTCATCCCCAAGTGCGTGTTTCTCAGATGATTTAGTGCCTTATGATAAAGGGGATCTCACATCCAGAGACTGCAGGCTGGAAGACAGGGCATTACACACACGACAGCTCTTTTGATGCTGCTGCAGCACGAAGAGGCTCTTTTCTCCCTGCCTGTTAGTAGAGGGAACATTGGCAGCACAGGCAGGTTCTCGAGACATTGCCTTGTTCTTCAGGGATGCTGGATTCAGCAATGTAACATTTAATGCAGACAATAAAAATGGCTGATTATTTTAAACTGCCTATACTCAAGCAAGGAGACCGACTGATGAAAGAGCTCCCTCCTACTAGTCTGTAAAGTTGCTGGGGGTTAATATTCTACTGACACAGGATCAGTGATACCTTGTGGGTGGAAGGACAGTAACACTCAGAGACTGTGATAAAAGACTGCATTTCTCATGAAACAAGCTTCCTTCCTAGCTCAACATCAATTTATTCCACTACAAAAAAAGTGACTGATAATTTAGAGTGGATTCTTCATCAAAAGCACTAGTATCAGTCTGTAGGTTTTCAAGTATGTAAAATTACTGTTAAATACACAGTGGCAGAATTAGCTGTGAGTTTCTTAAGCACTTTGGAAACCACAGACTCAATTTAAGTGCAAAGTTGTTCTCAATATTACTCACTATCAAAATTGAGGCATTCTTTAATGTGTGGGATATATTAAAAAGGAGTGACAGGTGATTTCTGCCTATCAGACAGACTAAAGGGAAAGGATAACATTTTTTAATCAGAGGGATTAAAAACACTACACCATCATGCCAGGTATTAGCTATTTTTTGACCACTTACAGAGCAGAGAAGCTTATTATGTGCCTAAACTCCCTGCATCGCAGAAAGCCTGTTTCAATCAGCATTACATTCTCCAGTCTCCCTTCAACATCTCCTAAAAAGCTGTTAAGAGTAAATTTAAAACAAGGCTTTGAAAATGTGCAGAAGTCAACCAACTTCCACACTCATCTTGCTCTTTTGACCATGTTGATAAGTGTGATGGTATTTAATACCCCAGTCCTGAGCTTGGAGGAAACTGTACAGCTGGAACTTAGTTCTGCAGGTTCTCCTCTGAAACTGTTCACACCCTGCATGAAGCTTTTAATAATTTCTAAAACCTTTAACTTACACAGGAGGATCAAAAGACAGACAGAAAGAGAATCCAGTCTGCACTACCCTGCCTTCCTTTCCTCTAGACAGATGAGCTCCACCCAACACATCTTTTATGAGGGAAGCAGGAGAAAGAAGTAGACTATATTTTAATCAGTGGGGGTGCATGAAAAACTTTTCAGGAGGTGCATTTCCAACAGCTTTCTCGACTTCCATCTCCAATTCTGAACAGCAGCAGCCTCCCTCAAATCTGCAAAACCGAGCCCTAAACCTCAGGAGAAGAAATTTCCCTTGGGAGACCCACCACCTCCAGCTACACTCCGAGCCAGAGGCACTGCAGGAACAATTCCCTTTGGGACTGAACACTTCCCTCCTGGAAAGAGCAAGTGCAGACGTACAGAAAGGAGCTGGAGGTAGAGGATGGGGGACAAAGCCCAAACTTTTTCATCCTTGAAGGAAAAGGCACGTTTCTGTGTTTGAAAGTGGTTGTGGGAGAAGGTGAGAAGGGCTCTAATTGCATCCAGATTTTGTCCTTCCCCACTTGCTTCGTCTCTCTGGCAGGTCTGACTGTCAGTACCTGCAGCACTTCCAGCCCAGCACCAGCTAATTGTGGGCCTTATGTACATCCCCCCAGATCTAACCTGACACAATGCTGGATAATTGGCAGCTCAAGAGAACGGGGAGAGATGGGCATGGAATGTGAATTACCTCTCACACCTGCAGCAGGAAGATCCTCCGAGACAGAGGCTGAAGTGGCTGGCAGGGAGCTCTGCCCTGTGCCCGGGGACACAGTGGCAGCTTTGCAGGCAAAATGATGACTTAATTTTCCAGTGCTGCCAGTTTAAAGGTCCCCAAAACAAATATTCTCTGACAGGGAAAAGAAGGACAAAATAAAAGCAGACCAGTAGGCTTGGGCAAGGTGTGGGGGGGGAAGCAATAGAAATAGATATTTAATAGTGGAGTTTTGACTGTAAAAGAAAAAAAATAATCACAAAATTCTCACTCTCCTCGAAGGAGCTCACAGTGTGTCTGTGCATTTCTGTTGGTTGTCAAATGGAAAACTGTAAGTGGGACATTCTGCTCCTGCATCAGTGTTTATTCAGTAAGGTCAGTGCCACAGAAACAGGTTTCAGTCTAAAGCGTAGGAAAAGACTCTGAATAGCTGCATCCAAACAACAGCAACACATCTGCACTTTCCCCACACTTGCCATCCCTCCCCACTTTTATCAGAACACCAGACCCAGCCCTGCAGAAGGAGGCTCATGCAGGGGCACCACTATCTCCCTGCACAGCTCAGGCTCAGGGAGGGCTCAACAGCTCACAATGAGCCAATTGCTACAACACCCTGGCTTGCACTAAAGGGCACACTTTCTTGTTTACTCAGAAATATTTACTTTTAGTGCAAGATTAATCAGCACAGCCCAGAACATGCTGGTTTCTCTCTAGCTTCCACACCCTCACTCTAACATCTGGCTCCATCACCCTGGGCTCCATCTCCTAATCCTTTTTCCTTCATACGCTTAAAGAAATCAGGCCTTTCTTAATCATCAGATGGAGTATGTGAACCATAAAGATGTGAAAACCTTAAAACAGCTTAAGATGTGGTGTACACTTCAGGGAGGAGGCTCCAGCCACTCGATCTCCCTTGGGAGATGGCAGGGGTGGCACAGCAGAGCATCCACGGAGCCACTTCAGCAGTGCCTGGCTGGTGGTGCTTTAAGATTCTTGCCTACCAGGCAGTGACAAAGCTGTCCTCCAGGCTGGATCACGGAGAACTAACTGGAATTAGTCAGACTAAATGGAACTATGTAACTGCAAACAAAATGGGGAAGGGTTTGGGGGCCATATCCTCTGGGGAAGCAGCAGAGCACAGGAGTTCTAAGTCAGAAAGCAAAGCAAAATGCAAACAGAACAGGAGATGCAGTAAATGCAGAGAAAGAAGAAGATCAGAACTGGTCAAACAAGGAGAAAATTTTCCCTTTGAATGTAACAATAGGGCTCTGAATAAATAATAAGAACATAGTTACTACATAAAGGCCACGATCTCCATGCAAAGCTCCCACTGTCATCAGGAAAAGATCAGCTACAGACTGAGATTTCAGGAGTACTGAATTTTATATCCTGGTCTATAAGCATGAATTTTATGAAATATGATTGTTTCCTTCAGTCACTGGTTTTGACACTTTATCCAAACTGATAATTGTTCATTAATCTTCTACATTCCCTCTATCT
This sequence comes from Pyrocephalus nanus, assembly GCA_038380795.1. NCBI lineage: Eukaryota > Metazoa > Chordata > Aves > Passeriformes > Tyrannidae > Pyrocephalus > Pyrocephalus nanus. Next base: position 10,005,191 of record CM076281.1, read on the forward strand.
TTATCGAAGATCCCTTATTCTAAAACGGTGCTGCCAGTAACAGTAATTCCATGAAAATCAAGACAAACATTGGCTTTCAAAGAAACAAAAAAGATTTTTATGTTGCAAAAGTATAAAAGTTTCAGAGAAAGGCAGAAAAAGACAACCAGTCACTTGGAGGGAGTATTTCATTGGGCCTATCATCTCTTTTCAAATGCTTTTTTCACATTTAAGCATATCAGAAAGTCCATGGAATTTTGATTATCAAGGGCCAGACTTTCTATGAAGAATATGTAACCTGGGCACATCTGTAAATTTTAGCATTTATCTTCAATTACACATTTGTCAGATGTATATTGAATCCTTGGAGATGGTTTGAAGCAATGATTTAGAATCCAGGCTGTCCACAAAAGCCAGGCTTTAATGCAGCTTGCACTGCACCATCACACTGCAGTCCCTTCCTATTCTTTGTTACTCCAGTACTTTTGGGGAAAATGATTTTTTCCAAGCAGACACCTGAATTGGCCCAATGATGAAATCTGCATCTTAAACTCTCGCAAGGGGGAAAACGTCCATGAATGACAACATAGCACGTTGTACTTCTGCTCCACCAGTGCTCATATTTTATTACTCAGTGACACTACCTCAAGCTTACAACCAGTGCTGCTTGACTACTGAGAACTCAGGCAAATTCCATAAAATACAAGAGCAATTAACTTTGTTGGGTAGCAAAGCAAGTTTAATGTCAAGTTGCTGTGCTGACAGATGTGGCTCCTGTATGTCTCACAGGCTGATCATGCCTCTGATGCAGTGAAGCTCACCAGCAAGGGCTGGTGTTGAGGAGCTTCTCCAGTTCTGCACCAACTGAACACATCCTGAGCTGCACAGCCAATAAATTACACCATGACCATTCACTGGCCTGGATGGACCTGACTGGTGGTTTTAGTAACAATTAATCAAGAGCAAGCTGCCATGTGATGCAGTCTGTGAGATTTTACAAGACAAACATTTAAAGAGAAGAAATGAAAGAAGAGACAAGAATGTCTTTGTTTTTCTAACCTTTGTTATCTTTTTCTTGCTCCTGACAATTAGAAAAGCCCTTCTCCTCCTTCTATGCATAGAATAAAAATACTTAGTCCCCAGTTAGATTTTACAGTTATTTGCCTGTTCCTTAGAACCCAAGAGGATGCACTAACTCCTATTCCACAGGTTACCCATAAACACTCCAGACACACCAAAGAGGACTCCACCAATCTTACATAAGCAACACTCCTAAAAGCTCAATCCCTGATTTCTGACACTTGGGAAGATATTCCCCACAAAAGGAAACTAAAAAATAAGGGAATAGAAGCATCACTATGCACCTCCCTGCAGCTGTCTGTGAACCCTTTTCTCGTGGAATTTTGTTGGCAACAGGATGGAGGTGAAGACTTTGGCAGGGAACAAACCCTAAAGAAGCCACACCAAGGAGGCAGCGCCTAAATCCCCTCAGCTGCACAAACCAGAGTTTTTATGTTGTTAAACCATTTCCTTAAGGAGAAACACTCCGACACAAAAGGAGAAAGAAATCAAAAGCCACCTCTTCACAAGAAAAGCAATGTTTACTTCACTATCCCTCTGTGCTCAGGTACGTGACAGGGAGGAGGATGAAGTAAAGAACACCAGAGGCTTCCAAACATTCCTCTAACACGATAGTCCTGTTCCTGCTCTCAGCCTAAGCTTCACAAAAGCTCTGTGGAGCAGGTAAGGGTTATGGCAACTGTTTTACAGATGGAGAACTGATGCAGTGAGACCAAATGATCCCCCTGGTGTCACACAGGAAGCCTGTGGCGAAGCGGGGAGCCGAGCACGTCTGGCCGACATCAAGCTGAGAGGTCGGGATGGGGAAGGGAAGGAGATGCCTCCGTGCCAGAAGCTTCGTTTTATAAAGCAAACATCACACAGAAGTTGGGAAAATCACTGCAGTGAATCACACTTGCTCAGTATTCAGAGACACGCTCACGTTACAACCACAAGCACTTATTTAATTAGAAAAATGATCTAATTGAGATGCATCCAAAATTGCCTCCGATACAACATAAGCAATAATATACGTAGCTAAGAAAATATGTTGGGTATGAAGGTGTCTGAGTCTGTGCACAGGAGGGAAAGAACAGGGGTAAATTGTCAGACTTGCTCGGCAATAGCGCTGAATACATTTATTAAATGCAATCAAATTTTACAAGGCACTGAAGTGATAACACTGTAGCAGTGGCAAGTGCAGGCAGCAATAAATATCTTGTAAACACAGAGGTCACAGGCCCAGGTGCTTACGAGCATGGGGAGGGTGGTTTACTGTAAGCACGGATTTTTTCATCTTTCTTTTCTTGGAGAAAGGGCGAAACAAGACAGAATGGATTATTATTTAATTTATTGCAATAAATCAGGAGTCAAAGCAATTCAAATGAATTTGTAGCTTATCACTATGCAAAGAAAAATCATACCTCTATCATTTCAGATCTAAATACAATTACAGGAACAAAATAGCTTTATGTTTAAACCATCTAACTGAGCCTGACAGATGGATACTGTTTATATCCATTTGTATTTATTGAACACAGTAAAAGATTGCAGCTGTTCTGTCAACACCTAGCTGCTTCCAGGGTGTTTGGAGCTGTATATAAATATAACAGAATTTTATGGATAAATATATTCCATGGAATAAACATGCTGAAGATATTGTGATATAACAAGTATTTACATTAACAGCCATAATACCTTGAACTGGCTTCTACTGATCTTTAAGCACTTCACAAAAGTATGGATAAAGCATCTGCACTCTCACCCTACAGACACAGAATTAAAGCTCAGAGATTAAGTGCTGCCGAAGGATTTCACAACAACTCAGTGTGAGGGATGGGATTAGAAGGCAGGCCTTGCTGCAGGCTTTGTCTTCAGTGCTCTCAGTCACACTTCCCCCATCCATATCCACCTCTCTGCCTCTTTGTGCACAACGCCCGGGAGCCCAGTTCATTGTAAACTCGCATATATTCACTGCCTGCTCTAATCTCACGCAGTGCTGGGTCAATCAAAGCCAAAGCCAAGGCCTGCTCACCGCCAGAGCCCGTCAGAGGGACACAATCTGTCCATCACAGGACCCCAAACCTGTGCCCACACAGCCCCCACAGCTTATTCCAGGTTTAGAAATCCCAGGCAGAGCCTCTCACAGCCACCCAGCCCTCCCCAAAGCTCCTCCGCCCGGCCAGAGGATCAGAGGGAAGGCTGTAATTAACGGGAATATAATCCCACACTGCTCATCAGCGAGGTTTTGCATATACATAAGGAGCGATCGGAGAAGGCGACGGCTCCTTATGTAAATCACACGCTCCGCAAGGCGAGGCTTCCAAGCGCTGCATGTGGGAGATGAACACACACCGGGGGTTTTCTCGGGGGTTCCTCCTGCACTGTGCCCTGGGGGACAGCCCAGCACGCTGCAAGGGCTTCGAAGTAACGCCACATGGTTCATCATCAGGTATTTTTGCCTTTTAAATTCCATAAATATTGCAGAGTGCGCTCCATCACAGTCCTTTGTGTTCCAGAACTGGACACCAACAGGCACTGAACGGGAAGGGAATGATGTTGGTTGGGGAAAAAAAAGGAGTGTAGTGAAACAATCTGAGAATAAGACTTTAGTGGGAGTCCTCTGGAGGCAGCTACCTTGGGTTGCTGAGGCTCCTGCAAAGAATTTCAGGGGAGGAAATGGAGCATTTTTCCTGCTATGAATTGCTCCCTTGCCTTCACAGTCCCTACACCCCAGGCTGTCAAAGTGCTGCATTACCTTCTTTACTGCTTTTCAGAAAATAGAAAAGGACAAAGAAATTTTATGGAGCTCTCTGGATAGGGGAAATGGAAAGGCCTTTAGTGGGAAAGAAGAGCTGTAAATCTGGCAATGAGGAAGATGCTGGACCACACTAGAAAACAGATAGAAACTAAATAGGATTTATCTGGGGAGGAGTGTGTGTGTGTGTGCGTGTGTGTGTGTGTGTAATCCAACTTCCTTCCTGACTAAATTGCTACATTCTCAGTTATTTCTAAGCAGTGGGAGTCAGTGCTCATTTTAAAATCATTCATCAACTGATAGCCAAATTCTTTTTTATTAAAAAGGGATACCCTCATCTCCACTCTGTGCCTGCCGAAGAGGCAGCACAGGGAGAGAAAAATGGAATGAAAAGGAGAGCTGGCCTGCTAATTCCACATGGCAAACACAGGAACTGAGTGCAGGCTCCCTGATTCCCAGACAAGAGCCACATCCCCACCAGACCACCGTCATTTTTCATCTGCAAATATGCACGTGCGTGGCACAGCCACACAGGCAACAGCAGCATAATCACATCTGTCCTGCCCTGCCACTGAGCCCTGAACTCTGAAATGAGAGCCATCATCTCAACAACTGAAAGGGCACATTAATAGCGTTGCCAGTTCAGCTCTCCAGAGGGTAGCCCTCTCCTGCCTGTTTATAGAGGGCCAGGCACAACGGGGCTGACAATTGTCTTCAGATCCAGGGAAAGGATCATTATCCTGGCTCTTCTTTGCCTGTGGTTGGCCAACTGTGGCTTTGATAATTACCCCATAGAAACTCAAAGCTGCTACACCAGCATCTTAAACACAAAAATCATACTCTGTTGCCATTTTTCCCACAAACATTTTTATAGGAGACAGCAGTTTCTACTTAGGCAGCAGACGGACCAGAAAATAGTGCTTGAAAGGCTTTTGAAGTGGAGATGGGACCACAACAGCAGATGCCAACCCCTCCCCTCCAGAGAGTGCAGATGTGGATGTGATCCTGGTCTGGAGCTCCAGGATTTGGCCCTTTCTAAGCACCCTGATGCTGAGCATTTGGGGTTCCTTCTAATGTGAGAGGAGGGGTTTCAAGCACTACCTTGTTCTGAACCCAGGACTAAGCAGAAGACCAACACACCCCTATATCCTGCCCCAAAAGCTTAAGCAAAACATGCCCAGAGCACAGGCTGTGCCAGCAGCCTGTGGAGAGGATGTGGGCATCACACCCCAGGGGATGAGCAGGCAGTGGAACAGGGCTGTGCCAGGCACATCACTGACACCAGCACCGAGTTCTGGCAGAGAGAGGAGGCATAACAAGGCTTAGAGCACCTTGAAAACAATTTGGAACAAAGCAAATCAACAAAGATCCTTGAAGTTGTTTGTTTCTGCTCTAAGTTCTGCAAATAACAAACAAGGTGTCTGTACAGAGGTTCCTGCCAGCAGCTGCCATTAACATAGATAAATCTTCCGTTCAAAGGAAGCCTCCAGCAGTCAGTTTTTCTGTCTTAATTTGATTCTTTTGACTTTTTCATCCTGTCTGTTTTCATCTTTCCTCATTAAAAGGATTTTTTAAGAAAAGATTTTTTTTTATAAAAAAAGCCAAACATGACTAATTATTTTAATGAGCTACCAAAAAAATATAGTTGCTTTCTACTCAGAATATAAGCAAATGTCAACATTGCATGAGGAGCAGAGGCAGCACAGCATCTTATTACTATACCATCAGCTCCTATATTTGATTAATGAAGACTCACAGGACTAATTTTACGCTGCTTCATTAAAAGCCTGGGGCAATTAGCATAAAGGTTAGACTACTACATTATCGAAATGTTGGTTTTTTAAACAAAATAATTTGCTTCTTTTCCTTTCCCTTTGAAAGAAAACCCCCTTACCAGGTAGACAAAAGGACTTACTGTCTTTTGCAACTTCTCATGTAGAGAAACATGAATTGCTAAATCTCATCAAGGATTTTAGCAAAGCAGCTGCCCAGTTTCTACAAAAGGGCAAAGGCAGTGCTCTCCTGTAAAGCAACACCACAGACAAAGGGAACAGCCTGTCTGCTCAGAGCACAGGATGGTGATAAACTTAAAATTCAGCCAGCTCCTAGAGGGAGGGGAAGAAATCGCTCCTTGCAAACAGCACATCCATTTCTCACAGAACTAAACCTGTCTTGCAAACTCCTCCAAATGATGATCAAAGGTAAAAGCACATATATGCAACACTGCAAGGGCTGAAGTGTACTCCATCAAGCACAGGCATCTCCTATTCTTTCAGGCTTCATTGAGAGAACAGAGGAAGGACTGCTTTTGAACTTGCAGGTGAGCAGTTCTCTAAAGCACATCCCACTGGCAGCCTTGCTGTGCTGTTGATTCAGCATCACGATGGACAATAAACAGAGCAAGGGTCAAACCACCTCACCATTTCCCTGCCCCGTTTTCCCTCTCCTTCCACACGCTAAAGTAAAGGAGCCCTCTGAAAACCGGCTTCCTCCAACCACCTCCTCCTCTGCTACAGCCCCAGGAATGGAATAAAAACATAAAAAAGCAGCAGCAGCCCTAAGGAACAGACTTGATGAAAAAGAAAAGCGAACTGCCAGACAACGTTTCAGTCTGCTCCCAAGCTGGTTTGCACGTGGGAGTCCTTGCCAAGACTTGCACAAGGCACTGCTCAGCCTTGCAGCCTGTGCTGGCACTCCAGGGGTTAAAGCAATCCAAGCCAGGCCTGCTGGAGAAGCACTGCAGCAGGAAGAAAGAGTTACAAATGATTTTTCTTGGCAAAGGCAGCTCATTGGAATAGTAGAAGGATTGTGCTTACTCCTCATATATAAATGCCAAAATGAGGCTTGCTGACACTTTCCTGGCAGGCCACAGCCCTTCCAGCGGCCCAGCACTTCCACCAAACTTTTGGAGGGACAGAAGGACACACAAGATGTTTCTTCCCCAACCAACCAAACCCTCCTCTCATGTGGCATGACCCAGCATTTATGGAAAGCACCCATCCACCAGCACCACCGTGGATTCAGCTCAGCCTCTCCCTTTCCGCACTGATGTCTGATTTTTGTGGCCAGTGTTCGGGGGTTGTGTGAAGCCACCAGCATGCATGAATTCTGGGGCACACTGGTGGGGAGATGGGGGATTCATGAAGACCAATTTTAGACAAGATGAAGTCTGTTGAAACATTAGAATTTTGCAACTTGCTTAACCAGCAAGGTAACCACTCCCTTACCCTGTTCTCCAACCCTTAATAGTTATCCTGGCTAAGAATTGGCAGGGATTTTAAGGCAACTTTTTCCCTGCTCCTCCCTATTAGGGTCCACAGTAATTCATGGACCTTGAGAGCTGGAAGCTACATCCAGATCAGCATGTTTAATAGACACTAATCTTCCTAAGGGTCTAATCCCTTTGTACTGCTTCTTTAGACTTACACTTTTGACTTCCACAAAAGTTCCACATGTTTGCTCTGCTAAAAGACTAAAAGAATACAAAAAAGGAAAAGAAGAATAAGAAGAAAAAATAATAATCCCTATTCCTATCAGACTTACACAAACTGGTATGATTTAATTATTCACTGTTTCATCTTATGAAAAAGGGACTCCACAGCCACTCAAGAGGTTCATGGTAGGGCTTTAAGAAGATGAAGGTCAAATGGCTATTTTGGGAGTGATTAGCTTGTTCAAAGGCCCAGGGATGCACCTCTGGCTTTTGCCCGGGGGCTTCTCTAGTGCATCAGAGAGTGATGGCTGAACTGTTGCAGCTGAGGAAAGAAGGTGATCCCTTCTCGTGACAAAGCAACTTCCCCTTCCTCATGCCAGGCTCACTGAGGCTCAGGGTGACTGGTTTTATCACCTCCTGTCATCTCCCTCAACACAGAGCTGCTCTCTGACACATTCATATTTAACAGCATCCAATTCCTAGTTTTTTGCTCTTCCTTTAATCTCTCCTGCTTCCCCTTGTAGAGATGGCTTTTTTTTTTTTTTTTTGGTTTCTGACAACCTACAGCCTAAACCAATCTCTTCTTACCCTCCAACAGTAATGAAAATACATGCCCAGAACTTCTTCAAATGTCAGTGTAGACACTCAGATGATTATTCTTACAGAGGCAACTGAGAAGAACAACTTCTTAGCAGTGGATTTATATCAGGCTCCCCACCTCCATGGGCAAAAATACTCGTCTGCAAACTGAAAGGGAGGAATCAGTTCCCTGACACATCATCATCCACTGCAGCCTTGCACCATGAGCAGCAGCTCTCTTACAGTTACCTTGCTGCTTCTGGAGCCCCCACAATGCCAAAGATGAAATCCCCAAACCTGACAGCTCTCCACATCCCTTCGGGTAAATAAAATGGGCTAAAGCACGTTAGATGAGACTAATTACTTTCAGCAGTAAAAACAGGAAATCTTTACTGGTTTAACTTTTTTCCACCAGACTTTGACTGATTTTTGTACTAGGATTATGATGAGCAACTCCTGTTAGTTGTGATTTTTCTCTCCACATTCACATCAGAAATCCATGCTGCCTTCAGTGATGCCCACTCAGACTGAAGGGCTTTATCATGAAAAGATCACCTCACATATTCATCCCACAGAAAGTGTCCTTAGTTTGATCCAACACACCATGGCTGCACAAAGAGGAAATGTTTGCAGGGCAGTCAACTTCCTCTGTAAATACACATCCAGCATGGGGCTTCAGGATTGCCAGACTACTTTACAAAAGAGACATTTTCCCTGTTTCCAGTCTGGAAAGGGGGAGAGCCACATTCTCAAAATATCAAAAGGCATGATACTGTGCAGCAAGTGGGAACTCTGTTTGGATCTGCTATCTCCAAGATCAGAATCACAGTAGCAGAAGCTGGGGGGGAATAAAGAACTGAAGGAGGTTCCCTGTGCTGTTGTTGCAGAAAAGAGAAATTCAATCCTACAGCCCAGGTTGTTATGAGGAGGGGATGGTGTGATGGCAAAACAGAGAGAAACCTACCCGAGAAATGTGATCCCCATCACTGAAGAACACCCTAAATTGCCCTGATCTAACTGGGTCCTTTTTATAACTCCGTTCCTGGAGCTGGAAGCTCAGCAATCAATCTTGTAAATTTTCAGTTTTCAAATCCAGGCAGGAGGTTTGTTTTTCTTGAGCAATGTGCCAACATTATTCCGTGCTGTACAGCTTCCAGTATTTTCTTAAGTGCCTTGAGAGGCTTGGCATGAAGGGCACTATGGAAATGCAGCTTTAATTGATCGCTTCCAACTTCTGCCTTGCAGCCCACCTTCAGGAATGAGGAATTTCAGCAGGAACAGACGCTCCTCCCCCTGCACACAAGGGACCTGTGCTGGCCCCAGCACCCATGAAACATTTCAGCTGAACGGGCAGTGCTGTGAGCTGGGAACTGCCAGCAGGGTGGGGACCAACATCTCATTCACCCAGCACCATGAATGGGTCAGGTTTAAAACAAACCCCTCACACTCCTCCATGCCCACATCACAAGGCATGCTGGATATTTCTCTGCCAGCCAGCTCCAAGGACTGAAGGACTGACTGACAATGGCCCTCCCCATCACAGAACCACAATATAATCACGTGGGAATGAACTATTCTAGCTCCCAGACAGGTCAGCTGCAATCACAGCTCCAAATTCACTACTAAATGAACGTAGCAGAGCCCACTGAAATGAGCTCAGCTAACTGGAGGTGTAGTGGCATGACTAATTCATGACTTGCCTTGGCCAGGCAAACTCCTTCTCTCCTCTCAAACTTACGTGCATTATCCCCAGCTGCCATCCTGACCTCAGGGCAGATCCACAGTGGGAGCAAGGAGCAGGCATGAGGGGGAACCAGTATGATGCTTTTCCCCATTAACACTTGACTTTGGGCACAGAGTGTTGTTCTTTGTCCAGCATTTATAAAGATTTTGGAAAGAATATCCTAATTAATCTGTGGGGGAATTTAGGCTAGATTGCTTTAAGTATTTTTTAGCTTAAAAATGCAGTGTTGTCAAGTATTTTCCTCTTTCCTATTTCACAATGTTTTCACGTCTTTCAGGCTATTACACAGGAGCATACAGCATCCATAATCCCCAAGATTATGCAATAGCATTAAAACATGGAATATTTTAGGCCTCCACGGGATTATTATTTAAACATGGTAATTTTTATGCCTTTCATTCAGAAGGACCCCCCAAAATAACAGTTTTCTCAAAACAGAAGAGCAGCTGCCTGTGAGACAGGACAAGGCAAAAACCTTCGCAATGACTCATCGGGGCACAGGAGGAAACAGCAACTCTTATTCACATAAAGACACTACTGAAGTTCTGCTAAGTAGGATGAGTCTGGAATTCACCTTAATAAAAAGCATCTGAGGATTTTTGCTTATCAAAGTTTTGCTGCTGATCCACAGGCATAAAGCTAATAGTAACAATAATAAAAATAACAACAACAAGAAGGCTTCTGGGCATATTTGCCTTGTCACTTCTGATATAGCCTGATTGCTGTAACTCAGTGCTAACCCTGCTCACTTCCAGAGCAACTTCCACCCAATTGTGTCAATATATCTTATAACCATTAATTAATTAAGCCACATGACTATTCTGAATGCTAAGATAAATATTATTTTCCTTTCATGTCATGATTCAAAGTCTGTTGGGTTGCAAGAGAATTTGGATTAATTCCTCATTGCTCAAGAAAAAACAACCACAAAGAACAAAAGAGGAAAAAACAAACCCAGACAAAGCCATGCAAGGTGCTCTAGGAAGGAATTGACTCTTGGTGCTGCAGGTAGGAAACTAGTCTAGGAGAAATTAAAAAGGAATAAATAGCTTTGCTAAAACAGAGTCAAAACACACTTCCCAAATAGGACATGAGCTGTGCAGCAGCTATAGCGCTGTGGAGGGGGGGCTGAGGGATGTGGGCTCAGAGCTGCACACAGAGTCACTCATGAGACCAACCCCAAGCAGGTGTATTAGCCTCTGTTTGGTGGAGGAGGATCATCCAAACCCTCCTGCAGCTCTGGCAGCCTTGGGGCTGTGCCCACTGCCCTGGGGAGCCTGTTCAGTGCCAACCACCCTCTGGGGGAAGAACCTTTGGCTGAGATCCACCCTGAGCCTGCCCTGACACAGCTCCAGCCATTCCCTGGGGGCTGTCCCTGCTCCCCCCAGAGCAGAGCTCAGTCCTGCCCCTCCTCTGCCCCTGCCCAGGCAGTTGGAACTGCAGGGAGGTCTCCCCTCAGTCTCCTCTGCTCCAGCTGAACACACCAAGTGCCCTCAGTGTCCTCACACGGCTCCAAATCCAGGCCCTTCCCATCTCTCTGCCCTCCTTTGGACACTCTCCAATGGCTCAATCTCTCCTTCCATTGTGTGCCCCCAAACTGCCCCAATGTTGGGGTGAGGCCGCCCCAGGGCAGAGCAGAGCGGGACAATCCCCTCCCTGCTGCCCCCAGGACAGGGATGTCCCTCCTGGCTGCCAGGGCACTGCTGACTTACATTCAAAGGGCACCCAAACACAGAAAAGTGGTTTGCACACAACCAACACACCTGCTGGCTTGGGTTCACAACAAGGATCACCCAGCCCAACCAACCCACCAGCTTTGTACTGTGCAAGCAAAATCTGCAAACCCCAAAAATATCAGGCACTTAAAAAAGTTGCAGGTTGACGTTATATACCTGATTTGGTACAAAATTGAAAGCATAAAGCAATATAGAAATTAACATTTTGCTTGTCCAGATTGTGGGATTGCTTTAGACATGGTACTGCACTGCTATTTGCTTTAGGATTTATTTAACAGCTAGATAGAAATAATTTGGCCTTCAAAGAAGAGCTTGAGTCTTCCCTTTGAGAAAACTGAAGTTCTATCTCAGTACTATATTTCCCTTGAATCCAGAAGAGGAGGAGGATTCAGTTTCACAAGAAATAAAATCAAGAGACTAAACTTCCAAGTATTTGGGCTTTACTCTCATCTTATGCAGGAATTAAATTTATCACATAAATAGACATAGATCTCTCGCTCCCTATTAACTCCTAAGGGGTAAGAGCTAATCTTGAAACTACCACTGAAGAAAGTAACCTTAGCATCAGTTTTCATCTCTGTAGATAAGGAGCTCAGATGCTGTACTAAATCGTGTGGTACTTCATGCATTTTATTTTAAGAGAAATCAATTACTTCCTAAACTAATTTATATTCAGATGAGCTTGTAGAATATGCTTGGAAAAGTAGGGGTGGGGAAATCTCTTCTATACCGCCTATAACTGGTTGGAGTTTGATCTGGGCACTTGAACTTTTCAGCTGTTAACACCAGAATCCACAAGTTTCCCAAAATCCCACCCACATACATCTCTTTTCACAACTACATGGCACACATTTAGTTAAATATGATGAAAGCAAGTCTCTTACCAAAGGGAGATGGGCTCAGTTATCAAGCAGACAAGTATCTGAAGAAGTCCACATGCTTTAGAAACACCCAGTTTGGGTGTTTCTCCAATTTTCATTTTAACAAAAAGAAACTTCACAGCTACCTCGATGATGGTGTACCACTGATCACCTAAAATCATCTAACTCAATAAACTCATCTGTATTAACAGGTACTTTTCTCAACAGTAGATCTGCTCATTTAGCTTCGAATTTGAATTTTGAAACAATGGGAATTGTTTCACTGGCCATTGAAAAATAACCCTCATGTGGTGAGATCCCAAGTTTCTACCCTCATCAGTTAAATGCCACTGCATTTTTAACCATTCCCTCATCTGGAAGAGGGAGGAGAAGCAACCAGGACAGTGCTTTCTGTAAGGCCCTTCCCCATCGTACCAGTGTCTCAGCTACACCAATTGTCACATAATTTATTTCACTTCAGAAAGGGTGAGCAAATAAGCTTTTGGATGGCAGCCACAGGGAAGCCTCCAACACAGAAACTATGAAGTCTTTTTCTTTATGAAACACTCTCCAATCAATGTCACAAGTGACGATACCCAGGCATGTGTGGGATTGAGGTCAGGGAAGGATTTCCTATACTCTGCACACTTTTTGCTTAACATTTTCAGCTTTCTGCACTGCATCTATTGAGGTTTTTTACTCACAAAATAATGCCTTTAAATGCTAACAAATCAAATCCTTATCAAAATGTGTACTTGTCCTGCTGGTTTTCTCTCTATCCCAGACTTGCTCTGTACACAAAATCACCTCAATGCAAACTCGCTCTAAGAGTTTTGGCTTTTTATAAGTTGATCAGATTTATACAAGCCCAATGCAAACCATTCATCCAAGGATAACTCTGGAACTCAGACTCCCCTCACTGGGGTACTCTGCAGTTTTGGAAACTAATCAGTGTTTAGGGGAGGCATTGCAACTTTGGTGGGAAGAGACTGCACTGGGAGACTCCTACTCTGGGCTTCCTGGAGCCAGGCCACTGAGCTCTGAAATCCCATTTCACTCTCTACCACTTTCCCAAGTACACAACATTAGCTCTTGATTTTGTCCTGTGAACCACTATGAGACTCACCCATGACAGTGACACAGCAAAGACAGGAATTACCAAAGGGACAGTCAGAACAAACTACACTTGAATGGAATTTCCATTTTAAACCAGTTTGTTTGTTTTTTTTCCCCACAGATCTGACATTCCCATTCCAGCAAAAGCTGTAGCAGTTCAAGTAAGATTTTAGGCATAGAGTAAAACTGTAATATGTAATAGAATTGATTGAGAAAAATATTTCATTAAACTAGTGCAGTTCACTCATGTAGGAAATTGTATTTTGATTTGGGGATACTAATTTAGCATAAATAAGTAATAAATCTGTTTAAGATTTAGGTACATCACTGTTGCTTTCTTGTCTAGGGAAGAGCATAAAAGAGTACAGTTGAAAATACCATTAGAAAGAAGCAGAATCATGAGAGCTCATGAGATCAAGAGCTACGAAATCTAGAAATTATTTCAGTTAGTAACTGCTACAACAGAAACACTCCTGCCAGGTGTATGCACACATTCCAGTCTGCCAGAAAGCATGAGGCAGAATAGTAAAGCATGCAAGAGGTCATGTATATCAAGTGCAATTAAAGTATTTTTTTATCTACTTTACCCTTAATAAAGGTGTTTTTTACCTAGCTTATCCAGGCAAGGCTGAGCTGCCTGGTCCAGGTGCTGTATTTCTGCTCAAGGAGCTTTCTCTCCAAGAAGGAGAGTTGCACACTGGACTTAGAGGGAATCTGGGCCAGCTCCACAAGAGGAGGCTTTTAGGGAACATGGAAAAACAATGCTAAAAAAACCTCCTTTCCTGTGGCATTCTTAACCATTATGAGAGCTCTCCGAGAAATTTAAATTTAAATCTGTAAGACAGGCAAAAAAGGCAAAAGGAACATGAATGAAGATGAGTAGATGAGTGCACAGATGAGGTATTCCAGCCACAGAGTAAAATCTGAGCTCTTGCTACACAGCAGTCAGTAGAAGCAGGCTGGAACTGGAAGCACTTGTTGCTGCAACTGTGTCATTAAACCAGTCTATGGAGAGGCAGTCCAGTTCTCTAGTATTAGAGTAAAGAAATTGCCACTAGATCAGTCAAAGCGCAGAAGAAGACTCAATAAGCAGGGACGGCTGGAAGAAGCCTTGCTTTCCTTTTTTTTCTCCCTGGGAAGATATCAGAAGCCTTAACAAAATATCTAAATACACTTCATTTTGGCCACAGGCTTCCTTCTTCTGTTGCCCCTGGGTGTGTGTAGAGCCTATGGGCATCCTGAGCATGAAAAGTTACACAATGAGCTCCAGAGACAAGAATTTCATTTGGCTACAGAAATCTGAATGCTTCTAAGAAAGCAATTTGCCTTCTTACAGTGGTCTCCAAGAGATTCACCCATCAAAACACATAAGCTGTTGAATTGAGTGGGGCTACAGCCTGTGCTAACACTGAGAGCACTCCTGTAACAGCTCAAGTCCCTTTCTGCTATCTTTCATCTGCTTTAGCTCATTGGTGCTGGTGTATGAAATTTAAAGAGCTCTGAAAAAGATGTTAACGAGCCCTAAAGAGGAGAGTGCTCTTGCGATAGTCGTTCCCAGGAACACCTGTGAACTATTGAGTTTAATTAGTCTACAGCTGGCACTGAGTGTGTGTGGAAAGACAGGGGATTTATTATCGGATTGCCAGCCCTTAGATTGGCTCTTCCAGCACATTTTTTTCCTGTTTGTTTGTTTTGTGATAAAGGACACACAGAGAGCGAGTGCAATTGTTTAACTAACAGGGGATTCCCTTCCTGGAAAGGGTGCCAGATAGGGTAGCAGTTGGATGATGGGAAGTGCCTCAGCAGTGGGGGTGGCTGGCAGGGTGAGCTGTGCACCCCAGACCTGTTATTTACCACGTGGCACGATTTACTGCCCAATCCACACACTACAACTACAGAACGGCTAAGGCCCAAAGTTTCATTTCAGTAACACATTACAGTTCTTTTTGCTACTCCTCAGGACTCCACTCAACTCTTCATGCATCCTAAAACAAAGCTGAGATGTGGGAACAGCCCCTGCTGCCTCTTCATTCTGCCATCTACAACACCCAGTGAGTTTCAACGCAAGCTAGCTGCTCTAGCACTGATTATTCCACCACTGTCCCACACAGCTACATGTATTTTTATCAGTGACAGTGAATTACAATCGTTCATCCTTAAATATCTGCACCTCACATGCCTAAAATCCTGGCTGCACTCCTACATGACATCAGTTTTCTCCTCGGCCCTCATATTTACTGGGCAGAGCTTTTAGGAGAGAAATGAGAATATGCCCCACACATTAAGCAGAAGCCAAGCAGAGCCACAACTCAGACCTCCCGAGGCTTTGACTACACCCACCTCAGCCAGCACAGTCCCCAGGGCCCTCCTTCACAGCAGCAGCTCAGTCTGGGTTAGAAGCTCCTGGCATTCTCACAGAAAGCACCCACAGTTTGGAGGCTTTTATCTTTGAACAAGTATTCTCCTACTTTGTGCTAAATTCAAATTACCTCAACAGAAACAATGCCCTACTTAAACCACAATGTGCAAAATAATTATCATCCTGACATCATCTTTACTGACAGTAGCTCATCTCCACAGCCAGAGTACGAGATGCTTCCCAAGCTGATGGGACTTCATCCTGCCATCACCTTGACACTGCCAAGTCAGTTGTGCTGACATTTCTTCTAGCTGACATCGGAAAGCCTTCAGTAAATCTCTCCTGACATCTTAAATTCTCTTCCTCCCCCCCCCCCCCATCCTTTCCTCCTGTCATGTCATCTCCATAAAATTGCCCTGCCCTTGTTTCACTTCATTTTGACATCCTATTGTTATCTCCACAGATCCCCTTTAGTGCGGTGCTTCTGTCACAAAGGCACAACATCTCCAAAGACCTGACACGGGAGCACCTGGAGAAGTGTGCTGGGAGCCTCATTAAAATGAATTAAATGTCTGTGCTATTAGTTCTACCCCTTCCCAGGAAGTCAATTCTCAAACTGCAGCCTCCCCCTACAGTGCCATGAAGGGCTCGAGGAGTGTGGAACCTGCACATCCCGACTCCTGGGACAGCCGGGCTTGTCCCAGTCTAAACTCCTGGGGGGACACAGAGACCTGGCAGGGCGAGAGCAGGGACCACGTAACAAACTGCCCGGTTGCTCTGCGAGGCCAAGCTTTAGAAACAGCTCAAAACTTCGTGCAGTTCAAGTCTGGAAAACACAACAATTCGGACACCGCAGCGAGTCCCTAATTCCGGCCGGGCCAGCCAAGGCCCCGCACTCCCCAGGACCAGGGACGATGTGGGACATGAACAGAAACAATTCCTACATCAGCCTTCCCACACCATCAGCCCCACAGCCACAGCTGAGGACCTTCCCAAACCTTCAGCCCCAGGGATGTCGTGTAGGACCTTCCCAAACCTTCAGCCCCAGGGATGTCGTGTAGGACCTTCCCAAACCTTCAGCCCCAGGGATGTCGTGTAGGACCTTCCCAAGGCAGCAGTGCTGCCCTCTCAGGAAGGGGCCAGGCAGCACCTCCATTCCCCCAGCCCAGGGGCCTTCATTAGCAGGTTAATCAGCCCTCATTAGCAGGTTCATCACCTCTCATTAGCAGGTTCATCACCTCTCATTAGCAGGTTCCTCACCTCTCATTAGCAGGTTCCTCACCCCTCATTAGCAGGGCTCGTCCCCACACCCAGCCCCAGGTCACTGTGGTCCCACAAGGCTGCAGGGACCCTCAGGGACACAGGGCCAAGGGCCCAATTCCAAACCAAATATAATCAACAGGCTTTAAAATTCCCCCTGTGAGGGAAGCCCAGGCCTCTTGCTCGCTCTATGAAACAGCAACAAGATGTATTAGTGCCTGGTGGGGTGGGGAAAGCAGGGAAGCAGCCCTGGGAAACCACAAAGGAGCTAAAATCCATATTGTTTGTGTGGTGTCTAACCTATTTTATGTTAATATAATATATACAGAATTTTAAATTACACCATATATGTGAAGTACTTCCTGAAATTCAGTTATACCTTTTGAGATGTAAATAGATACTTGTTCTAAAAGAGTAATTAAGCTGTCCATGCAATTAAAAAGCACGTTTTTGTTTGTATATTATTTCATGCAGATTTTTCTTTATGGGTAGACCAATGAAATATAGTGCTTTCTGATACCAGATATTTTTGTCTTTGCTTATTGATCCATATTTCTCCAACCTGTAAAAATCACTTACAACCCAGGAAAGCTGCAAGGGCCAGACCAAGAGCCCACGAGTTCAGACACTGATGTGGGTTTCATATAAGCCAAAAAACAAACCAACAAAATGAAATCTATGTACTCCTAACCCAAAAATGAGGAAAAAAAATCCCTCCAGCTATTCTTTGAATCCTAAATCTGCAGCATACAGTTCCTGCAGAGGAAAAAAAAAAAAAAAAAAAAAGCCAGTCTAGGAGAAAAAAAATATACAAAAAAAAACGAAACTGAGAAGCCATAAACATGCATTCTGTGACAGAGATATCTATTAATCAAATTCTGTTACATGTATTTTATGTATTTAGCATGCACCTACAAGTTCCTCCAAAAGTACATCTGCAAGTAATACATCATTTCTGTATTTTATTTAAAAAACTCCCATAACCTATTCCTGCCTCTTTCCCAGCATGGCTGTTCTCCTGCACTCCCCTGCTCCCACCAACGCTCCAGACTCCAGCTCACAGGTCTGAAATGAACTCAGCAACTTTAAAAAATGATGTCATTAAAAAAGCCCAGTGAAACCTGCCCCCTTGGATGCATTTACAGCACAGCACGTGAGCTCCCATCAGCCAGGGTTATTCCTACATATATTCGTGGAAATAAGCTACCCACAAGCTGCATGGGCATAAACATCTACAGCAGTTGAAAATAATGAGATTCTGCCTAGATAAGCTCTAATTGGGTGTTTAGGTGGAACAATTAACCCTCCTGTGAGGAGTGTTGGGAGCAGCCTGAGGAGAAGTCCCAGGTTCCTCTGGCGGCATTTCTGTGTTTGACCCCATGAATCCACCGGGTTTGGCTGCGGGGCCTCGCAGAGATGCTGACTGGGAACGGGTGGTTGCACGTTCAATAACCCAGGAAATCTTTGATGCAGCTATATTAGGGATGCCATTACTACACATTTTTTGATCGACAATACATCAGCACATTTTGCTTCTGCTGTTAACTCTCTGCTGTGGTTCAGAAACAAATGCTTGAGGACATGTACTACTCCACTCCTACTGCGTGTACAAGAGATATGCTGCTGTATCCTCCGTGGAATATGACTGCCAGCAATTAAAATGAATATTGAAGAGACAGAACAGTTTGGGATGCATTTCCCTGGCTTTTGTGAAACATTTGTTCACCAGATTTGCTAACTCTCAAAGTGCAAGCACACACGAGAGGTCTGCTAATCCAGGGAATTAGCAAGGTATTGCTCTGAGAGACTGCAAGACAAGAGTGCTCTGTTTCCTACAAACGGGCTTTAGACAAGAAATCAGTACACTCTATGAACAACTCACCCACTCTGCCTAAGATGTAGAAAAATATAAGGTGATCAAAAACAAAACAGAAAAGATTTATGCTTGCAACGTTTTGAAACAAAGGCTCTTGGGCTGGGATTGTTTTTCTCCCCCCTCTGAGCTCTGATAGACTTCAAAGACGTAACCTTACAGCACAAGAAAATATTTAAACGCATCTGAAATAAAAGAGCCCAGTTGCTATCACATTGTGATTATCAGCACAGCTGCCAACAACCCACACTGGAGCCAGAGTCTCTTGGAACACCATAAATTCCCAGCTGCCTTAAAGAACACGTGCCTCCATCTATCTCTGAAACCCCACAAGGTCAGGGGAAGGCTGATACTTTGCTGCATATACAGAACAAAAAATGTGCAGTGCAAATAAATAAATAAATAATAAAGTAGCAATATAGTCAGGTTTTCTGAAAAATTCAAGTCCCATTCTTAATGGTGACAGGAATACAACAGAGGTTGCTGGTTTGGGGATGCTGAGACAACCCAGTAGTGGGATCAGAGGGTTTATGATCTCTATGAATCTGTCCAAGGTGGGGTCCAGCTGATGAATTGTTCCTTTCCAGGCAGAGCTATTTGGGGTTTGGATGTTTACAACAGTATTTCCATTCCACAGAAAACCATGACTGCTACACTTTTTATATCCCTTAACTGATGTATTAATACAATACAAGTCTTCCAGAATTTGTCCTTTCTTGTAAAATCCAAAAATACAGGGCCAAGTGCCCAGCAGCTTTACACATTTCCATGTGGACAGACATGGCTTGTAGACATCTGCATTTGTGTGCACAATCATACACGTGAGGAATTTATTTCCAAATGTGGCCACACATGCAACATAAACATTTTTAGAGCAAGGCATCAGTTTTTAATCGCAGGAAAAAAATCATAAATCAATAATAGCAAGAGGCCTTTTCCTGCAATAGAGAGCACAGTAGTAGGAGCATTTATAACCCCTCCACTTGCAGTTCCCTACACTGACCATACAGTCACACTGAGAGCTTGACACAGCAACTGAGTCAGTGAAGTTGCCTCGTGAGCCCATTCCTGTTACACCATTTAAAACTCATATCTTACTTTGTGTGGACACTCCACCAAACAGTGCACCAGAAACTGTTAAAAAAAAAAAAAGAGAGAGAGAGAGAGAGAAAGCAGCCCTACAGCCATGAAAATCTGGCAAAGCAGTACATAATTCCACCCTCACTCAACACCTAAAACTGGAAGGCAACCTTGAAAACCTTTCAACATATAAAAAAAGGAGGATGCACACCCCACCAATACGCAACGTGGAGCTCTTCCAAAAAAATCATATCTGCTTTCCCCAGAAATTCTCCCTACACAAATCCAGCGATTCTGTGCCTAATCCTGCTGTTGACAACAATACTGCATTCCTCTTAGTGCCTGGCTTGTCCTGCAGATCCAGCCCAGCAGTCCCTGGGGCAGCGACCAGAGCAGGGCTGCTCTCTGGTCCAGCTGCTCGCTGGGTTTGGTGCTGCACACACCCACGGCCATGAACTCCATCAGTTTTGCCTTCAGGGCTCATTATCACTAATTATGGCTCACAAACCAGAAAGAAGCCATGCAAACTAAATTCCAGAGCTCCCAAACCAGCCCACAGTGCCCATCCATCTAAACACATGGAATTTTTAATGCAGTAACAAGTCAACGTGCCCTCATGTGGCAGCACTGAAGTCTCCAAAGCTCTTCTCTTATGGCAGATTTATGCCAGGACTTGCTTAACATTTTGCTCATCCCCCTGCATCTCCAGTGGTCTTCCCTACATGAAGTTACCTGAATTTGCCTCCTGAATCCTCACCTTCTCTCCTAAAGAGGTGAGCAAGCAATGAGTCACAAATCCCTCTTTCTTACCTCGGCTCAGTACTGCCATCAACTAATAAGAAAGCAGGGGTGGAAAGCAGTTCTTTAAGTATGCTATTCACATAAGCCTCGTTTTTGCTGAAAGAGCACCAAAAATAAACCCCTCAAAAATCCAGTCTCTCGTATTCTCATAGCTTATACCTCCATTCAGCTTCAATAAGCCAGCAACAATATTGCATGCCCAGACTCCATATCACTGGGATCACCGGGGCTTGAGTAAAGCAGGAATTTAGCCAGCACCTA
Organism: Pyrocephalus nanus; assembly: GCA_038380795.1. NCBI lineage: Eukaryota > Metazoa > Chordata > Aves > Passeriformes > Tyrannidae > Pyrocephalus > Pyrocephalus nanus. The sequence continues at coordinate 10,026,089 of CM076281.1, forward strand.
CTTTATTCCAAATTCATTTAATATCTCTATACTCCCTCCACAAATAAGCCTTACAACATTACGAGTTAATCAAGCCAGGCACTAGTGAAATATTTTTTTAAAAACCCTTAAATCTAATAGAAGATTACTGCATTCAACCGTAGAAACAATTTTAAGCCTAAATTTGGCAAGACACATTAGTTGTATATCGAGCTAATTACTTCCAAGTGTCCAGGAAATACAATTCAGTAATTACAGCTATATTAGCTGGATGCAAGCACAGCAAAAGGCAGAGCTTATTTACACCACGTGGGTGAGTCATCCTGGCCATCCTACACAGCCCAGCCCCGCACAGGCAGGCTTTGCCAAAGTGACCCAAATTCAAGAGCTAAAGGTGCTCAACGTGCCCTGGCTGATGGTGTGAAGGACTCGAAGGCTTGTGAGCACCGACATGTTGGGCACATTTGCAAGGCATCAGCGCCCAAGGAGGCCAAGCTTTTGAGCAGCTCAAGCGTCTCGTTCCAGCACTAACAGAGAGGTCAGATTTTCCAAAAGGCTCGGTCCCCAGAGCCTGCTGGTGTTCTGCTGTGCTGTCCTGGGAGCCAGGCCATGGGTGAAGTGACAGGGCTCCAAACCCTTCTGCTCCTGAGGGAAAACACCTCTCACTGACCAGAGCACTATCTCATTGCTCAGACACCCAAACTGTGGAGAGCACCATGCTTGATCTACACCAGGAGTATCAAACCCAGTTCAGAGAGATGTGGGCTGTGGTGAGCTGGCCAAAAAGCCTACAGAGATGGGGCTGAGCCAGCCACCACCACAAGCACAGCTCCAGCCCCTGAGAGCTTCCAGACAAATCCCCACTCTAGGCCATCTCGCAGGATGTGTTCGGGGCACAGTTTTTACAAGGCATTTTCCTCCTGGCTGAAAGCAGAGCTCACACTAAATTAAATGACGTTAAAGCCTGTCATCTGTATCCCCCACAGAAAAGATACTCCATCATCATTGTCAAGTGAAAACCTGGAAGCCAAGCAGGAGGCAAAATAACCCCTGCTCCCATCACGCTGCTCTAAAAGCGCTTTGCTCAGCTGACAGCAGAAATGGATTTGATAATGCAGCAAGGGAAAAACACATCGTGGGACAACATTTCCAGTTCAGCATTCTCCACCCCTACATTTTCCACAATAATTAATAACCAAAGCTGCTAATGTTTAAATGATCCACGCTCTCCAGTTCCTCAAGAGGTTTTCCACTGGGGCTAATACTATTAACTGTGTGGATGCCTGAGGATACAGACTGTTTAGTGGATGAAAGGACATTTCTATACTGTATCCAAACATTTAGGAACTCTCTTTTAAAGCTAAACTGGCTTAATAAAACATATGGGGTTCCTAAGGTTTGCGTAAATTTTCATGCTGTACTCCAAGCTTAAAGGGGAAAAACATTCTTCCCAACCCCCCAGTACTAATAGACATTATCTATTGCTTTTCCCCATTCCAAAAGGGCCAGAGCACCCAACCTATTGCCAGTCTTCACAGCAAACCCTTATCCAGGGAGAGCAGGCAGGGATCAGCCAACCCCAGGAGAGCTGAGCAACAGGCATGGAGATGCTTTCTCTAGTTTCAGACAGCACTAAAAACTTCAGACAGCACTCCCAAACATGGCTCTGGGACTCTGTTTTTGTTTATTTGCTTAAGGCCTTGGGAACCTTTGCAGTTACCAACCCACTTGTCAGCACTTAAAGCAATAAAGAATATTTTAGCATGGAATTACAATCATGATAATAACCACTTTTCCTGCCCTCCTTTCTCCAGCCTCTTCCTGCCCACTCCCCCATCCCAGGATTAACACAGACGAAGGAAGCTTTTAAGACCAAAGCAATTTTTCTCAGTTTCTTTCTTTCCTTTTTTCTTTTTTTTTTTTAAGCTTAATTTTCAAAGAGCCAGGGGTACAGAAGTTCATCCTGCCTGTGTGTGTTTCCCTATCTCTCCCCCTTCTAATAACTTTTGAAACCCACTAATTTCAAGTAAATTTGACAGCAGGGCAGAGGTCCCCACAGCACCAAGTCCCAGAAGTTCAGTGAGGAGACAAAGTGAAGAGGTTCCTGGCTTCTCTCACCTCCCACCGCAGGGAGGGCTGGCTGTGAGCTCACACCTCATTAGACAGCACAAACCCACAGAGGAAATCAATTACGAGATAAAAGTCCATCGGAAACCAGCCTTCAATCATCCTGCTGCTCATGCAACTACTTGGTTCCTAATTCTTCTGACAGCCAAATAACAAAGGGCTGCTGTGGCCCTTCCCTGGGCAGCAGAGGAGTAAATACATCCAGACCCACAAAAGGCATCCTTGTCTCCTGCACCACTGCCTGTGGCCTTGTACTGAGAGGGAGCAAGGGCAAAGCATCGTTGAAATGGTCACCAGGAACAAAGAGAACTCATGAACTTGAAGGATTTGGTTTTTAACTGGGTGGGTTTCGGGCCACATGCTTGACTGCAAACATGAACCAAAAAATAGATGTTTTCCCCAGCAGGCAAAGTTCAGCCCATTCAAACCAATACTTTGGAAACATTGAACTTTTCCTTGCTTTTCTTTGTTGCCTCAGATGCCAGGGAGGTACTTCAGATCACTACTTATGTCTGCACTACCGGGCTCTGCACAAGACATGGACACTGCCACGTGGCTACTGGCCAAGGGCCCGACTTCCCCAACCTCACCACCCATGAGTTGAGCTCCCACTCGGACACAACAGACTTCCTTAAACAGCTCCCAGCCAGCAGGATCAGCTACACTTGCCGGAAGGATTTAAAACAAAACAAAAATCCAACAAAAAGCAAAATAACCTTAAGTGCCTTACTGACAGCTGGGCTCTTTCTTTTTCCACTTAGGGACTCATTTCTCTAAAACAGAGGCTTCATTCTTCAACATAAGACTTCAAATACATGGAAAATCTGAACCAGACCTATCACACCAGGCTACAGTTTCCAGCAGGATGGTTTAATGGGCTCGTTGAAAGCATTCTTCAAGTGTTTCATTCCTACCATTCCTTTCCCTTCATGGTCCTTCTTTATGGACAGATGCATGGGAAATGGGGCAAAATTGGGTCCACAAGGATCAGGCAAATATGTCTGAGCATGTCATGAGCTCTGTGTGTTATCGCCAAGGCTGCAGATTGATTTCTTTCTGTTTTTTAATGACCATCACAGCACTTGCCATTCAAGCAGACAAACCCAGACTAGCTGCAGATAAGCAGGGACTAACTGAGCTAGTCCCAGGGTGCAGTGCAGGCTGTGCAGCTCCATAGCTTATGGATAACTTGGGTCCATCTATAGGAGCTGTGGAGACAACACCACCACCTGCCATTGTCTCTTTCTATGGAGAACAAGGGAGTGCATCTCCCAGGACAGATAATAACTGGTAGCTAAATTTGGCAAATGTCTTCTCTATCAAAGGAGGTAGGCAGGTTCTCTGGCCAGCCAGCAAAATTTGCCTCCCCTCCCACTAACTTCTCCAGGATCCCTGTATCACGTCTACATGTATAATGTATACTTGTATACAAATAATGTATGTACAATCTTTATCTTTCAGGTTGAATGCTTGAAAACATCCATCCCCCCTCCCAACTTTCAAATAAATTTTTGAGGGCAAAAAACAACCCTTCAGGAGCACAATAGGAAACAACCAGGTTTTAAGTGAATGAATGTCTAAGTTTGTGAAACTCAGGATACCAGGAACTTGAATCTCAAGTCTCGGGCATCTCTTCCCAGAGTTACAATTCACAGCCATCCCACCAAAGAGCATAAATGTCATCGTCAGAGAAGGTCTCAGAAGGTAGTTCCTAATACAGTGACAAAGTCTTCTTTATAGGTATTACCTATAAATAATTCTGATTTGTGCACTTCTATTACTAACTATGAAGTCAATTCTTCTGCTCTTCAGCACAGTGCAGACATTGGAATTGAGCCATCAGTTATACAGTGAGGAGCTCAAGGAGCTGCTAAATGCTTAAATGCTGGAGATTCAATAGCAGGGGTGGTTCTGCTTACCTGAATGCAAACTGCACATCATCAGCACAAAAAGATGGGGTTTGGATTAAGAAATGTCTGCAGCTTTAAGAGTGCTCTGCCTTCCTAAATCAAAGCCAGACTCTCAACCTTACAGTGTCATTTTCCTGTGGTTCCATATGTGTTCCCACCAAAGAACATGCACCAGTGTCTGGGGCACTGGGTGGGGGCCCTGGGAAGGGAGAGGACTGCAGCTCAAGTGGGGAGGACCAGGAGAGGAACACCACACTTCAGGTGGAGAATCTGAAGCTGAAATACATTATAGTCTCGAGAAATCATCTCTTGTAACTGGTAGTACAAATTGGCTTTAAGAGACATCTCAGCTGGCACATGTATTCCCCGCTGAACAGTGATACCTATTCAAATGATCAAAACCTGTCAGTTCTTAAATTCAGGATAAATCCCAGACCTCAGAAACAGGCAAATGAAAAAAAAAAAAAAAAGTTCAAAAGCAGTAAGACAGCAAACGTTACTCTCAGGACCAATCTCTCTGATATGCCTCAAGCTTGCTAACAGCATTCTAATGCCACAGGCATGTTACTTTCCTTTGCCCTCATATTTTATTTCAGCAAAGCCCTGTCCTAATAACTGATTACCAAATACCAAACAAGCTGTAGTGTTATCTTGCTAGCTGGTGAAATATTTAGGTCCATTTAAGTGCCATGCAAAAATGAGTCTGAATATATGGGCTCTAGCAGGCAGAAATAGGAGTGCTGCATTCAGAGACAGGAATTTCCTATCAAGACCCATTCCTCACTCCCGGAACGTGCAGGTGCCCTCTCGCCAAATCAATGCAAAGCAGCAGTGCTGCTGCCGTAGGATAAATCCCTCCTTCACATTTACTGTGGAAATTACCATTCCTCCACCACTCCTTGCACAGCCAGCTCCTACCCCCTGGCCAGGCTCACCTGAGGAACTGCCCACCCGTCCAGAAATGAGTGTTGTGTGTCTGTGAGCAGAGCCTTAGTTGGTGGGGAGGAGAAATCTCGCTGATTCTCCAGCTATGGGCAGAGTGCCTGCTGCACCTCCAGGGATGGAAGGGGCAGAGGACACTGCAGCCATGGGAGAGGGTCACTGACAGCCACCCCTCCTGTCCCTCCACAGCCATGGAGCAGCACACGGGAATGCTCAGCACCAGGAGCACCCAAACACCCGGGGCCCTTCTAAGAGGTCAGTGGTGGCTCCTGGCAGCCCCTGCCCAGGCACTTGACTGCACTAAGGAAACCCCAACCACCCTGCTGTGGTGGGATCAGTGGTGCAGCTGTCCCTCAGAGATCACTGCCCACCCACTAGGGCAGGAAAGGCAGACAATGCAGACACCAAATTCTCAGTGGCAAGAAAAAAACACCACGGAAAAGGAGTGTTTGCTGTTTTGTACATCTCATCAGAAACATTCAGTCTGTAATATGCCAGATTCCTTACAACCATTATAACCTCCTCCTTTCCAACTCATGCTGTTTCATTTTTCAGGAATAGGCAAGCAGGTTTTAAAAAACTGATGGTTTTTTTTAGGACCACTGTCCACTTCAAAAATCAGAATCCACATTTTCAGAGCTGTGCTTCAGCTTTTTCTAAGGGCATTCAGAGGCACAGAAATCATTCTCCAGGAGAGACAGCAGGGAGGCCAGCAGCAGCAGCACTTTCTTTAACTCAGTCCAGGGCTCCATGTTCCTGCCCCACTGCATCCTGTGTGCTCCCAGCACCTAAGGATATATGGGAAGTGGGAACAACCTACCAAGACAATTTTCAAACCAAAGAAACAAACCAAATTTCTGCGCTACCCAAAGGAGAACAACAAAGTAATTGCAAGTTTGGCCCTCAGTCATTTCTTGCTTCTAGATTGCAAAATGTTCTCTGGGTCTGGCAACAAGGATACCCTTCAAACACCAATTTTTGAAAGATTTCTAGTCCAACAGCTCAGGATCTGGATAAGCATCCAAATGTCTAAGTCATGCTCTGAATCAAACACATGTGCCACAGCAGTTGCAACACACCTACACATCTCGATCTTTACACCCTGCTATGAAGAGCATCACTTGGATTTCTATCAAGTGTCCAAAATTTCAGTGCCTGAAGTCCCATATTTGCAGCAGCTGCACAACTGGAATCATCACCTATTCACAGGCTATTGTGCTCTCAGCAAAGTCCTCTCTGGTCTTTGGTGTGAGACAGACAGTTAAGTTCGACTTTATTTGCATGACGCTTGCCAAGACCTGTGAATTGGGAATTAATAGCTCCCACTGCTCCCACATTGCAGCCAATTTTACTGCATTCACTCCAGCACATCTCAATGCACAGAGGTCAGATGCAATTTTAATGAGCACCTCTACTCTTCTATTTATTTTAATACCTTTATTGCCCCATCAAGTTTATAATAATTAAGCATATTATAATTACAGAGAATTAAACAGTCTCCTTAAAAGTATCCCCCATTATTTTAAAATCAATTAAAATTAATAAAATTGATTGTAAAATCTCATGTCTGGTGTACAGTAATGTCTATTCTCATCATTACACAAAGCTCTACTTCAGTAATGGCCAACTACAAAGATTTCTGTACTATCAGAAGGTCTATAATAGTCCATTTTCTTTACTGATCTTCTGATACCTCGATCCCTTCCTCAGAGTACCATTAATGCCCTGGTCTGCCAGGCTTGTTCCAGAGCCAGCTGCAGAGGGCTGCCAGGGGAGCTAACATGTGGCACCAGGTACAAGCAAATCCAACCTCATCCCTGCTGTGGCCAAGCCCTGTTGCTCCAGCTGGGCAGAATGTGGGCAGAGATGGGATCCTGGGAGCGCAGTGGTCTGCTGCCCTCTCCAGCCCAGGTTCCCCACCTGGTAACAGCGAGAAGAACTATAAGAAAAGCAGCACTTTCCCAGCTAATCAGACTCAGGATGTTCTGCTCTCTCTTATATCTTCAGTCCCCATCACCTAGAGACTTTGTGCTTTCCCAGCTGCTCAGCCATCTCCACTCACAGCTCTGCTGCCTTACAGCTGGGGGTTTCCTTGGCAATTATATCTCTTCAGTTGCTGAAAGCATCAGAAAATGACCCCAAAAGACCTCCTTTCTCCATAAGAGCAAAGAGGAGCCAGTGGAATCACAGAGGTAATACAATTTTCAGTGTAAGTACATTACCTCATGGAACTTCTTGCCACAGAGTCCTCCCAGGGCAAACAGTTTGACAACCACTCAGTGTCTGTACTGCACAGCTCAGTACTCACCAGCAGCAGAGAAAGAAGCTGGAACAAATGTCACCCACTGGGCTAGTCTGGCCTTTTCTTTTCCTATTTTGGGGCTGTTTTGGGAGAGAAGGGTCTAGCAAATGAACTGCCAAGAAAAATGATGCTGTGATCTCTGGGAAACCAGAGCTACAAGGTGAGGACTCCTGTGTCTGACTCTACCCAAGCAGAACATGCTTGCAAAGGGGAGTCTGCACCGTCTGACTGCAGAGCTGATGCACCAAGGTCTTCAAGAAAATGAAGAGGCAATCTATAAAACGTCACCCCAAGCCCCAGAAATTCTGTCAAGCTGATGGACCTAACAAGAACTCTCTTCCAACTGAATTTCCCTGGGAGAACTTTGCTTATGAATTATACAGACCAAAGCTGACTTGCTAAACTTTGTGACCAAGCGAACACAGAACTGGGCGTTACTCGCTGCATTTTGCCTTTGTCACCCTGGTGCTTCAGCTTCCTTCGTTATTTTTATGTTTGAGGGGTGGTGGATGTATTTTGGCTGGGGGATTCCACTGGCCAAGCAGAGAGGAGTAGTTTAGGTCTGTGTTTCTGCAGCACCTTACACAGCAGCTCCCAAACCTGGATGTAACTTGGCTGTTCAGGTCTAACTTCTGCAAGGCAAAGCACACTGTGATTAGGGGCTCCTTGAAACCACCTGATTTTCCTAAGCATCTGAGGGCACTGGAGAACAAGGCTTGATGTGTCTGGTATCACTTCCTAATGTGTATCACCAGCTAATGGCAGCCACTTTAATAACGGCACTGTGCAGATTGCAGGCTCTTTTAGCACTTGTCAGGCTGCCTCGCTAGGAGCCTCCGCTGCTTCTCTCTTACTGACACGGCTCTCCACTGAAATGCTCTTCTCTCTGTCAGCTTTGGGGCGTGATTCGAGCTGCTCCCATCGCAGTCAGTGCGTGAGAACTTCCCTGTGCCACAGGGCCTCGCCACAAGTGCCTCAGTGTGGGAGGTGGCACTTGGCACTGTCAGCTCCACCGCAGCAGCCGCCGGCTCAGCCGGCTCCTCCCCAGCGCTCCACGGCCAGGCACTGCTCTGGCTGAGTCCCTGCTCCCCGCAGGAGAGGAACAAACCCAGAGTTACATCACAGGGATCTCACGGGGAAGGCGATCTGCTTACTCAGAGCAAGCTTTTTATTTTTAGAACTCGCTGGAGGAGGCAGTGGCTGTATAAATAAAAGGCTGCTCTGAGTCTGAGTAAGCACAGTGCCTGCACAGCTTCTGTCATCACGATGACTGAACAATTCCCCACCCAAAGGATGGAGTGGGAGTCCACAGCAAACGCTCTCTGTGTGCAGCACGGAGGCGTGGGAATTTCACTGGAAATGCTCCGGGTTCAGAGCTGGACACGAACATGAGCAAAGCACGTGGCTACAGAGTCTCTGCTCCTAGCACAGTGCCAGCAACCAGGGCCTCAACGCTTTCAAAGAAAGAAATCAAACCACCACAGCCCTACACAACAGGATCCCAGAAGGGCCTTCCCGATGCAAGTATTTCCTCTTGTAGAACCCACATTCATGGAGCCTATAACAGTGTGGAGCAATAAACTTCTCCTTGTGGGCAGGACCTACACCATCTCCTCATGCAGTCGTCTCCAATAGTACAGGGTTCAGAGACTAGAACTCTGGAGAAAGCCTGAGAAGTGCTGGTGGACTCCAAGCTCCTTGGAGGAGGGCAGGGTTTGTACCCCAAGGGACTGAAAATTCATAACTTTTGATACCCTCAGCAAATCTCCAGGGTCATTTCTGTCTGCTTATTGATACATCTCCTTGCTTAACTTCTGCAGCAGGAGGTTGGTCTGGCTGTTCTTAGCACTTCTGTCAGCTGTGGAGTAATACCCAGCTCAGGAAAGAGCAGGCTGGGCTCTAACTAAACACTCACTATTTCATCTACCTTCCAAAAGAACAAATACATAAAGTAGCTGTAAACATCATCCCAGACTGCAGTTACATGCAATATGCCTTGCAGTTAATCCTGAGCACACCAACACCAACATTTCCCATTTACGGGCTCAGACTTCTTTTTTCTCTCTCTCAGCTATTCCTTAACCTCCCTGCAACAGCTCCATCCTTCCAAGCAGCTCTCCCAGCTGAACAGGCCCTGAAACAGCACAGCTCTTCCTTTCCATCCGAACGGGCACAGTTCATTGTTTAAAGCATTACAGTTCTTCTGAGCCTAATAATATTTGAAAGCAATAAATAAATTCATTGTTCTCAAAATGAGTAGGCTTAAGAGAATTTGTGATGCTGGGCAGGATCCCCATCAGGCAGGGACATGACAGCATTTTGCACATCCTGCTGCTGCTGGTGCTGAGTCTCAGCCCTCCTGGCACAGAGACCCTACGCCCTGCAGATTTCTGCCATGGTGCTTGCAGAGTTACTTTCCAATGTGACAGCTTTTTTTTTTTTTCTAGTGGATTTTTAAATCACTGTCTAATCCTACTAGCTGTGTTTAGTTAATGTGGAAACAAGAAAAGACAAGGATTGGGTCTTGCTGAGTGTCCAGCAGTCTCCATGGTACGTGCAGTTCACCCAGGCAGAGACATTTCTCCTTCACAGCCAGTGCAGTTCTTTGCTGTGTTCATGGTATTAGGAGCACTCATACATGTACTCAACGTGTACCCTAACACATGCTTCAAATCTAATGACAGGAACGCTCCAGTTGGGAACTTTCTCAAGAGAATCATTAAGTACATGCATAAATCTTGTTGAGAGTCGAGCCCACATTTTGAACTCTAGTCACGGATGGTTCAAATCCAAATTTACAACACTTCCAAGCTTCCTTAAAAGGATAAAAAAAACAAACCTGCAATAAAATTAATGATCACTTGTGTTTACATTTCTGTTGGTGCACTTCAGCAAGTAAGATTATATCCCTGCATTCAGAAGTCAGAGACACATTATTCATAACGCTATCAGTTCAGGACTGCCTGCCATGCTCTGCTTTTGTGCTCAGCTCTGCACTCAGTTTGTAAAACAGCCCTTACTGGCAGTCACACTGACAGCAGCTGCAGAGGACAGACCCAGCAGAGCCAGAGAGAGACAAGTCACCTCCAGATGTGTCCCCACCATCCTGAGACATCCATCCAGCCACTCTGAGCTCAGCTGCCCGTGTTTCCTGGTGGAGCAGGACAAGGAGGCTGCTCCTGGGCTACAAGGCCAGACAACCACAGAAAGCCCCATTCCAAGAGCATCCAGTTATTCACACAACATCTGCTCTACTATTTCCTGGCACCATAAAAGAAGATGGAGTTCAAACAGTCACTGTCCATCTGGGAATACACTTTGTGATTCCTTACTACATCTTCTCTTATCCCACAGGTATTCATCCAGCACCAGGACAGATTTGTGTGCCAGAGAGATCAGTCTCTCCTTTTTCTTGTTTCTTGTCCTCCTTTCAAACTCTCATCTCCATCTTCTGTAATGGCAAAGAGGTGATGCCTGAGAACCTGCCAGAACTCGTCCCCCAGCACAGAGCCCTCGACAAGCTCTCTGCCTCTACCAAAATATGAGGCTGCTGATGGGACTCTGCCACCAAGTCTGCTCTCACGAGTGACATTTCAGACTACTGGCAAAGCTCCTTGACTTTAACTTGCCAGCTCCAAGGTACACTCCGTGGCCACAGCTTGGATAGTATCTGAACTAGGTGTCACCCTGAGCAAAGGAGGAGAAGGGAGGATTAATGACTGCCTGCATGAATTATTCAGAACTCTTTGCCATTGCAGAAGGAAAGACATTGGGCAGTTAAGACCCAGAAAGAATATAAATATTCTCTTATTTATTCACAGACTATTTGTTCATTCCTCCAACACTAAAGTACATGAGAAAGAGCAAAGCATTCTATACCTGACATAAATCATTTCTATTTCTTAAAGCGCCTCTTTCCCTGCAAATACAATAATAGAAGTTAAATCTATTATCATAAACTTTGTTAGAAAGAGGTCCTAACCTCTCAGGATGGGATACAGACCCTATTAAATATAGTTGAAAATATATCCTGGTTTGGCAGAAACTCATTTTTCACTTCTTACCAACCAGCACGAGGACTAAATTTATGCCTCAGTTAGTTCAAACATTGCATAGAGAATGAGGCAGGGCTGTACAATGAAGATAAAATCCTGGCTTGGCTGAAGCCAATGGCAACAGGCCCATCAGCTCCAAGGGAGCTCCTCGAATCACAGCAAGAGCTGAGGAGCTCCTGCCCAGGGATGCTGTGTGGTGTGTGAGGAGCCTCGTTCCCCACAAAGCATTCGGGACACGTGAGGAGACACTCTCTGAGAGGAGGAAAATCTTCTTGGTCATGCATCACATTGCCATTTGGGAAAGTCACGTTCTCTGCCTGTTTCAAACTCCCTGTATAAACTTGGGTTGCTCACTTTTCCCAGGGTTTGTACTTCTGAAATGCTCAGGAAAGGCAGTTGTCCCCTGCACAGCAGTGCAGTGACAGTGAGCCATCAAAGAATGACAATCAGCAGAACAAAATGAAGTCAGGATGGGAACTAGACATTCCTGGTGGAATTCATCTCACCTGATATTAGCCAGCTTCCATTGCCAGTGCAGAGAGGCATCTCTGGAGAGGGTTCAGCTCCCCCTCACCATCAGATAGATGGGAGTGACCTTCCACCAGTCCTCAGCCACACAGGGACATCAGCCTTCAAGCACTAAAGTCAGGTAAGAGAATTCCCACCTTCAATAACAAGAAGCGACTTTCTGGTTCCAGGCCACTAAAGCTGCTCATTCAGCTGCTGGCTCAGGTTGTAGCTCTGAGTTCCTTGGAGCAAGTCACAAAATTCACATGGAAACAACAGGATGAAGCCACACAACAAAATGCAGCATGTGTCCCCTGTGCATGAAGCTCTAGCTGAGGAGGAGACCTCACCTTCCCCCTCCTTGCTCGGGGGACCTGGCTTTGCACCTCAGTAGTCTTGAAAATGGAAAAGGTGTTGAGAGAATTATTTTTGAAATCGCACTTTTCTCATGTGAAGGTTTTTAGTAGCTTGACCTCCATTATTAATTGGAACAGAATGCAAAACATCTTCAAGCAACCCTTCTAAACAGCAATGTTTATCTGCTCAGAGAAGCAATTAGGGAGGCTCTGGGTTGTAAAAGCACTGAATACTATTTCTAGTTAAATGCAAGGACATTCATTACGACTGCCATTACCTCAGGACTGTAGCTCATACCACTGAACTTACAAACCCGTCCTGTGCACGTTCCCAAAGTCACCTCTCAGCTCTGCACATGCTGGGCAGTGCTTGGCTCCCCTCCAGCCTCCCCCCAAAACGATGAACACCCAGGTGTCTCTGCACCATCAGAGACCATTTACTCAACCTCCCTGTTTATGATTTTATCTCCCACCTAATTACAGCTGAAATAACATAATAAGATTTGTTCTCCCTGTTCAAGTCTGATATATTTAATAGATTTTTCAATATTGGTTTATCCAGCTATGTCAAAATGACAGCCCCACTTAATGTTAATCAGAGGTTGCGTGTGAGCATCAGCGTTGAGCTCTGCACAGCTCAATGGAATTATCAGAGTTGTGAGACACCGTCGATATGTTTTGATCTCTGTGTCAAATGAATTTGGTTCCTTGTTAATTTTTTCCCTTTATGTTTCACTGCTGTTTAATTGTTTTGTCATCTGTGTGTGTGCTGCTCTGTGTAATTGCAATATTGGATGTTCAGGCAAATCAGAGGGCATGGTGTGACATTCACTGTTACTGAAGATCAGGTATTTTTCTCGTACCTACACACCAGCAGCACACGGTGTGAATATGCCTGGAAAGTGCAGCTCCAGATTCCAAGGGTCTGTTAAAAATCATTCTGATGGTTCTCTAACATCACTCAGCTACCAAAAAGTATGATTAAACAACCCACAGGGCTTTGGCATTAGTGAGAACTACCTGAACTTAAACCAACATGTAGCCAGCCTAAGAACTTCACTGTGTCCACAAATCAGGGGTAAAGGGCAGAAGATCTTGAGTTCTTCTACAGAGCTCACTAAACCCACCCTTCCATGCTCGAAACACATGATCAAACACAGGGAGCTGGAAGGAATTTCCCTCTTCCTCAGCACTGCACAGTTGCCTGCAGACCATGAGCACAGACCTGCAGACCAGGAGCGAAGAGAAGAGATCGTATCCCCCAAAGCAGCAGTTCTTTAAGTACATTGGTTTTAGAAATAAGGGATGACCAGCATGGAAAATCCTCTCACCCTCTCATTAAATGGTAATTTAAGGGCCTGTTCTAACTGCACCAAACAAATCCCTGTTCTCCGTGGACTTTAATTAGAGCATGATCCTTTCCCTAATGAACCCACATGCAGTGTAGGTCCAGTATTTTTTCCATCTCTACATTAAAACTCCTCAGCAAGGCTGACTTTGTTTTAAATGAGTGATTTCTCCTATTGACACAGACTCAGAGAAAACACCTCTGAGACCATCGAGTCCAGCTGCTCCTCCAGCACTGCCAAGCCCACCAATAACCCATGCCCCCAGGTGCCACATTTACATGTCTTGTACTTGAAGTATCATATCATATCACCATGAGAAAGCTAAATCAGACCTGCATTTAGATCCCTATTTTATCAAAATCCAGCATGTGAAAGTGGATTCACACAGATGTGCTAGCACAGAGATGCAGTCAGCCAGCACTGAGCACTGGGGGCCTGGATGCAAACATAATCTTCATCCTCAACCCAATACTCTCAACTGGGCCCATCACACAATATATTAAGATTTAACTTAAATGAACCAGCAGTAGGAAGCTGAAGACAAAGCAGCTGAAAGACAGTCCTGTTTGATACGTGTCACTGTCAGAATCTTTGAGAAGTGTCAGACAAGCCAACACATGGTCTATCCATCACGAGACTCTCTTTGGATTGACTGACAGATCGTATGAAGCACTTGCAGTTAACTTGGGCTTAAAATGTCATCAGGGGATACTGAAAACTTGCCTACTACAGTCTGCTTTGCTTAGCCTGGCTAATAGTTTTAGAGACCCAGATATGTACTTGCCCCTGATTTCCTAATTAAATCATAATTTGGATGCAATATTGAATGTACATGAAAGGCCAAAGCAGATAGGGTGGGATCAATTATCAGAAATACATCAATAATTTCATTTACTCTTTGAGGTCTGAGATGTAGGATGCTTTCTAGGGCAAAAGAGCCAGGAAATTAGATGGATTTGGGGGTTAGATGTTTTCTTCCCTAATTCCAATAATCAGCACATCCATGGCTGTGACATCTGGTTTCCAAATATTCTCTGAACACACAAATTAATTTTCTTGCACATTGTAACCCAAACAGCCGTTTCTCTAACAATGCACTCCAGCAAAAATCTGTGAGTCCAGCAAAAGCTGGAGTTGAAGGATTGTGTTCAAAAAGCTAACCAAGAGCTGCTGGCCTGTCCTGCAGCCACCCAGGCTTTCAAACAACTTGGTCTCAGAGTAAATTCAGATATTTAGAATTCAACAAATGCCATGAGACTATTTCTGGGAATAACACCAACAACACAAATAAACAGGACCAGATCTCAGATGAGGAAAACTAAATTACATTTTAATTGAGCAGCCTCTGTCATGATCTTCCAAAATCGTGGTGGGAGGAGGGGAGCTCAACTTGAATAGCCCTTTAAAACCCTCAGAGTTGGAAAATTTTGAGCAACAGCTCTGTGAGATTTGAGCTGAACCACCAGTGCTCAAACTGGACAGTTCAAAACAAAGGGACACTTCTAAAACCACCAGCCCCGAGGCTTTACTCCGACAGCTTTATTCTTACACTCCTCTCAGTCGCAGCCAAATCCCAAACTGTTTATCAGCAACTCTCACAAGGTTTTGCTGTTTTACTAAATTGGCCTTTAGACTCTTCCTCTGCATCATCAAGCAGTATCTCAGAGCCACATTTGGGGCTCAGCTCCACGCTACTCATGGCAGCAACACCCCCACCACTGTGCCTGGATGCCAAACAAAAGAAGAAACCCACTGGCTCCCCCTGCTACTGTCGCAGAGAACTCTGAGGGAACACGAGATGCTGTGACCACGGTTCTGGAGGCCTTGCCGGATTCGATAACGTGGTTTGGGCTCCACAGAGCTCTGAGTGCTGGCAAGGCTGAGCTGGCTGGGGCTGATTTTGCAAGGGCTGTTGCAAAGCACATGAGGGAGGACTGTGCACAGCCAGCCCAGCTTAACCCTTCCTCCCTCACAACCACCACGTTCTCAGACAAACACACATTTTTGTTTCCCAGGTGAACATTTCTTTTTCCCCCCTTGACAAAACAGGAGGCAGCTGCTCTGAGAGGAACCAATTTTGCTGACTGCTGAAGTGGAATCTGCTCAGGTGGCACATTGCACACAGGGAATCAATCAATCACAGACCACGGCATGGATTGGGTTGGGAGGGACTGTAAAGACCATCTCATTCCACCCCTGCCAAGGGCAGGGACACCTCCCACCAGCCCAGGTTGCTCCAAGTCCTGTCCAGCCTGGCCTTGGACACTTCCAGCGATGGGGCAGCCACAGCTTCTCTGGGCAACCTGTGCCAGGGCCTGCCCACCCTCACAGGGAAGGGTTCCTTCCCAATATCCCATCTAACCCTGCTCTCTGGCAATGAGAAGCCATTTCCCCTTGTCCTGTCACTCCAGGCCCTTGTAAATGGTCTCTCTCTCAATCTTTCTCATTGACAGCCTTCAAGTACTAAAAGGCATAACTAGGTCACCCCAAAGCCTTCTCTTCTGCAGGCTGAACAATCCCAATTCCCTCAGCCTTTCCTCACAGGAGAGGAACTCAGGAAACCGCTCCCTGTGTGCCAGTCCATGAAGCAACGCACAAACCAAACATTCCCAAAGCTTTCCCCAGATCCAGGTGTAACCCTGCTTACAGCAAATTTGTGCCAAATCATAACCCCTCACCTATCCCTTCTCTCCACAGCAATTCCTGCAGCTGAAGACTGTTACCCTCCCCTGACCTGTCCTGTGATGGCCACCCAGAGCCACCACCACACCACTGCTGTGTCCCCGGGCCCCTCACCACCACCACACATAAACCCACCCTCTCCCCTCCCAGAGCCATGGCAGGTTTTGTGGCCAAGGCCATTTGCAGCCATAAGTACCTGCTGGCAGAGGAGAGGACACGGGGGCTGCTCTCGAGGCCAACAAAGTCAATAGGATTCTTTCTCTTTGCATTAATAGGTTTGGGGTCAGCTGTTAGACAAACGGGTCAATACCAGTATCAATAATTACAGGTGCAGCCAAGCATGGACCTGCACTGTTCGAGGTATTAAAGGCCGGTTCCAAAGAGCACAGCAGCTCTTCCTCTCCCTGGGAGGCCACGGGGCAGATGTGCACCCACATTATCACAGCAGATACTATTTCATTGTGCTCCAGAAGGCCAGAAAGATTAAAACGAGTTGCCTGAGGTGACTCAGTAGGTGACCAGCAGCGTTGGGCAATTTCAGCTGTGCCTCTTCCTTCCTTTGCTCAGGACACATGGGTTCCCATCCCAGGAGCAAGCCCAGGATTAAACATGACTGTGTGCTGCTGAATCAAAAGGCAGCAAGAGCTCCTCCCTTGTTACTTGGCCTTGTTTTACTTGGTGCCCTTTGTAGTGTTTCTCAGAAGATTTAAAACAAAAAACATTCAATGAACTTCCTTTTTGCACTGGCTCTTTTGCATTTAATACAAGAGTTTACCTATTTGTATTTCAAATGGAATTTGAAATGAACACGACTGTATTTAATTCCTTGTTATTACTCTGGCAACATCAAGGGCCATCACTGCAGCTGTTAGAGGAGGTTTGCTACCAAGGAGAGCCATGGGCTCATGCTGCTCCTGAAGCTGAGGGCAGCCATCCAAGGCTCCTGCTCAGCACAAGATGTGGAGATGTGGATGCTGGAAGGAGGGGAGGGAGATGGGACACACAGTTGCAATTTTACCAAAGCAGCATTTTAATGTGTTTCAGTTGTCCAAAATGGTTCCTTAAACTCACCACCATTTCCTTGGTTTCCCAACCAAGACAGATCCCACCGGTTCATGTACCTCATGTGCTGTCTGTATGGCTGTGCTGCTTTTCCTCCACATCCACATGAGCTAAACTGTCCTGCTTCCTCCTATGGGGCCGTGCCAGACACATCCTGGCCTTCCCAGAGAGCATCACAACTCTGCTGCTTCAAAAAAATGTGTTCCCTTTGGAACAAATCTGATGTTTAAGCAAAGGAGGGAGCCAATATCCAATCATCACTTAGGACAAAATACTGCCATGCTCCAAGAGCAGCCCAGCCTGGCTCAGAGACAATTCTTGCAGCTCAACTGATGATTTTTATTTGTTCTCTTACCGTTCTCCTCACCATCTCCAAAATGCAATAGGCAATGGCCATCTGCCCATGCCAGTGCCACTGGCAAACATTTATCCGAGTCCTAATTACTTCCAGTGGTGGAAAAAGGATGTCAAATCTAATCCTGGCAAGCACTGGGGTATGTAAACCTGAGCTTTATCGTGCTCCAAATGCCCCAGATGGGGATTTCTTCTGTCTTTAGAGGTGGGGTTATGGTAGCATCAGCTACTGGCAGCAAGGAGTCCTTCCTGTTCAGTCATTCAAAGGTTTTACAGCTCCCTTACACTGCCCAGGCTGCCCCGTGAAGCCATTTAGTTTCCCTCCATAAATACACCCACCACTGCAACACTAAGGGCCACAGCACAGGACAGGGGACCCCCTTCCTCTCCAAAGGGGTTTGGAGGAGCAAATGAAGAGAAATCTGCTTAGATTTAAAACCCAGGCCCAAGAGTCACCTCAGCAACAAAAAGGTTGCCTGGGTATTTTAACTTCCAGTGTTTGGATTTTTATGAGGTGGTCTTGTGAGAGGGTGACTCTGTCACATTCACCTGGCAGAAGAGCTGCACACATTTTAGATACGAGAACAGACACACAGGTGCCTTTCTTCATTTACATATATAAATAAAACATACCAACATACCAGAAATTGAAAAGCAATATATATATATATATATATATTATCTATATATATATATATACACACACACACACATACATATATAACCTCTTCTCTGCAGTTTATTTTTATATCTAACAGTCCTTTTGCTTTCTCAGTACTGGAACACAGAAGCACATCTAAGACCCACAGGGCTAGAGGAAGCACTAAAAAAAAAGCAATCAGTAATAAACCCAAATCCATAAAAAAATGGATGCTTGTGTGCTCAGACTTGACCTCAGTTCCCCATCCCCACCTTCCCCCAAGCTCAAGGCACAGCACACACAGGCAGTGGTTACTGAGGAGCAACATCCTTCTTCCTCCACTCAGCAGATTTTAATTTCTACATGAACAATGTCCCATTTGGAAGCTGTTTGGGTTCCTGGGAATGCAAACACCCATCCTCACCCTACATTCCAACAGACTCCAGTAAACTTTGTAAACCACCCCAGGAATTCAAATAGCTTTGATGATCAGCACCTGTTTGCTGTAATCAGGGAAACAACCTGCTCCTTCCAAAAATTTCTGCACATCACACTCTGTGAGCTGAGTAACACGGGCAAGAAGAAAATTTGTGATGGGGTTTGAAAATAAACCCTGGATCAACCAAGCCTATTCACCAGACACCTTTCTCTCCAGCTTGACTAAAGGATCTTCACACCTTGAAAGATTGGTACAAAAGTGAGAAAAATAGGCTCTTTTCCCAAAGAAATCTGTTAGACAACAAGGTGTGATCTATAAGCAGGGAGGGCTTTTGTCTTCAAGGCAGCTTCACATCTTCTGGCCCAAATTTCTTTTGTGAGTGTCAGGGAGTCCCCACAAACCCAACCTGTGCCCACAGCAGGGCATGAACCATCAGTGGGGGAAGTGCTGCAACACAAACACCACACCCGTGTGTCTGTGAGCCCTCAGTCAGCCCAAGTCTCTGTCCCCTGGCCCTGGAGCTCCAGCTGCACTGAGACACCCCCTGACCAAAGGAGGGAACATCCAGGAAGGCCAATCCCATCAGGACAGGGGGATGTGCCATTGCTCCTCTTTTGTGTGCCATTAAATTGTAATAGGAGCATTAAGAGCAAATCCTGCATGGACAGACAAGGAGCCATTGGGATGCTCTCCTTTCCCTGCCAAACCTGGGGAAGTTGCTGTCAGAGGGGTGGCATGAGGGGTTGCAGCTGGGAGGCTGCCCCCACAACCCTGGACCAGAACCTCTCCTTCTCTAGCCCTGGAAACCTACTTCAGAAGAAGTTACCTTGCCACCTACAAAGCCAAAAAAGTGGTTAAAGAGCCGTGTCCTCCATCTGTGTTGATTTGATCCCTGCAGCCAGGCCGTGGAGTCAAGCACAGCCTGAGCCAGCAGTGCCTGCTGACCCCATGCAGGCACCACAGCTCTTGTGGGGCTGTGTCCTGAGCAGCACTTGCAGCAAAGCCTGCAACACACTCCTACAGCTTCTGTAGAAGAAAACACAGAAGGAAGAGCAACACACGCCCCTAACCTCCCCACCTCACCCCCAACATGACCCTGATCACACACACTTTCAGCCTGGCCATCGTGAGCTGCTGAGGAACACCAGGAGGGCTTGACAACACAAACAGAACTTCAGAGGTGGCACTGAAAGACAGACTTGATAGAGTTTAACCCACTCCCCCCATGACATACACCTTCAGGACCACATCTGGTCCCAAAGGAGGACAAGCAAGTCCAAGCAAGTCCACAGTGTCAAGTGAAGGAAGGGAGGAAGGGAGAGAGGCTCAAGTGATTATGCAAATCAAACTAAAATTGAAATTTCAGTCTAACCTGCTGGGAAGAAACCCACAAACTAGGGCAATTGGAAGAAGCAATTATTACTGGATATAAATAAGAGAGATAATTTCATTTCTCATTGAAGCTATAAGGGCTTTGGGACCTCAGCGACGGAGCCGGAGAAGTTTCCAGTAACTCAGGGGGTGGCTACTGCTCCTCCTCTACAGCAATGGCACGTGCCTTATTCCCACAAGTACGGATGAACCAGCCCATCTGTTTTCACCATGGGACACACTTTTACCTTTCTGGCCCCGAGGCCCCCAGCTGGATGTTCAGCATATGCTGCTGCTGCTGCCACGCCAAACCACCACGAGAGAAACACCAAAACAAGCCCCTGTTTTGGCACCATCTGATATTCAGGGAAATGGACTGGATGGGGAATTTAGGATGACTGAAGGTTTCATGCAGTCCCTTGTGAGAAGTTATGACCTATTTCCTTCCTTTGATTTTATATCCTTCCTGAACCGACTTTTGGATAATTCAATATTAAAAATGCATTGCCCTATAAATAGGCAGGGTAAAGAAACATCCCTTGCACTTTAAATCACTCTGCTCAAGATTACATTCAAGCCTCATTACTCTAAAGAGACCTGGGATCCTCTTCCAAATGACTGAATTGGGACAGACATTTTTCTGACAAGATCCTAAAAGTATTCAAGTCCATCCAGGCAGCAACGTCTGGCTTTTGTTTGAAAGAAGAGGTATCTTGTTCTCAGCAATGCTAGAAAAGCAATGTCATGTCATGTTTACTACTTCCCCTCTATTGACTTCTGCAGCTGGTGAATTTTTTATGATAGAAATTACAAATATTTAGCCTGCTGATGGCAGGATGAGCCAAGTATTCCCAAGGCTCATGCACACCAGCCTCCTTTGTTCCCTGGTTTCAGCTGCCCGTGTTAGATCTGCTTACACCCTTGCATCTGCTGGCACAACAGTCAGGAGGATGCACTAAGCCATCCATCCCAGGGAGCTGCACCACAGCAGGAGCGGGTGTTCTTCCCCCTTTCCACGCTCATGGAATGCTTGGAGTGAACTCTGGCACTGCTCCAGGCTTGGCACACACTGCCAGGGCAGCAAGCGGTTCTGCCAAGCACCAGGTCAGGGGTGGCAACAAACTGACTGTGAGAGGGGATTGTCCCACTCTGCTCTGCCCTGGGGCGGCCTCACCTCAACATTGGGGCAGTTTGGGGGGACACAATGGAAGGAGAGATTGAGCCATTGGAGAGTGTCCAAAGGAGGCCACGAGGATGGGGAAGGGCCTGGATTTGGAGCCGTGTGAGGACACTGAGGGCACTTGGGGTGTTCAGCTGGAGCAGAGGAGACTGAGGGGAGACCTCCCTGCAGTTCCAACTGCCTGGGCAGGGGCAGAGGAGGGGCAGGACTGAGCTCTGCTCTGGGGGGAGCAGGGACAGCCCCCAGGGAATGGCTGGAGCTGTGTCAGGGCAGGCTCAGGGTGGATCTCAGCAAAAGGTTCTTCCCCCAGAGGGTGGTTGGCACTGAACAGGCTCCCCAGGGCAGTGGGCACAGCCCCAAGGCTGCCAGAGCTGCAGGAGGGTTTGGATGATCCTCTGGGGCACAGGGGGGGACTCTTGGGGCTGGGGCTGTGCAGGGCTGAGGGTTGGACTCCAGGATCCTTGGGGGTCCCTTCCAACTGAGCACATTCTGGGATTCTGTTGAGTGTGCAGAGACCCCAAACAGGGGCTCACCGTGCGACTTCTGAGCTGGCTGGGAATTGAAGCCAAGCTTAACATGGGTCTGGAGGCAAAGCCTGCAAATCCTCACGTGGAAGATGCCCCAAAGGTTGTAAGAGTGCCAGTTGTAGAGGGTGAACAGCAGCATGTCTCCTTAGACTCCTCCAGCACAGAACAGCCCCAGTGCAAATGCTGGGTTCAGTTTCAGTAAATGTCATTAAACACAAGTTCTTCAAATTCTGTGCAGAATGTTTTCTTTTTGCCCCAAATACTGTCTGCATGATGCACTGCACCATATGAGTTGAGCAACTCTATTATTTTTAATTCCTCCATGACAGCTGTTGTTTATTATTAATTGAAACATTTTTTTTTTTTGTCTAGATGAAAATATCTGTGATTTGCATTGTGGGGAGAGCATCCCCCACACTGGCAGAAAGGCCACGTCTGCGTTCCGCCCTGGAAACGTGACGACAACAAGGATGAACAGATCTGAAGCAGCTTCAGTCAGGCAGCCCTGGCAGCAGCAGAGGCTGAGGAGATGGAGCTGAGAGCCCAAGGAGGGCACACACTGGGGTGTACCTGAGCAGCCACCCAGGCTGAACCCTGTGCCGGTGAGTCTTCATTATCACCGGTATCCAGTCCAGCTGGATCAATGGCAGATGGATATTCCAGCATCCAGCTGCAGCCCTGGGGCTGGAACACACGATGGAGAGGGAGTGTCTGAGGGAGACGTGTTTGGTCAAGAGGAGAGGAGTCTGAGGGGACCTTCCTGCAGCCTTCAGCCCCCTAAGGCAGGGTGTGGAGCGGATGGAGAGAGGCTCCAGAGGAGCAAGGACAAGCAGGTTGCAGCGTGAGACACTGCAATATAACTTTCACTGTGACAGTGATCCAACACTGGCAGCCCAAGGAATTGGCACCCTTGGATGTGTTCAAAGCTCAGTGGGGTATGATCCTGAGCAAGCCGATCTAAACTCCACGTTGGCCTTCTCTGAGGAGAGGGTTGAGGAAAAGGACCTCCAGCCCAACTCCCAGTTGGATCACAGACCCTTCTAACCCTCACTACTCATCATGATTCCAGTCATGCTTCAGCTCAACTTCAGACATACCAAAAGTATCAAATTTTAGTACTTGGTAATGAAACACTTTGATGTAGGAAAGCAGGCGGTTCAAACCATACTAAATAGCAGCTGCCCTTAATGATTCAACAAATAATCATGTGTATCTAAATACACATATTTTAGAAATGTAAATAAATGCATTAGCTACGTATCAAATCACACCATATTATGCTGGCTCAATAATATGATCACTCAATATACTAAGAAATGCAAAAACAAAAATATGTGAGAAAGGCACACA
Organism: Pyrocephalus nanus; assembly: GCA_038380795.1. Lineage (NCBI taxonomy): Eukaryota > Metazoa > Chordata > Aves > Passeriformes > Tyrannidae > Pyrocephalus > Pyrocephalus nanus. Next base: position 10,049,221 of record CM076281.1, read on the forward strand.
CATAAAACTACCCTTCAAACCTCTCCAGTTAAATTCTGACATTTTCCAGATCTACATATTTTCACTTCCAAAATGTTTCTCCATGGAAATTATATTGGAATCAACACATTTTTTTTTCCAAACATTTATTTTATAACAAATATTTGGGTTTGTTTTTAATCAAATAGGTTTTGGCAAAACATTTTTCCAGCTCTGCACGTAACACCTTCCCTGCTCCTACAGGAAAAAGAAAAATGCTCTGGGCTTTTTTATCACTGCAAGTGGTATACATAGGATGTGTTTGTCCCATATATGTATATGGGACACATATGGACAACTCCAGGTTGAGCAGTGGCCACCCCAGGACATGGAGACTTCAGGGACCCTGTCACAGTTACCAGCTGTGATGCTCCAGCCTCTTTATCCATTGCAGACACCAGAGCACAGCCAGAGCCAGCCCAGCTCCTGTGCAGCTCCCCAGAGGGCTGAGCCAGCCCAGGGACACTGGACTCGCTCATAAAAGATTTATCTACTCCATTTCCCTGCCAGCAGTTCATCTACATTATTGTACAAGCTGTACTGAATTACAACACAAGAGTGGAAAACACACCGTGTCAGACCTGAAGGTGGTATATAAATCTATAAGTTTCCCTGGAAGCCAAACTGCTATGCTGGTTTACACTAATGAGGCATTTAGCCTGGATTTTTAATCCTAATATCTCACTCTTTTCCAAATTATCTCAGCGACAGAAGCTCCTGGTTACAGCTGCTGCATCCTACAGGTTGCAAATTGGAAAAACGGTGCCATGTCAATGAAGATCTCTTCCAGCCCTTTTGCCATACATAATCCTTTCAACTGTTTCCAGTGTGCTTGGCTCTTTCAGGACTGACTGAGAAAACTCACAGTGTTTAAACCACTGCACACAAATAAATCACTGGGCTGTCTTCTCTTTCCTGACTCATTATATACAAATGTAATTTTTTTAAAGAGAAAATCTCATCAGCCCAAGGATTCAGTGACTTACAAACCAATTACAATTGAAAATAGTAAGAACTGACCCAATGTTTGTTTTTCCCAAAGCCAGCCCCTGGCAGCATCCCTGCACTCCAGGTCTGTGTGACAGCAGCTGATTCCTCTGAGGCTGAGAGCACTGGGTATGAGTCCAGTGCAGACAGTGAGGATCTGTTACCCAGGCCAGCATCTCTACCAAACCTGGCTCTCTGGGCTGAAGCTGCAGAGTCTCACCCTCCTCTGGAAATGAAGGGGCTGCAAACCCACACATTGCTGTGAGACACATTGCAATGAGACTTACCATTTCAAAGAGAGGTGCAGGGGAAGCAACAGGCTTGTATCTCAGTGACCCAGTGGGTGAAAAGATGATTTTATACAGATAGACATATATAACTCTATCCAAGCATCTGTATATATGTATATAGGCACCTTTGGCACGTGACATTTCCCAGCAGAGGCTCACAAAGGACCTCTCCATCCTTCTGCCTCCCCCAGCTCCATCCTCCCCTTTCTGTTTGCCATCTGGTACCCATCAAAGGCAGTTAGACCCATGACACATGTGTGCTTACCAAATCCTTTAAACCTAACTAGAGCCCTGTTTTGTTTCTTCCTCATCAGAAGCCACAAGGAACCCTGATTCAGTACATCTGGACCTTCTAATAGGGTAACAGCCTGGCTGTGCCAACTCTGCTTTCTGTCTGACTCCATCTTAATCATTCACAAATCACAAAAGAATTGGGAGGGGAGCAGAGCCAGCACAGCAGCACCACAGGGATGTCAGCTGAGAACAAAACAGTGGCCACAGATAGAGTTTGGAGGAGTGCTGGCATACAGCAAACCCATCTATATCCCTTTTTATACATGTGCCAGTGCCCTCATTTATTGGTCCCTCGTCAGGTGACTGGTATTGCAGCAAAGCTCCCAGGTTTGCAGTTTGCCCTGGAAAGGCAGCCTGATATTCCCTATGTGAAGGTGCCACAACAGCAAACTGCATCTGGCTGCAGGAGCCTGTGCTGGGATGAGAAGCCACATTCCCAGGGAAATGTAAGGAAATACAAACAGCTCCTCCCAGCTTTAATCAGAACACTCATTTAGTGTTGCCTGTGATTTCATTGCAAAGGTTTCCACAACTATTTTTCCTTTACTCCCATTACTCGTTTTGATCTACCCCTCCAGGAATCATGTGGCTTGGGACTCCCAGCTTCTGATAAAAACAATTTCTAAATATCAGAGAAGAACTTGAAAATACAACCCAGTGACAGATTCAAAGCCCTCTCCTTCCTTTCTTCCCATTTTGATGATTGTTAAACTGGTATCACACCTTTGTGTGGGGGTCTGACTCCTGAGTTTTACATTACAGGGCTCGAAACACTGTAAGTCAATGAGCTGATACCGTGGATTACATCCCATTATCCCTCAGCCAACGGGGAGAACCACACTGGTATAGTGTAAGCTCAGTGGGGTCAAACCCATGCAGCAATACAGAACAAGGAGAGTGTTATCATTGGCACTGAAAAGATCCACTGGAAAGTTTCCTTCTCTCCATTTGCTCCATTCAGCCCCTGACACTCTGTTACCTTGTCCACATGACAGGAACTCATCCAGGGGTCACCCATTGAGCAGTACAATATAACACAGCCTGTACATAAACACAGCCCTCTCCTGCTATCATCTGACCCCGAGACCAACACAAAAGGCAGAAGAAAGATCCAAAGACAACCCCAGAGCTGCTGCTCCCCATGGGCAGGTGCTCAGCTTCCCACCCCACGGCTGTTCTCTTCATCCCTAAAATGGCCACGATCTCCTCCAGGCACACACACACACAGAAGGATGGGTGGTTTTGATGTTTGACCAAAATAGGCCAATAAAGACAAGACATTAATCTGTCTGAGAAAAAGGGGGAAAAAAAGCTCAACAAAACAGAGGAGGGGGTCTTGACTTCACGCCAGGAGCTTGAGGACTTGTATTTATTTATGCTTTTCATGGGAAAGCCGTTCAGAGGCTGTAATCCATGACATCTGGCAAAAGAGAAAGGAAGGACCTTTACTGCAAGTTGACTGATATTTAATCCAAAAAAAAGAGAAAAAAAAAGGTCTAATTGGTGGTCCTGCAAGCAACTGCAGGCTCTGAATGCCAGGACATGGGACTGTCCCACCACAGCAGAGAGCACCTCCCTGGCCACAGAGAGCACGGGCGACTCCACGGGCTGACTGCAGAGACGTGACAGAAAGCAAAACCTGAGGTGGTGGATGAAGAAACGGCACAACAGGGATAATTAGTCTGTCTAAACTTCTGACTGGAGGGCTGGGATCATGCCTGAAATTCCCCAGCTATGCAAGAGCCTTCGATCCGGCTCGACTGCGCCCTGGCAGCTCAGGCTCTGCACCAACCCACCTCTGCAAACCTCCACGTGGGACCCTGGTTTCTGATGCTGAGCAAATAAACACAAGGTATTTCTTTTTTGAACAACAGGACCACTCAAAGTGGTGTGCAGCTCTGCAAGGCCAGATACACATCGACTCGAAGTCTGAAATTAATATGGAAAGTGATTCATAACAGGAGGAGACAAAACAAGCCTATTCATGCTACTCCATGTCAAGCCATCTTAGAGCTATTTTGGATCCAAATCCTCTCTTCTTTTCCAAAACCACAAAGAAAAGCAAACAGATGTCAGCCATTGCAGATTTGCAAAGAAATGAACTGCACAGCCCATAATACCAGTGTTTTTCTTCAGCTCTTTGCACTGAGGGCTAGGAAGGCATTTCTTGGAGCCCTGCTGTGTGTGCCGGGGCTGCCACAGCCGTGGGGCTGAGCCAAGGCCGTGCCTGATCCCCGGGGACCAGCACAGTCCCACGCCCAAGCTCCGAGGGTGCCATCGCATTATTTCCTGTGGAGACACGATGGGAAGGGAAAAGACACCCTGTCAACAGGCAATCTAGAAAAATACAAGTATTTCAGAGTTAAGGAGCAATTTCAAAAGCACACACAGGGCTCAACCCTCGAAACTCCATTTTCAAAAGCTGCTTTGAAGCACCACAGCTTCGGCACCACTGAAAGTCACTGAGGGAGACAGAACCCAAATTGCTTTGCAAAATCTTATCCATATGCAATTAACATTATTGTGAAGTACTTTTCATGTTAGCTTTTTTAAGTATGCTGGGTGTAGATATTACAGCACGAGAGCCCGTCACTCCCTTTAAAAGTGATATTTAAAAGTGATTTAAAAGCGATATTGATTTCTAAAAAGCAAATTTAAATAGAGTATTCAGAAACTCTTTGGTTATACACAAAAGGATTCTCTTTTATTGAGTCGTCCCCTTCTCCTCTCATCTATCTCATGGCAAATTTTGGACCACTAAGGGTCAGTCTTGAAGACCAATCCCTCAGTGCAGCCTGTGTGCTGTGAATATGAGGGCTCAGAGAATTTCATTCCATCTAATGCTCTGGCTGCTTCTAGAACAAGTGTGAACAGCACTCCAGAAGCAAAGTGAGTTCACTCAGATTCTGCATTCCCTTCCCTGTGCTGTTCCTGATTTTCATCCATTTGTCACCGTGGCACAGGGGGAGCTGCTCCCAGCACAGCTGGAATGGGCCAAGTCAAGTTGCCATGTAAAGGTCCAGGACACGTGGGAAAGCAGCCAGATACAGCTACCCTGGTAGGTCCCAGAGGCTACAGATTTGCTTAATAGAAATTAAGGGTCGAGAGCTGTGTCAGGAGTTGCTATCCCCCAGGAACCACCAATGCCAGCCAGCAGTTCCAGCTGAGCCTCCCCCAGGCAGCAGGTCCTCACACACCCCCTCAGCCTCGGGGCTTGCAGAAGAACAAAAGTGAGCCACATCTGGATTTTTTTTTTTCCCCAACACCAGAACAATTAACCTATTGTTCACCTCCAAATGCATTCAGAGAAGTCAGGAGATTGAGGGAGACAGTCTTGTAGCAACCACTACTTCATTAATAGCTACGGAGTTAAGTGCCCTTTCAAACCATTTTTGCTGTTCAAGTCTTCTCCTTTTTAGAGGCTGTGCATCTCTGCAGTACTCAAACCACTAGGATTACCTCATTAAAAAAAAAAATAAAACTAAGATTGCCACTTTGCACATATCCTTCCCCTGCAAAACTTACTTTAATTTCTAATTTACAACTACAAACCATAATCTTACATTAGAATTTGCATAAAAGTGAAGAGACCTGCAGTAAGATATTAAATTTTAAATTTGCACGCTAGGATGGCTAAGGAATATTAGTCTGTCCAAGAAGTTCCTGCCTGTAAACTTGAGAGCTGTACATGTAATGAGAGGAGGATTTGTACACTTGAGTGAAACCAAGCTGATTAAAAGGCTTTGGTGCAGTTGTTCCGAAGCAAGGATTCAGACTGTACATATGGATAGCAGGGCTGCTGCACAAGCAGACCAGTGTGCCACCCAATCCACCATTGTGTGGCCAGGGCTGGCCCACACAAGCAGTCTAAAACATAATAAAACCCCCAAATATAAATTAAAAACACAATGTTAATAAAGCTCTACAGCACGCTGTGGGCTGGAAAGGCTCAACATGAAACCACCAGTAAAATTTTGTTCCTATTTGCAGCTGCTGCCCCTCCAATGGGAAGATGGACAGGCACAGGGCATTGCTGCCTCTTCCATATTAAAGCCCTCGTTTGTGATTCTGGCTTTGCTGAGCAGCATGTCCTGGTCAGAGCCCTGTGCTCACGATGAATAATTTGGGGGCTGCTCGTGAGATGTGATAGAGCAACTGCAGAGGATGATGAACAAGCAGGACAACGCTCCGTGGCACAGCCCAGGCACTGCCATGGCTGGAGCCTCAATCCAGTGTCTGATGAAAGCCTCCCCCTCAAACCCCACCAGACAGCAAATGTTGCCCATTACAGTTCCTGTTCTGTCCTTCCCGAGGTCAAAACCTACTGCAGCATGTCACTGGAGAGCTTCCATCTCCTCCTGGCCACCCACAGGGCTGGAAGGGAGCTAAAGGCAGGGCAGAGGCTGAGCAGATTACACACGTCGTATTTCAGCCCTTAAAATGATCACTGGGGATCTCGCAGGCACAGCTGAACCCCAGCCAACAGCCAGGCGGGGGGACTGAGCCACTGCCTGAAAGAAGTCAGGGACCTACAGGGTTTCTGCCCCGAGCTGGAGGAGAAAAGCCCCTCCCGTCCTTCCCCAGGGGTGTTGGTGCTGAGCCCAGCCCGGGCAGGGCCCAGGGGTGCCCAGGGATGCCTCCACCACGCCCGGGCTGCCGCCTCTCACCCCCCTCCCTCGCCTGTCTCAGTCTCAGCTGCTCACCCAGCCTCCCTCCTCGCCGTGATCAAAAGGGACGAGAAATCATTCCCACGACAGGCAGCGCTTTGTTCTCTCTCACCAGCCTATTTTTTGCCGCCAGACTCCCTTTGCCGGTATCTGTGCCGACTTCACTCCGTGCCTGTGTCACCACATCCCCTGTACTCAGCTGTCAGACACACGTTGTCCTCCTACCTATTCCTGTTGGCTCTTTAAAACCTTGTTAGCTCAATTGCACACTCAAGACTTCCATTATGTTGTCTTTGCCACAAAGAAAACACAGGTTTAACAATCTTCTCATTTTCTACCTGATTATAGTTCAGAGGAATTAATTTTTCTAAGCTGAAGTGTTTTTTAGTCCCCAGTTCAGTAAACCATTCATTTAATACCACTGGAGTGATATTAAAGGCATCTTTTCAAACCAGCAAAAAGATGAAAAACAAACATCTTGAAAGTGGGATAAACTGTCTCACCCTCCACAGTTGAATTTGTTGGCCTCATCTGCTCTCTGGGGAGCTCCTGAGATGCACCTGGAGGCTCGGCACACACGACCTTGTTCTCTGTACCAGCTCTGAGCCAGCAGACAGCAGCAGGTCTGATCATCACTGTCCTCATTTTAGGACAACCACCCTGACCTTCCATGCAGCCACATCATCCCTGGTGGACACAAAGGTTCCCAAAGCCTAAACTCCAGCCCCCGGTGGGATGAGCAAACACCACACAAGCACCTGTCACTCTGCAGATGGCAGGTACCAAGCACTGAACTTAAAAACAGCCTCCAGAGGGTTTGACAATCTAGAGCTCAACCACCCAGAGACCAGGATGGCTGTCAACCACCTCCTCACACGGCCACGTGTCCTCACACAAGGCAGCCTGGTCAGAAAGCATGTGGATCTACGATGCAAGAAGTCAAATCAGTGACAGTCCAAACGGGGGGGAAAAGGGAGGAGAAAGGTGGTGTCTCAATGTCAGTCCCTCATTTGTATCACAACAGCTTCACCTTTTAGGCAAGTCCCAAACAAATCAAAAATAGCCCATGGCCTTCTGCAGTTTTGAGCGTCCTCCTGACACGCTCGGTCAGGTCACAGCTCAGAACTGGGGTGATGCCCCTGTGTGTATTTTTCCCTGAAATCCTCACAGTGTCCCCAAGAACAGTATGTGACCAGCAGATCTGTGTGATGACCCAGTTCCTCCAGCTCCAGCATCAGTACAGATCTCTCAGGGGTATCCTCCCTTTAAAGGTCACCTTCAAGTTCATCAGCAACATCACATTATATTAACAAAATATTAGTAGGAGAGTAATTTTCTCATCAAGAAAATTATTACTTTAAAATAAGACCAAAGAGTGTCTTAAAGACAACCCCTTTAGAAAGACCTTATAAATTAGTTCAAGAAATGCTCTCTTTAAAAATGTTCACAGCTATATTTTCATGATTTCTTTTTTCTCTTTACTTGAAAGAAAACCCTCTGCCACATTTACACATTAAGCTCCACACATTTCTCTGAACCACTGAGGAACTAAACAGGGTAGTGTTTGTGCTCATGCTGATTTTCAGAGGGGTGGACCCTTAACATCTAGGAGACCTGAGAAGGGTAGTAAAGAAAACCCAGCCAATGGCCAACAAGCTTAAATTCACTATATATACCTTAAGAAGAACAACGAGCTCCGAAAGCAAAGGCAACACTTACATGTTAGGGAAGCTAAAGGTGAAAAACACCCCAACAACTTATGACTGAGGCACTTTGGGTTTAGCTTCTAGCACTGGCTTGTTACTAGTCCTTACCCTGTGACCTTCACTGTGCTCTCCAAGTCTCCAAAGAGACTTCTGCATGTAAGGACTTGGTCCCCTAAGCTGGGCTTACACTCCTAAATACCTTCAAACATCTGAGTCTGAAACCCTTCAGAACACAGACATTAGTATTCCTTCCTCTTTTCCAGGCTATCTGAACGGTAATTGTTTCACGATGCTGGCCATCTCTGTGCACACAATCCCTCTGAGCTGGGTTAGTGCAGCACATCCGTATTTTTAAATCCCCTCTGCTGACACGTATCTGAACAAGAGCACTGTGCCAGCACGAAAGTACTCGAGTGAATCTGATTGCTGTCATCACAGCGTTCAACTTGAGTGACACGTTAAACATCTCAAACTGCACAGCAAAGAGGTCTGGACTAAAACTGAAATCCTGGCGTAGGGTAAAACACGGGCAGGGGTTTATTTTCCCTCTTGACTTTTATCTTCAGGGTGATCCCCCAAAGCTGGGCAGGAAGAGGGCACAGAAGCTGCTCAGAAATGACACGACTCGTCCAACTGACACAGCCACGCAGAGCTCGTGTGCACAGCCCTGGTCAAGGGACCCTGAACAGAAGATGCTGCTTTCAGATTTGCTGTCCTTTTAGTCCCACCCTGATTAATAAATCCTACTCACTAGTGATCATTTTGTAGCAGTCAAAGAATGCCTGGGCACAAGAGCTGTAACCTTCAGGAGTTGGGTTCAGTTCACCTGCAGCGTGGCACCAACACACACCGGTGCAAGCAAATATAACGAGCACACGGCATGCCAGAGGGTGCCAAATGCCAAAACTCATCTCCAGCCTTCAGTTCCTGTACCATTGCTCCAGTTTTTCACTTGCCTGAGGTCAGCAGAGGGCTGGAGGCTGCCTGCACACTGAGGCCAGCTCAGAGTTCCCTCAGTGACAAGAACAGCAAATACCAGCTTGAAGGGTCACAGATCCCACACCGCTCGAGTGATGGGACAAGGACTGGGAGAGCAAAACCCCTCTCCCTGTAAGTGAAGATCAGATTCACTTGAGGAATTTGAATGTCAACAAGTCTGTGAGACATAACAAAATGCAGTCCAGAGTCCTGAAGGAACTGGCTAATGGAGCTGCCAAGCCACTCTCCAAGACATTCTAAAGGTCCTGGCAGTCAAGGGAAGTCCTGGGTGAATGGCAAAAGGGAAACATTACACCCATCTTTAAGAAAGGAAGGAAGGACAATCCTGGGAACTACCAAGCTGAAAGCCTCACCTCTGTGCCTGGGAATATCATGGAGCAGACTCTCCTAAAAGCTGTGCTAAGGCAGACAGAGAACAGGGAGGTGATTTGGAACAGCCAGCACAGCTTCACCAAGGGCATGTCCTGCCTGACCAACCAGTGGCCTTCTCTGATGGAGTTACAAGGGACAAGGGAAGGGCTATAGAGGACATTCATCTGGACTTCTGTAAAGCCTTGGACACAGTCCCCCAGAACTTCCTTCTCTCCAAGGTAGAGAGAGATGGATTCAGTGGGTGGGCCATTAAGTGGATTAGGAATTGGTTGGATGGTCCCATCCAGAGCATCATGGTCAACAGCTCAGAGTCCTGATAGCCATCAGTAACCGGTGACCAGTGGTGTCCCTCAAGGGTCTGTGTTGTGCCACTGGTGTTTAATACTTTCATGAATGACACAGACAAAGGATCAAGGGAACCCTCAGCAGGTTTGCAGGTGACACCAAGCTGAGGGTGCAGTGACACACCTGGAAGATGGGCCCATCCAGATGGACCTGGACAAGAGCAAGAAATGGCCCTTGGGAATCTCATGAGGTTTAACAAGACCAAGTGCCCAAACAGCTCCACACTGCCATCAGCCATTCCCACTCCACACTGGAGGAACCAGCCTACTCGTGCCCATCAGCAGTGCCTAAGCTCATATCCTTGCATGGCCCTGCAAACCACCTGCCCTGCTGTGCTGCCCAGGGTGTACACTGGCCACTTGAACACCATGTGCATGGACCGAGGGCCTAAGGAGCACACACAGGAGGAAGAAGGCTTTGGCCATGCACATCTTGCCCATTTTAACTTAAACTGTGTCTCTAGTGCAGAAATGGGGGAAGGGAAGAGCCCAGGCCCAGAGCAGAGCTCTGCATCCCACTCCGGGTCTCCGGTGATGCAGCAGAAGAGAGAGCCCCAGCCATGTCCAGCCTGAGCAGCAGCAGGTTTATCCTGCCCGTCCCACTCCAGTATTTACTCTGCCAGCACAGGAGTTAACCCTCAGCCTTTAATGAGAACAGATCCAATGCTCCCAAGAAGCCTCTTGGCACAAGCTCTCATCTGTGTTTTAAATTCAGGCCTCAGAAGGCCAAATCTGCTCCGACACTGCTGTTTGGTTGCTGTTTGCTGTGACTGCCCTTTTTGGCCAAAGTGCAGCTGAGACGTCGACCCCACCACCCAGCACAGATGTGCAGGGCACACAGCACTCAATTAGGTCCAAATAGAGCCGTATATGTTTTTCTGGAAAACATTATGAAGAAAAGCTGCCAGTCCTGAATGCATATTATCTCTAATTAATCCCATAAAAAAAAAATTAAAAGGATGGTTGCTTGGTAGCCTCGCAAGAACTGTTTTGTAATTAATATGACCTTCATCTCCATATGGTAATTAGCAAACATTTATGTTGCCATTAAAAAGACCACGTTCATTACATAACTTCACTTTTTTCTATCAGCTAACAGAACCAGCAAAACCAATTTAGTCCAAGCCTTGAACTTTTGCAAATACTCCAAATAAATACATTCAAAACTACTTTTTTTTTTCTTTTTAACAGACACTTGCTGGCTGATGTGAAAAGCACCAGAAGATGTTTCCTGAGGCTCTGGCAGGAACCATGCACGCTCCTTCTCCTCCCGAGGAAACGGCTGGCACGGGGTGCTCCAGGAGCTCAAGCAGCAAGTTCCTGCTCACGTCCTGGAGCCTTAAGTTACCCAGGATCCCACTCTGGGAAGTCTCCTGACCTTCCAAGGGGCCACAGACCCACTCCTGGGTGATGCACACCGTGTGGGGACAGTTCCAGCAGCCTCTCACCAGCTCTCTGTCCCCTCATCCAGAGCAACAGTGCCGCCGTCTCCTTTCCAAGGGCCGGACAGGAATGTCTACAGAAAACACTGACATTTCACTGCTCATAACAACATCAATCTATTTTCTCCTCCTTGAAGCCAGATTGTTCTGCTCTGGGGAACACCAGTGGTCAGCATTTCTATTGATAGTTTCTCTGCTTATATTAATCCAAGGTTTCCTACGCTGTGTTTTTTTTGCGTGCTGCAATCACTCCTACTCCCTGCAGTGACTCACCATTTAACTGGTTTGCCAACAGAGGACCTGATGTACCAGTCGACAACAACAACAAAAAACCCATTATCACAAATACTTGTTTTTCACAGAGGTGGGAGAACTTGTGCTAAGTCATTCAACAACACCATAACTGCAAATGCAGGGGAGAGAGATGAGCGAAACCAAACAGCTCACTTGCCCACACACTTCCCTGCTCCTCTAACACATCTGTGAGTGAAAAACCCTAACCTTCCCATAGTTTGAGTTCTGCTAATAACAGTTACACTTTGCAAACATGCATTTCCTGCTCCTGATGAAAGCTGACAGCTCGGGGGGAGCGGCACGGGGGGAACGACACCAAATGACTTGTGCTAATCAGTGCTTTCATCAGAGTATGACATGGTGTAAATCTAATCCGAGGTAGCTTTCTCTTTTACTTGCAAGCTGAACATCAACAACAACAAAAAAGCATTTACTAATTGGAAAGATGATATGAAAATGCTAATAAGTCTGTTAAGTTGACAGGGCTGGGAGAATCTACATTTTATGTATATGTCTCTCTAATAATTCTTGCACTATAAATGATTTAACTAGGACTAACAAATGAGAAGAATATTTGACTGAGAATTGCAGAAGAAATTCAAAGATTCTCAGCCCTCCCTAGAGCTCACCAAAGCCAAACACCCAATTTCTTCCATCTTTCTTCAAATTCCAGTAATTTTATTCCCCCACAAGCTGCAGGTTATTTCCCATTTCCCACTTGGTTCGGGCTCCCATGAAATGGCTCAAGTGCATGAGGTTCAAGAAATCCATGTACAGGTTGATTAAACTGAGCAATGGGATGTTTGACTGGGACTCACAAACCCTGGATACTCACACTCAGCACGTGCAGCTGAGCACCAGGAAGGTCATGTTAAGAACTTACCCCAAAAGAAACACCCATCTCATGCATAAACACTGCACAAGACTTCAAAGAAGTTGCCTTTTTTTTTCTGAGGCAGCCAAAAAACATGTAGGACTGAGCCTGGTAACAGCAACGTGCTGTAAACTTATCATGAAAGCAGGAGAGAGAAACCAGCTACCAGCTGTGAAGAATATTTACAACTATAAATATTATATTTAGACTGGAGAGAGAGTAAATACCATGTTATGGAAATGCCTCCTTTATTGATCAGCTCATCAGAAAGGAGAAAGAGAGAATATAATCTGGCAGTGTTCAGCAGCACAGCATTTTGCTGACACTGAGAGTGTATTTTTGAGATACTGACTTTCCAGGAACAGCAACAGAGATCAACTTGCTGATGATCGAATGCAGTAACTTCCATTCCCACACCTGCAAGGAACACCTTGCTACCACTTATTGTGGAAAGAATGCAACTTGAAGAATCAAAGAATCATGAAAATGTAATTTCTATTGGTTTTACTTATTTTTACTCGATAGTATCTCTTAAGGCACCAATCCAGGGCAAAGTCCATATGGGATTTTTAAGTATTTTCCATCCTAAGAGCACCCCAGACCTGCCCTGCTGAGCTGAATCCACTGACACCCACTTGGAGCATTACACAAGAGGGGGATATGGTACAACAAACCATATGTACAGTAATGCCCTTCATTAAAAGCTCCAAGTGGAAAATTAATTTTCCCATTTTTTCTGTGGTTAAAAAAAAAAAAAAAAAAAAAGAAAGAAAAAAACCCCCACTGACCTACGTATGGAGATTAATGCAAATGCCACTGTCTTGTTTCAGTATGGTCTGTCCAACTTCTAGTAAAACTAAGAGAGATCGAAGTAATTAGGAGCTCGTCCAATAGCCAAAATTTTATGACTAAACATTACCAGTGTTGGCATTCCCAGAGCACCCTCACAGGCACTGCAGTGTAAATCCTCCCTGCTGCAACCCTGGGGAAGGGCAGCATCCGAAACACTCCTTTATTTTTTAAGGAATTAACTTTCTCTGGTAAAAGGTAGTAAACAAATGTCAATATTCTACTGCAGTACACCGGCATGAATGGCACTGTGGATACATATCAGAGCCTTGGAAACACCAAGAGACACGGGAAGCTGCCAAAATTCCCACTGTACAAATGAGATTGTTCAGCTATGGGAGTATCTGGACAACACACCTCTCTTGCTTCTCCCCACCCCTCTTCCAAAAGCAGAACAAATGTCTGTGCAGATCTGAGTTCATTCTACAAACCCTGAAATGAAACTTTAGAAATATAGAGAGCATGTAACCTCCAAATTTCCATGTCCCTCTGCTCTGGACATCAGTGGCAAATGTTTCCTCCCTAAGGCAATAGGATACCCCAATTGACATAATTCCAAGTGAAACCAAGGGGAAGGGAGGATAATCTGTATTGGCTTTTCCAATACAGGATATTCTTCTATTAGTTTATCAGAAGAGAATGAGTTTGGCAAAACCATCTCTCGTTTTATAAAGTCCTCTACACAGCTGAAAACTCGACAGCTGCTGGGAAAGGTGTTGGGTCCCCCTCTGAGGCAAGACAGGTCTGAGCGCTCGGGACTCATCACATTGGGATGCCCCATGGTTTGGGACATACCAGGCCAACTTGGCAGAAATCCTTGATGCTATGAGCCTCTCCCAGCAGTTTATTTAATCTGCATTGACAGTTCTCCACCTGAAACCAAAATGGGCAAGATGGGAGAAAAATTTCACCGCAAAGTGAGCTGGGACTGCTTATCCCACCATGTCCTGAGGAGCAACTTCTTCCCTGCCAGGTCAGCTGAACCAGTGTAAAACCAGAGCAGAGCTACAGTCCAGCTCCTCACTCAGGAATGTTTTGTGAATGAATCATCCTTCGTTTGTGTTGGCTGATTCTATGAAATCAGCTCAGGCAACTTCACGCAACTCATCATCCAGCCCCGTCTTGGGAGGGTTGGTTCTTATCAACCAGCTTTAATCCATTTCGAAAAAGCAACCATTATTCGGAATTTTTTGTTGTTCCTTTCAGACAAAAAAATATAACAACAAACATTTTTGTCTAAAACCCCCAGAAATGATGGAATTCTCTTCTAGTTTAAAATACAAATAAATCAGGTTACCTACATCAGCTTCCCAGAGACCTGGGAAGAAATGAAGTTGTATTCGTGACTCGCCTCTGTAATGCCCTTCAAGGCTCCTTGATCACAGGTAATACAAACATTTATTGCCAAAAAACCAAAGCTGTAAACACATGAAAGCTTGCTGCTTTCAAGCAAGAAGCTGCTCCAACTGCTCACCGCTAAATCCCAATCAGGGATGGATTTTCCATGCTGGCAGAGCTCAGAAAAACAGTCAGAAACCCAGTGTTCATCTGAAATGTTGCCATCGTGGGGGAGACAGATACCAGTCATTTTCTAGTGAAGATTTTCTTACCGCTGAACAGGGAAGCTGAGATTAAAGGTTCGCTATTCCCTACTGAAAATTAATTTTCTACAGTTGTTAGAAAACTTGTTTCTCTAGGAAAATGACTCACTTGACTAGATAAACACTTCTATCTCCTCCAGGAAAGCATGTTTCCTTGAACCTTGTGACCTTACACATTATACACTTTAGTATCATCACAGAACAGTATTTGGCTTTTCATGCAATTTTAGAAGGTAAAATCCCAACTACCGTTGGGAAAACATTTGAAATATTTTTTTTAAACTGCCTTAAAAAGAATTAACACACTTGTTTTCCACCCCCTCAAACCTGCTACCTTCTTATTAATTACCAGGCATGCTTCATGAGCACTTTCAAGGTGGAAAACAAAAGAATTGGGAGCAAAAGGAATGAAGTGGTGCATAAAACGTCTTGTGGAAAACAGAAGGGTTTTTTTAGTTTTAAAACTAACTTGGATTTTAGTGTGTATTTCACACCTCCAGCGTGGACACAGATTATGCTGGTGGGACAGGCAGAGCTGCTCATACTCCTGCAACAGCCAAAGCCAAAAGGGCTTCCTGATGTGAACAACTGAGCTCCCAAACCCCTGGGACCTCCTGGGAGGTTGGGGATGGCCACTCCAGAGCACCTTCCTGGCACCTCCTCAGTGCTCCATCAGAGAGTCCATGTTTGCCCAAACCTTCAGCTGCTCCATCACTCACCCTAAACATGGGATCCGGCTGGGTCTGGGAGCACGGGGGAAATCCAAGGCCCAGCCCTGGCTCCAGAAGCAGAGGGATGAAGGCTCTGCGTGAGCTGGAGCTGTGCAGCAGCAGACTGGGTGCCTCTACTTCAATATTTGGATGATAGATCCATATCCAGCAGGGATAGAAAAGTCCTTTAGAAAACATAATATTCAATTTCCTTTTCATGTCAGGGATGCAAGCCAGGCTTAGTACCTTAAAAACCTGCTGCTGCAATAATCTCCTCTGCTTTTTTTTATTCTTCTTTTTTTTCTTCCTTTTTTTTTTTTTTTTTTAAATGAGGAAACGCTGCTTTCATTCCCCTCTGAGAGGGCTGATCTGAGCGTACAGGCACTGACGACACCAGTGCTGCAAAGAGTTTTTTGAAGGAAGCCAAAACCAAAGTGCAAGAGATTAAAGAGACAACTCCCTCACAAGCCAAATGATTAAAGCCTTCGCTCTTTGGAACAAGAATTTCCTTGAAATAATAAAAAACAAAAGGAAGACTAACACTGCTCTGGGTCTCCATCAGTTTACTCTGCTGCGTTCCAGGCTTTTTTTTGGAGTTCTCCACTCCCATTGGACACCCCATGGAAATCACTTATGGATACAGCAGGATCTGAAGCAGGGCCACAGCTGTAATATATTCTTTGGCATTTCCTTCGCATGCACAACATATTAATAGGAGTTTTCTTTGGGATCTGGATTATGCTGCAGAGATGTAGAACTATCAACAGGCTGGAAGAGCCAAGACCTAACCCTTTTAATTCAGAAAGTTCTTGCGGATTCAGGATTCTATACTCTACCTCCCTGCCCCAAGCTGAAAAAGAAAATCTTCTGTTTGAGTATCCGAGCAAATTTCTAAGAGCCTGTTTGCCAAAGGACAATTTTTTGCGGTCTATAAAGGTAAGATTAATATCATCCAAGTGCTCATCCTGCAAGCAGATCTGCTCTTTGGCTACCAAACGTGCAAGAAATGCACAGCTGACATGCATTCCCCTGCAGGAATTCCTCATTACATTACCATTTGAATTCTTCTTCTTTGCAAAACTGCTGTCTTCAGGAAAAATGTGTTATTGTGAAAACACCTCACAAACAGAGACAGTTAAAGGGAGGAAAATATAGAAAAAGAGGGTAACCTCTATAACAAAACCAGCTGAAAGTCCTCTCTTCTGCAAAAGAGCGTTGCCTGGTGAGAACAATTCTGTTCTTCTCTTGGTAACATTACCCTGTCTCTTTTAATACACTCTTCATCCATTAACTTTGACTCCCCGTGTGTCTAATTCACAGCTACACACCAAACAAATTATCTGGCATTAAAAACATCTCACTCATTTCCTCTTTCCCCACCTTCACGCTATGTCTTACAAAATCACTTTGCCATGAGATGTCTCAAGGAATCACTAATTTCTGTGCAGGGGGCTGGTGGGAAGGCAGATTCCCTTTGCATGACACAACTGTCCCATGGCCAAGGTTTGCATTTGGAGGATGTGACTCAGCCCAGCACCCCAGCTGAGAGGCAGCCCCCCATCTCTGCCTACGAGATCAACAGGGAGACGCTGCTGATTGCTGTGCTGTGGTGCTTTCCCTCCTCCCCCATCAGCACAGCCTCCCACATCCAGCTAAGAAATGACTGTAGAAAAGTCCACTTAATCACCTCTGAGCTTCATTTACATTTCATATCCATATCTCATCTGCCTAGCTCCTCCTTCTTTACAGCAACTTCTCAATCCATCACCTTTTTTTTTTTTTTTCTCTGCAATCATCACTTCTGTTTTTAATTTACACTGTGTTCTCTCCTCAGGAATTCTGCTCAAGGGGGGCATATGCAGAGTGAATAGCACTAGTGCACTCTTGAGATGGAGGGCAATTCCTGAACCTCCTTGCTCCATTTTTTGTGGACCTCACACCATCAGTCTGCAGCCTCTTGTGCCCAGCCACCACCTGTGCTCATGACCACTGAGGTGCCTGTTGAACACAAATGTATTTCTTCTCAACATGCCCACAAGAACATGACAAAATTACATCACTGGCTTCCTGCAGCTACAGCTCAAACTCTTCCCTGGCTCCTCCAACTCTTTCATTTCGTGATCATCAGTTTATGGGGCAGGTTTTTTTAACTGGTTTCCATCCAACCAGCATCACAGCTGCTTCCTCTACACAAGGATGTGGGTTTTCTCTCCAATAACTGCTACAAAGGAGCAGATCTGTCCTGCTGCTTGGTGGCAGTCACACCAGTACAGACCACAGCACACCACCCACACCAGCCAGGTCACTGCTGCTGCTGCACCCACCGCTCCTCCAAATCACAGAGCAGGGTCTGGGAACTCCCCTTAGACACTGAGGCAGGGGAGGTACCATAGGAATGGAGATGTTCTTGGAAATTCTACAAGGACAAATCTGAGAGACGTGAGGACTGAAACCATCCCAGCTGAGCCATATCAGATACACTGACACAATCCCTCTGCTTCAAGACTGATTCAACCCAGAGAAATCAACTCCATCACCTTTGCAAACTCACACAAATTTTAGTGGAACAGAAGGACAGACTGGAGACCCCAAAGCAAGCCCACCCCTTCACCCTGGCTCTTCATCAGCCATATAGTCCATGTGTGGCTGTAATTCAGATGGGAACAAACTGCAGACCTCAAGAGTAGGAAGCATAATTGGACAAGTGACAGCAAGATTCACTCCTGGTTCTAGCACTTGCTCCCTGCACAGCCTTAAAAAGTCATCTGAGCTCTCAAGACAAAGTGCAGAGGTGCCAACAGGGCCAGCAGATCCAGCAAGGACCCTGCTCGTCTTTCCACAAGTTGAGGTCCTTTACTCAAAGGTTTTGACACCAACTGAGCATAAAAATAAAGAAGGGAGGAATTTCAAAACAAAACAGAAACAGATTATGCCATTTCAGCTAAAATGATGTTACGGTTCCCTGAACTATATAAGATCCCTGAGTCTGAACAAGATAGCCTGAACTCCACAGAGAGTCTGGGCTTGTTCAGAATGTCTCCACTCTAATGTGGAGCCAAACACAGCAACCTTCAGAGCAGCCCATCCCCAGGGAAGGAGGGCTGTGCACGGAATCACAATGCAGGACTTGCACATGGTGCCTGAAGAGCAGGGAAATGTAACAGCTTCCCCAAGCTTGAACATAACTGACCCTGCAAAGAGAAAGGGAATGAATGACTTAACATTGCCTGCAAGGCGAGAAAGAGCCACTTCTGGGAGGTGAAGTTCTGGGTGGGCAGCTGCCTTATGGAAAGCCAGCTGAGGGGGTATTTTCAGGTCGGTATTTTTCACTTTGGACATGCCTTCAGTGGAAGCATTCTTCCTTTCAGAGGATAACCTTCACGTGGTGTATTTTCAGACCACTGAACCAGCCTGTCCAGATCCCCCTGCAGAGCCTTCCTGCCCTCCAGCAGATCAACTCTCCCACCCACCTGAAGGTGCCCTCAATCCCCTTGTCCACTGATGAGGACACTAAACTGGATTGGCTTCAATTCTGAGCCCAGGGAACACCACTTTGTGACCGGTCCCAGAAGGATGTAACCTCCCTCCCCACCCCTCTCTGGGCCCAGCCACCAGCCTGTTTTTTACCCAGCAAACAGAGCACTCATCCTGTCATGGACAGACAGTTTCTCCAGGAGAAGGCTTTACCGAATTCCAGCTAGACTACATCAACAGCCTTTTCCTCCCCCACCAAGCAGGTCACCTTGTCCTAGAAGACTCAGGAAGTCAAAAAGGACTTGCCTTTCCTAAACCCCTGCTGGCTGGACCTGATGCCCTGGTTGTCCTGTATGTGCCATGTGATGGCAAATGATCAAACAATCAAAATGATCTGCTCCATGACCTGCCCCAGCACTGAGGGCAGGCTGGCAGGATCCTCCTCCTGACCCTTCATGGAGATGGGTCACACTGGCCAACTTCCAGTCACCTGGTGAGCCAGGACTGATGATAAAAGATGGAAAGTGGCTCAGTGAGCGCTTACACCAGTTCCCTCAGCACCCTTGTGTGGATCCCATCCAGTCCCACGGACTTGTGGTGTAGCAGGTCACTGATCAATTCCCTCTGGATTATGGGGCTTTATCCTGCTCTCTGTCTTCCAACTCAGGGGGCTGGGTGCTCTGAGGACAACAGGTCTTGCTATTATAGATTGAGGCAAAGAAGGCATTAATTGCCTCAGCTTCTTCCTCGTCCCTTGTTTCCCCCTGCATCCAAAAAAAAAAGGATGGCCCTCCTTTTGCTGCCAACGTTTTTTTAGAAACATTTCTTACTGTCTTTTATGGCAATAGCCAGATTAAGTTCTAGTTGGGCTTTGGCCCTTCTAGTTCTCTCCCTGCATAACCTCATGACATCCTTGTAGCCTGCCTGAGTTGCCTGCCCCTTCTTCCAAAGGTCTAATGCGGAGCATTAGAGGAGATTTATGTTTACTGCTGAGTTAAAGGTCAGGAATGGAGGCTTCCTCCCTTCCCCATCCCCCCCCTCCTCTCTTCTGTGAAGAGACTAAGGCTGCATAATCTGCTGCGTTTGTTTTCATACAAGAGCTGCTTTTAAGCACTGCCCTGATGATCACACAAGGGTAAGCAGATGAAATCCAATAAGTGGCTCTACAGGACAAGACACATGACGAGACAGCCTGCCAGACTCCTGCTCTAATGTACACGCTGAAAAGAAGCTTATGCAGAGCCTGAGTAAAGAACGCTTTGTTAGGGAACACAGGCAGCTCACACTGCAGTGTCTGTTCTCCATTAGCCATCCATTTAAAAACACTTCTGATTATTTTGGAAGTACTTGCATTGCCCTTTCTCGAACTCAATATTTGCAGTTAATTGCATAACTAGTGCACTTGCCTGCAATTTAAAAGCACATTAAACCCAATTTTTATTTAAAACAGCCATGTTTCCACTCAAGCACTGAAAATATTAGCAGATCCAGCAGATAGTGTTTCAAAGCAAGACACCTTTGCTTCTGAGAGTGTACACGTGCACTTCACTGTGCCCAAGTGACTGAAATAGGACAGAGGACATGGCCAAACAGACCAGTACCTTCAGGGTTAAAGAGGGAACCAGCCATCACGTGCTTTTTCTGCAAAAATCTAATTTAAGAATGCACTGCACAACAACAATGGGCAAGGCACTATGCTCATCAGTCCCTATGCTCATCTAAGCACCCTTTCACACCTTTTAGGGAAGGCTGTCTTCATCCTGCTCATTTATCCTGCTGGAGGCCAGACAGCAGCCACAGTGAAAAGCAGAGCATGAGAAAAACAAATTCCTTTTTATTTCCATGTGTCCATTTATATAAAACATAACTTTCCAACCTTATCAACAGGATTTATGAGGTTTATTCCTTGCTTTTATGAGAGTGTTTAACGTGGACAGGGCATAAGCATGACTCTGGCACTCCCCTCTGTCAGTTCAGGTGTGGGCCCTTCACCACTCGCTGGCTTTGCTGGAGAGATGGCACCTCAGAGCCCCAGCAGGACCTGCTGTACACCAGCCCTCTCCTCTCTCCAGCCTCACCTTCCAGAAGCTCCTCAGCATTTTCCACTCACAATCCTCCACCCCAGCAGCCCCTCCATGCTGCAGGCTTCAAAAATCACAGCCAAACAAGATTTCTACGGGCGTCACCTCAAGCACTCATAAATCTCGCCCTGGAAACTGGACTGAAGCGCTCACCTTCCTGGCTCGGGAGAGTGGTAAGTTTGGTATTTACTGGTGACCTGGTCTTTTTCCTTTTTAAATAAAAAGAGCCCAAAACAATCAGCTTTCAATCCAAGCTCACCCAGCCTGTCTAGAAAACCAGAATTGCACCAAATCTCACAAATCCACCAAGGGAGGACCAACACCTCTGTCATCGGGCACGGCTGCAACAATGGCCCTGCTGCCACCCCCCCACCACTCCTTTCCGGGAAGTTCTTTCAACACTTTATCATTTTAATTTGGAAATATCGGCACATTTAAATAAATACAATATAAATAAGAAGACAAAGGACATTATGCTCCCCTGCAATATTAGTAGTCATTACGATGACTTTGCTTTCTTTAAATACTCTTCAAGTTCTAACACAAACGAGTAGAAGTGCTTAATTATGATACTGGATATTTTAATTCCTTTCAGAAAAAAAAAAAAAAAAGAATAGCCTAGAGAAAGTCCAAGTATTGCATTTCAAAAGGATGCACTCCCATGAAGTAATTAAGATTTAAACCATGACAAGCTGCAAATGTCTCAGCGTGCTCTCTACAACTGCAAGCACCAGACAGGCAAAGAACCTAAGAACAATTTGGAAATTACTTTGGGGAATTAGGGGAGTTGCATAATCTGATTTAGTTGTTGCTTCTGTCAATAGAAAGATATGAAATGTCTTGAATTTTCATGAGAGTTTGAGAGTACGTGGGAGGGGAAAAAAAAAGGAAAAATAATCAATAACCTAATCTATAATTTCATTGATGGTGAGGGCGACAGCTTGTGCAGGGCAGGGGAGGGTTTGTTGTCAGAAGAATGATTTGCTCCTGAGACCCAATGCTATCTCAGCCTTAGTATATAAAGCTCTCAGTCAATGCAAAGAGGCTACATGTGCCTTACCAGGGCTCAGGCTGGTCTCTAATGTCCTGAAAGGATAGATTTGCAATAAAAATATGGGAAAACATTTACAGACATTAAGTTTACAAGATGACTCTGATCCTGTGGATTAGTGTCGAGTCTGCAAGTGTGCTGAAGCCTGCCAGGGAGAATAAAGCACTATACTGTCCTTACACTAAGAGCAATTTAATTTGTATGTCCAGATGTTCATTTCAAGATTTTTATCCATTTTGAAGAGTTATATCTCCACTGCCTTGGAATAAAAACATAATTATGTGCAAGCCATTTACAAGATTCCTGTGGCAAATATTCCTAACCCTGCTGGGTTATTTTAGGGCAATGAAGCCATAGTTAATACAAGGGAGGAGGAATGTTTGACAAAACTATTGAAATAAATAAAAGGACTCGCTCAAAATGCATGTCAAACCATGTGAAAATGTGAAGGTTACTGAAGCCCAAGACATCCCTCCATTTCTTGCCAGGCCCCAACTGTTGGGAATGCTTCTAGCAGCAAACTGTCCCACTTTGCATTTCTAAGAGGCTGAATCCCAAGAATAATAATGCACAGAAGATTACAGCCCTTGGCTTTCCAGCCAGACAGTAATTCAATGAACAATGCGGCCGGCCCATCAAAACATCCCTGCCAAGTTACACAAGTACCACTTGTAGGAAAAGCTTTCTACTCGAAAAAGAGACAGCAGAGGAGAATGTGCTGGCAGAGAGGGAGCCGATGGGAAGGGCTCGCTCCTAATCGGATGTTAATTAGAGCACCTCTCCCGCGGTGCTCGTGCTGCTGCTCAGAGGGGACGTGGAGCAGCGAGGGGTACCTTGTTGGGGATGGAGGGACCCTTGTCCTGCAGCCAGGCCATGGCCCCCCACCATCCCCCCTATGGGACGGTGGCCGGATCAAAGGCGTTCCTCTGGGAGATCACTTTGAACACCAGGAGAGGCTCTAACTCAGCCAAGCTTGGTCCTACATCACAGAGTGAAAACCACCCCAAACAAGCTGCAAATTACGGTCTTTTTGCTGAAAGTGAAAGGGCTTTGAACAGGCAGGGCAATGATCCAAAGGGTGATAAGAAGCCTCCCAAGGATACAGGGCACATTTTAAAAGGAAACAAAGATAAGTGTCTGCTATTTTAAGAGTCACCCGCCCCACCAAGTCACGTCACTAAATCGTTTGGGCTGGGTTTTTTGAAGGCCTTCACCCACCTTTCCTAGATTGTTTCCTCATTTTTGGCTACACAAATGCAGGTCAAAGCAAAATGCCTTTGTAATTCCGAAACATTGCCTCCCACTGTTCCAGAGCTCAGTTCCTAAATCCCACC
Source organism: Pyrocephalus nanus (assembly GCA_038380795.1). Lineage (NCBI taxonomy): Eukaryota > Metazoa > Chordata > Aves > Passeriformes > Tyrannidae > Pyrocephalus > Pyrocephalus nanus. Next base: position 10,072,608 of record CM076281.1, read on the forward strand.
AGCAAGGGCTCCCCGCTGGGATGCAGAACGCTGGGATGAGGACGTGTGCTTTGCACCTCCTGGTCCAAGGAGGAGATCCAGAACATCCACCCCATGCCAGGGCCTTACCAAGGCACATGGCCAGAGGCTGGGACAAGGCCATCAGGCTGTGCCCTTGGAGCTTCCCGCTCTGATCCCAGCTCTGTGCTTGGGCCCGGCTCAGAGGGGGGAGCACAAACACAGCTGGGATCGCCTGGAAGCTGCAGTTCTGGGAGGGGATGACAGAGGCACTCACACAGCATCTCGAGTTTGTAACACAACCCCACTGCCCACAGTGGTCCCACCCCTGGCTGTCCCAGCCTGGCCAGGCTCCCGTTGCTGTAGGAACTGGAAGACAAGCAAAATGGTTTGCAACCACTGATACCACCATTCCCACAGCAAAGGACTGCAAAGCACAGTTTGCTTTCCCCTAGGAAGGACACCAGGGCCTCAGCTGATAAATAACTGAAAATAACCCCAGAAATCCACTGCTAAAGGCACTCAGGCTTGAGGCTGGGCCTGAGCTGAATCTCTGGAGCTGTTCACCATTTGCTTCAGATCACACCATTAGGTTTCGCTGCAAAGCTCCGAGGGGGTGTATTAATCACCTTTGTCTCTGGTGCCCTTTAGCTAATGACACTTCTTGCAATCAGGGCCTCGGGTTGCCCTCACCTCTGAGAAAGGTGCTTGTCCTGAAGGATGGCTTGAAAATGTACCAGAAACACCAGTTTCTAAACCATGTGGTCTCCAGGAGAAAGGCAAAGCAAAAAGAAAGGACATAGTAGCTGGAATTTAGGAGAGACCAAACACAGTGAAATGCAATAAATATATTGCATTTACTCGCTGTTCCACTTGATTTTTTGCTCACTTTGGCTAAGATGAAAAGCAAATGGCCTTGAGCTGGCTCTGTGTGCTGGGCTAAATTACTGCAGCAGAGCCACTGAAGAGCAGGACAGTCCTCAGCCCCTCTGCTCTTCCCCTCTGGAAATTCCGTGCTGTGAGGCAGTGCTGAGCATGCAAAGGGGGTAGAAGCAAGGGAATTATTTGACCTTGCATTCAGAACCAAACACCCTCAGCGCAGCAGACTGTAACATCATGTCACCTTGCTACCAAGCAGTCAGTATGGTGAAGATTTGTAAATTAGAATCTCAACAAAAGGGACATCACCACTCTGATGTCAAATAAGAGGGTTTTTTTCAGGGCAACTATCCTTTTGACATGATAAGGCCAATTCCCAAACAAAGGTGTTTGAAAAGAGTTTCCAGGAAATTCTCCTTCAGAAGCATCAGCCCAAAGCAGCAGTGCTTCAGTTTCAGGGTCCAATCTGCTTGGATCAAAACAATAAATTAACTCTTGTGTTATGCCCAACATCTGAAACACAAAATACATCCCCAAATGAGCACAACCTCCTTAAAAAAAAAAAAAACAAAAAACAAACCAAAAACCACACACAAAAAAAACCCAAACAAAAAAAACCAACCAAACCAAAACGTAATTATGCCAACACAGAAATAAAAATATCTTGGGAAACTGTCAAAGCAGCCATCTGGAGACTCCCACCACAGCAGCAGAAGAATGCAGAAGGCACTAAAAGGTACACACCCCATCACTAATGCCCTTCTCCAAAGCACTCAGGTACAGTGGGGTGAGAACAAACATCAGCACGTTTCTCACGTGGCAGAGCAGAATCTCTGCAAGTCACACAACATCCACCTGAACCCATCTGCACCAGCCAGCATGTTGGTCAGCAGGAACAGGTACCACCACCTCCCCAAGGAGCTGGATGCCCCTTCCACCGGTGAGCATCAAACCACCCTAATGCACCACAGCCTCGGCTCCCTCTTCCAGCAGCAATGGGCTCTAAGAGAGACAATTGAACTCAACAGCTGCACTTTACAGCTGTTCCTTTCTAAAATACAGAGGCGCTTTTTTTTTCCCCCTCCTCTTTAAAAGTGACACTGTGGGATTTTCTTAATAAATATTCAGCATCCTCGCCAGAATAAAATGGGAGTGAAAGCAAGACTGCTTGCTTTTGGATCTGCTCCGTGCCTCTATTTTTCTATGTAACCTGCTCTAAAAGTATAATGATCAGTATTAAATCCAAGCTTGAAGGCAAAGTACTAAAGCCCAGGACAACAGTTTCATTTCTGCGAGGATGAAGCATGAAAATTCAGTGACAAATCCATTTTTCTTATGCAGAGTTGTGGCTTCAGAGTATTTGTAAAGACAGAAGAGGCCAGCACCGGGAGGATAATAAAACTATTGGCTACACTTCTCAATCTCGTATAGGTAGCACTCCATCCCCTTTTAAGGAAACAAAATCAAAAGGCCCCCCAAAAGAGAAAAAACTGATGTAAAATCCTTCAGCATATTTTCTGTAGAAACACACACAAAATAACCAAGTAATCCACTGCAGTCTGCAATCACGTAAACATTAAATCACTACAGAAAGTGCCATCTTGCATGGGAGTTTGGTGGATTCTCATCAAGCAGTGCCAGGAAAAATGGCTCAATATATGGGTGATGTTATGGGAAAACAGGAGGCCCCTCAGTCCAGGGACCACGACAAGGTTCCTCCAAGAAATAATAAAACTCCTTTGTTGATATATAACAAGTATTACAGTTTCCTCCCTTCTTCTGCTTCCCCACAGTGACGTGGAACTGAAGATGCTCAATGTTCCCTCTGGAATACTGCACTGGGCTGTGCACCTCTGGTGAACTTGCAGCGTGTCAGAAGTACAAGTGAGTCTTCACAGCACATCAGCTCAATGGACCAAATAATTCAACGGCTCTTCTGCTCCTCTTCAGAGCATTTAACAAACCCAGAAAACACACCATGGGAAAGCAAATCCCCACATTCCTCAAACACACCCTGTCAAAAAAACACATCTAATCTGTAGGTGAGTCCCCAGCTGACCCTCCCAAGCAATGCAGGTGTTTCTGACTCCTCTCTGTTGCACAGAATCATTTTAGGGAGCACAGTTTCTGAGCTGGGCAAACAAGGGCCTGGTACTGCACCTCAGGCCACCACAAGTGTCACTGGGACTGCCCATGGTCCCAAGAGCATAATCCCCCTTGAGTCCCAGGTGTGAGACACCAGGGCTGTGCATCTCTTGGGGCACACCGTGCAGAGCAAAAGGATGCTCAGCAAGGCTTTACAGGGGCACAAAGGACAGTCCAGGAACAAAGACAGACTCGGGAAGTTAGAGAGTGATTTTTCAGCTCTCTTACAGACTTACTGTAAGGTCTTTGGGAAATTGCCTCCTTCTCATTTCTGCAAGGGGGGAAACTCTGCCACTTTGGACACCTTGGCCTACGAGAGGCTGTAAGTGTGGAGGGCAGGGACCATCTCTAATGGGAAGTTTATCGACAGTGCAACAACACAAACAACCCAGCGTGTGCCAGGTCTGCACTTGAGTGGAGCCTGGGTCCTCATTAGTGGACACATCTGAGAGCTCTGGCCGAACATCTTCCACCAAATCAAGCAGCAAATCAACAGCAATTAGAGCCATGCTACGGAGACAGGGGTTTACCGTGCTTTTCATTACTGTTTATGGCTGTCTACAAACTGCAAAGCTGCACAGATCCCACTGTCTGAAAGAACAAAGCCATCCATCCTGTTAGAAATTTCTGATTATTCATTAATGGATAATAACAAAAACATTTAGTGGGAGGAGGGGGAGGGAGTACCCCTAAATCCCACACAGCCTGAGCCCCACTGGCATCAATGGAAAACCACCGAATATCATTCAAGGTCACGAGCTATCTGAAAAAAAATAACCCCAAGAGAGTCTGGAGAGCTTTTTTTTTTCCCCCTTCTCTTTTCAAGACTTGTGTTGTGCATAGAAAAGCAACCTTTGTGCAAACCACAATGAACGTTTGTCCAGCCTGAAACACATCCCACATCCAGGAGCAGCAGCACACACGCTGCAAGTCTGGCATCAGAAGTGAAGCAGAAAGCTGGGGCAGGAGCCAGCACAAATGCACATCACTCCTTCCTCACAGACCAAGGAGAGGTCCAGTCTGTTCCTCCACCTATTCTGAAACATTTTGCCATTCCCTTCTTCAGACATCCAAACATACAGCTTAACATTTAGAGGAAGATCCTATTACAGGATAAGAAGGAAGGAAGATTGTCTACATATGAATTTACTCTCAAGAGCTGTTTATAAATAATTCCACATGTGGATACTGCTCATTGCAGAGTAAAACCAGCTCGTTCTGGTTTAGTTAAACCCATCTTGGAATTGCAAGACCCAAATCTCTTTTTTGCATTCATTTTATACTGACATCACTTTGATGACTGCAGAGTGACTCCTTAAACCAACCCCAGCTGCACTGGCCCGTCTCTGGGTATGCCAGAGCAGGCACCAGTGCAGGTTGGCCTCCCCAGCACAAGCTGCTCCACTTAAATCACTTCTGCTTTTAGCCTGATAGAAATAATCCCCCAGCAGAGCTGACTTCACCCCTCGGTCACCCCAGCACGAGGCTGTGCTGATTCCAGCAGAGTCACTCCACATTTAACACCACAGCACTGGGAGGGGGGAGCAGCCACATCAGTCCCATCCCTGGGAGAGCCAGGAGAGCCCCCCGGGGCTCTGGGACAGCCAGGCCGAGGGGACAGCGGCTGCTCCTGCAACCCAGGTGTATTTCTGCAGCTCACTTAATCCCTGCTGAAGTAAGATCACAGCTAAGGCTGGTGAAACGAGGACATCTTAAAGACATATGAGGCACCTCTGCAGCCTGTCTTAGTATCTTAATCAGCACACTGAGATCAGAAGACTCTATTTAAGAGTTCCTGCCTTACATCGAAACATCTGCTCCGCTCTGGAGGGGCAGCAAAGGCACCCCAATCCCTCCTGGCAGAAAGTTCTATTTACTTCATGAATTTTTGAAGCTGCCTCGTGAATTAATGCACTAAAATAACTTTCATAGAGTCCTCATTTACACATGCTCCCTGGAAATACTGGTAGCATTTAAAATATACACCTAAAAATAAACCAAGTGAACATTTAAAAATCTCATCTGGCAACAGCCCCGAGGAGGAAGCCCATGTTCACAGTGGGGCTCAGCACAGTAGAAAGAAGTGTGAGGGGTTGAACAGGGACCCCAAAAGAGATGCTCACAGTGGGGGAGATCATGGGAGATGAGCTCCACAGACCCCAGCTCTCTCTCAGGTGGTATTGCCCAAAAGGACAAGTACCATCCTCATCTCATCCCTGTGGATCCTCACCTCCCTCTGGTGAGGGTCTGGAGATGTGCTGGGCAACCTTAGACCCAGGGACCACTGACAGAAACTTTTCTTTTGGCCAGTGGTAGCACTTGGCTGATTAGAGAAACCCTTTCTTGGTCACCCAAAGTTCTGTGAGACACTTGAAAAGCACCAGAAGGTCATCTCAGTCCCTCCTGCATCCGGAGCAGACAAAACACAAGACCACCAAGCTCTCCATGTGTCTGGTGTTTCAGATGAGATCTCAGTACAAGGTCCAGCCAGGTCTGCAAAGGATGAAACATTCGATCAGCTTCCCAAAAGCACCTCTTGCTCAAGACAAAGCAAAGTTCCTGTGCATTTGTCCTGGCTGGCTCACCCCACCAGCAGCTCACATTGCTGAGAGGAAGCCCTGGGTGTTTCAGTCTGTAAGGCACTCTGAGATCCGTGGGGATGAAAGGAGCTATATAAATGTAAATCATTCTCATTAATGTAAATTGTGGGACAATGAGATGTTTACAGCGAACAGGCCCAGGGCTGAGCTTCAGAGTGTGTCCATGTATAATTTCAGCAGAGATGAACACAGCCCTCAGTGCCTGGTAAGCAGGACACCAGAAAATCCTCCATGGAGGATCCAGCTGGGAACTATCACACACAGTGACCAGGTCAGGTCTGAGGGCAGCACCGTGGCCACAGAACATCCATCTCCTCCCTTGTGTGCTCCTGAAAGACTTTTCAAAACCTGAAGTCCTCACCTTGCACAGTTGTCCACAGCAGATTTGGAGTTTCTCTGTAACTACAGGAGGTCAATTAGCCCTTTTTAAGACCACTTCTAAAAACCAGGTGACTCCAGTTCAAACAACCTGATTGCTAAAGGGAGAACTGATATTCAGAGACTGAAATGTGCAGCTACATAGCTCAAACTATGATGCTCACCCTGACTCAGACCCCACCCAGTATCCACAAGATCTTCCAGGAATTATTCTACTGGTTTGGGGTAAACTTTGAGCCAGTCCCTTCTCTGCATCCATCTCCCAGCCTCTCCATGTTAAGAGACAACTCCCAGCAGCTCTTGTCCATGCTGTGCTCCCCCCAAGAGAACACAGTCTTTCCTCCTAGACAGCCATTGCTACACATTTATTGTCTTCACTGGACACAGGGAGGTCCAGTCTTGAAGGTCGAGCTGAACCTTTGCTCAGGTCACAAAGGGGAAAATCTGCAATCCATGATGAAGCTGGAGGAGCAGGGCTGTCCTTTGGTCCTGCAGACTGCATGATGCAAGTCTGCACTTTAAGGGAGGGAGCTATTCCCCAGGAGACGTGGCTGGCTGCCTGCACAAATCCTAGGGCACAGCCACAACTTGGGCAGAGTTTAGAACCAGACTCTGGCTGCCAGACCATGTCTTTACCTCGGTGTGTGCTAATGCCAGGCCAGGTTCAGTGCCAGGAGCTGTCCTGGGATGGGCTCTGAGGACAGCTCTGGGTCTGAGCTAACCCTGGCAGAGTCTGCAGGAGCACAGACACAGACACAGACACAGACACACACAGACACACACAGACACACACAGACACACACACAGACACACACACACACACAGACACACACACAGACACACACACAGACACAGACACACACAGACACACACAGACACACACAGACACACACAGACACACACACACACAGACACACACACACACAGACACACACACACAGACACACACAGACACACACAGACACACAGACACACACACAGACACACACACAGACACACAGACACACACACACAGACACACACACACACAGACACACACACACACACACACACACACACAGACACACACAGAGACACACACACACGTGCACAGAGGTGCACACAGAACACACACACAAACAAAGCACCTGCATGGGCTGAACAACAACAACTCCAGCTTAATCCCAAACTGAGAAGCAAGTGCAAATCATCAAATTTAAATTTCAGCCTCTTTCTTTTCTGTGCTTTTGTTTCAGTATTTAGAGCTCCAACTAACAAAGCAACAGACACAATGCCACCTCCTCGTGAAACACATACTCAGCTCCCTCCATCTGCTCCTTCCCCAAGCCCCCTTGTATTCTGCACAGCAGATTGTGCTGTGAAATATTAATACTTTGGTCTTCTATCGTTATTCCCAATCCTGACTCTCAAGGCTTGTTCCCAGCTTCTCTCCCCCTTGCATCTTTCCCGGGGATCACGGCACTCAATGGGTTATGTTCCTGCACGCTGTACCACGGCTGAGGGGAGCTTTCATAAAAGGGTGGAAGCAGTCCAGAAGCAGCTTCTAGGGAGCCTTCCATCTGCAGCAGCATTTTATTTAGACAGCAGAGGGGAAATTAGATCCCTATGTTGCTGATTGGCTTTGGGAGTTGAATCTTCAGTTCTGTAGGAGGAGTTCATTTACACCACTGTAAGGAACCCGGTGCCAAAGGTCCCCCGGGGCGATCAGTGCTCGGGGGAGTGTGGGGAACAATGACTGTTCAGTTCGAGGGCAGCAGAGCTGCCTTTAACTCCCGCCCTGCTTTCGCTCTAAATTTCTTTGAATTTGACTTTGTTCTATTTAATCTGGATTTCTGCTCCATCTGGCTTGTGAGTAACGATGCCAATTTATTCCATGTGCTTGCTGAAGAAGCCTTTCCTCAGCAGGGGGGAGCGGTTACGACAGAGCACCACTTCAACAAGTCTATTTCAGTCCAGCTCTGAACCTTCCTTCCCCAAATGTTCCAACAAACACATCTGCAGGCAGGAACTTCTGTCATTGCAGTTAATTCAGATAACAGAAGAGTGCACAGAAGAGGGCATATCCCGTTGGAAATACCCTGAACCAGGGTCTCACCCAGTGCAAATCAGCTTTGGCATCAGTGGTTGCTAGACTGAGGTGCACAGGCTGATGCACAGCCCGGCAGTGGGGACAGCCTGCTCTTCTCCAAGACTCTGGACTCAAGGACGAAAGGACATTTCTTCTCCTGAGCCCCTACCTGGAGCAGACAGATGGCTATCCAAGCCACAACCCACTATGTTTTTTTAAGACCAGCTCTAGGCAGAGATGAAAAGATGACTTCTCAGTGCCATTTTCATGTTTCTTTGGATCAGGTGCTAAATTAGCAACAGGCTCGCTCTCCTTCCAGGAAAAGAACATTTTGGCTACCAAGCCCTTAATCAAACTTCACATCAGACAGTGATGCTTCATCTGTCTCCTGCTCTGTTGGGTAAGACAGGTGGCATCTCTAAGGCAACCTCCACATGAAAATAAACTTTTCCCTTCTTAGACTGTTGAGCAGAGGAGCAGCAAACAAGTACAAGGGGCACAGCGACAGAGAGCCCCCCATTCCCATCCTCCCTGGAGACAGGGAGCCCAGGGACAGAGCTGGAGAGGCTGCCTGGAGAGATGACAGGCCCCTGCCACACAGCCAGGCATCCTGCAGCCTGGGCAGGCTCCAAGGCCAAACACATGCTCTGAAACCAGAGGTGAGAGCACAGCCCAGCCTGGCACCTGCACAGCAGCGGGGCCACAGTGGCACCATCAGCCAGCACCCACATCCTCAGCACGAGGGTGCCCCTGGGAGTCCCTCTGCCATCACTCCTGCTGACCAACCTAAGCACAGGCATGTGGCAAACCCACTTCTGGACTGCAGCAGAGTCCCAGTTATGGATGTTTATGTTTTTGCAGCACCGTAAGTCACCTTGGAGTGTCTGGCATTAAGCAGGATAATTTAGCAGGGTTTTCAGACGGCTCAGATTCTTCACCACTGAGGTGCAGTGGCCCGAGTCCCTCACAGCTATATTTTTTCCTATTCACCTAAGGTCAGAGAGAGCTTAACCTTATTATTTCAGGAGGATCAAAGCTTTGACAATTATAAACAGGAGAGTAAAAATGAGAGCTAAATTTGTGTAATACATTACTTATCATTTCCCAGCCTCTGAATCCAAGCCAGAAAGGTGAGGATGGCTCTGACACCTACTTTCTTATCTAGGGCCTGGCTTGAATGAGACCTACAGAGCTAACAGTAGGAACAGTGAATACCACAAAGGCTGCTTCATGATGTGGATTAAGCAGGTTTGCTCCTACCACACTTCCAGATTTCACAAACACTCTTCCAAGGCAAGACACGCCTAACATAATATGGGGACAAATGTGCAAATATGTCACTAATAGAGGAGCAAACTCAAGATTAGATGCTGCTAGTACCTTCTCAATGACCCTGTCCCAAGGGTCCTGCACCTCCTGCCAACAAGTCCTTACTGGTCTTGCTGCTGGACACCCCTTGCTGGTCACCACAGACCACACATTCCACAATAGACACTTTCCACTGCAGCTTCTTCTGGTATTTCCTTGCATGGAGAATTCTTAGTCGCTGGCAACACTTGCTCTGAAATTAAAACTCTGAACAGGCAGTTGCATGCCTCTCCTGAGCCTCCTTGTGCTTGTGACCAGCCAGCATCCCTCTCCAGGAAAAGGGGTCCTGCACAGCCCCTCACTTGCAGAGGTAGAAACAGTGCACAAATCCTCTATCTAAAACAATCAGTGATAAATGCATTTAGAATGGACCATGTCCAGCTTGTGTGAAGGTAAACACGAAGAAAATCACTGTGTTTGATCTACATGATGAGGATTTGTAAGTCAGGCAATGAGGATTGCAAAGCTCCAACTGCAGGGAGGCCCCGCTCAGGCAAAGCCGCCCTCGGCTGCATCTCCACTGCCTGGCACAACTTCCTCAGCTTCCTTTGCACTAAAGAGGCAGGCAGAACAAATCCCTTCTTAAATGCAATCCTGCAACCCATTTCAATACCGAGTGCTGGAAGATGAAGCTTCCGCCGAGCCAGTCAGGGCTGAAATATTGTTTATTGTACCTGAAAATTAATTTCATACCTTTTGGGGCATCACCAGATTGTTCAATCACTGGCTGTGCACACGAGCCTGCAAGTTTAGTGGCCAATTTTCTTCAGGCGTGCACTAAAGTGCACCCATGTAGTTAAGATCAAATTCAACCCGTGGTGTTCAAACATTATGGTACATAACTCACCAGAAATGTCAGACCTGCGACCGTTAAAGCATAATATTTACTGTTCACCACCACAGATTTACACAGCGCAACACTGAAACCCTTTGTAGACACACAACAGGCCAGAAAGCAAGAAGAATTAATTCTTCATGCATTAGATGAGAAGCTGGTGTGGAAGAGATACCAGGGTGTACATCTGCTGTTCACCAAATCCAGCAGCATCTGAGTTCGGATGTAGCATCCAAGGACATCCTGCCCAGATGGCTCCAGGTGACCCAGGAATGCTGTACACCAGAGCCATCACACACACTTGGCCAAAGTCTCCCATAATTATTTGACAGGAACAGACTTTGACTGTCTCCAGTGGTTATAGTGGAAGGTAACCAGGAGGTCACAGTGACTCTGCTGGGGCGCAAAGGAAGAGAGGAGGTTTGACACACATAAATCTGTGGCAAACTTACTGACTCCCCACTGTTTCTTCTGGGCAAATGTTTAAAAGCAGGTGCAAAACTGAGTTTTAAAAATAAATATCAACTATCAAAGGTCACAGACCACAAATTTACCCTGTTTCTTTTAAGGTAAGTATAAACACTAAGAGTGTTTATTCAGGCTTGCTTGCTCATGTCCATCAGGAGAAACATTAGGATGTGAGAAATACCAGTGCTGAGGAAAGATGTATCCATGTTTTCTGGGACAACAGACCTGCTCCTTTTCTGCCAAGAACTTCTACAAATCCAGCGAGCCAAGGCACTGAAACCCCTAGGAGAAAGCCATCACCCCCGGGCACAATCACGCCTCAATGCTACTCCTCAGATCACCCCAGCACTGCCAAGAGGAGGCTAAACTTCCACAGGGTGAGGACTTCTGATCCAACAGTCCACGAGGAATGGAGCCACTGCATGGCTTGAGCAGGCTGATGTACAACCCTTTGGTGGCAATGGCTTTGGGTCACTGCCACCCACAACAGTGAGAGCGTACATAAATAACACCTGCCCCAATGTGTACTTATACAGAGCAAAGTAATAGCTCCATCAGACCCTCACATTCTATCAGCCAAATAATATGAGTTTTTAAAAACATTTACTACCTTAACAAGTGTTTCAACAGCTCCCATAACTCAGCTGCATCTTTGCCGTAAATCACTCGACAGTTAAATACTCCACTCTGTGATCCAATCCCCTTCAGCATTTTAGAAAGGAAGAAACAACCTTCCTAAGGTTTTTTAGGAAGGCAAAACACTTTGCCAGGAGGCTGCAATGGGAGAGAAATCAGCAAGGCAGAGGCCACTTAAACTCGACGTGTGACCTGCTTTGGTTGAGCAGAGCCCAGTCCGGAGAGGAGCTGGTCCTACATCCCAGAGGACAGCCCAAAACCCCAGCTGAGACCCAGGGACACCCAGCCCTGCAGGAATAACTCTGAGGGCAGCAGAGAAAACACAGCTCATGTTTTTCTGTGAGGCTGCTCCCACTGCAGCCCCTGTGCCATTCAGTGCTGATAACTGAGGCCTTTCTAGCCCTGGACTTACGCTGGACAAAAGGAGCTGACAAGTCCCACAGACCCCAGCCCACCCCACACCGGAACCAAGGACAGCAGATTCTGACTGAGCAGCTCTCCAAATTCCTCCCCTGCTGCCAACCAGGATCAGGGCATTTAGCTTCAATTTGGCACTTGCTGAGGGAGCAGGAACGCACACAAACTCCACAGCAAACAAGAATCATCACCTCCCAGCTCGGCAAGGACAGAGAGCAGCAGAGGGGAGGCACAGGGAGCTGAGGATGGGAGAACACAGAGCCAGTGGTGAACAGGGGTGTCCATACAGATTGGAAAAGGCAGGCCTGAAGCACTACATTTGGAGCATGCAAGCTCCATTTCCCCTCACCTCCCTCAGAAGTGGGGGTCAGATCCTGACAGTTCCCATCCTGTCTCCTGCCCCTGGAGGTTCCTGCATTTTCTCATGTATTTTGAAGCACACAGAGAGAAGCAGGAGAGGCAGTTAAGTGTAGATGCAGGTGGAAAGGAGGCCTGCAACAAGCCAGTGTTTAAGAAACACTGTCTCAAATCAGAAATTTCACTCTATTTCACTCTGGCTTTATGATCTACTCTGATGAGCTCTTAAAAAAAAAAATACACACACTCTTGCTATATTCATATATCTCCATCCAGATGAATGCTTTTGTTCACTTAGCAGAAGTTTTTCTTGGCTGCAAAAGATGGCAGGCTGGGGAGACTAAATGAGAGTGGGGAAGAGCTGAGGCAGCTGGATCCCAGTCATGTGGAGCCTGGACAGGCTCCGTCAAAAACAAGGACCAAGCCAGAGACAACCCAGCAAGACTGACTTCATGCAGGGCCCTACAGGGACAACCACAACGACATAGTGGGTGTACCACATTGGCCAAATTTCCCTAAATAAACACTTGATGAAGTTCCTGCAGGCTTTGAGTAAAGATTTATTCTTCCCCTGCCAAAGCATGTAATGCCTGAGAGACAGAGATCTCAGCTGGCTCGTTCGTTCTACATTGTACCCACAAAAATTTCCCCAGCTCTTCATAACCACACAGAGTCGAATTCCCTGGGCTGGGACTTCTTGCTGGGTCTGCTCCATGACCCTGGATGGCAGAGCAGGCACGAGCCTGGCAGTGAGGTGGGGATGAACACACTCTGTGCCTGACACTGCCGCTCAGATACCCTGGGACTGTCTGACCTGCCATCTTCTGGGATGGCTTTGGTTCACCACATGCCAGAATCATACAGCCAGCTCCATGCTTGCTTAATAATAAACACCTCTAAAGCTGCTGACAAATCCTCCCTGCAAACCTTTCCTCTAGACAACTTCTGCCCCCAATTCTCCCTGCATATCTGAATATAACGTGGGCAGTGGCCCACCTTTCAGGCTGGAGAGAATCAGGTTGGAGCTTGACCCCAAACCCCAGTAAATCAGATCATCACATCCTAGTGAACCACGAAAGAAAACAACAGAAAAATAAGCAAGAGAATCTGCTGGGAGATAACAAGGCCCTGCAGAAAACCTTCCCCAGCAGGCTTTTTCAAGCAAAGGAAGGAGGTGAAATGCTGAAGGGGGGAAGAAGGTAAATTATCAGAGTTGAGACATTTCAAATGACTGCTCCCTGCTGCGTTCAGCAGCTTTTCTTGATGGAGTCACTAATCACTGTGGTTTACCGAATGACCTTGTTGTGGCCATCTCATCTTCAGGGGACCACAAGCTGCAACAATCCCTGGTGCAGGGAAATGATGCCTTTTGGGCCGTGCTAACTCACAGCCATCGAGTGCTGACTGCAGCCTGTCACAACAGGGCAGAGGAACAGCCCACTCAGGGTAAAATGCCTCCACAGGGGTGTTCATCATGTCCAGCACACAGCCAGCTCTGTGCTCTGGGCAGAGATGGACAGATTGGGGCACAAATTCTCCTGTACATACATTTAAAATACCGGCTGCCACAAGCTGGAAAAATGCTATAGAAAAATTAAATATTTACTTCTTCTGTTTGTTAATATCTTTCATTAGTTGCTCAGCTGTAACAGTCATTGAAATGCTGAAAGGGAACGTCATGTAAATTCATCACTAGCCTGGGAATACTCCTGCATTTGTGAGCAGGCTGCTCGCTGCAGCAGAGCTCGGAGACTCCATTTCCCTACAGGAAAGGCCAAACGTCTGGTTCACTCACAATTTACAAATGATTATTTTTCTAATTAATCATTCATCAAAAAACACAAATAGCAACAGGGCATGAAAGGCAGTGCTGGTGTTAACAGAAGGCAGAGTCAATCCATCACAGTCTCACCCTCAGCCGCTCGCAGGGGAGACCCTCCAATGCTGTAACTCCAGTGACTGCAGGGAAGGAGCTGGGGAAATACCCTCTGTTCTCCCCAGCTACCCTAAGGAAAGAGATGATGTATGTTTCTGTTATGCCAAACCTCATCTGTGTAAATTGGAGTTGCAACAGGTCTGTGAAACATATTGGGAGCTGTGTGAGTGACGATGGTTTTGAACAGGCAGGTTGGGATCGCGGGGTGAGGAAAGGAAGGGCCAACACAGCAGTGTGGGAGGAGAGAAAACTTGGACAACACAATGCACCAGAGCCAGAAGTGACCCATGACAATAACCCTGAAGGAAAGAGGTCACGAGAGACATCAGAACAATGAAAAGGGACTTGCTAAATACCTTCCCTGGCTCTCTGTAGTAGTGGCTTGGCTGCAACTCATCCAGCACCTCCTGGGCCCACCTGGATCCAGAGGAGGTTGGTCCTCTCAGCTCTTGTGCTCCCAGACCACAGAGCTATGACTGTGAGTGCCAGCACACCGACTGACTCCTCTTTTGCCTTAGTTTGCATTAAAGATCTTTGGAACCAGAAGCAAATCCTCTCACTGTCCAATGCATGTGGGTATCACCTCTCCCAGTGCTCAGAGTTTGCCCCTGCAGCCCTCTGTGCTGCTCACTCACATATCCACACACCTGGAGTCTGAAGGTAAACTGTAAATGCACATGATTTTCACCAATTCTCTGTTCTCATCATGATTATTTCAGGTTAGATAATTCCTGTACTCCAAGGACAGATGTTTGAAAGGTGTAACTGTTTCCAGCACCCCAGACCTCTCCTTGCTTTGGCTCTGCCGTATCAGGCTGCTGGCCAACCTCTTGCCAAGCCAACAACTCCTCAAAAGGCAGTATGAACTGGTAAAAGCAGGCAGCAGCATGATATTTCAGCCTTGCTATAGTCTCCTGCTGGCTTTTATTACACTTCACAGGGCTAGGTTTGAACCATATAATCACATTTCAAAGAGGCTGGGGTATTGTTGGCAGTCAGCTTCATTCTTGACCACTGAGACTGTGAGATCTGTCCCTGCTGCTCAGAGAAAGAGAAGATTTCCTCCTTCCAGCAATTAATTAAACAAACCCAAACCTACAACACAACAACAAAGGATATCCAAGATAACCAGGACTTCTGCAGGACTGGCTTTTAGCGAAGCTCTGCCAGTGCAGCCTCTCCACATGTTGCACAGGGAATGCAAAACCAGCCAAAGCCAGGGAAATTCTTCTGGAGAGCAGAATACCCCACACATCCCAATATATACCATACACAGCATCCTCATATGAAACAGGGATCTGTCCTGAGAGAAACAGTCTTGAGCACAGTCATAATGAGGCAATTGAAGAAGAGCCTGCAGCAGTCTCCTGGAGGTTGAGAGGATCAGTCCTGGATGGAGTTACCAGGTTTAGACCAAAGTGGGTTCTCAAAACTGCATGGCCAAACCTTGGACTGTTGTTTTTCACGTAATGAGAAATTTGCACCAACTCGCTGGACACAACAGGACTGGGCAGGAGGGATGGTCACCACCCCAGGGAGCTGCTTCACAGCCAGAACTTGGGAAGCCTTGGATCTAAACCTTGCCACATTGCAAGCTTTTGAGCAGGCCACTGGTCCCTGCATGTTTCAGATTGTCTTGTACAGTACTGAGGACATTACGTGTTGGAGACACTAGGACTGGAATGAAGGCTCACATAAGCTGCTCAGAGAGCCAGGAAAGGATTTCCTTTGGAGACAAAATAGGGAATTCTGAGACTATCAACAACACACACATCACAGCACTCAGCAACCTCCCAAGACAGTGTTTTACTTAATGACATGAACTTAGCAAAGCAGGAGCAGCGACAGTGACTGAAGGGGAAACAGAGCCATGGCACACCACAGACTGCTCCCATGGCACTTCTGCAAGGGCCCAAATCCAAACAGCAGCAGAACCAGCCTTGCAAGTTACTGATGGCACAGGAGGAGCTCCAAGAAACACAAATTCAAACACAGTTTGCCTCCAAGAAGCAAATATGTGTGCAGCTGTGAAGGACAGCCAAAAACACCTTCCTACAGCCCAGCAACAGGCAAACTGGGGCTTCACATTTGCCATGTGGGAGGAGAGAATCATCCCAGCATTTCTACCCATTGCAGGACAAGTCAAACAAGAAATCCAATCCAATTGCCAGCATTTCAACACGGAAGTCCTTTTTTAGCTCATAAGCACTAAATGAGGAGGAAATC
Organism: Pyrocephalus nanus; assembly: GCA_038380795.1. Lineage (NCBI taxonomy): Eukaryota > Metazoa > Chordata > Aves > Passeriformes > Tyrannidae > Pyrocephalus > Pyrocephalus nanus. Next base: position 10,088,918 of record CM076281.1, read on the forward strand.
CATATTAACAGAAGCCACTGATAGGAAATAGGTGTGGGTTCCAGCTTTTTCTGGTGGTTGGCTTTTTCTCTCCAGTACTTGCATTAGTATTTCGGTGAAGTACCCACTGCAACAACTCCAACTCAATACATTTACAGGAGGTAGGGAACTATTCAGAATGAAGTGGCTTTTAGCCTCAGCTTTGGGGCACATTTAAAGGTTTTATTGCCAGGCAGATTTCACACAGGAAAACTATGACATAAATGACGTGTCTGAATATTTTTTCTAAGTGAGAGTATTTCCTGACATTATTTTCTTGTGTTTATGTTCTCCTAGTGCATCCTATTATAGCAAATCTGTTTGGAAGGGCTCCATCCCTGAAGATGATGCAAGCTCCAAGAATGCCTTCTGCCCAAGCAATAATCCTAAAGAAACCAGTTACACTACTCTGTGCTTCACGATAATCAGATGCACGAGGGTGCACCAACCTAGAGCACCAACACACTGCAGGCTGGGCTATAAATATCCAATTGTTTCATTTTTTGAATCTACCACTTTTTCTACCTTATTTAGCAAGATCTGTTTCTGGCCCTGTTTTACATAAGAGATACTTCCATCCAAACTTCATGCCCAGAGACAGTGCTGAAAACCAAGATGAGTTGTCTGTGAACATCTCCAGTGCTCAGTTCTTCAGAAATACAGCTAACCCACTCCCTGAAGGAGGACGTGGTAATAACTCTTACCCTTTATTTTAAGCCTTGCTCTTCCTTCAAAGCCCAGTGAGATATGTGGAGTTTTGCAGTGTGCAAAGAATCCCTGCTCATGATTAACATCTATGTGAATAATAGAGCTTTAATCTGGTTTCAGTCAGTTACCTACTGCTCCAGCACTTCAACATCATGTGGGAGCAAGAGCAGCAAGGGTATCCAGCCAGCTTTCATGTAACTCAAAGCAGCACTATAAGGCTTAATTAATTGAGATCACCAGATGAAAAATCTCATCACATATATAAAAGGTAAAACATCTGCTGATGCTCAGGCAGTCCTGAGATGCGATGCTCCACGAGAATCTCAGTTAAACTCCAAGGAGAAAGGACTGAGACTCATTTGTGAATCAGAATTACGTTCCTCCTGCTCCAGAGTCCCAACCTCAGCTGGATGCTGGGTCTGAAATACAATGGCAGGAACATAAGCAAGGCTCAATGTTTTAATCAGACACCTATTTTCTCAGCCAAATCTTCCAGTAAGCCCAATGTGGACTGAATTGCTCCTTCTAAAACAGCACGAGTGTGAAGGCAGCTCAGACAGCAAACCCTCTTCTCAGACTAGTGCACATGCTTTCTTGGTGTCACAAGTCCTGGCTGAACAGAAGCAGGGAGGGAGATGCAATTCATGCAGGCCAAACTGTGACATGGCTGCAACTCCTCCTTCCATATTGTATCCTTCCCACACTCAGAGAGGGGCTGCTCTGCAGCCAGCCAAAGTCACTGCACGAGCAAAGCACCAACCTGGCATCTCAAAGGAACTAAAAACCCACTCCAATGGTTCCTCTCCCCCCACGAATCAAGGGAGAGAAACAGCCAAGTATCTAAAGCTGGTTTGAAAGGGCAGCTTGGTGTTTGCCAGGCCTCCTGGGACATAACTCACCCAGAGAAGGGCCCGGGCTGCAGCACTCACTTCTCCCTTCAGCACTGACCATGTATGATCATGTATGACCCAAGTCATTCAGCCATGAGTCACAGCTGTGCTCAGACCATGTTCAGACATCTGCTCTCCTGCTGTCCAGGTACAGGTCCTCCAAAGCATCCAGTCTCTGCTGGGGTGGTAGGCAGACTGCAAAACTCATTTTCAACACACTTTCCCCATCAGGTTAGCCAAACTCTCTTCCACATTGTCTAGCTCCGTAGTCATCACTTGTTCTCCTCTTTGTCCACATCCTCAAGTGCTCAGAGACAGAGGGGTGGCTCTTTATGAAGCCATTCTGATTAATTTCTGTAAGCCCTGCACAGAATCCTGGCACTCCAGCAGGCACCAAGAGCTCCTGCAGCTCTCACACCATCCTGACAACACAGGAACGCCGTAACACCAACTGCATCTGTTAGTGCATCTCTCTGGCATCACAGACACACTGAATCAGTTAGGTCAGAAAAGCCCTCTGAGAACAGAGCCCAACCACTGCCCCAGCACTGCTGAGCTCATCACTAAACCGTGTTCCCACATCTACACATCTGGTAAGTCCTTCCAGTGACTCTACCACTGCTGTGCCAGGGCTGGACAACCCTTTTGGACCATCCTGACCCCTCTCCCTCCCCTGCTGCTCACAGACCACTGCCCAACACCACTTCCCAACTGATGGGATGCAGCTCCTGATTAAACCCAGGCAAAGCTTTCCAGAAACTGGGCTAGGTGATGTACCTCTATCTCCTCTCCAGTTCACAATATAAACGTGATACTGATTTCCCCCCCCTCTCCAAGTACATATTTAGGCATAATATATTTTAATGGCAAAAAGATGCTTTGTTCCATAGGGGATGTGTGTGTGTGTGTGTATTTGATTCCTGTGCTTCAAACAGACCCAGGAATGGAATTTCATACTTTTATAAAATTAAGAACAGATGCTGTGGACTGTTTAAACCAACAGAGAAAATAATAAGAGGAACACTCCGAGGAAGGTGACATGAAAAAAATGCTGAATGTTGCAGGAAAATGGAAATACAATAATGACTGTGAGACTTCTGGGACACATGGTTCCATGCCACAAATCCCTCAGGAAAGACAACTACCAGCTCGGGCACATTGAAGTTTCTTCTGTATGAGCTAGAGAGAGAAAAGTAATAGATAACAGCAGCTGAATACAGAGCACATTTGTCTTCTAGGACAACAGAGATGCAGTTCACCTTAAAATATAAATCACAGCACATGCAAAGAGAAATCTCTTCCTTTTCTATTATGTTTACCTCAAACTAAGCCAGTGAAAGGCTAGGTAACGTTTGCCTGCTGCTTCTCTCTCTGCTTCTTTTCTTTCCAGCAGGTCCCTTGGAGGGACAGTTGGATTTCCTGGGAAGCTGAGGCAGCCACTGCTCTGCTGGGGGGTCCAGGGGTCCCTGTACACCCCCACAGGGTTGCCAAGGCTGCACCAGGTGCTTTGCTTGTTTGCTGTTCAGTGTTTCCATTCCAGCCTGCAAAAGTGATGGAAACTTCTCCCCTTGGGTTTCAGTTTCTCATCACAAGGTTTATGTTTGGGGCTGAACCCAAACCAGCAAGCACCCTTTTGGAACTGAACTGGTTCAGAATGAATGTCTGCATCTCCCTTTCCCAGGCTGACCCACAGGGCACCTCACCTGGAAGGCCAGGTACCCCACTTCCATGAGGAAAGGTCCAACTCGGAGTCAGAAGTGGTTCCAGCCTCTCTCCTGAGCTCCCTGCAGCTCTGCAGGACGTTAATGGCACTGTCACCCCCGCTGGCAGAGCGTTATGCCAAGGGATGCAGTTTGTTGAGCACCTCTTGTCACAGAAACCGGTGCAGGAACGGGACTGGAATCCAGAGCCCCAGCTCAGATCCTGCCTCACACCTCCTGCACACAGAAGAGCCCCTGCTGCACTTGCAGATCACACATTTGCATTGCAAAGCGAGGTGTGTAAATGCCTGTATGTACAAGCAGATGCGCATTCCGTGGGCAGATCCTTGGAAATTCACCACGCAGCGTTCTGCCTACCAGTCAAAAGCCATCTCCAATTGCTAAAACTCAAATCAAAACACAAGTTGCTACAATTCATAAGGAGCTTAATATTTATTACCATGTATTGCAAGCATGCAGCTCTGGAGAAAGGCTCCCTTACTGTCTTCAGTGATTATTCAAGGGATGGGGAAAAGAAAGAATAGCCTTTGATAGTAACAAAAAAAAAAAAGCAAGTGTGGAGAAAGCAATGTATTAAATCCTTTTCACAGCCAAGAGGCCAACGAAAATGCTATATATTTATAAAGGAAATGAAAACCTGTCAGGAACAAAATGAACTGAATAACAGAGCTTGGGCTGAATAAAGAGAAGCAAGAACTCAAGAACCAAAAACACCAACCAGGGTGGAAAGTACAGCATCCCTGGAAAGAGGGTTTTGAATGGATGTACAGCCCGTTGTTGTGGATGGCCTGGATTCTAACTCCACAACTGGAAGAGCTGGCATGGAGTAATTCTAAACCCTTGATGTTGAAAAATTACCTGAAAAATCACTGGGAAATGTAAGAATTCATGAAAACCCACATAAAACACAACTACTATAAACCCAAGTACTGCTGTCTTGATAGAAACAAGGCTTTTTAGTGTGCAGATGACTTGGTTCAATTCCTGATATTAAATAATTTAGCTTTATGTATCTAATTGCAGGAAGTTTGTGTGATTTCAAAAATAAACAACATAAGTATTTCATAATTCAGATACTTAATTACTATTACCATATTGATTGCAGGAAATAGGATTAACCACACATTATATTTTCTCAGAGGATAATGTCAACAATCTTCAAGTGATGGCTACCAATGAATTAGCTTGGGGTACTACATGAAAAACAAAATACAAACCACAGCCATCAGGAAGGATAATTCTCAATAAACTGGCATACTCATCATTCCACCTGGACTTCCCAGTAAATCTGGGAGGGGAATAGATACTGTGTAACTATGTAGAGTTAGAGGGAAGAAACCAGAAGGTCTTTATCTCTTGAAACTTTCCTTTCTTAGATGGTTCATCAATGCAGTCATTCAATAGGTCCAAAAATGAATCCTACAAAGAAAACAATGCTCCTTCCCCCCCCCCCCCCTCGGTTCCTACAGAAGGATTTGGTGAAGCAGCAGGAGGATCTGCTGGAATGTACTTCCCAAAGGACACCTGAGTGTGGCATGACCTGTGCAGCTCACCAGGCCACTCCTCCTGGTGGCTGTGCTCTGCTGGGCACTGCTGCCAGGGGAGATCAACCACAAACACCACAAGTGTCTCCAGCATTTAACACCAAACTCTCCCAGGGCTCTGCCCCTGATCCAACTTCCAGTACCCTCACACAAACAGCCAGGCCATGGGACAATTCCCTGGCAGGTTTCATCCAACACCATCAGGCATTTCCTACAAAATAAAGCTCTCTAGAGCAGCTGCACAACCAAACCCACCTACAGCCAGGAAGCCTGTGCTGTGCTAACCCCCCCCAGGATACCATGAAGTACAGCCTGGAGAGTCCACTTCAGCTCTCTGCACACACACATACTGTTATTTCAGAGGGGAGCAGCACAGGTTAAGTTGTGCATTAATGAGAAGTGTTGGCCTCAAATCTGAAGAGATGCTTTAAAAAAAAAAAAAAAAAACAACAGCAAACCACAACAACTTGCTGAGATGCACTGGGTTTGCATCTTCCTCACCACAGACTGCAGTTACCTCTGCACAGCAACACAAGGGAAAGGGCATAGCAGGAAAAGAGCACAGGCACAGCCCTTGTACGTGAAAGGCAGGTTGAGAATCTCCACAGAGGCACTTCAATATCTCTTGCTGTATAGAAGACAATGCTCTGATACTCCTCTTATTTGCTTTTCATCATCTTGAGGATTCCACAAATCCTCGAGTGCGCTGGGAGCTGTCGGACAGATTCTGCACGGGAAGGTTGGCAGTGGTGGAGGGAGGGAGGGAGGGAGGGAGTGTGGCAGCATTCCACTGGTCTCCAAGGCAGGGACAGACACTCCAGCCACTTCACATCTCCAGGAATCCCAACTGCAGCTTTCATCAGCCCTGCCTCACTCATTTACAGTGACTGGGTTTAATATCAGAGGGGCATGAAAACACAAACCCCCGTGATTTACAGGGAAGGCACAAACCCACCACATCCACCAGCTGAGCTGCAAAGCTGCCCCAGCACCCCCAGATGAGTGAGTGGCCTCGGGGCAGCTCTGCAAGCTGGGCAACATTTTGAACCAGAAATTCCTCAGTGCCTTTTAGCCTTGAGAGCAGAGTAAATCCCTTCAACACTAACCAGCATCCAAGTTAGCAACCGAAGGAATTCCAATGAACGTCCCCAGAGAAACTGGCTCTGGCAGAAGGAATTAGAACTCTCCTCCTCCTCCTCTCTGGACAGTGGAGCAGCACTTGTTTGCACTCACAGCTAACACACTGCAGGAGCCCAATACACGTGTTGTTCCCCAAGGGAACAGCCCCTGACAATGCATTAAGGCCAACCTGCCTCATGGCTAATGCTGCACTTCCCAGGGCACAGGATCTCCCACACTGGCTTCACCCCACACAGGTGGACTGGTGGATTCAGAGCTCACCCTGCCAGAAATCAGCGCTTCTTACACCTCCACGTTTTTGCTTTGGCTCTTTCTGTGACAAGGTGGGGCTACAGGCCAGTGATTTTCACCCTTCAGAGGCAGAGAAGCCCTGCCTGGTTCCCAAGGTTGGCACCACTGGTACAGCACACCCAGCCTGAGGCTGCTGCTAGGTGTTTTCCAGAGCCTAGAACAGAGAGCAGAGCTCCACAGCAGCCTTACACTAGGATTTAGGAACTAGGACACCTCACCAGGAGTTGTGTCCTCATCTCCCCCAGAGACAAGGCAGGAAAGCAGAGCTGAGCTCTGCGGGGCTGGCAAATGTCCTCGAATCCCCCATGTGCACCCTGAAAGGTCGATTACTGGAACATTTTTACATGCAAATACCTCAGAGCTAGTTTCTCAGATCGACTTTTCCAGATTGATCCAGGGCCCAAAGGCACTAATCTCAGGCTTTAGCGAGTGAGAGCTGTGCCTGATTTCCAGCAGTGCCTGGTATGTACAGCAGCAGGGAACAACAGGCACCTCCAGGCACTGCCACGGAAAACTCTGGTTATTATCCTTATAATTTTGTATGACTTGATTCAGCAACACAAAATCTTTCCTCGGATGTGACAGAAAGGGAAACTGCTGTATTTACACAGAGTGGCACAGAGCACATATGTTTCTGTGTGTGCATGTGTGTGTGTACACACCCTCCGTATGTTTTTCCAGGAAGCCTACAGGAATAAAAATCTCTCTCTGTTTGAGTTAGATAACCCTCACAGACTTTCTTTAAAACCCCTCCATTTTTTGTTTGCTCGATGTTGCAAGCTTATCCAAATATCCTAAAACTGAAATACAAATGAACAGCAACGATTCTGCCCAAGTTTCACCTAATCTAGACATAAGCAGCATTTATAAATTCATTACCACCACTAGGAGGATTTCCTTGCCCTCTCTGACTTAACAAACTGTGGCCAGCTGCTCAATTTACCCCAGATCTTGGTCGCTCTAAGCCATCTGAAGCTTTAACAGCGATGCCAGGAGTAGGTGCAGAAGGGGAACAGAGCCAGCCCTCTGCAGCCGCCCTCCCACCAGGAGAAATTCCAGTGTTCCAAAGCAATGGCAGACACTCTGCATGCTCCACTTTGGAAAGCCTACAGAGGCTCGAGGAGAATCAGAAAGCAAAATGCTTTATGGCACACCCAGATAATATTGTTGAACTGGAGGCAACTACATTTCAACAGAAGTACTTCTGAGAGGACCCAACAGCAGGAGATCTCATGGCTGTGCACAATATTTCCAGCAACATCTGCTGAAGTTCTGAACCCTGCATAGCCAGGACTTCACTTAAATCTACTTTTTGGCATACTGTGGGGCTACAGAGGCCATCAACATAAAGACTACTTTTCCCAGTGCCACTTCATAAAGGAGCACCTGCAAAAGACATGAGCTACCACCAAGAACCCACAAGAAAGAGCCTGTTCCTCCTCAGGAAGTCCCACAGACTGGGGGCCTGACACTGTGCTGCCCATGCTGTAAGCACAGCAGCCACCTCAAAAGGGGCCCTAAGGAAGTGAATTTAGAGATGAACTCTCAGTCCCACTTAAAAGTGTTACCAAAGTGACACTTTGGTGATGAACTGTAATGGGGCCATGAGCTCAGATCATGACGTGGCTGATTTTTAGAAGGAGGACACCAAGGTGCAGCCCAGCTCTGCACTCTGCCTGCAATATCACATGTCAAAACACTTCCAGTGCCAGCAGAACTGGTGAGCCATCAGGATGGCAGCACATCCACACCCTGAAGCCACCTCACACTGCCAGATGAAACAAGCAGGAGGAGGTGAGGCCTGGGCAGAGTGAGCTACAGATCTCCCCAGCACATCCCAACACCACAACACACGGCCCCTTGCACCACTTGCCCCCCCTCTTCTCTGCTAAGGTAACACCCCAGAAAGGCATCACACAACATAAACGCAGAAAGTTCAGATTTCCTGATAAGATGAGGAAAACCGTGACTTCTTGTATTTCCAAAAATCCCCTGGTTGGTGGAGCTGACCTGACCCCCATCAGGCTCCACCACAGCTTTTCTTCTGCCTAAACCCAACAGCTCCAAGTGCTGTGTCCCGACAGGAGTTTGGCACTTTGGAGCTTTAACAGCTCCTGTATTTGCAGAAGAGCCACCACAGAGTGCACACCATGAGGAGGTCACCTGGGCTTGGCACAGCTTTAGGGGGTGCCCACAGTAGCTGGCCCAAAACCTCCATTTCTCTTGTGGCATTTCATGCCCATTTTGCTGGAATACCTCTTAAAACCCCAGTCAGCCTGTAAGACAAACTGGGTGATTAAACAGGGGCAAAAGCTCATAATTAGCAGTCTACAGCAACCAGGAAGCACCCCTGATTAGAGAAGAGGGGAGAGAGGCTGCAGGTGATCCTGATAACAGGATAACCAGCACAGCAATGGTGCCCACACCTCTGGTACCTCCTTGCTGCAGCTGCTCTGCAGCCACCACTTCTTGGCTCTGTCCATCACTGTGTCCATCACCTCTTTGCTGTGTCCATCACCTCTTTGCTGTCCATCCCTGATACAGGGGCAGCTCTGCAAGTGTGGGCAGATCCAGGCTGGTAAAGCCCATGAGCTTCTCCAGCACAGCCAAGGCAGGAGAGGCATACCCAGGACAAGCCCCTCATTCCTGTCTCACTGCTGCACTGCCACCCTCCCTGTGGGACGATCCATGGCACCAGCCCCAGTGGAAGCCATCAACGGAAGCAGAGAACATTCCATGCTCCCCTGTCATCATAATGGAGGGAGGCACAGAACCTTCCAGAACACACTGCTCAATGATGAGCCTCTCACAGCAAGAGGGGCACCTGGGGCCAATCCCTCCACTCTTTCCACAAGGCCCCTCACCTCAGGTTTACAGTGAGCTGCTCAGAGAACCACAGCACACTCTCCACAGTTAATGTAAAATATTAATGTCTCATTTGTTCAATAATTTTGTGGAAATTAAAACTTTTAGGTTAATCATATACTGAACAATTTTAATTAAAGCAGTTATAAAACAATTAATCCACTAGAGCAGGCTTGGATCCTTGCCAGCCTTATTGGTTTAATACATGTAGGCAAAGCTTATTTCTGCCCGTGTTTGACTTAATGAATGCTAATAAGTGACACAAAATATGCATGCAGAGCTCCTAATATAGTTAGTCCATCTGGTTTCACTTGCATTTTGTATTTGTCATTTTGCTTTGATAGAGGAATTGAAAATGAATTCTCCATGCTAGAAATTAGAAAAACTTTGTACCCTGTTTAATTTAAAACAATTTTTGCAAATCTTTGGGTGTAAAATATACAGCAGTTGAGTACAGTCCATATTAGCCAGCTATCTTTTTGGTTGCTCCAAGGTTAGAAAAGAGCACTGGACAGAAATACAAGGCTGTACCACAGCACTGAAGGAATAAACAACACGTGCTCAGCTTTTTTTCCCATCAGTATTTCAAAACATGCTTTTTGCTTGAATAGATGGTAATATAAAGGGGATAAAATATGATTTTAAGCGTCTGAGACAAATCCTCTACTACTCCAATTTGTTCTGCATTACAACTTGTTTGATTCATTTGGGGATGTACTTGTTTGCCAAAGCAAGCAGAGCTCAAGCTCTTTGTTGAATATTTAACCTATGCCAAAAATTTACTTGCAGTAAAGCTCCAGACCACCACTGCCAGGTGCAACAGCTCAACTCTGCCATGGAAAAGCCCAGGGCAAAGGCTCTGCAGAGCTGAACTCAAACCTGCAGCTCAAACCACCCTGTGAAGGGTTTGCTTTCTCCCAAGGATGCACCCAAAAATGAAAAAAGGGCTCTTCTGTGGGTAAACTCCATAAAACACAACTCATGTCACCCTGTGGGATCGTACATGATGTGATCTGTCACCATGGGAAGTGGCCTCCGTGGAGATTCTCGTTCACAACACAGCACCACCACCAGCAATGCCCCTGTGCAGCCCATGAGGATCCTTCCATTAATCCCACTGGGGTCTGCATCAGCTCTAGATGATGTCTACAGCTCTAGACAACATCTCCTTCCACAACCAGAGTGGCACAGCAGAGGCACAGCTGCCCTGGTTAAACTGTGCAGTTTCCTTCTTCCTTGCTTAAGGTCACTTCCCATTTCTGCTGCTGAGATGTCCCAAATGGTGACAACAGGGAGCCTATTAGAGCTTAAAAACTAGCTCTGTTCCCAGGGGACCAGTGTCCCAAATTCAGTCACACCAGAATGAGCAGGAGGAAGGGAATCGTGTGTGTGTGTCCTGAAAAGTGCAGGAAAGAAAAGAGAGCAGAGGAGGAGAGCTCCTGATCACCATGACCCTCGTTACACCCACAAGGTGAGGAAGGGAGAAACTTCCCCTCTCCCTGTGCTTCAGAACTGCAGAAGTGATGATAAATCTGTGCACTGGCCACTGGCATTAGCTGCTTAACCCAGTAATTGGTTTATGAGCCACCCTTGGGCTCACCTTGATCTACAGGGTTAGTTTTGAGTTGCATTGCTCCTGCACTGATGTCTGCTGCTACTTCTGCAGGAAAGGTGCTCTGACCACTGCAGGAGGAAAATTGGGGCACACAGCCTGTTTTCCACACTCATCCCACTCCCAACCTTCCCTGTCCTGCAGTTTAATCATGGATGACCTGAAGGCACCAAGGCCTGGATGCCTCCATGGTCAGATCTCCAGGCGCTCATTAAAAGCACCACCTCAGCAAGGCAGCCCAGGAGGAAGATGGAGTGGAGGGAGTGCAAGGAAAAGACAAGGAGGGGGTGAAACAAATGGGAACAGCTTCAGGCAGATGAATAACTGCCTTACAATGAACTTGCTCACTGCTACTGAGCAGAATTTGGAAACTCGTGTGTGAAATGAAGCCCTCTGACAGCCCGTGTACCTGCGGGAGGGCAGCACGGAGCTGCCCCTTGAACAGGGCTGAGAGCCCATGAATTTGTCATCCCGGTTCACCCCACCCTCCCTGCAGCGTGACGAGCTCGTCCCTTTGCCGGGGAGCTCTCCGCGCTGTTGGCCGGCTCGGATCTTGGTCACAGTTTATCCCGCAGCAGTCTCTTTAAGGATGATACTGCATTTTTCTCCCAGAAGGATCCCAAATTACCTCCCGAGTCACGCACTGCAGCCCGTGCTCTCCCCGCAGCTGCCGGGGCGATGCCCAGGCAGGGACCACCAAAGCCGCAGGGGATGAAGGCACCGCAGCCCCTCCCGAGCTCGTCCTGCCCGGCACTGCCGATGGCAACGCCACACGAGGGGCTGAGTCTGCGAACTGTGACCAGAGAGGGACACCCGGCACCAAAAATTACATTAAAATAGCCTGGATCGCTTCTAGGTCCCTAGAACTGAGAGCCTGCCAGCAAGCTCTTTGTAAGTGCTAAATACCTTCTCTATGTGTCACTTTGAAAAAAGGAGATGTGGCTCTTCTGCACGGAGACCCTCCGGCAGAGCAGCTTTCCTTTTTTTTTTTTTTTTTTTTTTTTTTAAGTGTTTAAACATCCTACAAACACTGTTTAGGGAAGTCAGCAGGAGGTCAAATAGAAGCCTTGTGTCTCAGTGGATAACAATCCTTCTGTGAAATCATTCCAGCACGAATTGAGTCACTCTTACATCTCCCTCTCCACCTTTTTTTTTCTTTTATTTTAAAGGCATTTTAGCAAAGCTCACTTTGAAGTTTAAACCTTCTGCAACAACACCACTTGCCAACAAGATAAAATATTTAGTACTGCTATATACTAAAATCATATCTCTAACAATACCTTCCACGCCTGACATAGCACAAAAGTTAATTCAGCCAACAAAGCATTTTGTGTCTGGAGAAGCAGCAATTTATCTTTTTTGTATATATAAATTACATACACCATTGTGCCATTTAAACCTAAAACCTCCTGTTGTTAAATAGAGAATAGAAAGATCTTTAAACACAGACAAAAAGATCAGAGCTGTAGGAAGAGCTCTGACAAATGCAGGAGAATGGCAAAATAAATGCAAAAACCATGATGCTCCCCAGCAGATCCTCCCTGCTCAAGCCAACACGTGTCCTTCACCATGTTGGGTTGGTTGGGGGTTTCTGGCAGAAGCATCTCCCTTCAGCTATAAAGGCAATGGTCTCTATTTCAGATTGCTGGCAAGAGTCCATGAAGGAAACACATCCCCATAAGGGCACTGGTAAAGCAGCAAATGCACCAGCAGGGCAGGAGAGGTTTTTGGGAGCAGCCACTTGCCCGTGTTCACACCAGCTCTGCTGTTGTCCAGTTTGCTGTGGTTGGTGGGTAACATTTAATGCATGTGGCTGCCTCTCCCTCTTGGAGGGTCCCTGAACAGATGATGGCAAGCACTCACTGTCATGGGAAATGGGAAAACAAAACAACTGCAGGTGAGGACAGGCAATGCCTGCCAGTGACAACAGTGTAGGTACAACATCCCTGTCACACACCCCCTGCCTCCCCTGCCAGTGCTGACCCAGCTCTGTGCATGGCCAGGGAAGGAGAAGCTTCCCCTCTGCAAACAGACCTGCTCTGAGCAAAGGCAGGAGTGGTGCAAGGGTTAGGGAAGAGAAGGGAAACTCGTTCTGCAATCTGACCTTCTGGGTTTGTTGTTTAAGAAAACAATGGGAATGTTGCAGTGACAATGGTTTGTTGGCAAGGTTGTTCCATCTTAGTTTTGTTCCACTATCGGTCTTGCCTCCTTTAGTCGCCTCTTCAAAATGAACTTAAAGAACCAGTAACTACCTTCCCCCAGCCAAAAGCATACCACTTCTGCCCTTGCTTTTATAGGCTGCTCTTTATCATGTGAGGAGGCATCACCTCAGTGCCTCACGTACCCCATCCCCCTCCCAGCATAATTCGATGCATTTTACTCTTTCACATAAAATTAGTGGAAAGAGTCCCAAAACGTCTGTCTTTTCCCATCTCTTTGCTGTACCTAGAGCACACAGACTCCTCCCCAAGCAATTCAATTCCCCTCTCACATATGCACAGCACACATGCACTCAGTAATTCCATCTCCACGGAACTGGCTCAGAGCTCCCAAACTCAAAAAAGGCAAACCAATTTAAAACAAACACATAAATGCCTTCCCCTCTTACCTCTTCAGGATGCAAACAACAACAACACTGCCAGTGTGAGTCAGCTCCCAGATCCCAAGATCATCTCCAGAGCTCTGTCTTACCCCAGAACACAGCCCTCCCACACTGGTCCATGATGCCAGTTGGGATCCAATTTGCCTTCCCATCCTTGAGCTCCCCTCTCCCCATCCCTGCCTTATTCTTGTTCCATTCAAACACCATCTTCAGCCTCCCTGTTCATCTCTCAAAGCTCCCCATCCAGTAGCTTTAAACATGGCTCACATCCTCCTCTGGACTTTGGTGTCTCTCCTGCTGCTGCCCATGGCCAAACCTTTCCCCAGCAGGCCGGGGGAGGCCCCCTGGCAGCTCACATGGAGCGGAAGAGATCACAGCTGGGGGCTTTTTACAGAGTGAGGCAAACAAAATCCAGGCACTGCCAGAGCAGTGTTACCTGCAGCATAAATAACTGCTTTTTACAGGTTTATTATTTTTTAAACAATAGTGTGTGCATGCACATCCGTATATAGGCTTTTTTAAGGTACAGGCAGGATTTTCATGTCAGTGATTTTATTTTGCTCTTCTTTGAAATTAAGAGCATAATTCACCAGGTGCAAACTTCTGCTAGGAACAAGCATTTCTAAAAATTCATCCTCTGCTTTCCCATTTAGAATTACCTCAATCTTTATCTCATTTGTACCTGACATGGTTCTAAAGGCAGAAGCAGAAATACTACTAATTTACTGCAGTGTAAAAGCTGAGTTTGTATTCATGACATTAAGATCAATGGCACAGAATCAAGCCCTCCTAACTTGAGTCCAACACCAGGACAGCAATACCTGCCATAAGCTGGTCTAGGCAAATATTTAAGCTGAACCTCCAGGTTATTGTTTCCTCCCTGTCTCGTGCAACTGCTGCTATGGTGTGTTCTTAAGAGACCTGCCTAAGCGATCTGGCTGCTGACAGAACGACCTGATGGATAAGGAGAAGGATGGATAAGCAGGAAAACCTGCCCACCTTGTAGTAGATCACGCTGAGCCCTGTCCCTGGCCGAGCACCCCAAAGCTCTGGGGAGCACCCAAGGAGCCGACCGAGCTCCTGCAGCCCCTGTGGCAGGCACAAGACGTGGCCTAGAGATGCAGCTCTGCAAAAATGATCTATGAGAAGGAATCAAATAACAGTCATAAAAAAGCACTCCACCTGTGGGTGATCATACTTTTTAAGATGGATTAACAAAATGACTGCTTATTTATTGAAAATAATGAATAGCCTAGTGCTTTTAGTTCAGAAAGGGATGCAGGAGGGAAAACCTGCTGCAGCAGAGTTTTAAATAAACTGAAAACCTCTGGCAATGGCATGTATCACAGCCAGGAGTGACACAGGGACTCCTGGGAACATGACTAATGGCAGCTCCTGGAAAGCACACCAGGAATATGAGCAAAGCTGGTAAAAAAATCAAATGGAGGGAAAGGGAAATGTAGAGAAGAAAATGTAGGCTCAAGATTGATGACTCAAACCAGGATTTTAGAGAATTCTGAAACCAAGGGAAGGAAATGGTGTCCCTGAACTAACCCTTCCACCAGGTCTTGTCTCATGTCTCTGGACTCGGGCCAAGCCACAGGCACGAGCATCTCTATTAACACCTGAGCTGGAGCAGAGACTGCCTAAAAGGAAGAGCAAAACTCTCAACCTGGGCTCCAGGATCTATCAAGCAGACTTCCAGCAGGTCAACACTAAGGCCTCAGAGCGTATTTCCAAATCTGGATATTTCCTCTATTATCAGACTCTGTAGACAACCAAAATCTTTAAGGCATCTTTCATCAGCGCCCATGAGTGAAGCAGGGAAAGGCTCTTTGTTTTACAAAGCAGTGCAGAGAAAGCAAGGGATCAGATTTCTGGGTCTCAATTCCCCTCCCAACACCACATGCTCTCTTCAGTGTACCTTGTCTGGAGATCTTTAGAGGTGCTTTGCCACGAGGAACCTCAGGAGCGAGGACTTAGCCCAGATTCCTGTTCCTTCCATGACTCCACAGGACCAAGTCCCCTGCCAGAAGAGCAACTGAACCCAAGTCCCCCAGCCCCTCCTGCTATGACACATCCCCCTTCAGCAGAAAACCATTACATCCACCCCTGACACTTCACAAGAGCTAAAAAACAGACATCAGCAAAAACAACAACAGGATTTTAACCCCAGTGACCAGAAAAGCAATGCATCATCACAAAAGTAAAAACGCTTTTTAGAGATGAATTCTGTGAACCCAAATGTAATTTTACTCTTTTCTTGGAATTTCACTAACCAGCAGCAAGAAAAGGGCAAAGGGAGCAAGACCTTTTGCCAGGACCTTCATGGCACTGAGATCAGGAACGGCCCAAAGGTAACACAGCACCACAGACACGTTTTTTGCACAGTGTGTAACACAGCAGTATAAGAGGGAAGTGGGGTCATTCAGGACAATGTGATCTCCAGTGCACACAGGGGGAAGAGTAAAATGCTTCCCTCTGGATTAGCTTTCTTCCCAACTGTACCCAGCGAATCACGGAAGCAGATTAGTTCTGGGTGTTCATTCAAACCATAATCCTCTAACCCCAGTGCTGTTGCCTTCATGGTGCTAATTTGGTGAAACAGAAGATTCTGTGTGAAAGGCCTTACAGCTCATCTCAATTCCCAAGAGATGGCTGATTAAAACAGGACCTTATTCAAATTTCAGGTACCACAGTGCAGAGCCATGGAGCACTTTGCTTTGACACCCACACTGCTAAACAAAATCTACCTCTAGAACTTACTAATTCTTTTTAAACTGAAAAAATGCACATTTGTGCTTTTTCTGCCTGTCACATTCCTATTTGGACATCCAGGACTTGCACAGCTCTGAACAAAAAATACACCACTCCTGACAGCTCATTCCTAAACAGGGGAAGAGTTAGATGAAAACAGAAACTCAGCATCCAAGCTTTTAAGAAACTAACCTGGCAGATTGCATGCAAACTTCCTTGGCAAACACAAACAACAGGAGCTGAATAATACATAAAAATATATATTGACAGAATGGCTTCTGCACACACCACTTTCAGTGTATATGATGGAAGCACCAGCGAATTTTATGGAAAGCCAGCACTGACTTGGCTTGAAAGGCACCTTAACAAACAAAGGAAGTACATTAAAAAAATGCAGTGCTAAGACATTATCAAAACATGCATTATAGCCTGTGAAAGCCCTGTGCAAGAGAGTGTGTCTGCAGAGGACTGTGCAGAGCATTGATCTGTCTGTATTCTGGGCGCTTTTTGGGTGATGCCTGACTGTAGTTTACAAGGGCAAGCTCAGAGGTCCCTGTTGTTTATTTCTCTGCAGTCTTTTACTTGTCACTGATAACAGTTTTCAAGCCATCCAGCCTAGGAGGATGCAGACAGGGGTCTGCCAGGGGTGACAGGTCAAAGCAATAATGTGGCAACCAGGGTCAGAAATATTTATCTGCACCAAAATGGTTGTGGATAATCAAATAGTTGAAAATTAGTTTCGTGACAAGGCTCGTATTTGGCTGTTTTCCTTACGCAGCACAAGCAAGGAGCAGGGCTCATCTCCAAAGGAAAGGACACTCTACCACGTGCCTGCCTCACCTTTTGCATGGAGACTGTGACCATCCTGCTGTGGCATCCATCAACCTGCTCCTGCCACCTTGGAGAGAGCCCCTGCCTGGCCACAGCCCTGCTGAGCTTTCTGGGGGCACGAGGGCTGCAGCCCAGAGCTCCAGGGACAGGGAGTATCCGTGGGGAGTGTCTATTCCCAGGCATGGCACAACCCCAGGAAATCATCAGAGCTCCCACACCCCTGGTGAGTGGTGCAGGGTGAAGGTCAGACACCCAGCTTACACTAAATCCTGAAACCAAGATTGCTCCAGAGCTGGCCCAGAGCTAAAATCTTCTGGACAGATAAAATCACTCACAAAAACACACCCGAGTGGCAGCTCTTCTGCAGATCAGCAGGCACACCAGCACTTTGTATGCTCTGTCTCCTCTCCACTCTGCCAGCTGTTTTTCACTTCATGTTTACTGGTAATGCAGCAGAGCATCAGCCCCCTGGATTTCAGTAAAGTATTTACTCGCACTGAAAAGGGAAAACATTGCTCTTGTTAAAAATTCCCATCAGACTGAAGCAGATCTACTCCTCAGATAATATAAAGGCACTGAGGTCCTCTAGAGAGCCCCCTCCAAAGCTAATAAAGGGAAAACAAATCCAGTTACATTAGGTTAATATAAAGAACTTCTCTTTTTTAAATGTACATGGAGACAAAATGGAAGAAACCTACTACTTTAATTCCAGCATTATAAATTTGATTTAGTGAGTGCAGTGCACACCACTGTGAGAGCAATAACAATATAGGAATGTTTTAAGCAGAGAAAATAAATGATTTCAAAAGGGAGTGGTGAGGGAAGAAATGACAAATGTATGAAAGAGAACCCGCTCCGATATTAATTAGAGATCTGCACTTCAGTTTGCATTTGGCCTCATTAAATAAGGAACTGGAGTTAGCAGACGCTCCAGACTCAATGGAGGAAACCAGCTGGAAACTCAGGCAAACCCCTGCAGATGTGCCTGGTTCTTAGCCCAGCCACAGGAGAGCCCTGAGTGCCCAGCCCAGATTTCTTCTCCCATTCTTTGCACACCCAAGTGCTAATGATGAACCCATCTCTGGGGAGCAAGGGCAGTCCCAGCTACTACAAAGGAGCAAGAGAGACTTCACACTTAAAATCAATGAGTCCACCCAAACTGCTGCTCCCAAAGGGGTTTTAAATCCATCTCAAGTGAAGTGATCAAGAAAGTGAAGTGCTTCAGCAAGCAAGCAAATGAACTACGGGTGGTACTCCCTAAATGTGGGAGCACCTCCCCGTGTTCCCCATGTCTGGTTCCCTGGGAGCCAGGAGGAAGCTGATCCTGGGATGTTCTGGACACCTCCTGCTGGGACTGAGCCTTGGGCAAACCCTCCTGCCTTTGTGCTGGAGTGAGCACCAGAGAACACTGGAGGATCTCAGAACAGAGGTGTTCTCTGCAGAGATGACAATACTGTTGCATTTTCCATGCACACTCCCCAAGTAACTCACTCTGTAAATCCTTTCATTTTCACATGAACAGGGATTTTTTTTCTCTAGCCCCTGGAGACGCTGGCCCAAAGCACACTCCCTTGGAGCAATCCCCTGTCTCCTTGCAAAGTAACTGGCATGTTTTCCTTTGGCTTGGTATCAACCACACTCCCTTCTCAAACCCTGGCAGCTGGCAAGCAACTGCTGTGGCTACATAACTTCCCCCCAGATCAGTGGGAGAGGTGAAAGAACAACATCCACGTGGAATTGCCACTGAACCTCAGTGCTGTGCAGGCAACTCTGCTCCATGCAGGGGGAATCTGCTCCTCCACCCCCAGCACCACATGGGAAAAGGGAAAGAAAACACAGCAGCAAATTAATCCAAAGCAGGTAACACCAATCAGGGAGGCATTCAATGAACCCCCCCCCAAAAAAAAAAAAAAAAAAAAAAAACCAACCCAAAAGACAACACAAGGAACAACAAATTAATATACAAGCTTAGCTCTGCTTTATATATAACATCTCTCAAAATACTGAAGTGTTTGCTTTGTTGTACAAGCAGGAGGTTATGATTTTGCAGACAGTCATAAAGCCCGGCAGTATTATAAAAACCAGGGATTTGCTTCATTTTTTCTACTGGTTTGCAGTTACTAATTATGAGACTGCTAAGTGCCAAATAGTCAACAAGCAAATCTAATTGTTACTTAACTGCAGCCAGCCAGGTTGTAGATGCACTCACAATACACACATGTACATTTAGTTCACTGCTGGTTGCATGTGCAGTCGGGTCTAGGAAGGGGAAGGCAGCACCACATCTCCCAGCCACGTGTTTGGACACACTCTGCCAGAAGGCACATCAGGGCAGTGAGAAAGAGTCTCATTTTTTCTGACTTGGGCTCCTCATTGCAGAGAGCGAGTAGCAGGAGGCAGAATACAGAACCAGAGAGTGGTTTGGGCTGGAAGGATCTTGAAAGGTCACATTGTCCCCTGCCCCCCAGCCATGGGCAGGAACATCTTCTACTAGACCAGGCTGCTCAGAGCCCCATCCAACCTGACCTTGAATGTGTCCAGAGATGGGGCATCCACCTCTCTGGGCAACCTGTGCCAGTGTTTACCCAACCTCATTGTAAAGAATTGTCCCTTCTATCCAGTTTGAATCTACCCTCTTAGTTAAAAACCATTCTCCCCTGTCCTATCAATACAGGCTCTACTGTAAAGTTTCTCCATCTTTCTTACAAGCCCCTTAAAGTATTAAAGGGCCACAATAAGGTCTCCCTGAAATACTCCGAATTTCTTGAGAAGTCAAAGGAGACATGCATGTAATGCAGAATAGTGACCACACTTGAGGCTTTATCTCTTATAGTGCCAGAATCCAGCCCCTTTCCTACAGCAGGGAAGTTTCTTTTTATTCTTATCTATTTATATTTATTCCTACAGTTTCTTTTCATTGTATTGTTTTCCTGAACTTCTCTGGGACACTGCATTTTTATGGACTCCACAGAGTTAGTCTATGACAGTTCACCTTTAAAGGATTTAGGCAACCACAGAAAGTATTATAACAATGCAGTTTATGTACACCTGGAATGTATTCTCCAACGAGATTAACCTATCTAATAGGATTTGGGGAAGCTTTCAGGGCCATTAGGATGCCCTGTACATGCTAAAGGCTCCAGATGCTGTAACCATTTGATTTAATCTAATCAAGACTGCCTAGGTGTATTTTGTCAGTGGATGTTTCTGTCATTTTCATATTACATCTCAATAGACAACTCACATCCAAGCTCATCCTGCACACACAGGCAGCCGCATTTGAGGCTAATCTTCAATTATAAGAGCCACTAATTATTAAAGCCTGGTTTACAGCTGGTTGCAGTCTAATCCTGCATGGTATGGAGCATTCCCTTAAGTGCTGCTGAAGGGACACTCCATGTACCCACTTTCCTTTATTTTATCTTATAAACCATCCCACCCTGCTGTTATTTGTCACTCATCCTCAGGAGGAGCCCTGGGTGCCCCTGGGTGCCCCTGGGTGCCAGGTGCTGTGCAGATCAGCAGTACTGAGGCACAAAAGGAAACAAAAACATCCTTGTCCCGGTGCTCTTTCTGTGCAAACACTCACACAACCGGGGGCATAATGTGAGAGTGGCTGGGAAGGGAGATGGAGGGGCCTCTCTCAGACATCTCGTTTGATAAGCAAAGACCATGCTATAAATCGCACTGATGAGCACTTACCCTCTGGAAGTGAGCGAGGGCCCTGCAAGGGATGAGCAAGTGCAGGAGTTACCATCTCCTCAGGGGCTTTTAGCCCTAACAAAAACATTTCCTTTCTCCACAGGTTTAACAGAGATCCTCAGTACACATTCTTTAAATCCCACCCTGGAGAGGAAAGCAAAGGTCAGCTCACGGGCTGGCGAGCACCCCTGGCTGAGAGAGAGACAGACAAATGTCTGGCATCCCTAAAGAACCTAACCACATCCCCAAAACCCTACACACATCCCCAAAACCCTACACACATCCCCAAAACCCTACCCACATCAACCGACTGCCAACTGCACACACACGGCACCCACCAAGCACAGAGAGCCCCCGGGAGCGAGAGGGGCTGCAGCAACATCTGGAGCATCCAGGTGGGGCTTCTGCTCATTTGTTATCTCTGTCCTTGCAAGTCCGAGGCAAAGAGAGGGTTTTCTTCAGGATTCAGGAGATTGCACTGAAGAAAGTCCTGACCACCTGATTCACCTGAGGTGAATCTGCTTCCAGGTGACCGTGGCTGTCACACATCCAGCCGGATCATTTTAAGCACACTGGGAGGCTCAGCAAGGCTGCAGATCTATCCAAGCCCTCCTTTGTGTTTATTTTCAAGGACTAGTTCAGGCATCTCTTCTTCAGTGATATTAATCAGAGGAAAGGAGCAAAGATGAAAGCCTGCAGCAGCCTCTGGGCAGGATTTGTCCAACCCTGTAAATTAGCCCTCCCAGCAGACCAAAATTTGAGAGGTATGGGCACAGCAGGAAACATGAACTATTTGAGCTGATCCCCATTTACCAGGCTGTGAGGAAGGGATTCCTCATTCCCCAAACACCTTCTCATGTGACTTTTTCCTTAAATTTTTTCCCAATATTTTTCCAGTGGAAACAATTTATTTTTAGAATCAAGGCTAAAAGGCCCAATGCATGTTACTGACAACTCAGAAACATGATGTTCCTCCAAAAGCCTTCAACCCTGCCCCTACAGAAACCCCGCTGTCAGCAGCTTGGCTCTCTTGGCTTGCCTGTGCTGCAGAACAAATACTATCACTCATCCTGCCGAGCTCGTGTAAAATCAAAATATACCACAGGCACAGCACATGGTGCATTTTTGTTTTAGGGACTGGCTCATATATAGCAATTTGTGGTTGTGAACAGCTAGTGGAGGTTACAGAACCAGCATTTCAGGAGACACCAGAACAAAGTAAAGATGGATGGAGGGCAGCAGATGCTCGGCTCTGTAATGCAGAGGAGCTCCACTGATTTCAACAGCTTTTTATTCAGGTGCAACAATCACCAGTTTCTGGCCTGGTTCAGGCTGCCAAACACTAAATGTTCCCCAATCCCATGCCAAGGAACAGGAGATGGTGACAAACTCTGAGCAAGTCAAGTGAAATCTAACACTGGCACAATCTAATAACTTCACATGCAAATTGACCAGCTCATTCCAACTCTTTTCCCTGGGGCATTCACAGGAAAAGCTTTCAAGTTTAGCTTTCAAGTTCCCTCAAAATGCTTAAGCATGGCACTTGTTTTAAAATGAGAATTAATTCTGCATTCAGGAAGTTACTTTGGATGTAGGTTGGTGCTAACTCAAATTAAATTATAGTTCTATTTTTCTTAAACAAAAAGTTTTGTCACTTCTAGAAGCCTTGCCAGAAACAAGCAGCCCCTCTGCCTCATTAAATCCATAGAGTCAAGTCATGCAGACACAAGTCTGGCTCTGCCAGTGATGCTGCAGGTGACCTTGAGCAAGTCACTGAATAGTCCCAGGACTGCTCTGTCCCACAGGAGAGCTCTCCAAGTCATTTTGTTTGTGCTCAGACAACAGTGTTAAGACTTGGTGAATAAAAGACTGAGAAATGCAAATAACTTCATGCTTGTTCACTTTGTTCACTCCAATATTCTTTTTTATAATGCTATTTTATTTCCTTTCTTCCTCTCTCTGCACAGGGTGTTTGTATAATGAAAACAGTACAAGCTGCTATAGGCTATGCCTTGATTCCTTTGGGCTCTCCCGTGTTTAACATTTCCCTCTTCCAGAGAGCTGCTCTGGCTTGGATAGGAGAGAGCTGGAAGGGGGAGAGGCTCAGGACTGAGCCTGCATTTTGATGGAGACTAATGACAATTCCTTGACCTGCCATTTGGCCACGAATTAAAAGCCGTTCCAAAACAGTCTGTAACACTTGAGCAAAGTTACCTAAACACACCAAAAGCTGAATGCAACTCCTGTATCAAATCCAGCTGCTGCTTTAAAAAAAAATAGTAATAACAAAAAAATCTTACAAGCCCTGCACAGCCCCATCATTGACTACAGAAGCACCAAGTGCAAGCACAGCAGTCTCTGAAAATTAGTGAGAATAGGCTTAAACTGAATGGGTGACCACCACTAGTTTGGACCTTAAAAATCTTCATTTTATGCTTCTATGTCAGCTTTGCAGGCTCTCCTCTTTAACAAAGCTGATATTAAAAAAAAAAGAAGCTGTATCTGATCTCATCAGCCATTCTGTCTTTAAAGCATTTGACTACAATCCGCACCAGACATACTTAGCAAACTTTAAAATACAGCCTCTCAACATTGTTACAATTAAGTCACTCTGAAATGTCATGAAAAGCAATCTAGTCCCATTAAAATCTTCACACTCATTAAAAAAGCACTTACAGACTCGAAAATGTTCCTAATACATTATTTAAAGACACAAGATGTACAGTGACTAAAAACCTTGTACAGAAAGGGAATAGCAACAGTCTGCTTTAAAAAACCCTGTGTGCAAATGTGTGTTATAATTAGCTAATTGGGAAACTGCAGGTAGAAGGCAGTTTATCATCTATTGGGTTTTGTCTAGGCGTTCTATTTATTTATTTCATTCTTTTTTTTTTTAATTAAAAAAAAGAGGGAAAAGGATGCTTTCTTTTTATGGAAGGAAAAAAGCCTATTGTAGGCAATTTATGATCATTATGCAGATGACATGTGCCAAAGCCACCTCTTTTCCTGGAAGGGATAGGGAAAACCACAGACATCCTCCAACAGCAGGCAGACTAAGATGGGGTCACTGGAAGTTGTGCCTGCGAGGACTGGAACTGCAGAACAAAGACAAACGAGCTCAGGCTGTAACCCAGTCACTGTCCTCCCCCAAATGCTGTATCTTTCTTTTGATGTTAACAGCAGATGAAGATATAAAATTTGCATCTTTATGGAGCCCACTGCTAGATGAACCTCCAGAGCCCAGGGCAAGGGAATAACTGTATTCTTCTTCCAGGGAAGGCTCTCGCTTCTCCCTGCACCTTACCTCATTTAAATACTCGGATTTTATTAAAGTTTTTTCACAATTTTGGCCAGTGCAAGAAGGGAATCAGGCTGCAGAGAGGCATTCAGACTACAGAATAGAAATATCATTTGAAGGAGTTGAAAGAACAAGAAAGAATCTCAAAATATGGTGAGAGAAATCCCCCATTTTTCAGCAGCACTCACACAAACCTTCTTGTTCCAGTAATTTAAGAAAAACAGGGAAAAAGGAGCAAGAGCTCCTCAGCATCCTACAGGAGCTTCTAATCAATCAACCAAAAAAAAGAAAGAATAAATAATATAAACTAAGTCAACTTTCTGAAAGGCTGCCTTCTCCCCAAACCCTGACCCCTCTGGAAAGCAGTGTGGCTCAGGGACAGCTCAGCCCAACCTGCCAGATGCTTCCAGTTTCCTCTCTGCCTTTTCCCAGGGGAGCATGAGGTGGCACACTGACCCCGTGGGAGCAGCCCCCTCGCCGGGTGCTCTGCCAGCAGCCCGTGCTGAAGGTCTGCAGAAGATCAAGACAAGCTCAGTGCATAATGAGTGTACCCAGAATAATCAGCCACCTGCACAGGTTGTGATGAGGGATCTCCTGAGTCCTGCTCTTTAGCAGCCTTGCTGTGTGTGTCTCTTCCACAAACGCCTCCAGCAGATTTCCAAACCCACACCAGCTTCTCACACCCACCCAGAGGTGATGATCTCCACAGCTCGCTGCCCTCTCACAGGAAGAAATGTCTTCTTCTGCCTGTTTTGAGCCTCCACACTTCATCTGCCACCTCCAGGTCTGGTATGAAGAACTTGAACAGCCACTCTCCTTCAACCTTATTCATGGCTGTATCAACGTTTATCACACTCCTGCTTCATCATCCCTTTTCCACAGTGAAGAGCTCTCCTCTGTTCACTGAAGGTGTTTTCTCTCTCTCTGATCATCACCTTCAGAGCCCATCTCTGGACCACTTCTAGTTTAACTCTTACCCTTTAGAGATGGAGAGCACATTTAAGACACAACAATCCATGGGTGTCTACAGAGACGGAATCTTCTTTTCATCTGGTATTTCTGCTCAACAAGTCCTGATACTCCATTTGTTCTGTGAATGCTCTTGAGCCCTGAAATGGTGTTTCCTTAGGATTGTCCTCAGAGGGCAGAGGAAGAGCTGTGTGGAGGTTGTGTATCAACCCAGGGAGTGCCCTTCCTCTGCCCATCCACAGTCCAGGAGTGCACAGACCATGGCGCAGTGTCCAGGGACAGAGCAGGTATAGGTGGGACACAGCAAGATCCCAACAGGACTGGGACTCATCACACACTGCTCTTTGAGCCTTGACCAACCTGGGTTAAGACATTAGAGCTGAAACACACTGAAGCACAACAGATACATCACAGTGATTTGTTACTCCAGCTCTGCAATGAACACATTCAAGGGACATCCAAAAACTCAGTGCCTGTAGGCACTGGCAGAATGTCTGGTTCAGGCTGCAAACCCCAGAACTATACTGCTCATTATAATACTATTAATATGCAGCTAAAGTGTCAGAATAAGATTCAGTATTTGATACTCTCAAGAGGGGGCTACAAATTGATGAGCAGACTATGTGAACGAGTTTATCTTGGAGAATAACGAGTTTATCTTTAAAGAAAAGCCCATTGTAGGCAATTTATGCCAGTTATGCAGGTTGGAGAAGGGGGAGAAAAGGAGATGAAAGAGAGAAGCAACAGCATCTTTTACAAATGCCAAAGACCTGAAATAATGTCACTTTAACTGCCAAATGCACTTCAGCTTTCAGGCAAATCAGTCATGACGAGGAACAACTTCTCCAGTCACAGACGACACAGCTGCTTCTCAGATAAGCTCTCCTTAGCTCCACATCTTCACCTGGCAAAATCTGCTCCTGCTCTCAAACGTGTGCTGGGCCCCTTCTGAATAAAGATCACCAATTAAAGGTGACCACCAATCACAACGTGATCCTGTTGGGGCACAGACCATTACTCACCAGTGACCCAGTCCACAGCACTGACTGGTTTTCACTTGTGAAATGGCTGAATCTTAATTTGGGTCTCTAGAAGCACAAGTCTTACACATCTTCACCCATGAATGCTCCAGCCCACGCAGAGCTCCCGTGACTGTTCTCCCTGGAAAGCCAAAGGAAGGTTTCTGACATAATGGCTGTCCTTGGATGAGGTTTATCTCCCAAAATCACCCTTCTCAGCTGTGCTCTTTCCAGCAGAAAATCCCGTCCACACAATCCCATCCTCTCTCACACTCTCAACTGCCCCATTCACATTTGTTTTTTTCAGTAGGCCTTAATAGTTGATGCAAATAGAAAAAATGTTACAGGGCATAAAATAGCAAGAACAATCTGGACATATTTTATTACAGTGCTTTATCATTTAACACACAATGGGAGCAAGTATTGTGAAATACCACACCCCTGGAGGTGAGATATTCTATTTTAATACAACATACAGCTTCCACAGGAGAACAGATTGTTTTAGCCTCAGCTCCACTAATTTCCAAATATGCAAAGATAAAAGTCCTCATAAAAAAATGTGCTATTGTGAGTATTGAACAAATTCAATACTCAGTGGGAATGCAGGGAACTAACTATAGTCCTGCCATGGTACCTGAACTTGAATCTCCAAGCAAAAAGGCAGGGGTTGGTAAATAGACAGCTGTTTCTGTTTCCCTCCTCCACCCCTCCCAGAGCCGGGGGATTCCCACAGATTAATGTTCTGAAAAGGCCTCTAAAGCCAAGGCAGAGGTTTAGCTAATCGAGGCAAGGGAGCATCCCACCAGTGTGTGAAAATGGGTGCAGGGACTGCACAAACTCACTGCTGTGTGCCTGGCACGTGCACAACTCAGTGTGGGTGGATTTGGGTGCTCAGAGAGCACCAGTACCCACAGTTTGCTTGGGCTGGACCAAAGGTAACCACTGGGAACTGAGCATCAAGGTCCTGCTCCAGGGCAACTCCCAGCCCAGAGTCACTGAATCACAGAATGTGCTGGGCTGGAAGGGACCCCCCAAGGATCCTGGAGTCCAACCCTCAGCCCTGCACAGCCCCAGCCCCAAGAGTCACCCAAACCCTCCTGCAGCTCTGGCAGCCTTGGGGCTGTGCCCACTGCCCTGGGGAGCCTGTTCAGTGCCAACCACCCTCTGGCTTTTTGCCCCCTCATAAAGCCCCGTGCCCAGCCTGACTCACCCCAGTGTTTGCAGCACCTCCCCTTGCCCCCTCAAAGCACCTGCTCAGGCCAAAAGCACCATTCCCTCCCCCTGCTTCTCTTCATTCAGGGACTCACTATTTTGAGCTGGGGGAATCCCTGCAAAATTGCAGCAGGGAAGAGCCCAGACATTAATTTGTGTTTTCCTCTAGCCCATATAAAAGTGATTTGTTACGTTTATTATTATTATTCCTTAAATCCCTTCCATTTTAAGCAGTCCTACAGCCTCTCCTTCCTATTGGGAGCCTTTGTCAAGCCCCCAGCACACAGGCTGAGCACTCAGCAGTGCTCTCAGGTGATGCAGAGCAGCTCCACATCCCACTCAGCCATCAGCTTGTCTTGGGGGAATGTGGAGGAAAAGGATGAAGGGTGTGATCACACAGTGGTGAAGGCAGCACAGATCCTGTCTGGGAATGCAGGGAGCAGGGCTGGCCACAAATGGCTCATTCCTCTCTCCAGTATCACAAAGGACTGCACTTCAGCCTTTACAGGAGCAACAAAGCTACTGCACCGAAGGAAGCCCCTGCTCCAGAGGGAACACTTGCTCCAAAAGGAAGCCTCACTCCCTGAGACTGGCAGTGCTCTGCACCACTGGAAAAAACACCAAGGGCAGCTCTGGAGAGATGTCAGCAGTGATTATCTGTGTGCCCTCGCACCCCAGGGGCAGATCCTGGCACAGGAGACTTTGCTGAGGGAAAACCAAAAAGTAAAGACAACACAGTAAAGTCCCAGAGTGAACAATTCAGGAGGAAATGCTGGAGAATGGCATTTACACCTGCGTGTAGGGGGAAATGGAGCTCTCCTATTCCCACTGCCACCCGTATCCATCTCCTCCACCCCCAGTCTCAACCCCCAATCACTCATTTCTGATATTCCCATTTACACCAACAGATTATTTTGGATTCTGTCTCAAATAATTTATTTTTACGTGCTTTTAAATCTCTCATGCTACTAAAATATTTGTTTTGTTACCAAGTGTCTTTTCCAGGAGGGCAAGGTGAGGAGCAGCTCCAGATGCCCCTGAGGGCACCTGCCAGTCAGGCAACATCTGCCCCCTCAGCAGTGTGTCCCACCAGAGCAGGGACTGCCCAGAGAGCTGGCTGGCATGTCCAGAGGGCACATATCTGCCTGGGTCAATGCCATGGGAGATCTTGTTTCATGGCAAAACAATTGCTCATAAAAATTCCTTTTAAGTTACTATAACTTAACATTGTCCAAATGAAAACCCAGGGGCTACAGCTGAACCTTGGGTGACTCTATTGAGTTGAAGGGCATTTTTTGTATTTTTTTTTTGCCTTGGCTCTTTTTTTTTCCTCAATATTCATTGATCTGAACAAACATAATAATCACCATCTGTTGTGAACAGAGTTGGAATGCAAAAAAAAATCACAAAGCCAAAAAAAAAAGGAAGATCACATACAAGACTGGTGTAAACCAGCATAACTCCTCTGACTCCAACAGATCCATCAACACTCAGGTAAAGTGTGTCATCCAATTTCTGTCTGAAATTACTCATAACATTAAAAATAAACCTTTAGCCAGAGGGGTTTTGGTTTGGTTTTTTTTGTGGTGCAGGGCTGCTTTCTGTTTCCTATTGTTCTAGTGCTCTTGTACACTAAGTGGAAGAGGATCTCAGATCTTGACATCCCACTTCAGCAGAGAGATGTCACCGGCAGCAACATCCGTGTCTGCCTGCGAGTCAGGCAGTCAAGCACCTCCTCAGCCCCTCCATTACTGGCCTGAGACATTGAATAAATTCCCTCCTCTCCTACAGAGGGTAAAAGCAACAGAACACAAGCAGGAATGTTTAATGACTCAGTGCCACGGAAAATAAATGGCTTAAAAACATAAGTGCTTTTTGGGAAAGCAAGCTTTCCACTGCTGGAGAGGAGCTGAAGCTGACTGGATCCTTAACCATTGCAGGTGCCCTCACCACCACACATCCAGCACCTCCACCACGGAGCCCTGGGGGCATGTCCCAGTGTTTGAGAGCCCAGTTTGTTCCCCAGGCACCTGCTGGGGTCCTGTTTTGAGCCAGGGGTCACAGGGGACCCTGCTCTGGGTAATTTTTGCTGATGCACAGAGTGCAGGCAGCTGGAGACAAGGTGGACTCGGGGATGGTGAGCAGGACATGTGTCACTCTCAGCATGGTAAAACCATCACCACTGAAGCCAGAGGCTCACCCAAAACCCAAAGAGTCCTGACTCATGGGTAAAGTCCTACAGGAGACATGGACCACCCCTCCAGAGCACTCCAGGATTAATGATGGAAACAGGCTCCAAAGACAGAAGTCCTGTCCCCATGTGTTATGCATTCTCCAACTGCTTAGCACCTTGCAAAATGCTTAGAAAGCTCCAGCCCCACTCAGGTCAGCAGTGAGGCTGGACAGAGAGATGACAGGCTGGGGGTGGGTGTCAGGATCTGCCCCAGCACCCCTGAACACAAGGTGAGAAGCTGTGGCAGCCCCACACCCATTTACATGGCTTGGGTGCAACACAGTGCAAAACACCACAGTATCTCAGCACACCTGAGAACAAACAGGAGAACAAGCAGCAAAAACACAGGTGAGATTTTCCAGTGCACACATGCACTGGCAAAAGATTAGGCAGTCACCATTCACCAGTGAGTACTCATCTGCCTTTTTGAAAAACAACAACCCACAACACCTCCAGCCTCCCAAGTGCCACCTTACTCCCATTCCCATTTCAGTGTAACTTCTGCAGCCAGAATCCTGTCGGCACCAGAGAACGGCACAGACCACCTAGATCCAGGATGAGACTCTTCAGATGGTTAGAGGAATTGATTTTGAGCAGTAGGGGGATTTTTGCTGGATTTGGAGCATTTTTAAGGATTCTGGTGAAAGCTGGCACTGAAACGATGCTAGACTTGAAGTGGAATGGGATCTTTCATATCACTGGAACAGGAGACAAACTGTAGGAAAGCTCAGATGTGATGTAGGATGAATAGCAACTGGTTTCTATCTCTGGTGAGTGGTGAATTTATTATTACACTCCTTCTAAAGCATATCACACTGATCTCAAACCTTCATGTTGTCACGAGTTTCCTGGACAAGCAGGATTATTTTGGTATTAATCCTTCGCTAGATTCAGCAGTGCCTCAGAAACAAACTCTGCATGAGAGCCAATCTCCCTGATTTCTCCACCTGATTTTTCTTGGCTCCTTCTATGAGTATTGGCAGGTATTTCTAAGCCCCTGGCATCATTCAGCCCAGGGCAATTAACATTATTTTGTCAAAAGGGAGTTTAAGTGCACACAACCGTACGGCAACACGGTTCCCACTGCACTCGTCAGGAGGACAGACGGGGGTTACATTACCCACCACTTTATAATACACCTATTAGACACATTTTTCCTGGATAACACTAAGCCTGAGCCTTTTGCAGTCCTCAGGGAGCCTTCTCACTGATGAGGTGGATCTGGCTGTAAAAGGCAGAGTGACCTAAAATCTGAGGCTTAAAGTGTTGCATAACCTTTGGGAAGGAAAAAAAACAAACAAACAAAAAAAAACCCAACAAATTAAATTTCCAAATAAACTAGAACCTCAAGAGAAGTGTCTCAGCTCAGTATTCAGGAGCCTTTAGCCACATGTTTCCAGCTATCATTTAATGTAGCTGGAAGGGTAAATCCCCCTCTCAAGGAAGAATATGGCCTTTAGGTTTCCCATCCCAAGGGATTAAGAATGTAGAAGTGGGTTATTTGCATTAACATTTGAAAAATGTGTATTGCCAGATACTGAAAGGAAAAAAAAAGAAAAAAAAAAAACAGCAATGTCCTCCCACAATTGTACTGTGCAAAATCCAAAGAGTGGACAAGCAAAACAGACATCAAGATAAATCACACACCACTTTAAAGAAAAAACGCCTAAATTTTTTTCCTTAATGTTTTCACACTGCATGAAGGATGTAACAGTAGCTACAACAAGGCTTCCAGCAGCCCAACAACATCAGCTATGGGGGTAAAGCCTAATTTTGCATCAAGTAGGCCAGGTTACTTCACGGCATCCACCATCAATGCCACAGAAAAGGTGTCCCCACCTATCCTACACCCAGCAAAACCCCAAACATCACCAGGTCAGGCGAGCATTGCAGCCTGGTTTTGGGGTGATTTGGGGCAGTGGAAGATTTTGCTTATTTGCTCTTTGCCCTGCAAAGGAAGGGCAGAGGAATCCACAATGGTCTGTCATCTTAGTGCACCACGAACATTAAAATCCCAAGTGCATCTGAAACAAGAGTTTGCTTATGTCTCTGCATAGTAACAAAGCATGAACTTTATCCTGTACAAGGGATGATCACAAAGGCAAAATTCAGTTCAAGCTCTTTGTTTTCACAGGGATACTGAGAATAAAAGGTGCAAACAACCCAGAAAGAAATGGGGCTGACCTGTCCCTTGCTCTCTCTTCAAACACGAGCTTCATTCACAGCTCTCAGCACTACAGACCTTTATCAGCAGCAGGTCTGCCTTATCCAGGGCACCACCCAGATATTATGTCTAATTCCAGAGGCAGAGAAAATACAGGCTCTTGAAAACAATGCTCCCCTCCACATCCACGGGCTGAGCCTGAGCCCTGGGGAGCCCCCGGCCAGTGTCCATCGGCTCAAGGCACACAGTGCGGTCACACAACAGCCAAAAACGAGCCTTTCTTCACGTGTACATCCACCCCCAGACACACAGGGAAAGCTGCTATCAATTATGCTAGTTAATTATACATTATAATAGAATTAGAGTAAACCTCCTGGTTGTGTCCTGGCCCAGCCCCTGCTCCGCAGCCAGCTGACCCCACGCTGCACTAACGCCAGCAGCTCCCTGTTCACTCACGGTATGGGCTTGTTCTGACCTTGTTCCTGGCTGACCTTTCACTGAAATATAACATTTGTAGCAGTCCTGGAGACTGACTCATCCCCCACGGCCTTGCAGCCACGATGCATTTCTGTACAGGCTCTAAAACACAGGACACCTTGTTTCTTGCCGTGTTCCCGGATCCTTGCCTGCCAGCGGAGGTCCTCTGCCCTTCACCTTTCTCAAAGGGGCTGTGACATTACCAAGACAGTTTACAACTGCTGCTGTATGTTCAGTTATTAAAAGGAAATCCTGAGGGACGTCTCATTATTGTTATTATTACTATTTTGCAGAGACTGTCAAAAAGGGATAATCACAGATGTGCCTGCGAGCAGAGCTCCGAGTGCTCCCTGTGCCTCTCACAGCCACAGCAGCCCCAAACCAGGACACTGAGCCCCCCAAACCAGCCTGGAACCCCAAATTCTGACTGCAGCATATTAAAGGGACATTTCACTGCTGTGATTCACTGCTGGAGGAAGCAGTTTCCTGATGGATTTTCAGAGCCATGGTGTTTAATGTAGGTGCCTGTGTGGGATCGTGGGCTCCCAAGAGCGACACATCCTTAAGCATCTCTGACAAGTCCTGACTCCACAGACTTGCACTGCGGAGACAAAATCATCTTCATGCACAGGAGGAAGCTGTGACCTGCATAATATGTGCTCTGCAAAGTAAACCTGCTCTATTTTTATTTATTTTTAAAGAAAAGTTGACAAATGAACCCAGAATAAAGTTCTCTTTTGAAGGGTTACAGAAAAGCCCGTCAGGAGGAGGAAGAGTCTTTCCAAAAAGGGTGAAGTCCCAATTGCCACATAACTGATTGGACACAGCAGTGCAGTGAACACAGTAATTTAGACTCCCAGGAGCACAGAGAGCGTGGTTTAACAGAGTTTCCTCCTCTTCCCCTGCAGGAATAACACCAAGCTGCAAACAGCCTCCTGGTTCCAGCCTCTGCACTGCATTCCCTATGACCTTCCCCATCAACTTTCATGGGGGCTTAGGTGTCAGAGATGATAACTGAAAATCACATTTCTGAGGGAAGGTCCAGGTAGGATTATGTTGGGGGAAGGGGGGGGGAGAAGGGAAAAAATGATGAATAAAAAAAAAAAAGATTGACTGAAGGTTTAGCTCAAAAATGGTTGAAGCTTCCAACTTGGCAAAGGGAGGTATTATTAAAAAAATAGTAATTCCCTAAGAAAGTTCATAAAAACGATTAAATAACTCCCAAATAAAAGGCACAGGAAAATTTGCCTCGTGAGAACTTTCCCTATTGTACAAGCACAGTGTGCATGAGATAAAAGCAACGTGGCTGCTGAGAGGTGGCAATGGTGGCAGCTGAGGGTGAGACACCCCAAATGCTTCAGAAAGAGATGAATTTGTTATCAAGCAGATCTGGTGATGGTCACAGACACACCCCAGGCAGAGCTCACTGGCTGCTTCCCTGGTTTCACTCTGGCCACACCAGAGACACAAAACCCACTGCTGGGGGCTGGTGACATTGGGATGAACCTCAGTGTGTCTCCACCTGCCCCAAAATACCCACCAAGGGCATAAGGTAGATGCAGCCCCCTGCACACACAGACCAGCCCAGGCCATGCCAGAAATGCTCTGCTGACAGAGAAAGACATTTTTTTCTTTTTCGCTCTCCCACCCCAACCCTTACTTCTCCTGAGATACAGGGCTTGAACAACTCTACATTTAAGGATCATCAACAAAAGTCACAAATAGCTGTATTTTAAAAAATTGCTTTAACATTTTAAACCCTCAAATGTCATCCAAAATAACTGCATTCAGCTTGAAAAGATGGTATTTTTCACTTTGCAGATGTCCAGTGGAAGACCTGTGCAGGGTTTATGTCTTGCTTTCAAATGGCATCATTTCAACCTTGCAACGGAAACTCCTCTTTCTTCAGAGAGGTTCAGTGAGTGGAGAGGAAGAGATGCTATGAGCCCAGGGGAACCAAAGGCTATTCCACTCCATCCTTAGGGAACCAGAGAGCCCCAAAAAGAGCCTCTGGGTGATGGACGGACACAAAAGCCACCAACCACTTACAGGGGGAGCAGAAGGCAGGAACCCAGCCCCATGCTGAAGAGCAGTGAACCTGCTGGCCACATCCAATGGAGCCTCTGCCCTGCTCCTGCTGCTGCACTGCCCTCCAGACCTGAGAGAATCTGGCCTTAAAATAGGGTTCACAGCACCTGACCCCAAACCCATAGAGCAAGGGAAGGCAGGGAGAGCAGGACAGCGTGTCAGGTGAGATGGTCTTTAATAACTCCTAGGTTTTGAAAAGGCTTTTCATGCATTAGATCCACCCTTTTTCTAATACTATCAGGAAAAAACTGCACTTATGAGGGAAAGGAGCATAAAAAAGGTAATAAACATTTAATGATCCAATAATTGGTTATATCGGAGTAATCACTGTTCAGTAATTAACTCCCATTCCTGCTTGTTCATTTGATATTTTCTGTACCCCTTGATAGGTTCCTGTGACTATCAGCATTCCTTAGAAACTCTTACACTGAAACCTTTTGATGAAGCTCGAAAGCAATGACACCATTAATCCCTGCACAGGTCCCAGTGGCTTTCAGACTGTCTGAGATGGGGCCTTTCTGCCCTGAACATCCCTCCTCAGCCGCCTTCAGCACAGCCACTTGGCCCCGGGATTTGAGATTTTCTCCCTTGCTTCTTCATGTTCCCGGAAAAATGAATTAGCTGCACGTTTTCTGTGCCAAAGGGTTAGTGGGGAAGAACACCAACATAAAATTACATCTTGAAAGATAACAAAAAAATAATTACATTGCAGTGTCACGGAAGAATACAGGGAACAGCTGGCATGTTGTTGCAATGTAAAACTAGAATTAAACTCAGGTTAGTGTCACTTCCAACTAACTGCCCATGGTAAGCAAGAGCAGAGGCACTGGGCTTCTGCCACAGCTTCCCACAGCCAGTCCTTACTTACCCACAGCCACACAAAGCAGTGGGAGAGCAGAGAGTGCTGGCACAGCTTCACTTCAACCATGGCAATCCCTCCCCAGCTTAGGAAAGAGAGTGAGGGTTCTCCCTCAGAGAGTGCTCAGATGATCAGCTTTATCCAAACAGGTACTTCTCCAACCCTGATCCTAAATCTAGCCAGCTCTGGTAAGTATTTTAATATAAACTCACATAATGAAAGGACGCTTCATTTACGGTCTTTAAAAAATACACTGCACAACTTACTTCTCTAGAGTAACAGCTTTGTGATTTAACAGCTCTAAATATGTATAAGAAAAATGATGGTATAGAAATGCTGACTCCTGATTTTTCCCAAGTAATAGATATCCTTGCCCAAAGGAAAAAAAAAAAAAAAAAAAGGCTCAATTTGAGTTGCTCTCTTTGGGGTGGATTTTTATCTCTATCACATCAATGCAGAGCCAAAGTAAAGCCCTGGCATTTTCTTATACTCCATGTTCATTGTGCCAGACGTTTGTTCAATCAAAAGTTCTTTCTCAAGACAAATATCTGCTGAGGGTTTTTTTTCCTGTGTGAATCCTTTACCCTATATTTATTATCAGGTGGCACCATCTTATACCAAATCAGATCTGCTGCTTGCAATGGAGCTGCCTTTGGCTGCCAGGATCTGAGTGTGAGGTGCTTTTCTTCCAGAACATAAACACACCTCCATCAGCACAGACCACAGAGCAGCAACATGTGCCTCAAAGATTTAAAAAATCAGGGTCACAGAAGAAAAAATGATGATCATCAGAAGTCAAATATTCTGCCTCAATTGTCAATATTATGCAAGATGCTGGTGTTGCAAAATTGTATTTTTAATGCTGCTGTGTAAGTTAATGGAAGTCTGTTAGTACAAGGAACACTGATACGGAACATGAAATACCAAGTTAAACAAAAGCACCCACGTAGAGCAGTCAATTCTGCCCTGCATGGGCCAGGGGGATTTCCTAAAGCACAGGGAGCAGGAGCTATGGCATTCCCAGAGCTGAACTGGAGGGAATGTGAGCTGTTTGTATGTTACTCATGCACTTGAAGGCATTACTAGTGATGGGAAGGGAGGGTGACAGGGAAACAGATTGAAAGGGGCAGGAAAATTAGAGAGAGCTCCTTGCCATTAATGGAAAAATAACTGCAGAGTGTTGTAACAGATTTCTCCTCTTTTGTATGCATAGGAATATTTATTTAATCAATGTTCTGTAACAAAACAGGCCTCTGGTGAGCTATTGTGGAGAGCAAACTCCATTCAGGGAGTGGTGATTTGAATCCTGCCACCTGTTTAGCTGGTACTGGAGAAAGCAACAATATGTGGCTGGATGGGAAGGTGTCTGCCTC
The DNA here is from genome assembly GCA_038380795.1 of Pyrocephalus nanus. Lineage (NCBI taxonomy): Eukaryota > Metazoa > Chordata > Aves > Passeriformes > Tyrannidae > Pyrocephalus > Pyrocephalus nanus. Next base: position 10,125,291 of record CM076281.1, read on the forward strand.
AGGGAGGAGGAAGCTCCCTCTCAGAAGCTTCCCAAAGTAATTACCCGAAGTAATGCCACTTGCCAGGGAAATCTTGATGACTTGTCATTACCAGGACTTCCTGCAAGCAAAGATGCAAAGTTCACCATTTCTCTTAGGCAGAGGTAAAATCCAGTCCCATTCGGCACAGCCTTCAGCTTGTCAGGATTTCCACTGACACTCTGTGTTACATCCAGACCAGGACCTGTGCTCGGCTCCAAACTCGCCCAACATCCTCCCTGCAGACACAGACCAGGCAGGGCACAGCAAACACCAATGAAAGCTTTCAACAAACCCAGGCTCCTGCCAGTTAGTTATCTCAGTCCCACTGTTACTGGTGGTCCCCCAGCCAAGCTGCCTGCGGGGGCTTTTCCAGCATAGCCAGGGATGCTCCAGCACGTGGCCACATCCTGCATCCCACAGGATGATGCTGAGCTGAACCAGGAGGCAGAGTTTGGAAGGCTCCCTAGCCCTGCAGCTCTAGAAGCTGTCTCACCACCAGGCTTGACCTCCTGAAGGTCCCGAACCAAACCAATCCCAAGCCACTCTCCCAAGCCTCCCTTCAAAATAAACTATTGTTTAAAAACAAGTCACTGTTAGGAAGCTTTGCACTGAAAATATTTTGTGTATATACCTCATAACATCCCACCAATGACTGCACTTCAGCAGATTTTAAGTGCACTGTGCTCTGGTTTTTAACAGCATAGTCAAGCATGTTCCTAATGAGAGACTGATTTAAACATCTGCATAAATGAGTCCTTGAATAAAGGCCTGACAAGGGCCCACTGCAAAACCTGGGACTATCAGTGGGATTCTCTCATTGGACTTGGGTAATTTCTCATTTCTGCACTGTTTGCTGCAAACACACACCATATACATGAACTTGGTGTTCACCTTACACAAACCTTATCATAAAGCAGCTGTGCTCTTAAATTTGTTAAACCAGGATTAAAAAACCCCAGTATTTATTTATTTTTATAGGCCAGTTAGTACCAAAGTTATGCCAGTTTTATGACATATTACACCTGCAGGCCCTGGCATTAATGACAGACCTATCACAGTCACAGCTGCCAGAGTTAGTAATACATCCTTTAACATTTCTTGTAGGCAGAATGAGAGTTTCTTTCCTATTCTGCAATGGATTTAAGGAAAGATATTACCATAAATAGCCTTGACAACCACCACAGCTGGGACAGATAATGTTGCAAGTGATTTAAAACTGAAGCAAGCCATAACTAAGCAACACCAATTTTTACACACCTAAAAATCCTAACAGAATAAAGAAAGATAAGCATTTACCAGAATTTCACTGTGTTACCCTTCACATCAGATTTCCTTAACAAAGTTGACTGATGTCGATAACTTTAAGGTCTTATATAAAATAAATAAAATTATATCTTTGTTTTAAAAAGTGGTTGACAATAACACAAGTGCTTTCAGTTTTTTAAATAGGTGTTCTAGGCAGGTCCCTGATACAGGCATTGGTCCTTCGAAGTCCTACAGGAAAATTATGTAGATATTTTATGTTAACAACTTATTTGAGCATACTGCAGACGCTAATTAAGTAGCCAGACAGCCTCTGAAGAGGGACAGTATTATTAAACCCATTTTGTGGGCAGAAAAACTCAGCTACAGCAAAACTAACACTCCAGCTCAAGGTGATCCCTAATACCTCACATATACTACCTCACACATCAGCACTGTCCCCACACACATGCTCTTCCCAGTCAAGAGACCCAAACCTACATGCCTGGATGCAGCACCTCCCCTGAGCACACACAGGAATCCAACTCCCAGTCCATCCCCACTCAGCACAAGCCCCAAGCAGGTGCTCACACAGCCGTTCTGAACTGGGAAGGGAGTGACTGCTTCAAGGTTATAGAAGATGACTGTGCTTACACAGAAACCAGCCCGTGTCTCCCAAGGACCAGCTCAGCATCTTAATTAAAAGAGCCTGTTTGAAGGTCAAGAGATATCAAGAGTTGTTTTGGAAGGGACCTGAGCAAACCCAAAGGCAACAGCAAGTGTAGGTGGTGAGGGAGAAGGTGGCCATGGGCCAAGCCCCAGCCTGCCTCAGTGTCCCAGCTGGGCAGAGCGGAAAATGTAAGACAAAAACAATAACAAAACTACAGAAGAAAGATCTTCTTAATATGAATTATCCCTCTCATTCTCTAGTTTTACCCTTTGAATGGTGTAAAGAACATGAGCATCACTCCAGGCTGGAGAGAGGCTGTGTGACACATCTACGCCATGTGCATTCCACTATGAGAACTGCCCTTTCCTCATAGAGGCACTGTAGACACCCAGTCCACCCCAGAAAATCCACACCTGAACCTGTGAGGGCAGAAAAAAAGGTAAAAGCTGAATAGATTGCCTTATACTCTTAAATGTGTGGAGCTGGGCAGCTCCTTTGTGTGTGAACACAAAACAAGTACCCAAAATGTTCAGAGTAGAGCCCAGCGTGGAGGACTTAAAAAAAACCCTTGAAGATTCAAAGCCAGTTTTGTGGGGTTTTCATTCTGCATATTTTCCATGTTGTAACTGGCACTTCCCACTGAGATTTCTTACAAGTTTTGTCAGTGTGGATGGTGAGCCCTGACCAAGCCCTGCAGGCCGTGCAGGGTGAGGTGGGACCACAGCCCTGGGACTGAGGTGCAGCTTCTTAGCACGTATGGCAGCACAAGAGATACCTCCTTCCCTGTGTATTGGAAAGGATATTATGTCAGATACCTTCAATAAACAAACAAACCCTTCCCTAACCTATCCCATAAACTGACACAGTCGAGTGTATCCACAGGAAAACGAGGTGACCCACACTCTAACACTGTAATCTAATCCTTGAACTAAAGACAGTTTAATGCCTTTACAAATCCATATGTTTTCTAATACCACCATTGCTGTCAGCAGACTACAGGAGTGCCTCTTTGAAGATGGAAGGAAAATGACAAAGCACATCATTGTGAAGGCAATTATATGCTGCAGTAACCATTTTACAATGGCCCATATGGGCTGTATTTCAACAACGCAATTTCCAAATCTGCCTTAGCAAACATACATCTCCGTCCCAATCCCAGGTAGATTTTGCAAAACAAAATAAGATTGCAGCCAGAACAAATCCAAAATATGGATAACAGATGTAAAAATATGCCAACAAGGATACCAGAGCAATTTTTTTTGTCAGAGTACCAAACAAAGAGAGCAGCCACGGCAGACCTTACGAGGCCATTCACAGCAAAGCTGCCCATTCAGGGGACTTAGAGACCTGGGTTTATCAGAAATCTGATTACACACTTGTGTGCTCTCCTATGCAGCTGCCCAATTCACTGCTGCAGTTGCCAGCCCATCCACCTCTCCGGGGACCACAGGCAGAGGAACTGCAATCCCAATTTAGAAGGGATTGCAGTTAAAATCAGACATGAACCAAGGCTGTGCAGGCTTACTCCAAATCCTCTCTGACATCCAGGACCAGGGCCTAAATGAAGGGAACTTAAAAAAACAACAGAAACCTTAAACCAAAAACACAGAACCAAAAACTCATGTCCTTACCCTTCTGAGAGCTGCAGTTTCAGATGCCTGCTCTGTTCACCTCGCTGTGGTAGCTGGGGCCATGCCACCACCCAGCAGCCCAGTCCCTTGGGAGGCACAGAGCAGTGAAACTGCAGCTTCAGCCCAAAATCCTTCCCTCCTGTTGAGGGAGAAAAGGGAGCCAGGGCTGAGGAACACTCTTCACAGGGCAAAATAATGCAAAAGCTGTACTCTAGCAAAAAGTGGGTTTACTTGTGCTCCTTTTCGGTAATCCCCTGCAGTGGTCCATTGCTTCTGGGGGCTTTGGGATGGATACCCGTTCTGGGATATCTCTGTGCCAGTGGCACAGTTTTCTAGGAGCTCTGGGGTAAGCCACAGAGGAAACACAACCAGACAGGAGGTGCTCAGAACCCTGAAGGGCTGCACCCTGGACCTACAGGTGGGATCCAGGCTGCAGGACACCAGTTGGACAGACCTACACACATTAATACCAGAAATAAAGACAGTAACAGACATGAACATCTTCCTCCCAGAAGTGACAGAAGGAATAAAAAATGCCTTAAGCTGCTTGTAACAAAGAGAGAAACGGTAAAGGTGAAAATTTACAAGTTCATTGCCAATTCATTAACAACAAACCAGCTGCATCGTATATCTTACATTTCAGTGCCAAGGGCACCAAGCAGAGGATATCCTGCCAGTCACACATGCACAGCACAGGGCAAAAAACACCAGCAAAAGGGAAACCTGGAACTGGGTATTCAGTAGCATGATCCAGTTCTTATCACTGTCAGCTCCTCAAAATGATCCTGTGAAGCCGGGCAGAAGCATTTCAAAAAGTTTAATCCCTGTGAAATATTACTTCCTGGACCCGGAAATTCAATCCCCAGCAATGAAAACAAAAGCACACTCATAAATGCACCTTTCAACTCGGCCACTATAGCCATATTTAGGCTCATGCTCTCTCTCAAAAAAAAAAATCCTTTACTCATTATTATAGAGTAAACTTGAAATGATTGCTGTAATTGCAGTTAAAAAATTAATCATGTTTTGAGATAAATGCAGATAAAAGCATGTTTTACTAATTATCTTTTGAAGCTTCCGCTCATGAAAGATTAAAGGTGGAAGAAAAGTTGTTGAAATATTGAAGACAAAAATCCTACCATTTGAAATCACTTTGAAGCCATGTACCTCATATGATTGATCCTTAATGTCCAGATGTACTAAAAAAGGAGTCTCTTTAATTCAGGAAAAGTCTAACAAAACATGTCTGTTGGAGCTTTTATGCAGTCAGCTCCCTGGAAATCAGTGTGTTTAGCTCTGCAGAACTCCAGCCCACAGCTGCATTTTCTTCTGGTTCATCCCCAACTAGGGCAAAGAACTTCAAGCCTGAATTGAAAACTGAGTTCAAGAATTTGGGGCTTCACTGAACTCTGCAGACCTGCTGCAGTAGCAACGTGCTTATAACTAGTTTTACTAACCTGAGCACCATCTGAGGAAATGCCACCAAACTCACAAAAGGTGAGACTTCTCACACTCAGGGAGTGGAGGTCCCAACTTGAGGGGTTTACCAGAAAAGCCCCATCACCTGCCATGGGGTTATTCACAAGCCACATTGAGACCTGTTTCCATCCCTGGGGCATTGAAGGGAATGCAGGTCATCTGGGGTGCAAGTTACCCAAAAACCAAGGCTGATACTTCAATTCACAGCCCTGGAACTAACAAGGCAAACAATTCCCTTCCTGCCCCACACCACTAGTCTATTGTACATCAGCAGTTTGCAGACTGAGTGTTGATTTCGAGAGCAAATCTATTGACCAGAGGCTTAAATGGATGTCCACAACTCCACTGGAAACATTTTGGGCTTCTGCAACTTCAAGTAAGTTGAAAAATAGTGTCACATAAAATTGCTAAGATACTTTATAGCCATTTAACAGACCTAGTAACAATTTACACCAAATTGGTGCAACTGTATAAATTTCAGAAGTTTCCTTAGCGGACACTCCAGTCACCTGCAGCAGGACAGAACCAAACCCAGGTGTTACAGGGCAGATTTCAAAAGCATTTATAACTGCACTCCAATGCTAGAGCACCAATGTCAAGGACTCAATGTCCTCGGGAGTTTCAAGAGCTGGGGCAGATCTGAAATGGTGCAGCAGACACCCCTCTCCTAAGGGAAGGGTCCCACTGTAAAGAACAGCAGCCCCTGCTCTGGATTCCTCCTTCTCCTTCCCCCTCACCCCAAATCCTTTAGCCTCTCTTTCCATCACGAAGCAGAGGTGATACCAAATTATTGAACCCTACCCTTGTTACAAACCTGACCAGGGCAAAGTAAACGATTAAAAAGTTGGATTTTTCATAACCACACATGCAAGGAAATTTGCCAATGTCTTTTATTTGCATATCTGGCAGACTGCCCCAGACAACTAATACATAAGTGACAGCATACAGGTGTATTAGTTTAGAGTTTGCCTTTAATCTAGAGGTGTCAATTTGCTTCTGTTTTAATTACATCCATCTTGATATGTTATTACAACCTCATGAAACTTCTTCATTATGTGAATGGCTATAAATACACACACATGACAAACAGTTGTTATAAATTTTCTGGTTCAGCAGTGGAGGCACAATATCTTAGCCCACACATCATGTACATTTAAAACTGCAGTGCTCCCTCTCCTCTCTACCCACTCCCATTTCCCTTCCTCCTCTTTTCTTTCATCCAATACCAAAATACTTTTCCCCTATACTTAATGAATCCTCTAAAATTCCTTCACTAGTAGCAGCATCCCAATACAAATACTATCAGCTTACAGAGCCATTTCAGCCCATGTGTCCTTCTGGGCTGTGCCTCTGTAAGAATGTCTGTTTGTCATTAGGCAAATATAAGAAGATTGCACTGAGGTCTTATAAACACGCAAAGATCCACTTTTGTAGCTACATAATTCACTGAGTTTTTCAATACACATTCTGAGGTTGAAAACTTGGCAAATCCTTCCACCAGATGTATCTTTCTGATCCCAGAACTCATTAAAAATGACTTTTTTTCCCTTTTTTTTTTTTTTTAAAGTCCAGCAGACTCAGCTGTTGAGCCACATTAATTGCATTTTTATTATTTTTTCCATAGTTAAAATGACTAATGCTAGTAGAGTCACTGCCTACAAGCACAATAGACAGACAGTAAAAATTACCAGAAGTTTTAATCATTCAGTAATATTCAAATCCCATAAAATAAAGAGAGGCATTTTGGTCCCCTCAAAACAGACGGTTTTGATTTTCACTATTTATTTTGAATTTTCTTTAAAGAAGGAAGAGAGAGGAGAAAAGACACAAATTCACACCAAAAGATTCCACTCAAAGTGCCCTTGACATGCATTAAAACCCACAATACTAACAAAGTTACAACATAAATCATCCCCAACAGCAGCACTTCTTCTCTGGCCTTCTTCTGGGAGGTCAAAATCACTTTCCCTGCCTCAGCCCTTCATCAGTGCCCACTCTGATGGGTGTCACACCATGCCCAGCCACTGGACACATCTGGCCAGCTCTGGAGCAATCTGGAGAGCAGCTCTTGCAACAGCAGCAGCTCCCAGCTCCTTGCCCTGGGCACCAGACACCAGTATCTGAAGGACGCTTGAAAGACAGGCATGGTACCTCCAAAGATACACAGCTCTCAGCACCTGGGTTTGCAGAGGCCAAGATGAAGGTGACAGAAGTTGTCAGGAGCCAGATGAAGAACAGAGCCTGCAGCCCCTCAGCTGGACAACCCCATTTAGGACAACAAGTCAGGTCTTTTGGCCACCTCTCCTCCATTTCCAGCCCTCACGTAAGCAGATGTCTCAACCAAAAAAAAATTAACCCTCCAATTGAAAGGTCTCAGGTCACTTACGATTTCCAGAGCAAAAACAAATAAAAACCAATGCCTTGAGCAATCAGCACCATGTTTGTAACTCATCTAAGTCTCAGCAATAGGAAGTGGTGGGCAAACAACAAAACATGGGCTGCAAAAACTTGCCAGGAGGCAGAAGTTACACCACACATGTTTCATACCCAGGGCCACCCCACACCCAAGAGCCAGCCAGGTGTGGTCCAGGAGAAGCTGGTGGCAAGAATTTCTGTCTCATTGGTTCCACTTCACAGGCAAAGAGATTAAAATGCCTTTTTACTACACCAGGAGGGTGAGTTAGGAGCAGATGTAGGACAATCCAGAGCAATCTGCAGGAGGGTCCCCAAGGATGGGGGACACTGTAACCCCTTCCTGCATGTAGGGAAAAAGGTGATAGAGGCTCTGGATTTTACCAACAGGTAAGGGGGTATCTGCACCAGGTATTGTCACTGTTACACACTCTCCTCTAAAACACTGTTCCTCTCACAGTCAGCCGGTGGCAGAGAAAAGCTTCTCACAAACTTTCACGAATTTGGTCTGGATCTGACTGCTATTTATTTCACAGCAGAATAAAATGTGTTTTAAAGTCTGATACAACTGTTAGAACTACTTCACAAGACACGAGTACCTCTTCAGATGGTTTCACTCAAATGATGCTCAACACAGGGCTTGTGTCAAAGGCTGAAGATGTTTGCTTCTTTTCCTGAGCTCATCCAACAAAGGACAAGCCTAGGTTTGGGTGTGTATGGGGAGGATAGGAGGATGGGTTGACAGTGGTTTTATTCCCAAAACATGAAGTCCCATTTGCTACCAAATAAAAGCACAAAAAGAGCTAATTTATAAGAGCACTGATTCTAGAGGAGAAGAAACTTCCACTTTAGGAAGCTGGCAAACACATGTGAGACAGATTAAAGGGTGACCATTTCTGGAGAGAACACCAGATTGAACTCCTGCATGGCTGTGGAATAACTATTCCTATCTGGTGTTGGGATATTAATCATGTCAGTGATCTGTGCCTCAGCCAGCATAACACAATTGAAAGTTCAAACAGCCAGGGACTTGGGAACACCAGACATCAGCACACTCTGCATACCTCCCATGGCTTTGTCTCAGGAGATTTTAAAACCAGCAGGACCAAGGTGCACACCAAATAAACCCACATGGACCACGTCATGCAACACCATCAAATTAAACCTCAAGGCAAAACCTGACAATCAGAAAAGGATGTGCAGGGCCAAGGGACAACCTGCTTCTTTTGCTGACTTTTTCTACCATTCCTACACAGAGGATGACAGAAGCAAAACTGCTTCCTATTGTATTTACCAGACTAAAGGTTTTCCCTTTTGGTTAAAACTTTCTGTCTCCACCACATGAGAGTGTGAACTTCAGCAGCAGTGTTGCCAAGATACAGGGAGAAAAATCTCAAGACAGTAAGGTAACACGGTATTTAAAGCCAAATAGTACAGCAGAGTTGAGCTGGGGATCGGAAAAATTGCCACTGCCCGTTCTACTGTTACAGCAAAACAAATCCCTACCTGCATTAGGCATTTCTCATTACTTACAAAGTGGATTTTCATATCCATTTTATTACAAAGGAGTTCAGAGGACTAGGATGTTCTGAAGTGGTCTTCACCATGGCTTGGCATTGAGTCAAAATGACAACTGACTACACAAAAAATGCACACAGCTGGTAATCTGTGGCACATAGAGAGACAAACCCCAAGGAGAACACAGATACTGAACTGACAAATCAGAAGGATGATGTACAAGAACACAAGAAACACTGGAAGCAATTTTCCCCTCACTGAACCAAGGCAACACTGCAGTTCAAGTGAAGGAAAACTGAGAGTTAAACATTTCCACATTTCAGCCTGCAACTTCCTAACTCCATTACCTTCTTATTAATTGCATTTGAGACTTCACTAAACTTGAGCTTGGGCTATTTTTAAAACCTATCTGATTCAACTTATTGTTGCTCAGAACAAAGATTAAACTTCTAATTTAGCTGCAGATAATTACAAGGCTGCAGGGCCGACCCCCAGTGTAACGTGGCAGGGTCTTCCAGTCAAAATGATAGAAACAGTCTTCAAAAACAAAAATGAAAAAAAGCAGTAGCAGAGACAGAGGAAAGGGGGGATCATCCTCACTGAGTGAAGAATCTTTCTGCTCCTTCCCACCTGAAGTTACCAGGATTAATGACTTCTTAAGCAGGGACAGATTTGGTTGAGTGTTTCCCCTCGGTACTGACAGCAGGGCTCTCACCAAGGAGCATGGATCACAGCAATGGATCTCTGCTCAAACTTCCACCTTCTGTAACAACATTCCCCTCTGGTTCTCAGTGTTCCCATCCAGTCCCTGCTATTTTTCTATTGATCTCAGTGTTGTAACTCAGTCTTTCAATTACTCAGCCCCTTGATGTCTGATGATTTTTTTTTTTTTTTGCCTTTCCCTAATGATCATTTTCCTTCCAAGTTCCTGATCCTTTACCCTTATTTTATAAATCATAAAGTCATATAATTGTTTAGATTGGAAAAGACCTCTAAGATCAGGGAGTCCAACTGTTAACTCAGCACTGCCAAGGCCACCATTAAGTGTGTCCCTAAGTGCCACATCTTTTCAATCCCTCCAGGGATGGGGACTCCACCACTGCCCTGGACTTTATACTCCCTCATCCCAGCAGAGGCCACAGATATTTAACAAGAAAGGGCTTACTTGCTCCCCCAAATAGGAGGAAAAAAAGATGCTAGGTGGGATGATGGATAAGGGTGTATTTTGTCCTATTGATATGCACCATATTTCTCATTATTGTTAATCTTAAGGAGCAGGGCCAGTGCAGACTAAATGAATCACATTTATCTGAAGAACTTGGCCTTATAGTTTAAACTCCTTCTCCTGCTCAGGGTCATTGGACCTCCTACTACCACCTATGGGAATGGCAAAAATCCCCACCTTCACTACATGGCTACCTTCAGGAGCTTAAAAGAATATTTATGCAACAATCACAGCCCTCAGTCATTATCTGCCCAAAGAGACAACTTCAGCTCTCCAACAGCTACTGAATTCAACAGGAGTTAGGTGTGCTTTGCTTCCCAGAAAGGTACAAGGCTTTTAAAAGTAATTTTAAAGTATTTTTGAAGTATTCAAATACCCAAATGACAGCAACATATGTTTCAAACATCACCAGAGAGGTTCCCTTTGTGGAACATGCATCCTGCTCTTTTCAGTCCCACTTTCAGTTTGAGTTGCTGCTTTTTCAGGTCTGCTCACCGAGACCAGACTGGTTTTCATCAAGAGAGTCAGTTGCTCTATCAAGGTTATCTTGAAATTTGATCTCAGGTCAATTTACTGTTTCCTTAAAATACACAGTGGGAATAATAAATGCATCGCTTCATATGATATCCCAGTGTCACACAAAGCCTAATGCCTCTCCCCATGCCCAGACATCTTCATTCAGTTACTCCCTTCTTTTCTCTGCTGGTCTAAATCTGCAGACTTGCCCGTGCAAACAGAGACAGGGACAAACACCTAAGCATCTAAGCAGTCAATAAACACAAGAAGGGCCACCAAGATTTGCTGACAGCACTAAACAAATACCTCATGTTATGATGCTGCTGTGGTAAGTCTTGAAGATCAAATTCCTTTTGAAATATGAAGGGATTGAGACAAGGCAGAACAAACTTGCTTGAAATCTCGAAGAATTTAAGTAAACAGGCTAATCAGGCCAGCAAGAAGACTGGTGAGAAGAGAATGATTTGGGGAGGAAAACCACACAGCAAGCCAGCCATTCTGGTGTCCAGCTTCTGCTGTCACACAGCCAAGCTATTTCTATTTTCAGTGGGCCGTGCCTGGAGATGAGTATCACACACAGTTATTAAAGCAAATTCCTGCATTCAGATGCGTTCACCGAGCCACACTGTCCGTGCACACAGACACACAGCTGAGACCACAGCATCTTCAAAACCTGCCTGCTACTTCCACATTTTGTTTTTGTAGCAGTAGTGTCTCTATTTTGAAGCCCAGATCAGCTGTTTAGCCTATGTGTCCAATGTGTAAAACTGCCATAGCTAACATCTGCCTAAACCACACAAACGCAGTGGAACAATTGCTTAAAAATTATTTACACTAGGTGGATGGAATCATCTGACACAGAATTTAAAGCTCATTAAACAGCTCCTTGACAAATATTTGTCAGCATTTCTCATTTGTAATTAATTATATTGGGCTTTACCTGACGATAATTCAGCATGGTCTCAAAACAGACTAATGCCCATGTGCTGAACAGAAATTAGCTCAGCAAACGCAGTGAGAAATTGTGACAGTTCTATGAAACAAGAATTCCCATTTAAATGCAAGTCCCCCCGCTTCCCACCCCACTTCTATCTGTGCTTTATAAATATCTGTGTCCCATTTCAGGCTTGTCAGATGAACTGCCTGAGCTGAAGCTAAACAAACATCCGCAGAAAAAAACTCATTACCTTACTCAGTGTTCAGAAAACCTGAAACCAACTGCTTACTCCATAGGGATGGTCAGAGCTGACTCAGGAAACATAAAGTACTTCCTAGGCTTTAAGCTATCTTAACATTCAGGTCAGATTTCCTTTCTCATCACAGTAAACCATCTTCACCATGGCACGTCAACAGCCATGTCACGTCAGTCTCCTGCCCAGAGTCCTACGCACCAGGGGGTAGGAGGGAGACAAACATCTTAGAGAAATCTCACCTCACCAGAGCTCTGCAGAAACCTCCTTGCCAGCACTGCCAGAGCACATCACGGAGAAAGTCACTCCAGTGGATTGATTTATCACATTCTGAGAAATGACCTTTCCCTGTCAAACTGGCATCTAAAATGCCCACCTGGGTTTGGAGAACCTCATGCTATTATTGTTGGAAACAAACACACCAGCAGTGCAGTACAGGCTGCTCCAAGCTGGGAAAAGCAGTCAGCTTGACGAGCTACCAGTCACACTAACATGGGGATGGAGCCTGTGCTTTCCTCCCTTCACAGCCTGGGAGATTTGGGGAGGTCAGTAACTGCTCTGGAGCAAACCACAGAGCTCGCTGCTGTTAATCCCAGCAAGGCCACTGATGGGAGAATCTGGTGAACCAGATCAAATTGTAGGACCACATCTCAGCTGCTTGCCTACAGATTTAGGGCTGGTTTCTGAAGGTCAAGGCTTCAAAATGCTCCCCAGTGTAGGGACAGGCCCACAATGCACACAGCTACACAGAGGTCTTGCAAGGCCAGGTAAGGATCACTCTGGCCACATCTGCAAGGACACTGGAATGGCTCAACTGTCAATCCAAGAAAAAAAAAAATCCACAATGAGACACCGCTGTCCTCATTTAACTCCCTCTTCCCCTGTATTCCCCACACAGACATAAGAGACATCAGGGTATGGGGTGCCATAAACACAGAGACAGATGACTATAAGCAATGGCCTCTGTTTCCACACCAATTTACGCTTGAGAAGCATGAGAAGGCTACTGACACCTGGACATAAAAGCAGTTCCCAGAGTGGGAGCTGGTTAAAGTTTTGCTTCAAGGGATGGGAACTTTTATCAACATAACCATAACAGACTGAATGACTCCTCCTGAGGCTACAGCAGCCACGGGATGTGTGTTCTTGTGCAGCTCCTGTGTCCCCTTGCCATCTAAGAGCTTCACACAACCTGTTATTTTACACAGGCTGGGCTTTTTCAAGTCACCCCAACAAAAAGCACTCTGTAAGGACAGGTGAAGCTGTATGGAAGTTCTTGCTCCTGTTTGCAATTTGATACAGCATGCATAAAAAGATTCTGGGGTGACACCTTGCACCCAGCCAACTCACACCCCTACAAGTGCCCTCAGAAGCAGAGAGCTCAGTCTTGTCCCTCCACAGTGGCTGTTGCCTCCTGCACAAGCCACCACCTACCTCTGTCCCCTCTTCTGAGCCCTGGGTTTAGATCTTTCAGTGGTGAAGGTGTTCTGCACCTTCCTTCTCACAGTTTTTCACATCAGGCAGACAAAACACTGGTTTTGCACACTTTCAGCTGTGCTAAGCCTAAGAAAAGGCTGAAGTTCAAGCACAAAGCCTGGGCTAGGACAGTCTTGTCAACATGCACAACAACATGGGTACAAGTGTCTTCTGGAACCCGGGGAAAGTCTCTGTGTCCTCCAACGAGCTGGGGGTAGACCCAGAGCACGAGATGCACAAATATCAGGACAACTCTTCACAGCACCCAAGGCTTCTTGTCTCAATTCAGGCACATTAACACTTTAACATCTCACCAAGGCTGAGATATCTCACTCCATCAGCCACTCACAAACTCCTCGCCAACACAAGAACCACGATAAAAACTTCAGGCTGCTACACACAAGGCACACAGTAATTCCTGCCACACTGGGCTGGTGCCTTAGACACCTCCGTCTCCCTCTGATCCTCAGGAACAAGTTTCTCATCATACATATGGAGCTGCAGGAAAAAGCACCTAAGAACGATTTTGTGACATTATTTCTCAACGCAGCATGAAATCGTTAGGTCAAAATGTGCCACCTATCACATGAACATTAAAAGTATGTCAAGTCTCAGTGTGCAAGCTATTGTTTTATCTGAATGTGATATTAGCTGGCAGAACTGGGTAATGTTTCTGCACTCCTTTTTAGGGATATAGGATTACGAGAGGATGCAAGTAGTAGCCATTCTTGGCTTAGCCAAGAGAGGAGAGCACAGCAATTATTTTCAAGTGGAAAATAAACAAGAAGTGAAACAGAATAAAGATATTTTCTAAAACGCCCTACCAAGTTCTGACCATAAAACTCGCTCTTCATTTCCCTTGAAAAAAGGACGACAGCCAAAATTTCGAGTCCATATTCCCATAAAACCCTTAATGACACAAACTGGGGCTTTGTTTGAGGAAGAACGGAATTTTGTCCGAAGCAGAAGCATACAAATCTCACTCTTGCCAACAAACACATATTCACACTTCCCATCTGTCTGGTTTGAGCAGGGCACTTGTGGATGGGCTCACCAGGTGAGAAATGGTGGATAAATTGGGTCTGGACATCACCTCAGCATTTGCTCATTATTGCTTACACCAGTCTAACACCAACCACGAGGAGATTTGTTGGAGTGAACAAATCCTCCCTTCAATTACACCACAGCCACTGTATCTGGATGGATACAGGTGTAACCAAAGACAAAATCTGGCTACAAAAAAAACCCAACCAACCAACCAACCAAACAAAAAAAACATAACAAAACCAAACCAAAAATAACAATCAAATGAAAAAAAAAAAAAAAAAGGAAAAAAAAAACCAACCTGAAAGTGCCACTAGGTATTCCTGGCTAAATATTTAAACAGCTTAAGAGCTACACAGATTTTTTTTTTTTTGTTAAACAATCAGCTTCACCTCCACATTTATTTTGACAGTTCATCATCGTTCCAGTTGTGATTCCAGTGCAACACAAACCCAGATAAATCCGCTTTTCACCACAGCAAACTTCTCTGGATCAGAAGTTATAAACAACAAAGCCCTTCCAACACACGGCGTGGAGGTTCCCCTCGCACGGCAGCATCACCAGCACGGCCCCGGCCGGGCTGACAGCGGTCCCATGGGCGCGAGTGGGTGGGCGGAGGGGACACGGCGAGCCGGGCCCGGGCCAGGCGGGGGAAGGAGAAGCCCCAAGGGGCGACGCTTGCCTCGGCCCGGCCTGGGCTCACCCACCATTTGAGGGGGGGAAGGGGGTGACTCGAGCCGCCCACCGCGGGGCCCACTCGTGACATGCCAGCAGGGAGCGCGACAGGACGGGCGCCCCCGACTCCGCACCACGAGCGAGAGAGGAAACACACACACACACACACACACACAGGCACACCGCGACCCCCCGCCGCCCCGCGGACACGAGTGGGCGGCCCCGCCGGGCCACGGCGGCGCGAGAAAAGTTTGATCCGTGGGAGGGGAGGGGAGGGAAGCGCCTCCGGGGGACCCGCGCACAGAGTCCCCTCTCCCGGCGCGGGGGATGCGGGGCTGGGCGGGGGGCACGGCCCCGGTCCCGCCGCCGCCCGCCGGGAGCGGCGCGCCGGGCTGCAGGTGTCGGCAGGGCGAGGGGAGGGGACCGGGGCACCCCCGGGGCACGGGAGGGGCGGCGGGACCGCCCCGCGGGCACCCCCGGCGGGATCGAGCGGGGGGGGTGCCCGGGTGGGCGCCGCGGGGGCTCCCCCGGCGCTGCCCCCCGCACACACAATGAGGCGCGCACACAAAGCGGAGCCGCCGCTCCCTTACCTCCAGCGCCTCGAAAGTGACGAAGCTGGACATCGCGAAACCGTCGATAATGTCCTCTTCGGCCGAGGAGGACTCCCGCCGCTTCCTCCGGGGGGGCCGCGGCCGGGACGGCGGCGGGGGCCCATTGTCTTCCTTCTCGGAGCCCGAGGAGGAGAGCGCGGCGGCCCCGGGGGCCCCGCCGGCGGCCCCGCCGCGCCGCCCGCCCTGGGCTCGCCGCTCCCGGTCGCGCTGGGACCGCGATCGCCGCTTCTTCCGAAGCCCGTTGCATCGCGCCGGGCCATCCATGTCTCTCGCCGGCTCTCCCTCTCGCTCTCGTTCCCCCCCCCGCCCCACCGCAGCCACAAATCCGGCTCCCCCGGCGGAATAACGGGGGAGGGAGGGAGGGGAGAGAGAGAAGGAGAAAAGGGAGGGGAGGAGAGGACAGCAAGGGGGGGGGGGGGGGAATGAAAGAATCCGAGTGCGGTTCCACCACCACCAGCAGCAAGCACCAAATGTAAGAGATTCCTATAAGCGAGCCAAGGAAAGTAATGGCTGATCTCAGGTCGCCTTTGTAAAAAAAAAAAAAAAAAAAAAAAAAAAAAAGGAGAGAAAGGAAAAAAAAAAAAAAGCCTCACCAAGCAGGCAATAAATCAGAATAGCGGAATGCTTTGATCAAGGGGCTGGGAGGGCGAGGATCTTCGAAAGAGAGGAAAAAAGGCAGAAAAGAAGGGGGGAAAAATAAAGAAAGGAGCCCCGCTGGAAGGAGGGAGCTGAGAGTATTTCCTTGCACAAAATTTATTTTCTTTCTTCCTTTCCTCCCCAACTAAAAGAAGTTCCATGAGGGGGGTGGGGTGGAAATATATATGTAGATGTACGGAACTCCTTCTGTCTGCGTGTGTGTGTGTGTGCAGGGAAGGGTGCAGCCTTCCCCTCCCCACCAACACGCACTCCTCTCCCCCTCCTCCTTTATCTCCCTGGATCAAACACAATAATAATAATAACGATGCATCCAGATGCAATTTTCTCAGGCACCGACCAACGATGGACTCGGGAGTGGAGATCGGATCCCAGCCCGGCCCCTCCAAAAACAAAACCAAACAATAAAAAGAAGAAAAAAAAAAAAAAAGAAAAAAAGAAAAAAAAAAAAAGGAGGAAAAAGGGGAGGGAAAAAAAAAAAAAGAGCCCAAAACACGCCCACCCACCCCAGCTATTAATACGGATCAATCATGGCAAATTCATCGGATTAATTGTGGCGAGGAGGGAGCGGGGGCTGGGGGGGGTGTGCTGGTGGTGGCGACAATAGATCCGAGCGGGGAGGCGGCGGCGGCGGCGGCCCCCTCCCCAGGAGCGGCGGCGGCACCAACAGGCGCTGCGGCTGAGCGGAGCGGGGCTGGGGCCGGTGAGGGTGTCGTGTGGGTGCCGGTGAAGGTGTGGGTGCCGGTGTGGGTGTAGGTGCCGGGTCCGGGTCCGGGTCCGGTCCGGGGGTCCCGCCGGGCCCCGCTCGGGGCGCTCGCGGTGTCGCCCCCACCGGCCGCGCGCGCGCGCGCCCCCGCGCCGCTCACGTGACCGCCATCGCCGCCCCGCCCGCCCCGCTCCCGCCGCGCGGAACGAGGCGCGGGCATGCGCGGAGCCTGCGCCCTGCCCGCCCCCCCCCCCCCTCACGGCACCCACAGCCCCCTCAGCCCGCCCGATCCCGTCGGGTACCTCCTGTCGGGGGGAATGTCCCCTCTGGAACAGGCTGCCCATGGATACCCCAGTGGAACAGGCTGCCCATGGATACCCCAGTGGAACAGGCTGCCCAGGGATACCCCAGTGGAACAGGCTGCCCAGGGATACCCCAGTGGAACAGGCTGCCCAGGGATACCCCAGTGGAACAGGCTGCCCAGGGATGTCCCCAGCAGAACAGGCTGCCCAGGGATACCCTGTCTGGAACAGGCTGCCCAGGGATACCCCAGTGGAACAGGCTGCCCAGGGATACCCTGTCTGGAACAGGCTGCCCAGGGATACCCTGTCTGGAACAGGCTGCCCAGGGATACCCTGTCTGGAACAGGCTGCCCAGGGATACCCCAGTGGAACAGGCTGCCCAGGGATACCCTGTCTGGAACAGGCTGCCCAGGGATACCCTGTCTGGAACAGGCTGCCCAGGGATACCCCAGTGGAACAGGCTGCCCAGGGATACCCTGTCTGGAACAGGCTGCCCAGGGATACCCTGTCTGGAACAGGCTGCCCAGGGATACCCCAGTGGAACAGGCTGCCCAGGGATACCCCAGTGGAACAGGCTGCCCAGGGATGTCCCCAGCAGAACAGGCTGCCCAGGGTGGCTGTGGAGTCCAAACCCCCCAGGGTGTGTCCCCGTGTCACCTCCTCTGGGAGACCCCGCCTTGGCAGCACTGTGGGGCTGGAGGGTGTCCACAGGTCCTTTCCAACCCCTGAGCACTCCGTGGTTCTGTGACTCTGTGTCCAGCCCTTCTCCTCCTGCCCTGTCTCCTTCCCCACGGCCCGGGTCCCTCACAGGCTCAGCTGCTGCCCTTGCCCAGCCAGAGTGTGAAGCTGTTTGGTCTGGCTTTGGGGAGAAAGCAGCGGGAGCAGAGACCTGGGGCAATCGGAGGTTTGCTCAGAAGGGAGAAGGATGGAGAAGGATAGAGAAGGAGCAAGGAACAAAATGGGAAAGAAGAGCCAAACCTGTAGAGTCTCTGCTCTGAACAGGGAAGAGGGGCTGTGGAAGCACAGCACTGCTTTTCCTCCATCTAGCAGATGATCAGGCTATTGTGTAGTTTGAAATATATTGGGAGAGGTTGGAAGAGCAGGAAGAGAAAGTGAAATAATTTAATACTCCATCTCTCCAAGAACTAAATCTGCCTCCTGTAGCTGCTAATCATTCCTCCTTTGAGATACCCAGAAGGGCCGCAGCAAGGGGAACACACATAGGCTGAGTGTATTTTTCCAATAGTCTCCCTCTGGGCTGCTCTGACTCTTGGGGGATGAGGCTCTGCTTGACTGTGTAATATGCTGTTTACTCTGTACCCTAACTTAGGCCACCAATCAAGTAGCATTTTAAATATATTTTCTATGAGTATTAAGTGATTATGAGAAATACTGGGAATCAGGTACACCTTCTCTTTCTAAAAGGCAAGTGACACCTTTGCCACCTCTCTCCACACCACATCTCCTGGATGGCATGCAGTGGCTTTTAAGCTGGTGTGAGCAGAAGAGGAGGAAGCACAAAGCTGTTGGTAACCTGATAGTGGGAGAGTGTGTACCTTACAGAAGGCCACACTGCTCACTGCACAGGCACAGGGCTAGTTTTTAAACATTCTCAAATATCAAGCTAGAGAACATCACCTCCTAGATCTGACCTTAGATCTCCCTGTTCAGATTTTGTTTTCTGTTTAACAAATGCGTTTCTCTGTTTCACTTTGGGTTCTTCTGTCTCATAGCTGCCTGCCAGATCTATATAATCTGACTATACAGAAGCTGCACCAGTATTGCTGAAGTGATACAATTTGTGTGTATAGCAATATCAAATATTACAAGGTCTCTGTCTTCTGAGAAATATTAAGCTATGCTGTGTCAAACAACTGTTACCTGTTGGGTTTTTTGGAAAATAACTGTGTAATTTTCAGGGCAATGTAATTGATTATAGTTTCCTGCATATCCATCACCATTAAAGTGACTGAAGAGACCTGTAGTGGGATACATTTCTGCAGACATTCATTGCATGGCTGAAAGTCTGCTCTGTCTGTTTTCTTCTGGAATGCACGTATGTGGAAAACAGAAACGGTACGTGATTTATTTTGCATTCTTTGTAGAAACAGATCACTAGACTTGAATGTCTATGGAAAAAAATAAGATTAAAGCCCATCCATCTAACTCATCATCTATTGAAAAGCATTTTTGTTCTGCACAATATTTATCCCAAGCGTTCCGGTCACCTTTTTTGGGGACAATACAGGTGAATTATCCCTTTTTTGGGCCTGATCCAGCAGAAACGTTTCCACCAATCTTAATTAATTTGGGAGTATCAGACAGATCCTCCGGAAGTTCCCTCTCCAGTGGGCTTTTGCCTCCAGCTGAATATTTCAAGAGATCTTATCAGAAAGGATAACACAGGGCTCCATGCACATTTGTTCTTAGGCTGCCTGTTAGCTTTTCCTCTAGAAATACATCTTGTCTGGCATCTGGTGTGAGAAAATAGCACGCTTTTTTTCCTTTTTTTTTTTTTTTTTTTTTTTTCCTTATAGCCCCAGTGTGCTGTGGTACCTTGCTGAGTCACTGTTTTTGAGGTTAATGACTAGTGTACTCAACTGGATACTCAATAATTAACACCCACGGAAAGGGTACTTCTCGAACATGTACTAACAGACCTATAATCTTCTGATTTGAGACAGATACCAAAAGCTTTCTGTTTCTAAATAATGAAGAGAGAAAGGTTAACACACACCAAAAGCAAGAATTGCAATTTCCATATTGCCATTAAGCACTGGAGCAAAAAAAATTTGCAACTGTAAAAACACTAAAAGGGGTTTTCTTAGGACTAGCCCCTGGCATACCTAATTGAAAAGGATATTTTGAAATAACTTGAATATCAGGAGATAATTCATTGCTTGAGGAAATGGCAAGAACTTAGCTTCTAGCAAGAGTAACTTGCACTGTGCTTTGGCATTAAGCTCCAAAGATGGAATTCTTGTGAAGTTCAGTCCACATAAGAATCTCAGCAGAGGCAAATGTACCCTTCTAGGGTTAACATCCTTTTAGGAGATGGGGAGTTTAAAATAGCAGAGTGTCTGTCTTTCAGACTTTTGGTGGATTTTTTTTTAGAAGGAGTTCGATCTGGGAATGCAAAAAAAAACCCAGGGGAAATGGGAAAAAGAGCCTTTTTGTTATTGTTTCCACCCTGCTCATACAGTGGATGTATAAGAATAGCAAATCATGACAACCCAAATTCTAACACAAAATAAAAGGCAGGGCGGTTGTGTGGATGGCAGAGGAATGTAAAACAGTTCCACAAAACTAAACCAATTTTGTCCAAATTGAATTGCTTATCCGAATTGTATTGCTTATCACAGAGGATTGTCTGGCTTCGTGGCTGAGGGCTACACCGGTTGTTTTAAAAGGTGTTTTCCTACACGGTGGTTTGAAATGGAAACAGTTACGGAAGAAGCATCCAAAATAACCAACAAGAAGACTGGAAAGCAATGACCTTTAAAAAAACCAAGTAGTTCAAGAATAATGATAAAGGCAGTACCAAAAGGAATTAGTTGAAACCCAGGGGAAGGCAGGTTTGCAGAACAGTATCAGGAGAAAATATGCAAAGGAGAGACAATAGTTCCTTTCAGAAAGGAAGGAACTCACCCCGGCAGTGGAACTCAGAGCCCCGCAACAGCTCAGAGGTCCAGAGTAGTAAGAACTTACAGAATAACCAGAGTATTGGTTACAAAGTGGCTGGAAGGAGTGTACATTTTAATGCCTCACAACTTCAAACCATTTTCTAAAACGAAGCAGGAGACTGAAGTAGATGGACCACCAGCCTGATCCCATCTGCCGGCACCTGCATCCTCCTGCCATAACGGCCACGGCAGGCACACACCTGAACCTGCCTTCAAGTGTCTGGTGTTTTATCTCTTGTGTGTAAGAACAACGCTAGAACCATCCTCCCAGTACCAGGAGAGCAGGGGGGACATGAAAATGTTGGTAAATTAGCTGGTCCTGGAAAGCTGAAGTTTGGATTTTTGGAGCTGGTGGTAATCCTTGTGTGACTGGCAGATATTTCTTTAAAAATAGCTTAAAGTTCAGGAAATCTGGGAAGTGAAAAGAATAAAGAAAAAAAAAGCTGGATGGCATCAGCAGAAGTAAAAGATTTCCCAGAAAAGATGAAAAACTAATTTATCTGCATTTCTTGTTTTTCTAATTGATTATAATGCAATTATGAAGTAAAAATATGAGTCATTTTATAAGAAAAAAAAATAAAAAGAAAAATCGGACCAAGAAGGAGAAAAGAACTTCAGAGTCTTGATCTATTGACTTGTATGGATCTATGGTAATTTACAGCAGAGGAAATCTTGGTCCCTGGAGAGCAGGACGGTCACAAGCAATAAAGCTGAGTATGTTTATTGTGTATGGCCAGGAAAACTCAAGAATTTTTGGATCCTGCTACTTCCTTGGGATTTGTTAATAAACGCCCTAGTGGAAGCTGACTAAACCTGTGCTTCTAATTGCCTGAGATGCCTTTCCCCTCAGCATGAATGTTGGTGAACAGCAGTACTCACAAATGCAGAGTAAAGCAGGTGTCACTGGCTTTCAGGAAGCTTAATTTGAAAACATGATTCCAAATTATGTGGGGAAAAAAAATACTGTATTGGTTGTGAAACTGTAAGGGATGGTGATAAATGGCAAGGTCAGAGTGTGTGCTGTTGTGGATGAAGGATCCTACAAGGGTTTTTTTTGATGCTGCTGTCCTGAATGTCTAATATCCAAAATATCAAATAAATAGTACATTAAAGAAATTGGGAGACCACATTAGATTTGGAAGAACCACAAATATTCCTGCTCATTCAGGAACAAATATAGGAGACATGAAGAACAAAATTAAAAAAAAAAAAAAAATCATAGAATAGAATCACAGAATCATTAATGTTAGAAAAACCCTCCCAGCCCATGGATCCCCCCTGTGCCCAATCCACACCTTGTCACCCAGCCCAGAGCACTGAGGGCCACTCCAGTCCTTCCTTGGACACCTCCAGGGGTGGGGACTCCAAACCTCCCTGGGCAGCCCCTGCCAGTGCCTGACCACCCTTTCCAGGGAGAAATTATTTCTGAGAAAGAGAGGAGTCCAAAGTAATTAATTATGTTCATTGTGAAAGCAAAGCACAAAGTGCAAATTATAGTTCTTCAGTTTGTATCTTAAAAAATGAACTGGTCTTCTAGGGTGAAATTCTGACCTCAGTTACATGTAAATGAGAAACCCATTATTTTCTTCAGGAAATTCAGCTTTTTTTTCAGTTTGAGAATGGGATGTTTAAAAATGTGACTAAGAGATTTAGGAGCATATACCTGCCATTTTCTCCCTTCAAAAACTGTTCACCAAAGCATATTGCTAAGCAGGTAGCATTTTTCTGCCCTGGAAATTGGTCACCTTTTTTTACCTGAAAATACTGTTTGTATTTCACTGATGCCCAGTTCAGATTGCACTGTCGTGTGCTATACCAGTTCTGCTGGTACGTCACAGCAAACAATCAATTTACATTTTTCCTTCTCTCCCACCTTCACCAAAAAGCACATGAAAGAAACACAAGAATGGGGTTTTCCAGCATTTCAAATCAATGTTTAAGAGAAACTATGTTTTAGCCCAACATAGGTTATGGTACAGGGAGAACTATGTGAAATTCAATAGCCTGGGTTATCCCGAAGGTCAGACTACCTGATCCTGGTCTTTCCTGGCCTTTTAAGTCTACGAATAAATTAGAAAGCTGATCTCTCAAAGTTTTCATTTCAGAGCAGTCTTTGTAAAAAGGGGTGGAAGGGAATTGGTAATGAATTACATCCTCCTCCAACATTCATTTTTCTCCCTGAGAAATGGTTTCTTTTGAAAAAGAGTGTTTAGTTCCACATCTTCTAAATTACAAAAAATTTATATCTCTTTATGTTGTACACTGTGCTCTGTGCCAGCACAGCAATTATTAAAGCATTTGTATTGATATTACACAGCTCTCTATGAAATGTGAATTAAATTTATCATGAAAATTGATTTTTAATGACAGCTCAAGTTTACATTTCTGATGTTCATACCTTTTCACTATTTTTTGTTGGCAGTAGAGTAGGGCAGCTATAATATCTTTATTTGTCAGAAACAGATTAGGAAATATCCTCTAGTTTACTCCCATTTATCAGTGTGATTCTACTGATGAAAACAATTAAGTTCTCTATTGAAGTTCTTGTGCAGAGAGCAGAGTCAGGTTAACTGATCCAAATCTGCACACCTGAGTACCTGAAGTCCCTCCTCTGCACTTAAGAATTTACAAGAGTGTCTTGATTTTTAAAGCTGTTGAATGTGCTCAGCTCATTCTAGTTTTATGAGGATTATGGGACACCACATTGCTGGAATCAATCTGTCATCCTCTGCCTCTTTTCCTCTATATATTATCTTCCCTTATTACTAACAAACTGCTGAAGGTAACTTCTGGGTTAGCAGACTGAACATGACACTGGATGCTAAACCAGTTAACACTGCAGGGAATGCTGCTTTTAAATCCACCTGTTTTTTCAATTGGTGCAGATAGAAAGGGTGAGAGAATATTCTGGGCTTGCTATTTAACAAGTTGTAATAATGTGCTTTGATGAAAACAGTCATCTGACATGGGAAAGTGCAGGAGCAGAGTCCTGTCTTACAGCATGACCTGGTCTCCTCTGGCATTAAGTAATCTGAGGACAGAAGGGTACAATGTGAAGTCAAATGCAATTATTGACCACTCCAAACAACATTGTGCCAACTGAACATCAAGTGTTCTTAGTGCTCAGGTAGCCTCCAGAAGGAAATTAGGTCTGTATTAGTGCAAGCTACTGTGGATAAAACCTCCAGCTTGGAAAAAATGTCACTTTTGCTTCTCCAAAATTGTTGTATTTCTGTAAGACACATCTGTGCAGGAGTTGGGAGGGGAGGCTTGGGTTGTTTTTCATTGGCTGATGGGAGAAGGATTATTGGTTGCTGTTAAAAATGATCCCAAGCAAACTTTTACAAGGTCTTCCGTGACTAATAAAACCTGAGTCTTTGAAAATGTACTACAACTCGAGTTGTTGTTAAGAGATAATTCTCTTCGATCCAGATGCTTCCATCTGAAGTGCAGTGCAGAGAAAAGAAAAAGGGAGAAGGAAATTTGATGGAAAGTCCCTGAAAGCAGAGGGAGAAGAAATCTGCAGTTTCTCTTGCTTTAACACTTCATGTGCTCAACTTGGGCACAGAGGAAGTCCCGTGCCCACTGTGACCTGTGCTGAGATCTGGGAGGAGGATAGTCCTGTCCAGCCTGGGTGGAGTACTGACACACAGGGATTTCATCTGAAAGGTGAGAGTAGATAAGTTGGGGTTATCTTGTTCCTGGTATAATCTCTGTAACAGTGAATACATGATCATAGATCTGTGAAAGTACCTTGGAAGAGCCTCTCTTTACAGAAGTGCCCTGAGGTTCAGGCAAAGGATTTTGATCATTCTCAGCAGGCTTGGCATATTCTGTAGGTGTAAAGGGCAGTTAAATATTTTCCTCTGTGATTTATATTGTGTATTTCCAGCTGTTTTTCACCTCTTCCTGCACTCAGACCCAAGGACCTGTTCATGAGCAGTGAGTGAGATAAGGTGTGGAGGCATTTTCTCACACTTCTGCAAGATGTGGCACAGCTGCTGCTCGTACAGTGATGCAGCATCTCCCTCCAGAGAGGGATGGACATATTTTCCTGGCCACCCATCTTTTGGGTGTTTATCTTATTTTGACCAGTCTTTTCCCCCTCCTACTTGTGCCCTCTTGCATCTTATTCTGGACTTCTGGACTTTACACTTTAGTCTGGAAAAATGGAGATTCCAGTCATCTCTGGAAAAGCAAGTTTGTTTGTCTGTAAACAGTCAGTCATGACTGGCAGCTTTGTATCATGGGACACCAAATCCTTCTAAATGCTAGTGATGCCTGGAAATCTAAAGCACCCTTAAAAATCACAGAATGGTTTGGTTTGGAAGGGATCTTAAAGCTCATCTTGTTCCATCCCTTGCCATGGGCAGCGACACCTTTCACCTGGTTACTTTGAGCCCCATCCAACCTGGTCTAGAACACTTCCAGGGATGGGGCAGCCACAGCTTCTCTGGGCAGCCTGTTCCCAACCTACAGATCTGATATATTCTGCAGATGGTATTCAAGCAGCCCCAATATTTACAGAACTTCACTGATAATGTCCCACTGTTTGCTTGCCCCAATCTAAAATATCCCATCAGCAGACACTATATATTCTGTTATGAGAAGGCAATCCCTTTTTATCTTCCATGAATTTGAAAATACACCGAGCTCCTTGAACAAAAAATAAAAATAATAACGAGGCAGACAGAAGCAGTATAAATCAATATAGCACTATTGATGTCAACAGAGCTATGCAAATATATACTCGCTGAGGATGACACATAAAATCAAGCCCTAACTTTATATGGAAAAAGATAGAAACTACAGCAGCAATATTAAATACACTTTGCAGCTATGTTCAAAATGGATTGTGAAATAAGTCATTGTTGTAATAAGTAATCTGAGAGGGTTGTGAATTCTTCTGTGAGCATGTTGCATCAGGAGACAGAAGAAAAATCAAAGCACAGCCTTGCAAGTAGCATTCCCCCTGATATTAACAATAAAACTGTAACACTTCTTGGTTTTAAATAACAATTCTAACCAGTTTTTGCAGGTTGTTGTAAATTCTGCTCTGCTCCAAAGAGTCAGGGTTGTGACAGTGCCAGGACAAATGCCACTGCAGGTGAGTGATTTGTGTCAGCATTACTCAATTTAAGAGTTGTACTAAACACATCTTTTATCTCAGAAATCATTTCTGGCTGCAATGGGCTTTGTTGTTGTACTGCAGGGAAAGATCCCAGTGAGGCACTGGGTTGCTTGGATAAAGTCCCCACAGATTAAATAGAAAACATCTCAGTATCATTAGTGAATTGCTACTCTTTTGAGCAGAAGGAGCTGCTGGGCTCACACAAAGCTGTGGTGGTGACAGAACGATGTATCTTCTGGTTAAGCTGCCAGTCCAACCCTGGTTTACCAGTACAAGACTTGCCAAGTGCACGAATCCCCTTTGTGATCTGATGAGCTCCTCCTGACCAATGTTCTCTGCTGTCAGACCCGACCACAGAAATGGGTAAACAAAGGCAAAACAAAGCTAAGGGGAAAAAAATACATTACTTAATAAATCAACAGCTTATCAACTAATGCATGTGCCTACCCCTTAAGTTCATGTAACAGGACTTGTATGAGTTAAATACTCACCTAGGATTCATTTCACAGATGGATTTATACCTCATATGCATATACTGAAACACCAAGATCAGCTTAGCTCCTGTATCCTGAAAAGAACAAAAAAGAAATCATTGCTGCAGCAAACTGTAGAAGTGTTAAAAGATGCAAAAGGGTGTTCAACTAGTAGACAATTTTAAGTAAAGCTAATAAAACATGGCCACTTCATTATTCATTCATGAGGAGAGGCTGAATTCAGGGTTTCAGTAGAAAAGCTGGACTATAATATCCTGTCTCTTGTTCATCATTCCCACAATCTCCATACACATTTTGTTTATGTAGCAATTCTTTTACTGCACTGAAGACCAACCCAGTGAAGTTGAAGAATAAATCCCTGCTGTTTTAATAGACTTTAAATCCAGTCCTGATCATCCTCTTCCTAATTCTGGGACGGAGCAATGCACAGTGCTGGGACTTCATGCTGGCAGCACTCAGTGCTTTCCAGGTTATAACCTCTCCCTTCTTTCCCTGAACCCTTATGAAAATCCTGGGTGCACTCCTCCTGAATTCAGTTGCAAGATTCTCTTTGTCTTTAATTTGTAGCAGGGCTGGAGGATCTGATGAAGAGCCACACCAGGAGCTTTGTGATCCATTTCCTGGCTCTGGTTCTGACACGCTTCGTGAATAGCGGTGTGCAAATTACTCCGGTCGCTTGTCCTTCCCTCAGACAGCCCATGGAGACAGGGAGGGAATTCATTTCCCTGTTTGCAAAGTGCCTCGACACCACAGCTCACCACAGCAGCCGTGAGCCAGGGCTGAGGACAGGCTGCCTCAGGCACAGGGCTGTGGGAATGGAGGGGCCAGAGTGAGCCTGGGAGTTTCAACAGGCACCCAGATCGCCCAGGCAAGTTAAAAATATAATCTTTGAGCATCACCAGCCGTAACCGCCCCAGCTGTTTGCCCCAGTCATTCTGTGCTCTGTATGCAGTTCACCACTCTCTCCTTGCGTTGTTCCTGTCTCTTTTCGGACAGAGACCTTCAAGCCATAAAACTTCTGGGAGTGTAACATACTGTCAGAGGAGGC
Organism: Pyrocephalus nanus; assembly: GCA_038380795.1. Taxonomy (NCBI): domain Eukaryota; kingdom Metazoa; phylum Chordata; class Aves; order Passeriformes; family Tyrannidae; genus Pyrocephalus; species Pyrocephalus nanus. Next base: position 10,153,019 of record CM076281.1, read on the forward strand.
AAAGCAGCAAATAATTAAGAAAACAAGCAGCATGGAGGTCCATTGAAGGAAGAGTTTGGTTGGGCAGAAGCTATTTTATGATTTTACTGATCTGCTGCACCTTAATTTCATCTTCTCCTTTTCCTGTCAGTGTTCTTGCCATTTAAAATCTAATCCCTTGATTTGACATTTTCGCCTGTCCTCCATGCCACTTGCTATAATTACTCTTCCACTTTCCAGTGCAGCTTATTTTTTTTCCCAGACTGAAATTTATTTGTAATTTCTCAGAAAAAAAAAATCTAGTAAAAACCAACTGCCATGGATAATTGAAGGGGGAAAGGGAGGAAAATTGGATAAGGGAGGATTATTGCTTATAAGGGTACAGTTGAGGTAATAAAGGAAAACAGCAAGTTCCAGCTGTAATGTTTGGTCAGATGTCTCTGATGGGAGATCAGACAGATCCCACCTGACAGATGGGATCATGAACCCCTTTGAGGTTGACATAATCCTTGTGTTCTCACTGCTGGGCACTGCGCAAACACTGGTTCTTGCATGGGGCCATTACTTCTGTAGTCTGTCCCAAACCAAATAATAGAAGCAATATCTTCATAATAAAAAAATATGGACCATCACATAGTGTAAAAATGGTATATAGACTTTTACAGTACACTTGGAAACTCACAACAGCAGGTCAATCAAGGACCAGCCTTTGAAAGCCCCTTTCATAGAGCTGCTAAAGAGCTGTGTCCCAGCCCTGTGGCACCACAGAATCACAGAACAAGTTGGGTTGGTGACCTTTATGATTGTTGAGTCCAGTCATTATACACTCTTGAAATCACAGAATGGCTTGGGTTGGAAGAAACTTTAAAGCTCATCTTATTCCCACCCCCTGCCATGGGCAGGGACACCTTCCACTATCCCAGGTTGCTCCAAGCCCCATCCAGCCTGGCCTTGGACACTTCCAGGGATGAGGCAGCCACAGCTTCTCTGGGCAACCTGTGCCAGGGCCCCACCATAAACCAATGGCTGGTACTACATGCACTGAATTTCTCTGGGAATGCCCCAGCAAACCAGAGTCTGGAAATGATAGACACCCTTCCAGTAGGAAATACCTTTTCTGAACATCCTAAATTAACAGGGCTTTATTATGTCAGTCAACTGTAAAATCAGAACACAACTCACTAGGCTGACAATGTTATTTTTCAAGGTCCCAGTTTGTGGACTGTTGAAGGGTTTTTTTCTTCTTGTTTTCTATCTGCTTTTGGTTTTTCCTCAATTCTCTTTTTGTTTCCCTTTGTACTGATTTTGTAGTTCTCCTTTCTGCTTTTCACATTTCACACAGAGATTTCAGTAATTTGGCTTCTTTTCTTCTTGCATAGGTATTTAATACATGCATTTGTCTCCATGCTCAAATACATGTAGTCTCAATATCTCATCAGCTTCACAGAACTCCCACCAAAACTTTTCTTCTTTTGTTTTTGCTTGGGTCACACTAATGGTGTTCTGGCAGCTTAACGTTGGGACCTCTTTTCAATTAAATTAATCAAACAGAGAAGTAGTTTTTTGATAGCTCCTCTGGTCTTTAGGCAAGTTCACAGGCTCAGAGATTACAGCCATATTTATATCATTGCTGAAGAAATGTTAGGATTTTAAGCAGAAAGCCTTATTCCCTTATTTATTATCAACATATTAACATAAAGGGCAGTACAAATGCAGGAGTGTGCAATGTGATTGTCACTGGGCTCAGCATTTCAAATGGATGCAATGTTCCTGGGTACAGCTCAGCTCAGAGAGGGTGCAGCTGTCTCCAGGGTGCAGCTCTCTGCCTGGGGTTCATCACAGAGCAGCTGGGCTCGCACAGGCCTTTCCATGCAACAGGCTACAAGCTGCTCTGCAGATGCTTCACAAGCCACAGCAGCTTCAGGCACAGCATCCCTGTGACTGTGGGGTTCTGCCCACGCTTCTGTGCTCTGTCTTGCACTCAGCCAGGGGCACAAGTGGCAGCCCAGAAGGGAAGGCAGCAGGGTTCCTCTGCCAGTGCCTCCCACGGGGCTCACTGGGGTTTGTGCTTCTCCTCTAGTACAATTTGTACACAGAGCTGGAGCTGGAGGGGAAAAAGGTGCCTCCCCCTCCACCCAGTGTGGCCTTTGAGAAGCTGCTATGTGCTGCATAGTAGCAGTGGCACCAAGCATTTACAAACTACCTCATGGTAAAAGCAATTCTACATCTGTTTAACTTTCCTGCCTTGAGAAGCCCCATCTCATTGAGTCACGGGTTAGGTTGGGAGGGACCTTACAGACCACCTCATTCCAACACCTTCCCCTAGAGCAGGTTGCTCCAAGCCCCATCCAACCTGGCCTTGAACACTTCCAGGGATTTCAATATTTGAATCCATTGATTAATCAGAAGCAAAATTTCCAGTGTATGAATAGCTGTGGACAGGACCAGGACAATACAGTTCAGGCTGATTTGTGTTGGAGGTGTTCAAGACACAGCTGGACATGGACTCAGTGCTCTGGTGTAGTTGACAGTGTGGAGATCAGTGAAAGGTTGGATCAATGATCTTGGAGGTCTTCTCCAACCCTCAGTGATTCTGTGAGTCTATGAATCCCCTCACTGCAGGGATCTCTGTCACACCTTTGCTCAGGATGGAAGACTGAAAACCCATGCATTTCTTATATTGCCATGACTTCAGGAGGAGCATGAGTTCTTATCCACTCTGTTTTCAGTCATTTTTTAATTTAATCATTCTGATAATTTCAACTGAAAAAGAAACACCCAGTTTCAATAAGATCTTGGCTTTGTAGAGTAGGATCAGCTCATACCTCCAATCTTTATTATCCAGCTCTGGTCTTTTTAGAGTGACAGCAGCTGAAGACAATTCAGTAATCTCAGCTTTTAAATAATAATAGAAAAAAGGCACTAGCCTTCAGCGTTTTGAGAAATAGTTTTACAAGTCTACAGTCTGTAGTATAAGAATCACATTCTCTCACAATGATGTGTTTAACACAGTTTTCAGAAATCAGCCCTGTAATTTTGCTGGCTGTTGCCTTGATTTTAGAAAATTTGGACTTCATAGTTTTGAGTATGAAATCTCTCTCTGGAATTACTGAAAATAATTTTTTTTTAAAGACTGATTTTTGAAATGGAGATGAAATTAATTTACCTAGGTTGACTCTCAGAAAAATAATTCTTTGTTCACAGAGTAAGTTGTAAGTTTGGGGAGGATTTGCTGTGCTCGCCATACAAATGAGAGTTAATAGCTGTTGTGAGCACTGTGTGCATCCCAGGCTCCAGTGAGGAGCTGCAAAAGATGCTGAAGATCTGCATTACAAAGATTAAGAGGTTTGGGTCAAACAACATGAATTATTATGGGTGAGTTTTTTTTTTCATTTTCATTATTCAAACCCTCATAGGCAGTGCCAGATGTTGCATCTTTCCAGGAAGCTCTTTGAGAAACACTTCAGACATTGCTTTCCCTGGAAGGAGCTCTTGTTTTCCAGGAGTGATCCTCCATCAGTGAGGTGCAAACGCAGCTCCAGCTTTCATAGCTTAGACAAAGGTTGTACAGTAACAGAGTTGTGACAAGAGGATTTATTGACTGATTTATCATTTTTCCCCAGAGTAGAAAAGATTCTTCTGCCCAATTTTAACTTGAAGAGAAACCGGAAAACCTCATTAGAAAGAATCTAGTGGAACACTCCTTTTAATCAGCGTGTGGGAGACACTGGGATGACTGTCATTGCCTCTTTCCTGAGGAACCAAGCTGATCTTTCCAGAGCTTAGGAGGTCTATAACAACAGAGAGAAATGAATGACACTGCAGGGAAAATGATCAACCTTGGAGCAACCAAAAATTAGGGAGAGCCAAGACTGGAGTTTTATTTGTGTCATAAACACTGACAATGGAAAAATTGTGAGACAGTGGCAAAATAACAACAGCCAAAATAATTTACAAGCACAGAATTGTACATTTTAGACAATCGAAGTTACAGACCCTGGGAGTATGAGATTAATTCATTCATGATAGAAGATAGTACTTTCAAAATTGAGAGAGATGATACTCTTTGAAGAATTCTGAGTAATAAAATAAGAAAAAATTCAGGGATACCAGCTCTTACAGATTTATAGATCTGCAGTATCCATCTCTCTACTTGCTTTACTTTACTGGTCATACAGCCTGTCTGTAGGAAAAAAAAGAGAAAGAATAAGGCGAAAAGCAAGTGGTCCATAAAGGATACCCAGGTGGAAAAGGGTTGTGTTTTCTCCTCTTCTCCCCTTTCTCTAATCTCCCTTCCCTCCCCCTCAAGCTCTGCTTCTTCGTAGGGGTTGATGAAGGCCTGTGGGTTTTTTTATTGTTACTGTTTTATTAGGAGTTCAGTCCCTCCTGTGTCTGAAACATTCTGCGATAGCTGGAGAATAAGTCAAATGTGACACTACATAAAATAAGAGACTTGAGTAACTGTGATAGGAAGAGATTTACAATCTGGGTGTGTAAAGCTTTGTGGTGTTTTTTGTTAACACCTAATTTCACTTCTGTGGCTGGACTCTTGTTTTCCTGCATTAAACTTCCACCCACTTCTCCCTTCTGATACACTGGGAGAGCTGAGAAAGAGCATTTCTTGAGAGACCCGGTTCAAGAATTAACATGTGAGTGGTTTGGCTGAATTCCTGGGGCCCAGGGGAAGAGTCTGGGGACAGAAACCCCAGATGATGGGACAAGGTCTGACTCTGACCTGCTGAAAAGTAACTGCAGAGATAACACCAAGTCAGGGCAACAGAAAGAAAGGACAAGTTGTCCCCACATCCCACCTGGAAGGTTTCTCTCATGAGTTTACTCTCAGCTCTCAGCGAGGATGCCATAACTGTTCTAGTAAAAACAGAACTGATCTGTACTTTTTTTAAAAGAGGTTCCCTCACTCATCTTCCCCTCCCATCACCCTTTAAAGAGCTGTCACACAGCAGGTTTTATTTGTGCTGAATCCAAGTTTAGAGTGTTAACAAACAGACCAACCAGGGACATATTTAAGAGAGACACTGCATTTTTGGCAGGATGCACAAGCAAACCAATCTCCCTCTGAGAGAGATCTTTTCTTGTTCCCACATGTCTCTGGGCTGAGTGTCACCTGAGCAAATTATGTTGTGGCAGTAAAGACAATAAAACAATATTCATATTCTGTGGCAGGTTAATAAAGCACCACATGGCTCTCCCCATTCCAGTGGCCAGGATCTAACAGAGACTCCCCTTGCAGGGAAAGAGGAGGTACCTCCATCAGGCTGCCACATCACAGCCCCATCCTGGCTCGTTCTTCACGCTCCCCTGCCTGCATTCACTCCCTCACTTCCTTTCTCATCACACACAGGCTTTCCAGGGCAGCAAACACTCTTGATGTTTTACATGTGCACAGTAGCAAGTACAATGCAATTCCTGCCCTTAGGCATTCACACAAAACAAGTCTTGAAAGGAGTATTACATTTTTGCCTCTACATATGGCTTTGTGTAGAATGTGGCTCTGAGCTTGGCTTGGCCACAACCATCTTCTCTGTACAAATAAGCCAGAGGGAAGCAAGTCCATGGGAGCTTTAGGTGTGGTGAGGAGAAGGGCTGCAGGGTGGTTGCCCAGGGTGCTGGAAGGCTTCTTAACCTGGCATGACTTGTAGAGGAATTTTGGCAGCAAGGGGAGATTGGATGCAAAGGGTGCTTGGAATGTTGGTCACCCCTGAGCAGTGTAAGCACCTGAGACCTTGCCAGGTCCAAACAGGCACATCAAGCACAGCTCCTGTGAAAAGCTGAGCAGAGACAGTCATCACCTACCCCAGGGCAAGAGACAGAAGGAGGCTGTCAGAGGCCACCACTTGGGTGATTTTGACAGCTGACAAATATCCTGGTGTGGAATGACCCATTCATCAAAGGCAAAATTAATTATGGATGAGATTTGAAGGAAGTGGTCAGGAGTGCTGTGTTTGGTTGTTAGGTACTGGTGGTCCAGGCTCTCAAGGTCACCACTAAAGGGGATATTTAATGCCCAGCTGACACTCCCCTTTGATTTCAAGCTCCTTTTAAAATTAATTTGCACACTTCCTAGCTAGCTGGGATACAGGCTGGATTAGTAACACACACCACTGCTCCTCTCAGCTCCCTTTCCTTTCACTGCCTTTGAGTATTCCAGCTTCTCCCTTTGCTTTTGCTTATCTGAGATCTTCTATCTATCGGCAGTGTTTTCTCTCTGTGCTGCTCTCATTGCCCTTCTCTATCCCTCCACGTAATCCTTATCCTGCTCTGTGCTTCCTTTAATCCTGTCTGCCCAATTATGCAAATTGCACATTTACATTTTGACAGGGCTCCTCCACCCCTTTTCACGTGGTTATTTGTAATACAAATCATTCCCCCCTGCTCCCTCCAGTTCCCGGCTGCCTCTCAGCTTCCTCACTGGGATGTCATGTTGGGGCTCAGAGCTGATCCTTCCTGCAGCCCTAACCCAGAGCTGTGCTGCACAGGACAGCTCAGAGGAGCACACTGACCTCCTTCTGCTGTGCAGAGGAGAATCATGGAATCACAGAATGGTTTAGACTGGAAGGGACCCTAAAGCTCATCTCATTCCTCCCCCTGCCATGGGCAGGGACACCTCCCACTAGGCCAGGTTGCTCAAGGCCTTATCCAACATGGCTTTGAGCACTGTTAGGGTTGGAACATCCACAACCTCCCTGGACAACTTGTGCCAGTGTCTCACTACCCTCACAGGGAAAAATTTCTCCCTAATATCTAACCTAAATTTCCCCTCTTTCAGTTTGAACCCATTAATCCTTGTCCTGTCACTGCAGTTCCTGATGAAGGGTCCCTCGCTGGCTTCCCTGTAGGTCCCTTCAGATACTGGCAGGTGATGTGAGGTCTCCACACAATCTTCTGTTCTCCAGGCTCAGGAGCCCCAACTTTCTCACCCTGTCTCCATAAGGGAGGTGCTCCAGTCCCTTTTTCAACTTTGTGGCCCCCTCTGGACTTGCTCCAACAGTTCCATGTCCTTCTTATGTTGGAAGCACCAGAACTGTCCCAGTGCTCCAGGAGGGGCCTCTCAGGAGCAGAGCAGAGGGGCAGAATCCCCTCCCTCCACCTGCTGGCCCCTCTCCTTTGGGTGCAGCCCAGGACTCTGGTGGTTTCTGGGCTGTGAGTGCTCACTGCTGGCTCACGGTGACTTTTTCATCCCCCATCACCCACAGGGCTGGTCACCATCACCTCTCTGCCCAAGCTGTCGGTGTGTCTGGGATTGCTGTGACCCAGGTATAGAGCCTTGCACTTCACTTTGTTGAACCCACAGTATCTTTAAAAACAAAGTTCAGGTAGAGAAATTAAATGCTATTTCTTTCATAATTTAATTAGTAAGACTCACAAGATTTTGCAACAGCACCTTCAACCTTAAGTTGCATTTAGTACTGCTGCACTCTGCACCAGATATGATATTCCCTCATCTCTATAGCATATAAGGTTTTTCCAGTAGAGTAGCATTACTTTCTGCTTCCATTCCCTCTCTTCCTTGGAGGAGATTTGTTTCTGCAGACCAGTGCTTTATTTGGGTAAGGCCTTATTTATCTTTATTCTAAGTACATCCTGCTCTGGGTTTACATTGGAGAAGACAAGGTCAGGGAAGTATACATCTTATTTAGACTGGAAAGTGCTGAAGTCTGAGGGCTCACGGTGAGAAGTCTCCCAGCAGTAGGCATTATTCTTACTGCTCTCTCAAGATGACCTTCATTAGTTCCCACATTAGTTCATTACCTCATCTCCCACAAAAGCTTCACACTTGTGACATGTTACACAGTGGCAAAATTATATTTAAAAGTGCAAAAGCCAGCCTATCTTCACTGGACTGGGGCCAGACTTACACAAAGCACCAATGGCATCTCCAGTCTTAACCATCTTCATAACCCTGCCAGCAGAGAGGGACTATTACCTACAGATGCAGCAGCACAGCCCCAGGAGATGAGCAGCACCAAAGGTCAGAGAGGCAAAGGCTGGGAGTGCAGTGGCATCACCTGCAGTTTGCAGAGGGCAGAAACAACCAGCCCAAACTCAGCAAGGAGCCCCCAGGAGAGCTGGGAGCTGAGCCTGGGCACCCCGAACCACACCGTGGGATTTACATACGTGTGAAGTTTTACAGCAGGAATGTATTTTTCTCTTCTTTCTCTGCCAAGCTTGAGTGAGCACATGGTTAAAAGACAAAATTGCCTTTGCTTTCCAACAGTGGTGTCCTCGCCTGGTTTCCATCCCTGCTCTTACAGCCATTCTTCTTTGTCATTTCCAGCCCTGTTACAACCCCCCGTCCTTGTGCCTCTCCTCCTCTTGGCCAAGACAACATAGAAAACTCACAGTGCTGAGGGTGGAGTCAGTATGTCAGAGCACTGTCTTCTCTGCCTACAGCTCCCTATTTTTCTACAACACACATTTACCTTTGAACTTTTGTTTTAATCTCTCCTTTATCAATCTCCCGATAAAGCCCCGTGTGTTTTCTATCCAGTCCAGCCCCTCATTTGCATTCCTGGTGCATGCATTTCTGTACTTAGATTCAACTTCCTTCTCCGTCTTATCACCCCTCTTATCTGCTACCTTCAGCGTAGCATCTTTATCTCAGCTTTTCCCTCCCTCTCTCCTTTTTCTGTCCATTTTTAAGTGAACTCTCCAGGCACCACTGAACCCACTCCACCGTGGCAGTGCCGTCATTCCCAGCCCGGAGCCCCGCACGGCTCCCATGCCTGCCCTGGCTGCTGGAGCAGAGCTGTGCATCCCCTGCATGCCCTGCTGGATAAATGGCCAAGCATTAGGCATGTTCCTGGAGATGGGAGCCCGTGGCAGTGCTAATGTGCCACCACTAGTGCATCTCGTCGCAGTCGTCACATCAGTCCTGGGGGAAATTTCAGCGAGATGATCTACGGCGCTGGGTCTCCTGTTTTAATCCTCGCTTGCTTTGCTCCTGCTGGAGAGAAGGACTCTCGCTCTGGCAGCTGGAAACGAGCGGCCCTTCATCACGGCGTTGCTGGATCATCGCCTGTGTGCCCGTGCTGGCTCCCACCGTGCGCTCCTCGCCGAGAGGGGATGCAGGGGAGCCGGACGGAGAGCAGGGGGGCTGAAGGGGGGATGATTAACGCTAATGGCCGGGACTGCCGAGATGAGCCCGATAATGGCCGAGTGTTGCTTTTTTCGCTTGCAGAGTAGAGCAAGAGCCATACGAGAAAGGGAAAGGTCAGATACTGAGGGAAATGGAAGATACTTAAAGCTAAATGTCAGAACATCAATTTGGCGAGCTAAAGAAATATTTCCCTCTTTTCACACTCTGGACCCCCGGAACGGTGTGGGAGGGCTGGGGGTGCCGCCGTGACCCCCGCTCCGCTCCCCGGCCATGGCAGGGAGGGTTTGTCTGAGCAGTCCTTGGGCATCGCTCGGCACGAGCACCGAGCCACGTTCGAGCGCGACTGATGCTGTCATGGATCACTTGCTTATTGAGACTTAGGGGTGAAAACCTACTTGTAATGATTCACCGTCACGGTCGCCGTGGTTGCCTTTTGTTTGGCTATAACCATTTTTGTCTGAAGCGCCGGGACCTTCACAGTTAAAAGCTCAGCTGCAGCTTCCCACCTCGGGCTGTTGGGACTTGTATTCCCAGCGCAGCAGTCACGGGTCAGGCTCTGTAGTACACACATCCCAGGAGGCTGTGAGTGCGGAGAGCCTGAAAAATCCTGGACACTGCTTTGAACTTCAATTATTAATACCCTCCTCCAGGCTTCCTCGAGAAGACGGGCTGCAAACCACAGTCTGTGCTTCACTCCAAGGATACTCCACCTTTAAGTTTGTGTCAAAACAGGGGACTTTCACAAATGCCTTTGTTGCCAGGGGCTTGAATTATGTACAGGGAACTTGGTGCTCCACTGCATCGCAGTAAACAACAGCACATATCTATGGATTTATTAATCAGGTTTGTATGCATTTATTTTTCTGTAGTGGTTTAAGCAAATAAAATGGAGTAACCAGAGGATTTTTACTGAGTTAATTAAAGAGGAGAGCAGTTCCAGGCAAGCATGACATTAAAGACTTGCCAAATACCTCTTTTCTGAAAATACTACCAGCCGCTTTTAAGTCAGCTCCAATTCTTAGGCTTTAATGGAAAGTCCTTTCCAGACCAACTGGTTCGAATTCCAAAACAATTCATCTGTCGGCAAGTTTGTAAAGGGGAATAGGCAGGAGGAAAAAGGAGGTTTACGGGGAAAATAGGGAAAAGAGTGCATCAAGATAATAGCTGAAAAGTTGTGTGTGTCCCCCTCCCAAAGCATTGTCACTAACTTTGTTCTCTCTGAGGCTCCTGGTGCAGGGGTTGTGTGGTGAACCAGTCTTAGCGACTTCAAAACTCAGTCTGAATTTGGCCCTAGATGTCTAAAATCTCTTTGATTTAACATTCCTGCGCTCTTTTCCCGTGTTTTCAACCTCTGTCCTGCTGTGCTGGCTTTGACAGGAAGCCCAAAGCAGTCATCAGTTCCTATAACCAAGAAATTTGCCACAAACAGCTCTTTATTAAAATCAATGAGAGATCTGAGCTGTTAATCTCTGAAGTAGCCTCCTGTATGCAGAGAGGCTCTGCGGTGTTGCCTGGCTCTGGGATGTGAGAAATGACACTTTGTATTGCTCACGGGTGCTAAAAATGTATAGATGTGAGATAGATTGGGAGGTCTGCCAGTACAAAGTTAATGGAAGTTCTCATAATTTCCCCAAGTGACATCAGTGACCTGGGCTTGAAGTGAAGCCAGGTCTGGTTGCTCATCATCTAACATTTCACTAAATGTTAACCTATTGAGATAGAATTTTTATTAGGTATGCCAGCGTTTCATAATTTACCACAACCTCTAGATATACATTTTCTTTTTACAGTCCAGGAGGTGTTTATTATGGTCTTTTGAGATGCATTAAAAGGGTGTTAGTACAAATAAAGCTCCCTTCCTTAATCTCCAGGCAAGCTGCAAAAGCAGTTTAATATCAGCACACTGGATACCTGGTGAGCTGCTTGAACACAGAAGGATCCAACAAGTACACTCCCGTGCTCTTGAGGGCAGATGTTTGATGACTTAGAGCTGCTGCAGTGGGAGAAGGTAACACAAGGATGCCGAGGGGAGAAAGCCCTTTGCAAAGGCAGCCCACCAACAGAGTGTTATTTTTCAAAATGTACCCACTCAACCCAACGGTACCCACAGCGGGGAAACATAAGGTAAATTAGTGACCTTTCAGGCCCAGATGTTAAGAGAGTAGAATAGCTGAGAAATCCGAGGGCTAAGGTCAAGATAAAGAGTGCTGCATAAATGCAACAGCTGTAGGGCTCTGAAAAGGCATCAGAGACAGTGAGCACCAGGAATATATAAATCACTGGGAGCAATCTGCTGCAGCACGGCGTGCTGGGCTGCACAGCCTCTTTAAACTATTGCCAACACTTTCCAAAAGTGCATGGTTAAAATTAGGCTTCCCAAGTCCATATTTAGAAATTGAAAGGCACCAGAAGTACTGAGCACCCATCGAAACATATGGGCTCACAAACCCTCTGGAAATCAGGTCACACTTGGAGGCAGAGATTTCTGTGCTGAGTTGCCCCTGAGCTGAGAAGGGTTTTGGTCTGAGAGCAGCCCCATCTCCACCCCTTTTTAGATCCAGCCTAAAGAAACAGTTAAGACTCAGCTTCTCGATTATGAAAAGCTTTGACCTATATAGAAAACCCAGAAGCCTGAGCAGTAAAACTTATGAAATATGATTTCCAACAGCTCTTTTCCACCTGGATTTCCCAATATCCATAAGGACATAAGGATTGACTTGTAACAGGGTCTGTGTCCTTTATACTCCTCTAATTTTCATAGAACTTGCATAACTTTAGTGACCTCATCAAGGGTGCTTAGAGTTAGCCCATGTTTTCAGACATCTACTTGCTTATTTGGAAGTGTGCTCAAGGATTCTGGAGATCCTATCCCTTATAGTAAAGGTTATATAAACCATATAGTCACACAAACTAAAGGGCTTTGTGTTGTTTATGTGTCTGCAGCTTCTCTAATTTATTACAGGATTTTTACAGAGTAAGACCCTTTCCAAGGCTGCACATGTGCTTACAGGGACTGTTTGAATCTTGTCCTGTCAGTCTTTTTGTTGTTTGGGCAGTCTCTCGGCCTACAGGAAGCTGATTTGTGCTAAAATATGTACTATATTCTCCAAATTGATTTACTGAGAAATATACCTAAAACATTCTAAAAGCTGAGGTGGAAAAAAAGGATAAATCACCTTTAATTGGTATATATGGCCAAAATATACCCCAGCAATAACCACTTAGTCACAACATTGAGGATTTTTTGCCTTACTTTACAAGTTTCCTCGTTTACTCACAAACCAGAATCAATTCACAAAGGATGTAACTCTTCATCTCAGATAGGACATAAACAAACATTACTGCACTGGATTAGGACAGAGATATCTGTAAACAACACTGAATATTCCCCTTGGTAGATGCAGAATCTGTGACCCCAGCAGCCACCTGTGCTCTCTGCAGCCAGGGGCTGCAGCAGAAGGGTGCTGGGTTCAGAGGAGCAGCAGAAACAACAGTGATTAATTAGAGCACCCGAGAGCCTTAATTACAGAAGACACCAGGCTCCATTTTCAAAGCTGACCAGCAGAACAATCTCATGAACCGTTGGACTTTTTCCTCCACCAGATCCCAGTTTAGTCAGGTAATTAGATCCCAGTTTAGTCAGGTAATTATTGCTCATTTGTTTTTTAAATGCTCTGATTGTGAAAACACTCATGTGTTTGTTTTATTGCTATGGTTTCAATTGTTGCCCAAAAGTGTTGCACAAAGTTCAATTGCTATGTTTTTCTTTCTTATGGAATAGAGTCCTACCAATATGGCCTATTTAAAATTAAAATTAGGCAGCGATTAACTACTATTTCCCAAATCAAGAGCAAACAAAAAAGCCCTATTGAGACAACACAAAGCTGAATGCCTTCTGACAAATTTACATTTTCCCCAGTCCTTGTCCCATTCGGTGTTACTGGTAGGGAGAAGAAACTCACAGAAATCCTCTTGTTTCTCAAAGCATAACAAATGTACTACAGCTCATACATATGTACATAAAAATACAAAGAGACATAAATAAATGACTTATAGAATCCTTGATTATCAGCGTGTGTGCTTGTTTGCTAACATTACCGGCTTCAAGACAAAGTTACCCTGAAAACACACCTGAAGGATCTTTGCTGCCCTGACAGATGCTCAGAGCAGCTGCAGGGCCCTCTGCAGAGCCCCTGATGCTGCTCGTGCTCGCAGGTGAGGCTGCTCAACCCCATCCTGCAGGAGGGTGACGGGGCCCTGGCTCCTTTAAAGAGCCTGGAGTAGGGAGAGGAAACCAGAAATAGCCGTGTTTGAAGCAGTTTCACAGGGGTTTGAGCTGTGCTGTGATTTCTGAGTTGCCCAGACAGCTGAACCCCAAGGAGGTGAAGCGTTCTGCTGGCACAGGCAAGGTCGGGCACTGCCCCAGTGTTTGTCACGTCTCTCTCCAGCAGCTGTCAGAGTGCAGGGAGGAAGCGGCTGCAGCCACCAGCTAATGAAGCTCATCTGGTACATTAGAGGAGGTGGAATGCAGGAGATTGCATGTTCAAGCCCTGCTATTAACTCATGAAAAAGTTGGCTGTGTGCTCTTCCTGAAGACAGAGTGGAGGCTTGCAGCATCATTACTGGGAATAAAGATGATAAATGGCAGTTGCTTTTCTAACCATGTGCATCATTTCCCTCCAGTGTGACTCAAGTTGCTCCTGAGTTCCACGTGGGGCAGCTACCACTCCAGGATTTTTGTTCTCACGTGCTTTTTCAAGCCACTTGAAAGCATTTGCTCTCAGATGAGAGCACACGTTTCTTTGCGTGCTCAGTGATTTGCAATTCTGTGTGTCCCTGATTGGGGTGAGGAGCCTTGTGGAGGTGTGTAACGCTCCACCTGGATCTGTTTTACCCTCCCCTGTGTATACACCAGGCTGTAGAGCCCTTAACTGTGCCTCAGGGATTGTGCAGGAGCTCTGTCTCCTTTAGGGGAAAGCAGCGAGCAGGAGGGCTCAGCATCTCCCTCTGGGCCCAGCCCCACATTCCCTGATGGACCCACAGCAAAGTGCACAGAGGGAGGAAGGGTTTGGTTTTGAGCCCAGCCCCTGCACAGACAGCTGGCTCCCAGAGGCTCAGCTCGTGTTAGGCAGATCCTGGGGAGGGTCAGCACTCAGTAACACCCATGTTGATGGGAGAGCAGGGAGGTCTGGAGAGCTCAGCATCCATGCATTGAACTCTCCTGAAACCACAGGAGTTCCTCCTACTGCTTGAATTGAAGCCAAACTCATTCTGCCATCTGTCCCTCAGTGTAGGGACACACTGGCCTTTATCTCTCCAAATGAAATTCTCAACCCAGTACACTCAAGAGGACTTTTGCCTTTAGCTTTGACTATTTTAGGATTTCTCCCATTCTGCCTCAATGCCCACCAGTGACACTGGGAATGTCCCACATCTCCCTCTGTCACACCTGGGTTCTGAGCTCTCATGGGTGTCCTGCAGGTCTCCTGGGTGCTAAAAGAATGAAAAAGGCTTTAAAACATTTATTACAAATTTAGAGTCTTTTCATGGGAATCTTCAACCAGCTTGTGGGATTCATATGGCGAATTGAGTTTGTCAGTAAATTAATCCACAAAAATGCTGATACCTTTGGGCACTTACTGATACCACAAAAAAGTTACAGATAATATCTTTGTCAATGTTCTGCAGTATCAATGCTGTTATCTTTCTTATTTTCTCCCTTATAATTTCTTCTTATTGGTCTTTTACGTGGAACTAGCATTTTTGTCCTAATTAGACAATTGCACATTATGATGCACTAATTTGTTAACCTATGTTCAGAAATCTTTTAATTACAGCAGTCATCTTTGATGTGCTGTTATTATTCAGCTATGGCAGTAAACAATTCAACAGCTAACTGGAAGGAACTCATTATTTTCTGAGACTGTCATTATTTTTCAAAGTATTTTTTCCCCTAGAATACAGACAGTGAATAGCCAAAGAAACACACAGAGAGTCATTTCAGAAACCAAACACCTCATTTGACCACATTGATAGTTATTACTGAAAACACAAAGATTTTTAAAGTGGAAGTAAGTTAAGGACTTATTCTTCCCACTTGTAATCCCCCAGCTTCAAAGGTGCCTGAGAGACAGGAAAGCCTTGTCTGGAGGCAGCATCAGCCACAGCAACAGGTACTGGATATGTGGCTCTTCACGTGCTTCCAGGTTTCCATGTGTTGGAAGCCATATGGCAGAGGCTTTTGCTTATTTTTAAAGACAAAGATTCCACATTCTTAACTCTCCTAGATACCCTTAAAGAGAGGGTTTAGCCCTTCTTTTGTTCTTATTTCTGGCTCAAGCAAAACATAGCCAGGTGATGCATCTTTTTCTCTTTCAGTTACTGTCATTGAGCTGCCTTTAATCTTTTTAAGGATTATATTAATATTCTCAAGCATTTTTTCCCCCTCTGGAGCAGGGAGGTGTGACTTCAGGGATCCCTGCTTGTGATGATCCTTCATTTGTGTGGTTGATGTGTTTGCTCCAAAATTCCTGTGCTTTTGAGGATGCTACACAAATCCCACCAAAGCAGCATTCATTTGAGAACATCACAGAATCACAAAATGGTTTGGAAAGCACCTTAAAACTCATCCCACCCCTCTGCCGTGGGCAGGGACACCTTCCACAAGACCAGGTTGCTCCAAGCCCTGTCTAATCTTTCCAGAGATTGGGGATCAGCTTGGAAATAATCTCCCTTGTGTTTCCAGTGTGAGTGAGCAAGCTCATGTCTCGCTGTGTCTCTGCTGTGACTAACAGAACAGTGCTGTTTGGGGGAGCCCCAAGTGCTGTTTGGGGGAGCCCCGGTTCCAGCCTGTTGGTACCTCTGTGACCTTCCTTTCCATCACAACTCTGAGTAGCTCTCTTCTGCAAGAGATGGAGATTTGTGTTGGTGCTGGTGTTGGCTGCGAGGCCGTCCCTTTGCCCACTGCTCACAAAGCCACGTGGCTCCTTCCACTGCAGTGGTGAACCCGTGGACCCTCACACTCTCCAGCCTCTCAGCAGCCCTTCGTTTTCCCTCCCCAGGAAGGGAGGCATTGCCTGTGGACTTGGATTTTAGCTAGAACTGTCAAGCTGTGGAGGCTCGTGTGTCATCACCGAGAGCAGCATTGCAACCACAGTTGCAATGTGCAGATTGCCAGGAACAGACTGACTTTCTTGAAGGTGGGGTTGTCCATGTGAGTATTTGCCAGCTGCAAAGGACAGATCCAACTTTCTGGATGCTCCACTTTCCCAGACCTGGGAAAGCCTTTCTCCTGATTTTGTGCCCCTCAGAAGATCAGCAACAGCTGCTGAGACCTCTTATGAGAGTAGGAAGGGGGATAGGGGAGCGTAACCAGGTCCTCTGTTGTAAAACCACAACTCATTATTGATTTCAATAGACTATTTTTGGCCCAAAGTTTCCCAGCAGACAAGCACTCACACCCCCTTTCTGCTGGCAGTAGAAAGCCATGGCTGTTATTGAGAAGGAGAAAGTGAATGGCAGAAAACACTATTGGGTCTCCAAAGCAAAATCAGCCCCCCCTCCTCGTTCCTGGCAGATGTTTCCCCACCCCCTTCTTAAAGCTCTGTAATGATGGAGGTGGGACTCTCTCCAGCAATCTCCCCAGTGCTGAACCCTTCCTGCCCTCCAGGGCTTTTTCTAATGTGTAATCTGTGTCACCTCTGTGTCAATTTAGGGCCATGATTTGTTGCCCTGCCCACTGTTCTGGAAGCGAGGAGCGGAGCAGAGGAAGGGGAGACATCCGCTCTGTCTCGTGGGAAGCAAAGCTGTGCCGACCTTTCTGCAGTTTTCAGCCTCTCTCATCCCTTGTGCTCTGCTTTCCACTCCATAAAGCCCAGCAGCGAACGTGCCGTGCAGACACGAGTGGTGAGAACTTCAAGGGTTCATTTTGTCACGGTTTTAAAATGTCACATTAGGCTGTGCAGTCACATTAGTCCCGTTAGCTTTAATATACTCGATGCCTAATCTGCCAGGGATGCTTTATTGACAGCCTGCATCTGTATTTGAGCTTGAATAAACTTGTGCATAAAATGTTATCAGCAATGACAGCTGAAAAGAGGTCTATTGCTCTTTAAATTTTTGATGGGAGGCAAGCATTCTGTCATTTGTGATAGCATTATATGTAATCCAACATAACAACTTGATAGTCTGATATAACAACATTCCAGCTTCCCTGCTACCCTTGTAAAGAGATGCTGCATACAAGCTGCTCCTACATGCAATAATATCAGCTCTGACAGCTGGTAAGAGAGTCAAGCTCCTCTCTTTAAATTTCTGAGAAACAACCCTCATCTTTAGTGATTTTTTTTTTTTAATTGAGATTGGTCAATATCTTTGCCTAGAATTCCTGGGGAAATTGTGCTGGTTTGGAAACTCATGACAGGATGGAGGTGGCTCATGAGATGTCTGATTTTTCACAGTGCTGTCTGCAACTCTGGTACAGTGGGATGGTGTTCTGTCCAAAATCACAGGACAGGGGCTCCTCAAAGTCTTTGCTCCCTGCATGGATTTCATCTCCATCCTCCAGGTTCTTCATCACTGTTGGCTTGCACTGTTGCCCCATCTCTGGAAGCATTCAAGGTCAGCTTGGACAGGGCTTGGAGCAGCCTGGGACAGTGGAAGGTGTCCCTGCCCATGGAAGGGGGGTTAGAACTAGATGAGCTTTAAGTCCCTTCTGATCCAGACCTATGGTTCTACGATTTCCTGACAACCTCTCAGTTCCTGCCAGGCAGGTACTTAGTGCTGTCACCCAGAGCCTCTTTCTTCCCCTTCCTTTGTTCTCAAAAAGCAGGATAACCACACCTCTGGTCTACCCCCTCAGTACAGCCCCAGAAGAGATGTGCTCTGCTGCCCCACAAGGACAGTGCATCCTGCTCCTCCTTGTCCCTTCATGCTGGGTGCTTCCTGCATTCAGATTCATGTAAAGGAAGTGTAATAATACATTGATCAAACATTTTGACCACTATTGGTTTATTAATTGAACTGTGACTTTTTAGATTTCAGTAACTTAACTGCTCGAGGTCAGGCAATTCAGAAATTAACTTCAAGTTAGTTCTCACAAGAAAAAAATCAATACACAAGATAAAAGATATCCATCAGATTATGAACAGTTCATGTCCTAAAGAAATACTTACTTTGCTTTTTCTTTAAGTGGACTTGATTTTCACTCCTTTATACCTCCTCCATGCTGGTATGATTGACTTAAGTCAATGAAAATCCAGTGGAGCAATTCAGTTTAATTTAGCTAAGCTGCACCAGCATGAAACTGGTATGGCAGCAAGGACCAGTGACAGCAGAAACAGTAACAGCAACATCCAGAACCAGTTTATCTTTTCCACATGCTCTGCTGCATGCTACAGCAACATCAGTAAGCAACCAAGTGACACTGAGAGTTACCCAAAGGTGTGTTCAAATGAAGGAGCACATTTTAATATTACACCATATGTTGCTAAACGAGCTGTCAGGCAAAACTTATAGGCAGGTAGATACCAGACCCATAAATAACTGAGGTGTAGGTATTTTAAGGCACAGGTTTGTGGAGGAGGTTGTACTTCACCTGATTTCTGGCTGGCAGGGAACATTGTGATAACCTCACCTGACCCTCAACAGAACAGGAGTCACAGAATTTCACATAAGGTGTTTTACCCTTCTGTTCTCATTTTTATTCCTGTCTGTACATGTTACAGCATTGCTTTCTTTTGTGGTTAAATCTTTCAGCTTAGAATCACAGAATCCCAGAATGGTTTGGCTTGGAAGGGACCTTCAAAATCGTCCAGTCCCAGCCTCTGCCATGGGCAGGGACACCTTCCACTGGCCTTGGACACTTCCAGGGATGGGGCAGCCCAGCTTCTTTGGGCAACCTGTGCCAGGGCCTGCCCACCCTCACAGCCAGGAAATTCTTCCTAATACCTAATATAATTTGATCATCTTACAATTGAAACCCATTTCCCCTTGTCCTGTCACAGAGGCCCTGCTAAAAAGTTTGTTCCCATCTTTCTTAGAGGTCCCCCTTAAATACTGGAAGGTCTCCCTGGAGCCTTCTCTTCTCCAGGCTGAACAACCCCCGTTCTCTCAGCCTTTACTGATAGCTCCAGCCCTCTAAGCATCTTCCTGGCCTCCTCTGGACTCACTCCAACAAGTCTATGTCATTCCTTCACTGTAATGACAAAATAACCTTTTCTTTTCCAGAAGCGTCATTCCAGATGTTTTTCTTGCATTGGCCCTGCATAGAGAATCATTTAGGTTGGAAAATACCTTTAAGATCACCAAGTCAATCTAACACTGCCACATCCACCACTAAACCACGTCCCTAAGTGCCACGTTCAGAGAAACAGGAGGTTTGGGGTGAGGCTCTGCTGCAGAGGAGGGCACTGGAGCACACCCAGCTGGGGAAGGGATGCCTTTGCAAAGCCAGGTTTACACAAGAACACCGGGATCCTCCCCAGAGCAGAGAAGTGCAGGAATTGAGGCACCTCCCCAGTGTCAGCTCCTCCTCCTTCCTCCCGGTGTCCATAGGGCTGAGCTGGCACAGAGCAGGGGGAGCCCTGGAGTCAGTGCTGCCCTTGGACAGCCCGGGGCAGACCTGCTGGCTGGATGTGCCAGCACTGAGGCATGGTAGGATTGGCCCTGGGATGGAGAAGATTATTCCCTGCAGAGCTTCAGGAAAAACGGCCTTAAGGCAATGGTGGTGTGCATATGCATGAAGACTGGAAACCTGTGGGGTGAAGAGATATTCCAGGAGTGTCTGCTCTCAAACCTCCCAGACATTGGTTCTGCTGCCTTAGAAAATTAAATGTGGTTTTACCCTGATCAATCCTCCAGTAGGAAGTGGTGGGAAGATCAGAGCTTCTTGAATTAATTGGAGATTTTATTATTAAAAATAAAAAATAGAGTCCAGTTAGTGTGCAGAAAAAAAAAATAAATTTTGTGAGGCATTCTTTTCCAGATCTTCCTGAGGCTGTTGCTAAGATAGGTAACTGTCGACATCTTTATATTGCTTTAATTCATAGTTTCTTGACAAGCTTCTTAGGCTCAGATTATGGGAAAACAAACATGTAGGTGATACAAAATAAAGCCATAAGCATCAGTAGTTAATAGGGGTAAATTAATGGGTAATTGGAACCACACATGTACAATTAGTTCCAGGTTCCAGGTTGAAAGTAATAAAATACTTCTCTTCTAAAAGAAAAATGGCAGTTTTTTAAAGTAATCCCAACATGTGGTAACCAAATCCTGGGTTTCTCTGTCTCACTCACAAAGCCAAAGGCCAGGAGCTGTATCTGTCCATGCTTTGCCAGGGCTGGCATCAGCCCACCTTATGCCCCCCCAAAGCAAGGCTTTGGGAGTTTGACTTGGAGTAAAAGTCTGCTGGGGTGTGGTTAGTGATGTTGTCCGTGTCTCCCTGGGCAGGAAGTTTTGGGAAGCTCCAGATGGGGCAATGATCTCCTGGATCATCTTCCATTTGCACACAGAGAAATCTCTCCTGGCATCAGCTCAGCCCCGCTCTCCTCATGGGGTGGGAAGTGCCCGTGGCTCCTGAAGCCTTTCTCCAAGAGCATTTGCCAGGCAGGTGTTCGGTATTGGAACTGTTTGGGCTGAGGATGCAGACAGTGTTTTTGTGAATCCCTATGAGCTAAATTGCTTAACTGGAGCCCAGGGGGGGCCACTGCATTAAAACTATCTATTTTAAATGTCAGGAATGAGACCTTTGCTGGAAGATCAATAGACACACAGGAAGAGTGTTTTCAGTTCTGCATCCTTCATTTATCATCTTCATTTCTTGCCTTGCTTGTGGGGCTGCCCCCAGCCAAGGAAGAGAGACAAGGTCTGCCATCCACCGTGTCTCTCCTCCCAGCTGCAATCCATTGGTGTTTCCCTCAGCCTGGGTGGGACAGTGTGTGAGGAGGGGATGGGTTTGTGCTGGGATGAGCTCTCTGGGATGGAGGAGTGCTCTGGCAGATGTGGGAGTGCTGGGTAGGGGTGCAAGCCTGCACTTGCTGGGGGAAGCCAAGTGCACTGAGATACCCACTAAGGGCAGACTTTTTGCCATAATTTGTCATTGCTGTTCTTATTAAAATGTAAAATAGGAAAGCGGAGTGGAGGAAGGAAGTCAGGAGAGCTGGAGACATGCAGTGACTCCAGCCTGGAAGCTCCCTGCCTGCTAATGAGGCATGAAACACCATGTGGTTTTTGTAATGCAGGGCTCAGGAATGGATTAAGTTGGACAGCTTGTCTTCCCGCAGAAAGCAACGTGGCAACTGTGTATTAAAGAAGGTGCACGAGTGGATTTTAAAAAAGGAATCAAACCAGTGTTAGGGCAAAAAAAAATGGGTTAGGAAAACGCCTAATGGAGTGTAGCCTTGCCCAGGCTTAAAAGGCTACTGCTTAGTGCTGTCCTCGTGCTGTCAGAGCAAACCCACCAGCTCCAATTGCAAGGAAACTTCATTTTACAGACAGGATGGTCCCTCCTTGCCGAAAGGCCATGGTCTGTCCTACCACTGAGCAGCCTGGGGTTTTGTGTGAGCTGAGAAGATGACACTTACTCACGATGTAACTACCTCTAACAGCAGCTAAGAGAGGCCAGAGGTAGGTATTTGACTGTGTAGACAGCTTTTAATAGTTCTTAAAATGCCTTTTTGATGAGAGTCGAAAGTCAGAGGGTCAAGTGAATTGAGTGATTTACTTTCTCTTAATGTGCACCAAAGGCAAGCTCCGAGGGGACAGCCAGTCCACCTTGGCTGCCTTGGCACTCATGGGTTAACTTGGATGCTGGTGTTTTAGGTCTCATTTGTGCTGTATTTTTTCAGTAAACAACATCAACTCTGAAGATCTTAATTAGAGTCTTTGGAAAAACCCAATATGCTATAATTCTTCCACTGAGGTCTACATGGAAAACAAGGAACATATTTCAAATGCAATGGCAACAAATAAACAAGTGTGCATAGCCCCAGTCTATAGACCCAGTACACACACACACTTCCCTAATATGCTTGCTTAGACTTTACAATCTGTTTATTAATTCGTAAGTAGACTTGATATGCCCTCTGGAAAAAATACTAAAATAATATCTCTCAATTGGCCTCGCTGTTAGCGTGCCTCTAATTAACTAATGTACACCTCCACTTGCTATTAAACAGTTCCATGATTTTAACACCAGTGTTGTTTGGTGCCAGCTATAAAAATTTTTAACAGCTCTCCTGTTACCACTCTTCTCCTAAGTACATGAAAGTGGCTTTACATATTTGACCTTTCCCCCACTCCCACATTTTTAACCCTTCTTTCCCACTGCAGCAAGGAGCTGATGCATTGAATGGCTTGTGGTAATGAAGGTATAATATCCCCTCCCTGCTTTCCACCAGCATGGCTCTGAGGACAGACACCCATGGGCCTCCCCTGAGACTGCAAGTTCTGATTTTGTGAGTAAACCCCAGCCACAGCAGTAAAGCTGACCCACAGCAAAGGCCATGAGAGATGCTATGGCAGCACCTTTCATGGGTCAGCTTGCTTTGGGAGGCAGGAGCTGTCAGCCTGGCACTAAAACATCAACTCCAAATACAACAGAAACCTTTTAGCCACCCCACAGCCTAATGCCCAGTAATCACCAGCAAGGCAAGAGCAAATCCTTGGCATTATTTTCCTGTTTCCAGGTAAGCAGGATAAAGTACCCAGCTGGAGTTTGGCCACGAGGCTGACAAATGAGAGCATGAGGCACACCCTGCAGTTAAGGAGAGCATCAAGACTCAGGTGGGATCATCCAAGGATCCCTAATGCAAAGTGACCCTCCAGCCCAGCATGAACCCAACGGCGAACCAAAAAGAACAATTTGGAGGGAAAGCTGCCATGCCTTGAACAGCTCCTCGTGGACACCAGGCTTGTAGCTGGAGGTCACTCAGCCAAGGAGGGCCAAGGGAGTAACAGCTCTCTGTGGCTGATGGAACTGGCTGAGGCTGCAGTCCAGAGGGACATGGCTTTGGACCACGATCATTACATGTATTTTCTTCTTACAAGTCACAGATAATGAAAAGTCAGATTTTTACCCATAAGTTGGAGAAGGAGAACCAGATCTATGTCCTGTCCAAAGAGAAAGCACAGGCAGATAAGCAATTTCTTCCGATAGCTCCAGCCCCATGGACACACTGAATGCTCTCAGCAATTCCAGTCTGGATCATTCACAAAACACACAAATGTCTGAACTCTAAATCCACTACTGTGCAATCCAAAGGAACAGGTCAGAGCAATGACTGCCCCATGGCAGCTGCTAAACATCCTGCTCAGGATCCTGCCCCAGAGCTGCCAAGTGGGAGATGCTGCCAGCAGGGCAGAAGCAGGAGCAGCAAGGGGAAGGTGCAGCATGAGCCCTTTTCCTGACAGCCCCAGGCATCACCCTTTCTTGGTCAGTCACTGCACATCTTCTGCAGCAGCTGATGGATCAGCGAATGGATCTGACCTGGCTGTGAAATCCTTTGTAACATCCTGAGAGCATCACAGCTTAACAATGCAAGTGTGAAAAAACCCTCCTTGTGTTTTCAGCAGTGAAGTCTGGCAGGAGCTGAAAGCACTTGAAATTGGATCCTCAAAGCTTTTTGCCAGCAAACCAGCCTCCATCTACCCCAAGGAACAGCCCCTGTCTCTCTAGTCAAAAGGTGCAAATGGCTCATGGCAGCTCTGTGCAAAACTAGTCATCCTGGGAGTTATCAAGCCATGCCATGGAACATGTGCATCCCTCAGCCCTGTGGAGTGTCTTTGTGGCCTCAAAACAATTTTTCCTGCATAGATTTCACTGCCGAAGATAAGGGGAGTTTAGTGTCACAGTATCTGTCATGACACTGGGTGCATTTGTTGCCTGCTGGCCTCATGCAGGAGGACTCACTGGTGTGGAAAAGCCTGTCCTGGAACAGCCCTGCCTGTGCTGCTTCCCAGAGCTGCTCCCTCAGCAAATGATCCTCTGAATTGCACACAGGTTTGTCTCAGCAAAAGAGCTCATGTCTTCAGAGGAGAGCTGACACATGGGAACTACCGTGCAGGTGACCAAGGGGATCTACACTGATGGGCAAGGGAGGGCACAGAAACACTCAGCAGCACAGACACACCCAGATCTGCCCCTCCCGATTCCTCAGAGGTCACCGGGACAGCGAGGGGCTGTCACACCTGCCAGGGATGGCACTCATAAATAACAGCCACCTGTGACAGCCGGGGGGTGTAGCTGTTTGTAGGCAATTGCATGTGAAACAGGCAGACAGGTGCCATCAATCCAGCCCGACCCGCAGCCAAGTCGTGCTGCTCAGTACCTGGAATTCAAAGCACAAGTGTCAGCTACAGCCTGGAACTAACTCATCCTTAAAAGCCAGTTCCCAACGCGGGCTTTGGCTGAAGGAATTGCTGGAGACCTGCACTGCTGCTGTCCCTAGACCAGAAGTGTGCCTAATGGGGGAGAAGGGTAATCTCATTTGATATGAAATTTTATTAGTGACAGCTCATTCCTGTGGCTGCTCAAAGGGTTGGGCAGGTTGGATGGTGCTTTCATGGTACTTACTAAAGTAAAAGTAAGTAACTGAAGAAGCAAATGTCACTGGGATGTGGGCCATGGGGAGTGGAGAGAGAGCAGCAGCAGCACATGGAGATGAAGTCAGGCACCATCAGCAGCCTAAAAAATGAATGGGAAGGCCTAGGGAGAGAAAAGGGCAGCTATCACCCAGAGCAAGGATGAAGAGGAGCACAAAGAGAGGAAAAGGAAGAGTGCTCAGCAGCAGGGCCTGCCTGGTTCTCCCAGTGTGAAGAAGAGATTTCAGGCAGGGGCTCAGTGCCCACAGCTCAGGAAAGGTCCTGCAGCAGAGCAGGAGTGGGGTCAGCTCCCCACCAGCACCCACTTAGCCCCAAGCAAATGCCAGGCTTCAAGCAGTACAGTCACACCACACATCTCTCTATTCTTTATATATTCTTTTATTTCACATGTCTTTATAAGAGACTTTCACTGAATGTGGACTCAGCTCTTTGTATTCAACCCTGTAGGGCTATCAGCTCTGTAGGGTTGTGTGTGTACACCTCAATAAAGGCCTTATGAACAGCCCTACAACAGGTCAGTGCCGATTTTCTGAAACAAGAGCTCATTATCTGTTGCTTCATCATGTAGCACCAGGGCTTGTGGCAGACAGGACAAGGATGAGCAGGAAGCACTGGCACCCCCATCACAGGACACCTCAGGACTCACTAAAACTCCAACCCAGGAGTATCAGTGCACTGGTGAAAGCTGGAGCAGATGTTCATGGGCAGGTAGACACTGCTCCAGCCCTGCAAGGCTGCCAGCAAGGCTGCTGGTGGTCTGAGCCAGCTCAGAGAGGATCCCCCTGATGACTTTGGAGCTGGAACCAGCCATGAGAAAGATGATCCCCGTGCAGAGGAAGAAGAACCACTGCACTTGGGCCCATGGACTGACCCTTGCCTTGTTCTTGCTGTCAGCAAACAATGTCTACATTGTCATTTAACAAACAGATCAATAATTAGCTATTTCTGCTTAAAGGCAGCAATACAGTATGTTATTTGGTTTTTATTACTTTCAGTTAGTAATACAGTAAAATAACATCAAATGATGGTGTAAAGATTTGGGAGCTGAGACTGCACAGACAAAAATCAATTTTGCACAGTAAAGTATTTCAGGGAGTGGGAAATGATGCTACTCCTGCCTTCCATGTGTGTGGGAGCAGGAGGCCTGGAAGTGCCCTTGCCCCAGGCCAGAGCACCGAGGTGGAGCTGAGCTGCACTGCTGATGGAGCAGCACGTTTTGCAGGGGCTGCATTACCTGCCCCTGGCTTTGGGTTTGTAGAGCTCTCCCATGAACTGCTCTGTTGCAGGGAGGTGGGGAAGCAGTCAAATGGGCTGAACCACAGCCAGGCCTGGCATTCTCCAGGAGCAGAGGCAGTCTCTCACTCTCTTTCCCATCTTATCCTTGCTGAGACACCTCTGCCTCATCACATGCAAATGTCCTTAAATGTCTCATTTTCTTCTGCTCAGAAAAGAGCTTTGTGCACAGTGAGGTCCCACCTTCTCCTTCCACAACTGTCCATCTTCTCCTGCTCCCTTCAGGCTGGCCCTGTGGTCAACAGACCCCCTCTGCAGCCTGACTTATTTTGCCACAAGCACAACAAACAGCCCAGCAAACAAAAAGAGGAGTAGGTTTCTTTTGGTGAATGCCTTAAACTGTCCCAGAGAAAGGCTGAGGACCACCAGAGCCAGAGCAGGGGAGCATCATAGACCTGGGGTGCTTTTCACTGAGCAATATGAACACACACTGTATCTCCTATTTTTTCCCACTGTTGGGTGGACTAGGGGAGGAAAAGCCACTTTCCATTTCCATTTCCATGGTTATATCCTCTCAAAGGCAGAGCTGTGGGACAGTGGCTCTCAGCTCACCTGCCTGCAGAGGCAACATCTTGGTGTCCACGGTCACCCTGCGCCACCGCCACAGGAGCTGCCGAGCCCAGCTCTGCCTGCTCAGCCACTGCCAAAGCTCACAGAGCTGTTTCTCCCAGCATGTCATTTTGTGCCTTTTACCTTCATCCACAGCTGTAAAAGCTGGATTTGTTTTTCCCTGTGCCCCCAGCAAGGTGACAAGTAAAGCTCTGCAGTTGGTCCTGCCCATCTCGTCAGCCACAGCCTGTGGTGCCTGTTTGTAAAGCATGCTGAACATGTGCTCTGCAAGTGATAAGCATCAAAGAAATTATTTTTTTAAATGTTGTTTATTAGCATGCCATTTCAGGTCAAAGAGATTTTTTTCTTCCTTCATGTTATCATAAAAATCAGAAGAGGAACAGACCAATTAGGACTATTCCCTGGGCCTTCCCCTCAAGGGTTTTGTGCAGGGCAATGTATTACAGGAAAGCAACACTGTTTGTACTCCAAATCATTAGTACCTGTGTTGAAATATTACTGAATTAATTCCCTGTGCTGGGAACAGTCCCCACATGATCCATCTGGGTTACAAGGCCACGTGGAGGGACCCTGAGTATTGGGCTCCTGGTCCTTGCTGATGTTTCTCCCTTGCCATCACACATTTTTGCTGCAGCATCACAGCAAAACACATTATTCCAATCATGTTCCTCCACCAGCCTCCACTAAATACACCTGGGGGAATTCTTCCATGGCACTTATAGAGGGACACCACGATTTTACTGTAAATTAAAGCCAAAATATCTACAGAAAGTGAAATCCACCAAGGCAAAAAGAGGGCAGAGTGGTCAGATACCTTATTAGGAACAACTGGTTTTGCTCATTCCTAGTGAATCAGCTGCATGTGATGGTTCACACAGGTGGCCAAAAGGTGCCCTTTGAGGCTTGCAGGATGCTGGGGGTTCAGCTGGGATGTGCTGGGCTGTGATCAGGTCTCTGGACTCGATGAATTGAATGTGCTGCATCCTTGAACAGGGCTTGGTCCATGCAGGACTCAACAGTTCCATGCAGGAGTCTCCTCTGCTCCAGCAGAACTACATCAGCTGTGCTGTGTGTGGAACACGCTGAGCCTGTCCTGGGCCAAGCGGAGCAGAAAAGCAGCTCTGACCTGAACAGCATAAGAATTGCATGAGGAACATATCTGCAGGGCACAGCAGGGCTGGATTAGGGTATTTATGGTTCTCCAAGGCTAATTTCACAAGCAGAGCCAGCCAGCCAGAAAGAGCCTTTAAAGCACCATGTAACCCCAAAAGGCCCAAAGCAATTAAAAGCCGGATGGAGGCCACACAGTTGTTGTTTAGATGGGGAAAGGAGACTGCCATGCAGCAAAGGAGGTGCAGAGGAGTCAGGCCAGGCTGAGGTTGTCCCTCAGCCCAGCTCGGGATGGTGTTTCAGACACGGTGCCGAGCAGGGGGGAACAGCGGGCATTGCACCCCACATACACACTGCACCAGTGCCAGGAGCAGAGCACACTGGCCATGACACCCCCTCACCTCCTTTCAGGAGTAACTTGCTCACAGTCTGGGATGGTGCTGTTGATCTCTGTCCAGCTCACCAGCAGCTGCCCCACACCCCCCGTCCCACCCCTCATCCTCCACACCGGCCACATTCACCTCTCACAGGCTCTCGCCAGGGTTTGTGCCTTGTTTTTAATTACAGGCTTTGATATGAAATGCTCCTGCATATCTGTTAGAGCAGCACTTTGCTCCCACCCCCTTCCAGCCTTTCTTGGTATCAGAGACCAAACCACAATGAGGGAAATTTTTTGTTCCATATCTTTACGGTGCTTCTTCCAGTAGCACATAAAACAAATTAGCCACTTAGGCCATTATTAGGCACTTATGGCCTTTTGATGTTTATGATTTATAACAGCAATTTGCACTTATGTAGCACATTTGAGTTGAGGCTAATACAGCAGGGATAGTGCTTTGTATTTCAGTCGTGTCTCCCCTCTCCAGCTCTTTGTGAGACCACGCTGGGCACAGCAGCAGGGAGCTCCCCTGGGGTGCCAGGAGTCCTGTGCTGCTGGGCATCCATCCATCCATCCATCCATCCATCCATCCATCCATCCATCCATCCATCCATCCATCCATCCATCCATCCATCCATCCATCCATCCATCCATCCATCCCAGCACTCCTGCTCAGAGCCAGCCCAGCTCCAGGTGCTGGAGCTCTGTTGGGGGAACACACTGAAGAATGGGCTCTGCTGTCCATAGGAGCTGGTTCAGTTCTGTGTAGACACAGCAGAGTCTGGTTGTCCCTTAGCTGCTGTTTTTAGCTGCTCTTCCAACAGGAGTAACAAGCTTATTTCTTTGTGAGAGCAGCTGCTTTGCTCCAGACCTGGGCTGGGCAGGGAAACACCAGCTGGGCATCCTATGGTGGGCTGGGCTGTGAATCAGAGCCAGCAGGTCAAGGGGCACAACTCTTCCCCTTCGTGTGGCACTTGTGGTGTGTCCCTGGTGTTTGGGTCCCCAGCCCCAGCTCAACATGCAGGAGCTTTGTTTTATCTGTGTGCACTGTTGAGCCCACGCTTGAAAGGAATCAAAGTCTCCTGGCCTCTTCAGAGACAGAAACCCAAAGTCTAGTGAAATATGGGGGGAATTCTTGGCTCTAGGCATGGCTTATATCCTAGAGCAAGCTGAGCACTGTGCTACAAAACCCCAAACCTCCACCTACTCTGTGGATTTACTGTTGACTTGGAAAGAGTTATCGGCCTGACATAAGATCTTATTTTCTCCTTCAGTGTTGGCATCGTGCTGCAGCTTATTTCAGCTCAGTGAGGAGACCCAGGAGTGCCTGTCCCCAGCTGGGGCACAGGGAGGTGGATCTGGGCTGTCTGCTCTGGGCTTGGCTGCTTTCCCCTGTTGGGGGGAGCTGAGGGAGTGATTTGTCTGGGCCTTGGCTCCCCCAGCTGAGAGCTGAGCACATCCTTGTTTCTTCACAAGGATGCTCTCACAGGTCTTGTAGCTTCTTTGTGAGGATTTAACTACATGGTTTTGTCTGAAGGGCAAAGCCAGCTGGAGTTTGCTGCAGAGGATGGAAGATGGGAGGACAGGTTTTGGTGGAGGGTGCTGGAACTGGGGCTGTTTCAGGCACGGTCCCCACATGGGATGGGAGTCACAAGTTCCTCCACGATCCAAGGAGAAATGCCTCAGTACTCTTCCTGACTCACTGCTGCCCCTCTGTTACCTCCTGGGCACCCTCTTGGCTGCCTTCCCTCCTTGCACAGTCACAGGGAGATGCTCAGAGACAGCAGAAACAAAGATGTTCTGAGCCAGTTCACCAGGATACAGGTCTGAAAAAACTGCTAATGATGCAAACTCATTATCTGTGAACATGCCCTATTTCTTGGGGATGTTTTAGAAAATTAGACATGCTGTTGACTCAAAAGTTTACCTTTATGCAAATCAAAATGTCAACATCTGGCAGGAGGACTCATGGATTTTTTTTCCAGCCTGTCTATAGCAATGGGCTGCCTTCTATACATTGTTTTTTCCCAGACACTCATCTTCATAGGCATGCTAAGCACATCCTGAGGTGATTTTCCTGATAAAGGCAAGTGTAGAGAGCTAAGTTAAATGCTCTTTCAAAGCCACCAGGAATATCACTGTTTACTTGTTTCCTGGTCTGTAACAGATGCTGGCATTCAGCATTCGGGAGCGCCTCCAGGAGAAAGGGAAAACAAAGACTGCCACAACAGGGTTAGCAAATGACAACTGTTTGTCAGTAAATCTCTTCCCTACCAGTGGAGCTGCTGATTGTGAATGGGCACCTCCCTCCTCCCCATGTGCTGAGGCTGATGCACCACTTGGAGGGGACGTGGTGGCACAGGGTGACAGGAAGAGCTTGCTCAGAGCCACCAAGCTGCTCAGCCCTGATCCACACTGACAGCCTTTGGAATGCTTTAAAAGGTAGTTAGGAGGAATCAGTGGTGGTTGGACCTGTCTGGGACAAATCCTCTGCTCCCTGGCAAAATCGCTCCAATGATACAATTCTCAGTTCATCATAACTCTGATGAGTTTAGGGGAGCCTTAAGAGATGCCTAAGAATAGGCACATTCACCCAAACACACATGCACACACACAGAGGGTCCAGTGCCAGCTCTGCAAGTGTGAGGTCCTTTCACCTGTGACCAGCACAACCTTCTGGCCACTGACCCTGCACGGGAGGGTGTCCCAAGACATCCCCCATCTGCCTCCCTTGCCCAGGGTGGGTGTTCTCCTTTCACCCCCAGGCCCATGCCATCCCCTCCTCCTGTGGCAGCAGTGCCCTCCTGGATTTTCTCCTCTCCTTCATTTGCAGCCTGGGAGTTTAAAATGCTGACTTTTGAGCTGCTTCCTTCCCCAAAGTGGGTCTCAGCCATAGCACACCTGCTTTCCTGTTTCTTGTTAACCACCACACGGCTCTCACCTCTGGATTGTCTCTTGGGACAGACCTGCTGTCAGCACTCTGAGCTCTCAGTGATGCCACAAGCACCAGGCCCTTCCCACGTGCTGTCTCCAACCATATTTCAGCTGGTGGTTGTGCAGGAGGAAGCAGCTCCTCTGTGCTGCCTGGCAATGTGCGATTAGCTCGAAGCACTGCTCGTATAAATAAAAGGCAAGGGACGTGCACATAAACAAAATCTATTGCATCTCCTGCTTTTTGGAGTCAAGTGCTATGCTGGGAAAACATTGCCTCTTCATCAAGTTTTATCTCTGGCAATCAATTCATTGGGCCAACCAGGAAGCTTTAGAAAAAAAGACACAGATTTCCCCAAGTTTTGCTTTCAGAGCTGCTCAATCCTCTCCATCACTCTGACACGGGACTCTGAGTGAGACTGGGAAAATGCAAACTCACTGGAACCCTGCAGAGCCCCGGTGCTCCCTCCTCCCCCAGCACAGCCCAAGCCTTACCATGGGGGGCTGGGCACACCCCTGCCACCACTGCCAGCAAGGACAATGCCAGCCCTGACAGTGTACCCAGACTATGTGTCAGCAGAGGGTTTAGTGCAGAAGCACTGCCACTCCTGCAGAAGGAAAAACACTGCTGCAAAGAGTTCATAGGCTGGTGGTTTGGTAGTGGCAGTGTAATTTTTTCCCCTTGTGGCTATAAATCTATAGGCTACATTCTTCTCACTGCCACAGGGAAATGTTTTTTTATGAGGAAGGCGAAGAGTGGAGAGAGAGCTGATGAGGGGTATTACACTTAAAGGGGGCTGGGAGACATCGACACAGTCAGGAAGCCTCTGGGCTAGCTGCAGAATTGATTTTGCTTTTTGCAGACACAAAATATGCTCCAAATGCTGTCTGGGTGGCTGTTCACTGGGCATACACTTGTCTGGCCAGGTGAAAGGGAGGAGTTTGCTGCAGAGAGAGGGTGCAGTGATGTGCCACAGCCCTGGCCATGAGCATTGCCTGGTCTTCCCCAGGTGTTGGATGTCATCCCCAGGTATCATGGCTTCACTGCCTTGGCCTGAACAGCCCCTGTGGTGGCTTCTGACAGGGCACCTTTTGGGTTGGTTTAGGCCAGAAGGAGGCAGAACTGACCACACATCCCTGCTGTATTTGCAAAGGATTCCTGTGGCTTTGCCAGATCTGATGGTTTTTATCAATACTGGGTCATCCTTCAGATGCTCTCAGAAACTGTAGGTAAGTGCTGGGCTCAGCTGTGCTGAGGGTTTCCCTCCCACACAGCCAGGCAGGGGCTGCTGGTGTCACTCAGGTCACTCATCTCCCCAGCACTAGAATAACGTGGCTGATAGCTTCCTCAGCATGGTGAATTGCTTCCTCATCACCCTCAACCCTTCTCTTCCCTAGGCACTAAGGTTTGGGTGAGATTGGTGAGATTTGGTGCTTTTTTTCCCCAAACACAAAGGGTGCAGTCCAGTGACAGGTTAAAATTTCTCTGCAACCACCAGAGCTGGCAGTGAGCTTTCCTCTGCAACAGTTGGTACAGTCATGGCTGCAGGTGCTGAAACGGTAAGAAAAAGTATTGGAAGACATCACAGTGCAAACAAAATGCAAGAGAAGATGAGGCAGGAACTGCAATAGGCAATATTTTAAGGAATTTCCTTCCTCAAGCAGTGTGTAAGTCCCAGGACTGTGCTGATCGTGATGCTGCCTAATTCCACCTGATAGATGATTTCTGCTGTGGTCAAAAGGCAAGCTCCAGACTGAACTTGCAGGTAGGTTTCAAGCTATCTACCATCACAGCTTTGGCAATGAAAGCTGACCCAGAGGGCCACAGAAGAAGCCAAAAAATGATGGTACCCATTGCCAAAGAAATACATCACAGCATTCAAAGCCTCTCTGCCAGATGCACCTTGGGCTGGCCACAGCCAGGAGCTGGAGAGCTGGCCCTGTCACAAGAGCTGCTGAGCAATTACAAATGCAGATAGATGAGGAGGAGGATCAGCAGCCCAAGCCATAAGAGAGGGCACTGTGGAGCTGGCAGGGAGCACGTGCCAGGCTCCTTTGTCCCCCTGCTGCCATTCAGGGCAGGGAGAGAGGTTGACAAAAGCTCATCGAGGAAAGAATCATCTCTCTGTGTGAAAGATTAAGTTTTTGGTTGTGTTGGGCTGGAGGGATTCAAATGAAACTTCTTGTACCAGCACTCCAGAGAGAAAGGCTCTCCAGGAAGGATTCCCAAAGTGCTGCACTGGAGATATCGTGGCTGTCTCACTCGAAGGGGAGATGAAAGGAGAGGGCAGTTCAGGAAGAGGGGTGGGGAAAAGAGAGAAGAAGGAAGCATAGGGGAGTTCCATTATGCAGAAATTATATCCCAGCAAAGTCTATAAACTTAACTATCCCCCAGAAAAGCAAGAGACAGACAGCTACCCTGTGAAAGCCATAATTCTGCATTGTGTCAAGATTAAAAATGGAATCTGAAAAGTTTACCTGTCTTCTGGGAATCAAGCTGGGACACAGCTGAGAACCCACCGTACTTAGATTTGCTTTCTTTATGTCCTGGGTCTCCAAATCACTCAGAGCAAATACTTTTCCATCCATATATGATAATGCTCATAAACACAATCGTAAATGTGCAAATCTTGGGACTGCCTTGATCTCAAAAGGATTGTTATTCATTTGCTATTTAGTTTCAGGCAAGGAGAGGTTGCACCATGGAGCTTAGTACAGTTGGGTTCCCTCTTAGATTTATAATCCTTGCTTTGCTTTGTGTGCAGGATGAACGTGATACTATTTATAGCCTTGCAGCAACCCTGGTGTTCAGTCTTCCAACTCAGCAAAGCCCTTCAGCACATGCTTAGCATCAGCCCACCACATTAAGCACACGCTTGTGTTCCCTGGACTTACTGGGATTATCCTGTGCACTGATAACTGCAGAGATTCAGAAGGGAAGTGTGCAGTGCCTGGCTGAGCTTATGGCAGCAGGCTGTGCAGAGCAGGAAACAGGACTGACCATGTGCTTCAAATTAGGCATGTGCTCAAGTTACCTGCTGAAACTAAGGCCTTGTTCTGTTACTACAGGGCAGCAAGAGGCACCATATCTTCAGCAAGATCCTCAAATAGCAGGAAACTCGTCCCAAGCCCAGCAGGAGGCTCGAGGGGAGCTGGGCAGGGTACCAGCTTCATCCAGAGGATGCTGAATGCAAAAACTCTGTGGGAAGCTTTGTTATGCAACATGTTTAATCCCCCTTGGAAAAATCTCCTGCCTCTGCAAATACTCTAGAAGCTGATTCAGGCCATCTTTTGCTCTTTCTGAAGCTTAAGCCTGGTTTACTTTGCATTTTCCTGTCTGAAAGCTGTCTGACATCTCAGGTAATTCACAGTCATGGAAGAGTCTGGGTTGGAAGAGATCATCACTGTAAGGGGCTCTAAGGTCTCCCCAGAGCCTTCTCTTCTCCAGGCTGGACAGCCCCAGCTCTCTCAGTCTGTCTCTATAGCCCCATGAGGTGCCCCATGATGACTTCTCATAGGTTCATCTTTTAGTAACTTTTACCACAGACTAAAATTCACATTCAACCAAATTTAACCAGTGCCATAAAGACACCATCCCTCCTTGCCCGAATTTGCCAAGCAGGAGAGTTGGCTGCATGCAGTGGCTTCCCTGGTGTGCCTCTCTGAGCTATTTTTGTGTGTGCTTGTGTTGTATTTTTGTGCTTGGGGATGGCTTCAAGTAGAGACATCAAATACCAGAGCACCACTTTCTAGCATTCTGCTCTGATTGATTCAGAAAGAAGCTGTTACATGAGCCATAAAACACACAAAGCCTGGTGACCCCTAACCTTCTCCTGTGGGGACTCTTTGAAGTTTAATAAAAATGGAAGTTGGGAGCCTTTCCCTTGCTGAGCATGTTAATGCCATCTCACTTCTCTGTGTGTCTACCTCCTTATCCTGATGTAAGAAACTGATGTCAGGGAGTGTCCCCACCTCTCTGTCAAATTTAGTTGAAATTGGCTAAGTGTTCTGGAGGCAGGTACACACAGAACGTGGTGTCCTGAGGCTGATTTCCTCAAGAAATTGGGATAATAGATGGGCAGAAGACATTGCTGGTTGGGAATTAGGTAGCAGACAAGCAGAAGGCAGCCCTGGTTGGAGGAGCAGGGGTGGTTTGGCTTAGTGGAGCAGCAGCAGTGCAAGCCAGGTGGGGCTGGTGGGAAGGAATGGGGTCCTTGGGGCACTCTTGGAGCCTTCCCATGGGAAGCTGCAAAGCCAGCTGGGAAGCTTAAAACCCTGAGCTTGTCTGTGCAATAAATGATGAAGGCACAGGAAAAGCAAGAGGAACCTGCTAGCCCAGATGCTCCTTTTCCTTGACTTTGAAGTCTCCCCAAGGTACCCAGGGAGGAGCTTGAGGCCCAGGAAATCCATGGTGGGGATCCCCCATTCCAGTCACACCGTGGCTGTACTTGTGCATTTCTGCATCCAACAGTGTGGAAATCCAATGGCATCGACTGGAGCGGTGCAGGAAATACAGTGTCTCAGTCCACCAGAGACAAAATCAATCAGCTAATTACTTCATAGGAGGTTTGCACCAGGCAGCCTGATGGTCACTGACGTGCCCCTTTCAGCAGCCCATCTGCTGCCAGGGTGAGCATTTTCAGCTTTCCTGCAAAGCATTTAGTGCAGACCCCGAGGGGATCCGGGGGCCGGGACGGTCGCTCTCTCGTGTCACAGCCCGGGTGGATTTGCTGGTTGCCTCTCTGTCTGCCTCAGTGGGCTCAAGCAATCTCACTGAATCTGCTCTTATCGATTTAGGAAAAGGCTTTGATTCTGCAAACTGCAAGCTCTTACTCACAAAACTATGACAACTTGGTATTAGCTGCAAATCAATGAACTTTTTAAATGCAGTCTGAGCAACAAAACTCACTTACTGCTAAACCCTGATAAGCCTGGTTCTGGGACAAGTCAAACCTTTATCTTAACTGCCATGTGATCTTTTTCAGTTTGATAGTTCCATTTATTGTATTGGTAAGGATTATAACCCATCTGCAGCGAGATTTTACCCTCCCTGGAAGCTCTTGTACGGCAGACAGTATTGAAAAGGAAATATTTTGTCAACTTTCTCTTCATACCAAGTACATCCCAGTGTAATATTCTTATTCACTGTTTTCTTTCCAGCCCCTTCTGTCTGCCTTCCTAATCTCAGCTGCTCTCAGACCAAGCAGAAACCAGGAGGGCATCAGAGATTTATGCAATGTGACAGGGCTGGGGTTGTGCTGCCACGAGTGGTGACCACGGGCTGTTGTTGTCTGCGTGCAAACATCAGCCTCGGGATGCACATGCCTCCTTCTTCCTGGGGTTCCTTACCCACACTTCCCAGCAGTGGGTGCGAATAGTCCATCAGGACTGGCACTGCCAGGCTTGGACAGTGACAGGAAGATTGGGGCCATCAGGCTAAAAAGCAGAAGGTTTTTTGGTGGAGTGATCCATAACATAATCCCTCCTCTGTGAACTGTGTGTTTTCACTACGTGTGGTTGCTGGGTCTGTCCCTCAATCAAAATCCCATGGGGCTCCTTCTGCCCTGGCACCTTCTGGGTGGCATTTAGCCCCCAAGTCCCTGTGAAGGCTTTCGGAATGAGATACCTAAATACCTTCCCACTTTTGGCAGCTTCAGCTCAGGGGCTCAGGAATCTGGGAGGCTGCTCCCAAATAAGAGGCTGGTGCACTCAGATGCCACCTCAGGCCAGCTGGGTGTCACAGCAAAGCAGCAAAGCAGAGCCTGAAGATGGGAGGCACTGGAGAATCCCTGCCCAGGCTCTGCAAATGCCAGGGAAGCTCGTAGAATAATGGGTCCTTTTATTCCCCCAGGGGGGAAAATGTCAGAAAACATTGAAATGGGAAAAAAATTGCCTCTTTGTTCTGCAAATGGTCATCATTGTGAGAAAGTTTATCCACCCTCTGGGAATTCATTTAGCATCATCAAAGAGAGGCTTTACAGAACTGAATTCTTATTTACCCACAGTAATGTCACCAAAATAATTTCTTTACTGGAAGGAAGATGGAGTTACCAACACCAACAGATGCTGTCACTGCTCTGCAGGGGTGTAAAGGGACATTATAGTGGAAACCTGCTCCTGTTCAGAAGAGATCTAAGCCCCTGTGAAAAGCTGTAGGAGCTCCCTTAGCCATGGGAATGTACTCCCAAGGGTCAAGATGCTCAACAGAGTGTTCCAACAGATTTTTTTTGCCCTTGCCATGAAACAGTGGTTAATATGATGTTTGTGTGTACAGGACTTAACAACTCTAAAATACACTGGCCAGCCATGGCCAGTCTGTGGGAGGCTTTGGGGAGAGCACAGAACACTCCTGTGCTTTCAGAAGGATGTATTATTTATAGTGTGCATGGTAGTTACTATGGCAGGCCCTGCTGAGATCAGACCCCTCTGAACATATATACTCACTGAAGAAATAACTCTGGCCCCACAAACCTTCACTGAACACCTCAAACAGATATGTCCTGATGGAAAGTATTTCCTGCTCCCACAAAGTGTAGGTTGCTGGTTAGTGTAAAAAGAAAGTCCCCTCTCCTTTTTTTTTTTTCCAAATTCATACCTTCTGTCTTATAAAAATTATTACATTGAATCCAACCAAGTGAGAAAATAGATGGTTTTTTTCAGCCTTCTTGAAGATTTTAATTTTTTAAGCTTCAAGGCTGCATTATAGCCAAGAGTTTTAGAGTCAAACCACACCCCCATTTCTTACAAAAGAGCTTCTGGGAAAACCAAAAGCTGTAGATTCAGCCTTCTTTGGGAATAACCCCACCTTGACCAGCCCTCCCACACTTCTCCATCAGCCCCTCACCCCCTGCTCCCAGAAAAGCACCAGGAATGATCACCCTGTGGCAGGACAGGGCTGCCCAAGGCTGTGCTGGACCAGACCTGGCCCCTTACACAAAGCCAGGTTCACAACTGGGCTTCAGACAGGCATTAACAAAAAGTGACTTATTTTCCACACTGAAATCAAATGCAAAGCGGGCGAAGAAAACCCCAGTCCTGAGTAATTTTGCAGCTTAGGAATATTTCACATTCTTCTCTCACCATAATGTGAAGGCCAGATATAACTTTCTGATTAATGGGGGCCATAGAGTGCAATAAATGCAGCTTTAAAGGAAATTCATTTCACAGAAAGCACAATCAGTCTTTCAGAACTCCACCCCCTGTATACACTGGATATTTTTTGCCTGCAAATTTAAGAAAGCCTAAGGGAATGAGGTACCCAGCTCCCATTCAGAGCTGGATGTTTGGTTCCTAGAAATGCTTCTATAACCCCCAGCCACTGGGTGTTACCAGCAGCTCTGTGAGCTCTCTCCCTGGGGTTGTGTCCCAGGCCAACCTCTCAAGGAGCCAGCTTGGGCTTGTGCACAGGTGGGCTCCCTGGCACACACACAAAACCTTTTCACTCCTATTTGGGGGCCTTTTTTAGCAAGTTTTACTGATGGAGGGGTGATCTGGGATCCCAGCATGATTCCCCATGTGAATGCTGTGACTGGCCCGAACTCCCCAGAGCATCTTTGTCCTGTGGCCAAAGCAAACCAAAATCAGGAAGGAAAGCACTGGTGCTGAGGAGCAAGAGCCTCCTGCATGGCAATGAAAGATGTTTGATTATTTGGGGAAGTAGCAGATGGGAGATGTCTGGTCGTATGTGAGAGGGAGAAGAGACCTGAAGTATAAGGGACAAGAAATGTCAGAAGTGGAGCAGAAATTGTGCACTATAAATATTTGCTGAGAGTCACATATAGTCAAAACTGTACCACCAAGCTGCTTGGCTGAATTACTCAACACCCCCAAATTTCCTGAGGTCCTGTGAGTTTTTCAGAGAGATATCACTAGACACACTAAGGTTAAGCAAGGAAAGCAGAGTGCTTGTTCTGGGCTCAGGGTCTCTTGCAGAAGGGTCTGCTCAGACCCTGAGGGCCCCACCTGACTGCACAAAACCCCTCAAGGCTGGACTCACTCTGGTGGTTTTGAGCCTTCGAATCACTGACATGCTGGAGAAGCAGCTGCTGTTTAGTGAGATGAATTCACTCCATGCTCCCTTCTGACAAACAGGAGTGCTGGAGTCATCTTTCAAACCAGTAGCAAATGCAGGAGGTGCCACTCAGCATTGTGGCACCCCGTGCCAGCCTGTCTGGTCTGTCTTCCTTTGGGCTGGAAAATGGTGATACTAGTTCAGCTCTCCTATAGCAAACTGGCACTTACTAAAACATGGTTCCACGCTGTATAATTTCTATGGCTTTTATTAATACAGACAGTATAGGCCTCATAAAGAAGAAAAATTACCAGTGGAAGATAAAACTAAAATACTAGTTGCATTACAATCACATTCTAGTGCTGCAATAAATTGCATGAAGCCAATAAAGCAAAACTAACTGAAGATATTTGACACAAACCAAAAATGAAATGAGAGTCATTATGCAGCCTGCTACAGGGACCTGCCTTGATGTAGTTAAAGCAATAAACTACCTGGGAGTAATCTTTACTTATTTTAAATTGCATATTCCAATTGCAAAGCTGTTTTTGGCATTTCTGCCACACTTACTTTAGTCTGCTCAGAAAAAGAATTACACGTCTGGATAAGTCATGTCCTATTAAATGTGCATCATATCTGCAGCACTCATAAGTCACTTGAGTCATAATATTGTTTATTCTAACATTAGTCACTATTTTCTGTCATAAATTAGCTATTCTGCAGAAGAGTGGAAACGAGCTGGAGCCCAGGCTGCAATTATTTCGCACATCCATGTTGCCACACGGCATAGATTAAGTGGCCATCTCTACAGAGGAATTATCATCATCGGGCCATGGGTCAATTATAACAAATGTATTCATGCCGTTAGCCCCCAGGTATCTTCAATAATAAGAGTTTGCATTCCTTTCCCTCCCTAATTATTCTCCTCCGTGGTCTGGCTGACCCACACATGTGTCAAAATAAGCGGCAGCGATGCCTTCTGCAATATCCAAGGTTAAACCCTCCCAGCCATCATTTCCTGCCAGCCCCCTCCAATCCTCCCTACCCACGGGATATTTGCATGCAAATATGGTGCATGGTGTGTCTTTGCCATGCAGCCAATCCTGCTGCTAATTAATTGTCTGTTATGCTGCCTTTTTGTGCAGAGGGAGCAGCCCTGGCCCCCCGCAGCGTGGGAGGGAGGGAGGGGATGCAATTCCGCTGCCTTTCACTCACCCCCCTTTTAATTTGGCTGAACATGCTGGTGTTGATATTTCCCTGCCTTTGTGCACCTCAGAGCACACCCAGGCCTGGCTCCTCATCACCACATCCCAGTTTTGAACCTGCACAGACCTGGGGACCCTCTGTTATTCACCACTGGCTGTGGATCAGGGTCCTGGAAGCATGTGCTGATGGAGCAGGGAGAAGGGAAGCTTTGGGTTGGGATGCATTAAGTCTTGTTTGTATACAAACCCCTTTTAGTTAAAATGCAGTGTTTTGCCCCAGAGGGAGCAGGCCATTACAGCAGTGAATGGTGCTTTGGAAGACAGCTTATTCCCTTAGGGAAGAGGCAAGCATTTGCCCCAGCTGAAGACACATTCCTATTTGAATTAAAAACCTTCAATAGCTGTTTTTTTCTAAATTGCCTCTCATATAGAGCTTAAAAAAAATAAAAACAACCTACTAGAACACCAGTTTGTTCCCTTAATAACATATGTATCCCCCTGGGAATCTGTGCTCATGGAAAGCTACAGCTCTGCTGCACCAAGTGGGATGAAGGCTCATCTCAAGTGCACTTCACCCAAGTGAGACCGACAGTGGCTGGACTGCCCTGGACCCCCCAGCCCCCTGTGCTGGGCTCGAGTGGAAATGCTCTTCACAGAATCACAGAGTGGAAGTGACCTTAAAGCCCATCCAATTCCACCTCCTCCCATGGGTAGGGTCACCTTCCACTAGCCCAGGTTGCTCCAAACCCTGTCCAACTTGGCCTTGGGCACTTCCAGGGATGAGGCAGCCACAGCTTCTCTGGGCAGCTGTGCCAGGGCCTCCCCAAGGCTACTCCTTGCTCTCATCTGGGTTATTTTTGCTCCATCACACCCAGGCTGCTTTGCTAAGGGCATGAGGAGGTGGCCATTCCATTCCCTCCTGCCTTCAGCATGATGGGAAGGACCAGAAGTCTGTATAATATCCAGTTCTGGTCAGTGACTAAGAGCAAGCATCTAAAAGAGACTATGAATCCAGGGCAAGCCTATACAGACAGATTCCATGCCTAGTGTTTCCACATATGGTGATCCACAACTTCCCACCTCCAGAGACAGAGGTAATGCCATCACATTTAACAGCTGTCGACACATTTTTGTCCCACAGGTTCAAAGTGTTATTGGATGAAGTTGTGTCAATGTTTTGTGCCCAAGGTGTTGTGTGACAGCAGCTTCAGCTCAGCAACACCCAAGGAGAAGCAATATCTTCTTCAGTGGGACTTTGGCCCTGCCTTGGTTGGTGGCTCCGTGTCCATGGAAAAGACTGAGGAGAGGGACACGTGCAACCTATGCAACATGTTAAAGATAATTTTTAAATTTTTTTTTTAAATAATACAACTCTCAGGCATTGAAATTACAACATGAACCCATGTCCCAAGGACATACCTTGACCCTTTTCCATGTAGCATCTCCTGCCTGCCAGGCTCAGGCTCGGTGCTCGCTGCCTGCTCTTCCTTACCCCAATTATAATTAAAATAACATGCAAACGAAAAAAAGCCTTCTTCACTTGTTATATACCTTATCTAGTGCCTTATAGAAGAGGAATTTAATGTCCTCTTTATGTTGTTTTGTTTGGCTTAAAGGAAATTCAGAGTCACCCTTGTTTCCACTGAAGCCAATGG
Source organism: Pyrocephalus nanus (assembly GCA_038380795.1). NCBI lineage: Eukaryota > Metazoa > Chordata > Aves > Passeriformes > Tyrannidae > Pyrocephalus > Pyrocephalus nanus. The sequence continues at coordinate 10,194,870 of CM076281.1, forward strand.
CAGTACATGGAGCAGCTTCTCTGGAAAGCCCCTGGCAGAGCTGGCTAACACACCTTGTGAGTGGATGGGAACCAGAAGAAAAAGAAAGAGAGGAAATCCAAGCAAATCTAATAAGAGAAAAATAATACTTTTCACAAGCACTCTACCTGCTTCTCTGTGGTTTTGCTGATTTACATATCATTACCATACAAACACGGGCATACACAGACATTGCAGGGGGAAGGTGGGGTTCTTGGGATGGAAGGTGCCACATTTCCTGTATTTACACAGTATTTCCTAACCTTCTGAACATGGGGGCTCTGTTTAAAGGATGGAACTTGTTTTACCTGGCCAGCCCCAGCCCATGCTGTGCCAGGCTGTACAGCTGCAGCTGCACTGGGAGCTGTTGGAGGCTAAATCCATCTCAGCTCCTGGTAAATCACTGACTGCTTGTTTTATGAAAGCATTTTCAAACACAGAGCTGTTCACCCCACCTGAAACTGTCTTCTAAAGGCGGGTAAGAGCTGCATGTGTACTGGCCAACCTGCCAGGACATTCAAAGCCCCTCTCTGCTGCAGCACATCCTGGCAGTGATCCCTGGAAAGAGAGCGTGGCTGGAGTTTTTGCTTTCTGTTTGCAGAGTAAATAAGAGCCAGAAATGTGCAATTCCACTTCAGTGTGGAATCGAGAGGTCTCATCTTGTGACCGAAGCATTCACAGTGCTGAGCACAGATGCCCTCCTGTTCACCTTTACAGTCTGCATCCTTTCTGTGCTTCCCACGCGTCCTTTGCCTTCACCTCCAGGATGTCTGTCCTGCCTTTGAAATATCACTGCTCTCCTACTGTTAAAATATGTGGAAGGATGAATCTTTTATCTCCTTCTTCTATTTGGGAGGTTGATTCTGGGTTCATTGGTTAGGTTTAAGATGTTACAAAAGCATCTGCCCGGTGGGATTTAAAGATGACAACCCTCCAGTGTTATTTCAATGCAGGTAATGGCAAGCAGATCCCCCTGCTTTGTTTACACCCTGTTAGGAGGAAAAGCCTGTCTGGAATAAGGATGTAGAGATAAGAAGAGATTAGAGATTCAAGCTCAAGGCAGCTTGCTCACAGAGGGAGCAGTGCAGCTGAGCCCAGCTCTGCTCCTGGGCACAGCCCTTCTGCAAGCGATGCCCCAGACCAGCTGTGGCTGCACCTCCTGGCTCTGGAGGATGTTCCCTCGGAAAGGAAGGCTCCCTGCAGCCCCTGCACTGAGCCAGAGCTGCAGATCCTGGCCCAAGCTCCATAACAACATGAGGTGAGCTGTTCCTGCTCCTTGTGGACACAGGTCCACGCCAGCCAGGCACGGTTTGGGCTGCAGGCTGCCCTCCAGGGAAGCCTCTGCAAACCATCACACAGTCCTTTCTGGAATGGTTCCCATTAGAAAAACGTGGGTTTGGATTCAACTGAAATTACTCAAAGAAAGCTGGAGAGCTTTCAATGGCATTTCACTACATAAAAAAAGGACTTATGACAAAATCAATTATTTTTGAAAAATGCTGATGTTGTTTCCAATGCACACTATTGTTTTACAATTTATTCAGGTGTAAATTTTCCACTTTAACCAGATTGCTTGGCATTGACCTCCGCTCACAGTGTGCAGCACCACGCTGACTCGTGCTGCACAGCTCACTCCTGAGTGCCCACACCCACGGCTGAGAGCATCTCCTGCTTCATTTTCCTCTGCTTTGTTTCTCAAATGCTGAGGAGAGCTCCAACTTCATACAAAGTTGAAGTCATCCAATTTTCTGGATCAAAGTGTCTCCTGTTTTTGTTGTAATAAAGCAATTTGACACTCTTGGTAATGCAAACATTCCCAACTCTAATTATAGGGGCAGCTGTTTTCAATATCTCCAGAAAACTCTTCCAGATTAGCACAAGGATATGGCCAAAAAGCACAGGACACCAGAGGCTGGGAATATTCCCTTCCAGCAAGGCTCTTCTGTCTGCTCCAATTCCCCACCCCCTGCTCCACACTGACAGAGGAGCTACAAAAATCCCTCTTTTTTGTGTTGCCACAGCCAGCAATGAGGCCACCGGTGCAGGCTGATTACCAGCACTGAACAGGTCATTCCTTCAGCCTCTGCAGATGTGTGGGGAGCCAGTGCCAGGCTGGGGCTGTGCTGCTGCTCCTGCCCTGGGATCCAGGAGGAAATGAACCCCATCCAGAGAAGGGCAGGTGAGATTTGCTGCATTTGTGCCATGAAATGAGCCTGAGCTCAGCTTGGGGCAGGATGGAGCAAGGGAGCATCACTGGAGCCAGCTGGGCCAAGCCATGGAGCTGTGAACCTGAAAGCAGAGAGAGACAGGTCTGGGCTCCACTTTTCCATGGGCTGGTCCATGGGACCAGCAAGCTGCAATCCTGCCCTGTGCCCCAGTTCCCTTGTGGAAACCAGGGTGACAACAGCAGGTTTGGGAAGACCCCTGAGAGCTGCTGTGGCGAAGGGCTCAGTGTGCCCACCTTGCAGAGACTGGAGAGATGAGCAAAGCTCCCTGCTGACCCTGCAGCACAGGACAGGGTGCTGATCCAACAGCCAGCCAGGCAAGGGCAGGCTCTGAGCAAAGCTCCCTGCTGACCCTGCAGCACAGGACAGGGTGCTGATCCAACAGCCAGCCAGGCAAGGGCTGGATCTGAGCCGCAGGTGTCGGGGGCTCTTGCCTGCGGTGCCGAAAAGCAATTTATTCATTTTGTCTCCTCAACAAGTGTTAAGATGAATATCAAAACATAATTGTCTCAACAATCTTTAGGCTTTTACTTATCAGCCAATGATAAGGCTATAGAGGGATATGTTCATTTGTCTGCAGATCTCTGTAATCCTATTAAGTATAGAGTGATAACTGTGGAAGTGAACATATACACAGCCATGCACACATTTGTTGAGGAAAGTATTTAACACACACACTCTCTCAGTAAAATTCAGTGCTGCACAGCCAGGCTAAGTGCCCCTGTGTGGACAACACACCTCGATTAGCCGTGGATCACTTGGGGTCAAAGACTCCTCCTAGAACAACATAAAAATGCTACTGGAGCTGAACCAGGCAAAAAAACCCACCAAAAACCAAAAATCAAAAAACACAAAACCCCTTGTATTTTATCCTGAATTTCCTTCAGAGAAGAGGGAATTTTGCTGGCTCTATATTTCATGCCTGGAATCTGTGGTACCAGTGTGGGGCAAAGCTGCCCTTGCCTGATGCTTAAACCTACTGCTGGTGTCTGAATCAGCACTGCCCATGGGCTTGACCCATCTGCAGCACCCTGGGACAGATCCACAGGGAACAGAGGTTTCTCCCCTCTTCTAGGCCATATCTAGTTCAGCAAAGCCCATTTGTGGAGAAACCACAGAGATTTTCACCCACCAAAAGATGGGCTTCAGTAGCAAAGGAAGAGCAAGGCTTGTGCTTCAACCCCAACAGCTGCTCAGTTTGGCTTTTGCTCCAAAGGCTGGAGTTTTGTAGGTTGTGCCCAGGTACAGAGATCTGGAGCAGGACAGCCTGACACCTCTTGGGTGCAGTGGTGAGGACAGGGACCTTGTCCCTCTGCAGTTCACACGGGCTCAGCCAGGGGCTCGGGGTCCGACTGTGGCCGTGTGGCCACCATCGCTGTGGGGCTGCCTGACGTGTCTGGAGCTGACACACCAGTGCTTCACTTGTCCCTTCTGAGCTCACCTGTGCCTTCTGAGCTCACCTGTCCCTTCTGAGCTCACCTGTCCCTTCTGAGCTCCCCTCTCCCTGTGCTGGAAACAACCCCTGGGCCAAGGAGCTGTTTTTGCTCAGTGCATCTCTGTCCTGGGAGTTCATGAGGCACCATGAGATTCACCTCCCCTCACCTCCCTGCCCTCCCAGGGAGGTACAGCCACACCAATACTCTTGTTTACAGCCAGTTCCACCTCCTGCCCCCTCTTTGGGCTTACTCTGGAGCACTGTCACACTGTGCTGCCATGCAACACTCCTGCAATACCTGCCACAGACCATTTACCTCCCAAAATTGCTGTGAATTCATTCTCAACAGTTTTTCCAGGTACCTTCTAGTTTTAAAAACACCATTTTCAAAGCAAAGGTATCACAGCCAACAAGCTGGGAATAAGGACTCACATCCTTAGTTTCTCCCTCCAAAGCCTTGGCTGTTGCATGCTGAAGGAGCTGGAAAAGCCTCATGAGACCACTAAGCCAGCACACATCCCTCTCACACAGCATCTTCCTCAGTTTCCAGACTTGAAACTTGACTCCAGCTGGCCACTTTTCAAAGTATCACAGAATGGTTTGTGTGGAAAAGGATCTTTAAACACCATCTACTTCCTGCTGTGAGCAGGGACATCATCTAGACCAGTTTGCTCAGAGCTCCATCCAGACTGACCTTGAATGTGGGCAGGGATGGGGCATCCACCATCTCTCTAGGCAACCTGTGCCAGTGTTCCACCACCCTCATGACGAAAAATGCCCGTGGCTTTCCATGTTTAACTCTCTTCTGCCCCCCATGTGCACAAATATCTGCTGTACTGTGGCCCACAGGCAGCTGGAGCTCTCCAGTGCCTCAGGGCCAGGGCCATCAGTAGCAGATGGTGTGGGACATTCTGGATTTTGAACATCAGTGAGCTCAGAGCAGCTGGTGGGTTTCATTAGTGCTCAGTATCACTGGTAAACCTGCTTGTACTGTCCTTGCATCACTGGCAAGTTTTCTCCCTCCTGTTAAGGTGAGAGGGGTGCCTGGGACATATTTCCCTCTTAACTGCAGGCTGAGAGGCACAAAGGTATAGACTGGAACTGTATGTGCTGGGCCTGGACTGAGTGGGGTTGTCAGGAGGCAGCCAGGAGAAGGCTCATTCACTGTTGGGTGGCAGGTAGAAGAGCAGAGGCTTCTCCCAGACTTGTTAAACACTGAGCTGAAATGCCAAGTGATGCAATAATATAAGGAAAATAACCCAGGAAGTAGCATTTGAAATATTGATAACTCAGGCAAATCACTCCTCTGGACCTTCTTTGATTACATTATCTGTTCAGTCTCCCTTACAAAGTGCTGCTATCACATAAGCATAATAAAACAAGAATGTATAAATGGAAGGAATTAAGAGCCATCCTATTGGGACCAATTTAATCTTTGCTTCATTTAAAAGGAGAACACGGCTCCCTTACATAATGTACATAAAATTGCTCTTTATTCCCCAGGTTTACATATAGATGACAGGTCTGTATAAATATGGATCTGCTCCTTATCCCCATTCTCTTGTGAGAAGAGCCACCTTCCACCACATCTATTCTCTGCTCTACACACTGGAAGGAGAGTCTCCCTCCTGCCCTATTGTCTTTCAGTGAAAGCAGAGAAGGAAGATGTGGCAGCATCCCTTGGCAGGTCTGAGATTCGGTAGCTGATGTTTGAAGCAAGAAAGCAGTGAGAGTGGTCCCAGGTAGCTCTTGCTCAGAGGCATCTGGTGTTGGTGGGAATAGGTTAGTTAGTCTGCAGCCCAGGGCTCAAACCCAGCCAGAACATCCCTCCCAGGTTCCCTCCACACCCATCCATCTTTGCTGGCTTTCCTTTCAGGGAGTTGCAGAGCAAATCCACAGAAGTTTCTGTGCAGTACAAGACAGGCAGGAAACCACAAAGTCTCCTGTGAACTGTCATGTTCAGGCTACTCAGAGTGAAGAGGAAGCAGAGTTTTACTGTGGAATTACCAACAGCAAAATGCCCTTGCCAGGACGAGGGTCCTGCTGAGCTGCCATGTAGAAGCCCTGGACTTCTCCCCCAGGAAAGCTGAACCATGATCCTGAGAGTACTGGGAGGAGGTTTAGAGCAACAACCAAAAGCCATTTCAGTCTTCACAGGTTCAGGTTTTTAAGTTAAAACTCATAGTTATGGCCAGAAAACAGACTTTCCCACAGTGAAAGACATAAACTGAAGCTCAAACGTGGATCTCAGTCAAGCACAGTGTCCCTGCCAAACTTCTCTCTGGTCCTGTAACCATTACTGCGTGGGACCCGAGTCACTGCGAGTTCACATCCCTGCCCAGATGAAATCATGTCCCTTTCTATAGGACACAGTCAGATATGTGCAGTATCTCCTCTTTTCCTCACCTCTGAGCTGGGAAAAAAGGTATTTGTGCTTTCTGACATGCTGAATGCATCAGAGGACTCCCTGCTCTTTCAACCCAAATATCATAAGTGCAATTTCAAAGTATTTCTCTCTGCTAATATCCAGTGGCTTTTTAAAAAGCAGCTAACAGCAGTGCTGGAATGGCTAATGCCTAATTAGCTAATGGGTAATGATGCTCCTGTGAAGGAGCTGACATTTCACTCTGTAATTATCATCTAGCCTGGTATCACATCCTGCAGTGGGCAGTGGCAGGTGCCCTGGGGCGAGTCTAAGGAATGGGCAGGCCTGCACTGATGCTCCCATGCTGCCCCCTGAGTCACTGCCACGTGCCAGGGGCGCTGGCAAAGCCATTCCCAGCTGGAGCAACACAGAGAGCTGGCCATGGCTTTGGCATGTCTGGCCTTCCCCAGACATATCCTCATTTTCCACTCCCAAGTTTATGTGTCTGAGCCGAAAACCAGGAATTTTGCTGGGACTTCCAGCTGCCTGGCAGCCTGTGAGAAGCTTAGCCCTGGTCACAGGTCTGTGTCTCCATCCAGGAGGCAGAGGAGGAGCTGGAGAAATCCCTTTCTGCTCTGCTGGGACTTATGAAGCCTGGAGAAGTAACCACTTGGTCTAATTCCCTGAGGCTGGAGGTTTATATGCTGTATTAATCCTAAAAAAGTCAAACTCACCCTTTGAGAAGATTTGGGGTCCAGCAAACTGTTAATAAAATCTGCTTATACCATGTTTTAATCTACAGACCACTGTGTCTTTTTTCTTTTACAGGAGCAACTCAGTTTTGTTCCTCAGGCCATCAAAGAGTGAATATCAATTTATAGGATTCAGGGAGGGTTAATTCCCGTGTACTTAAGTGCAAAATCAACCCCTCTGGGTTTGCTGCTTTGCTTTTCCCCAGCCCCTGCCCCACCCACCACACTGGGACACTGTCTCCAAAGACAAGCTCTCAACCATCCAAAATCTCCAATGCCAACTGCAACTCTCAGAAAAAAAAAATAAATTACTGGACAATCTGTTAAACAAAGAATCACCTCTGGAAACTTTCACCTAGTTTTCTGGAGTTTTAGGGATGCCACCAGCCTTGTGATCCCACGGCACAGGGAGGCTGTCAGGGAGCTGCACCAGGTCTCTCACAGGGACACAGCACTGAAGGACCCCTGGTAGGAGGATTTTCTCCTATCAGTTTCCAAATCTATAGTTTGCACTTGCAAGTTTGACTTTTTTAGACAGGTTAAGTGCTCCCAGTTAAGGGAACTTGCTGTAGCTGAGCATTTCCAGGGGCAGAAGGGAGACACACAAGCTGTGATGCTGAAACACAGACACTCGTGCACTGGGAAAGGCTGGCCCAGCTCTTCCTTCACCAATCCTCAAAAATAGCACCAGACACACACCCTGCACACCTTTGCTCTTCCACTTCCATGCTTCTGCAGAAGGTGGGGAGATGTGCAAGTGCTGACAAAGTCTGGGTGGTGTCAGAGGGTGTCTGTGAAAACAGGAGTTCATGCAATATAGCATTCAGATGGCAGATTAAATAATAATAATAATAAAAAATGCCACTATTAATGAGCAGAAGGAGCACATGGAGCCCTGGGAGACACATTAGCTGTTTGAACAAGCAGATATTCCTGTCCCTCCCTCCCTGTGTAATCAACATGTATTTATTTCTTTATTTAGCTCAACGCTCACCCTTTGAGGAGAAGATGAAAGTGTCAAGATGACCCTCTCCTTATCATGCCCCGCACAAGGGAAAGCTTTGAAGATATAATATGCAGAAACACGGGGCTCTCTGGTGGCTTCTCCAGATTTAATTAGCCCAACCTTCTGTATGGATCCTTCCTCCCCCTCCAGCCAGCCCTTTTCCCTGCTCCCCAGCCTCACACAAGCTTCTGGACTCATGGGCAAAATAGCAGCTGCTCAAGCCCTCCATTTAATTCAGAGCTTGGCTCTCCAAGATGAGCTAAAAAAAATGCCACCCCAAAGATGGAGCTGCTTTTAGCATTATACACGAGCTGCAACTGCCAAGGAAAGTTTATCTTGGAGCCAATTTGAGCTCTCTTGCTCCAAGTTAAATATTTCTATTTAAAAAGTAGAATGAACTATACTGTGGGACTTCCAATTGCTTCCTGAAATATTAAGAAGGAATATCTTTAAACATTAATATTTTGTTACAGTGCTGAAGCCTTTCTAAGGGAGGGTTATTTTTTAGAGCTGTGTATTTTTCTCTGCATAATTTGAGTCTCTGATCTTTGCCTGTACCCTGTGCCTCCAAAAGTCACTGTGCACCAGCAACATTCCTTCAACAGCAATCAATAAAAATCCTTCCCTCTGGTCTTCCCTGTTATTCTTGCTGGTAGCAGGCACGTGCAAAGGACACCTGGGTTAAAGCCTTTGTGGTACGAGCACTGTCATGAGCTACATCCTCAGTGACCCCAAAGGGCTGCTGAGAGCCAGAGCCATGTCCTGCATCCATTGACACATGCCTTGTGCCAGGATGGGTGTGGGTGATGCCATCCCAGAGGGACCAGCAGTGGGAGCTTCCAGCCAGCCAGGTGCTCCCTGGGCCTCGGTGCTGTGCTAGACCAGGCACCAGCCCCTCTGGGCACGGTGTCCCCAGCCCAGAGCTCTGTGAGTGTCTCAGGATGGGGCAGGACAACTCCAAACCCTCTGACCCTCCATTGCTCCAACACTGACACCGGGGAAGCAGCTGTTGAAACAGCAGATCAGGAGAGCAGATTTAATGCTGCTTTCGGGGGATAGGAAGGGAAAAAAAAATTAAAAAAAGAAGAAAAAGAGAGAAAAATGATGTTGCTTCCAGGCCATTTACATGTTCATTTCTCAAGAGAATGTGACACTTTATCCTTTTTCTCAAATTAACTTCTGTGTCACATGTGGAATAAAAAGAGCCGATAGGCGGGAACTGAAACATGGTGCAATAAAAGACTGGGAGCCGGCGTGCACGGAGCATATGTTTGTGATCTATAGGAGCTGGGGGAGGGACAGGAGTGCAGCCCTGCTATGTCAACCATTGTTCAGCAGCTTGGTATGTTGGCTTAATCTTCCAAGGTTTCCCAGAGGTCCTTTTTTCCAGATTTTTTTCTCACCCCCCCTTCAGGGCAAACCAAGTGCTTTCCTGAGCAGGCAGTTTGAGCTGTTTAACCATTCACGCTCTCACTGGGAGAGCCCCTGAGGATGAAGGGCTGGTCCTGGGGTGGTCAGCTCAAGGTGGGACATCAAAGCCAGCAGGGCAGCCCCAGGACATGCCCTGGAGGCAGGAGCTGGTCCTTGCCCACGGGCTCAGCACAGGTTTGCCCCAGAGGCACAGGGAGTAGCTGTGCAAAATGTAGCAGAAAGGAACTGAGAAAGGGATCACAGAAAAGAGGGGTTTGTACAATGCACTGGGCAGGGTGACATTGTGTGACACAGCCAACAGCAATGGCTGAGCTGAAGCCCTGGGTTCAAACCAGTGGCTCCCACAGCTCCCATCCAAGCCCTAGGACCCATCAGATGACAGGCTGAGAGAGTGGGGGTTGTTCAACCTGGAGAAGTGAAGGCTTTGGGGAGACCCTATGGCACCTTCCAGTGCCTAAAGCAGCTCCAAGGGTGTTGGAGAGGGACTTTGGACAAGGGCCTGGAGCAATAGGGGGATGGCTTCCAACTGCCAGAGGGCAGGGTTAGATGGGATATTGGGAAGGAATCCTTCCCTGTGATGGTGGGCAGGCCCTGGCACAGGTTGCCCAGAGAAGCTGTGGCTGCCCCAGCCCTGGAAATGTCCAAGGCCAGGTTGGATGGGGCTTGGAGCAACCTGGGCTGGTGGAAGGTGTTCCTGCCCATGGCAAGGGGTGGAAGGAGATGAGTTTTAAGGCCACTTCCAACCCAAACCAGTCTGTGATGACCCTATGAATTTTTCTTTCTTGGCTGGCTCTGTGCCCCTACTGTACCTTTTCAAGGCACCCCATGGTCATTACCCTTGACCTACTGGGACATTCTGGTCCCAAATCTGCTTTCTAAAGTGTCGCTGCAAAACCAAGTCCTGCTCTTTCACTGTCACTGCAGTGGGCAGCAAAACCTCAGCTGGGACAGTGGAGACAAGCCCTTAGCCCAGACTGAGTATTTCCTGTTAGTTCCTGTAACTTTTAAAAATCAGAGGGATTTTTGGGGGGCTGGAGTGGGACGGAGAAGAAAGAGAGCAGAATGAGAGGTCATTTCTCTGTGAGATCTGACTTCAGGCTGGCTTAAGCACTGACCTCCCCAGCTGTGCTGTGGGGAAGTGCAGCCAGCTTCTCTGGGTCACATATGGTTTGGGATTTTCTGGAGACTTTGTGGAGACTTTCTATTGCTTTGTATACTTGTGCCTTCAGAAAGAAAAATTCACCACCCTGCCTTCACATTTCCCTTCTGCAGCAGCAGAGAATGTGTGTTAAAGCTCATGCCTCCAGCTTCACTTAAAGATTCATAAACTGTAATACCACTTCTACTCCATTCCCATTCCCATTTCTGGTCAAGATGGCTCTGAAAAAGCACAAGGTCTGAGATAACAGAAACCTGTCTGCCTGTCAGGAATCCCCATTCCTGCTGAATGCAGAAGTCTGGCTGTGTTTAGGACACCATGTATATGTGTTTTAGGGACTCTCTGCACTTCCAGCCCCAAACCATGTGGGCTGGACATCCATCCCTGTGGTCTGAACAGCCCTGCAGGAAGCCTGTGCAGGAGGTGACAACCTCAGGCTGCCGTGGATTGACACTCAGGGCAGGGCACCCTCAGGCACAACAGGCAGCTGGGAATAATTTGTCTGTCTAGGATTGCAATTAAACCTCAAGGGCCAGAGGTATTTCCGTGCTTTAGTTCAGGGCTTTGTGGTTTCTGGGTGAGCAGCTGAAGGCACCTTTGACCTTGACATCTTGGTGGTGCATTCAAGGAGGGAAGGGGATGTCGTTGTTCCTTCAGGAAGATCCAGGACATTTACATCACTGCAGCAGTGGGATTTATTTCACTTGGAGTGTCCATAGCACATTTAGTTCTACCAAAGTTCATCCCTGATCAGCCATAAGTGCCTGAGGGAGTGTGGGTGTTCCTGGGACATGATCCCCCTCACATAAAGTGGACATGGGATGTTGGCCAAGAGGACTCATCTCCCACATTGCCTATTCCTGCCCAGCTCCACTGAGGCTGCAGGACAGCCCTGGCAGAGGATCCCACTCCACAGGGTCTCTGTCAACCTTAGCCCCAGCCTTTGGTCCACCAGCATAAAAGAAAAGCAAAATATTATTACTTGTAGTATTCAAGCTAAAGAAATTTGAGGAGAATTTCCATTTCGAAGAAGAAAATGGACTTGCCACAACAATAGCATTTTTCTATTTTGATATTTCAAATTTTTTTCTTAGTTGTTTTTTTTTTTTTTTCCCCAAAAGCTTGAAAGAAGGCAGAGGAAAAGAAAAGCTCTCCTTCCCAGCTTCCAGCAAATTCAAATGGAGGACCCTTGCCTTTCCCACCAGCTGTATGTCGGTCAAGTCATGGATGTACTCTCAGGGACAGGGCTCACAGAGCAGAAAATGGGACAAGTCTCCCAGTGCCCCTGGTTGGGCCATCCACCCACCCAGGAGAGGACAGGGGGACAGGCTGTGTCTCTGCTCTGACACTGATGCTCTCCCCACACTTGGGACCTGCACTGCTTCAATCACACCAGTTTGGAAAAAAGCCCAAACCCAACCCCGAGGAAATCACAGCTCTGCTGGTTAAAATGAGCCTCGAAATATTTTCTGCAGATCAATTTCAACTCCTAATCAAAGACAGCTACAAAGGTGAACTGAATTTAAACCAGACCTTAAAGCCACAAAACACTGTTCAGCTGGACAGCACTGTAAGAGTGGAAAGTGTTGGAGCAGCTGAGGAACAGCAGGCTGGGGTTTGTGTCTGCCCCAGGCCCACGTGTTCCACCCCACCCATGTGGGGCAGAGAGCTTTCTGTATCTTCACCTGCTAAAAATATCCAAGGCTGGAAGTTAAAAGAAATTAGATATTTAGCAGTTGCATAAAGGCACCTTGGGATGAAAGTGTTATGGATACAAAGCTGTCATCTTATCCCTTCATCATCGTATTTTTTATGTAGCAGACATGTGTCTTGTTGGCAAGGCAACTTCTCTGTTTTAAACCAGCCTCATAAATCTCTTTAGGATGCCTTTTCTAAACCATCCATGTGAAAAACCAGGAACAGGCACCCACTGGACACCACTCCAGGTCCCTCAGGGCTCTTCTCACCACAGCTCTCAGCAGGAGCTTGTTGGACACTTCCCACTGGGATGTTTCATGATGCCTCCTGAGATAGCGACAGCAGGGCCAACACACACATCTGGCTTCACCAGAAAGGCTCCTGCTGATTTTAAACATGCACTAGGTTTTGTCCAGAGTCTCCCTCCCCACTATAAACACAACAAAACAAACTCATTCATCAGCTTGTGGCCACGGAGAGCTCTTAATTGGCAAACTCCTCTGGTGTAACTCCAGTTTGGGCAGCCTGGGTGGACAAACAGGAGCTATATTTTGCAAAACTGCTCAAGTTTAGACCAGCCCTTACACATGCAGTGCAATGGCACCACCCTGGGTGTGCCACCAGAAGCTCCTGCCCCTGGGAGAGGAGGAGGGTGGGCTGGACATCACGGGGTCAGGTTTTTAACTGAGATGCTTTGATTGCCTCAAGGCAGAATTAAATCAAACCCAACTGGTTTCCTTGAAGCAGAGCAGAGCTGTGGGAAACACACAGTTAGGATATATTTGTTTAAATGCACAGTGTTGTATTTCTGGGGAATCTTTAAGTCAAACTGATTAAATAATGATTCCCTGTAGTGATTTACCCTTTCAAATACCCACTCAAGGAGTAATTCAACACACTAGCAGCACAACAGGCTCACTGCACATCTCACATGAGCCTGCAGGACTTTGACATACTCTCACAGGGGCGATGCCTCCCTCTTCAATAGCCCAACCAGTTTAATGTAGTGTTGGCTTTGCTGTCCCATACACAATTCCCTTTTTCAAGCACACCACCTCCATGACATTTGGTGGCATCTGGCCCACAGCTTCTTCTCAGGGAGTCCCATCAGCCTCTGGAGCAGAGATAGACCTCATTTTCCTGGCAGCAGAGTCCGTGGGAGCTGCTATCAGCCTTGTCACAGCGTTGGAAGGGAGGGATGGGGGGCATGGAGGGAGGGGGGATGGATGGAGTCCACCCTGCACCCCACAGGCAGCCCCTCACCTTCATGTGCATGGGCCTCCCAAATGAACACAACCTGTGAGCCTCTTCAGAGCTAAGAGGGGCATCTTCATGCCAGGGACAGGTTTGCAAGAGGTCGGACTTTTAAAGGGAACTCAGGCCCTTCTTCCTGGAGCTTGCTCACCACACATTGGTGAAAACAGTCCAGAAATAAGGACTTGGGGGGCAAGGAAGGGGAGCATTTGTTTGAATGGAAACGCTCTCCAGCCCTGGTTCTACTGGGAGAAGACATTTCCATTGGTGAGAGAGGCAAAGGAGACTCCCCATGGACTCGAGGCACTGGGATTGCTCTGTGGGGCAGCTCTGTCACCTCTCTCTCTCTTGTCCTCACTTGCTACACACTGGTCACAGGGCCAAAAGGATTAAAGGGAATTAAAAAGAGTGCTGTACTTTGGTCCCTGGCCTACAAGATATTCCCTGGCCTACAGCATCCCCAGAGCCCCTGGGAGGCAGAGGGCAGGCACACTCAGCTCTGAGCTTTCCCCTGCCCATCCCAAGTCTTCCTGCAGAGGCATCAGCAGGGCCCAAGGGCCATGAAGGACCAGGATTCCTCTTTACTGGTGAAAGCAGTTTTTCCAGACCATGAATGATGGTGATACCAAGCTTGCCTGGTAAGGTTGCATTTATGTCCTTGTGCCCAGGGTCTCGTGTGGGGCACAGATGCCCCTTCCCTCCTCACAGCACACCCAGCCACACACGTGCCTGATGCCAGCGGGTTTAGGAGGCATGTGCAGGGCCAGGCTGCCAGCAGAGCTCCTGAAAGGAGTTTTTTGGAGGCCATTTATCCAGTTAAACTAAATCCAGATCCCTCCCAATCAGCAGCAGGCACTGAATTCCCACAAATGGCTTTTCGGAAGTTGCCCTCCTCCACTTCTCCAGTGCTGCAGGATTTATCAGGTCTGGGGAGGCCACAGCCACTTTTGGGGACACCCTCTGGGAGATACCAGCGAGTTTACAGTTTTTCTCACCAATGTCATGTACCTGGGAGTGAGGTCAGTTATTTTCTCCCACTGGCATTGGTGGGACGTGGCTTTTGGGAGCAGAGGAGCCTGTTCACACACCCAAGCTCCTGCTCTGTCTGCAGCAGCAAAAGCCCACAGTATCCAGAGCCTCACACAGTGGTACAGGAATGCTCAAAAGCATCCCTTGCTGCTTTATTTTTTCTGGGCATAAACAAGCTGGCAGCACTCCTCAGTGGGTGGACAGGTTTCCCCCAGTAACCAAGGGCCTCTGCCCAATTAGTGCCACACCACCAGAGTGGGGAAGGAGCACCAGCCCCCACGGCCACAGAGCCAGCTCAGTGTAGCCTGTGGCTACATAATGCATCACACCTCTCCTGCTTCTGCTGTCTTGGGTTAGCTGAACCCCATGAATATTTCAAAAGGCTCTGCCTGCTCAGGATACTATTAATTTTGGAGTCCCTATAATCCAATTCCTTTTCCTCCAAGTGGGTGGTGATTATTAATTTCACAAGCTATGCTTCCACTAGCTCCTTCCTAGTCCCTTGTGGCTAAGGAATATTAATCCACATTCATCCTGTCATTCAGCTGCCCAGGAGACTCTGGTGTGAATAGTATTATTATTAATACCACTGCTTCACACGTGGTTACAGCAACTTAAAGGCATATGGGTGGGTTGCAAAGGTCATCTGCAGAATAGCACCTCAATGCTAATGCTCAGAAAAATAAAATAGGGACAAGGAAGTGCTTTTTGTAGATGTTTCTCCAAGTTCTGGACCTACTGATGCTGGTCCTGCCTTAGCAGGGTATGGGGGACAGACCTGTGAAGGTCCAAAAGCAGGAGATGAGCTGCAGCATTGTCCCAGGCATTCCTGGCAGCCAGGAAGGAGCAAATACTCTTGTCCTTTTGGGGAAATTGGGAAAAAAAAAAAAAAAAAAAGTTAAAACCCCAAACATGATCTCTCTGTTTAAATAAATTGCCATAATGCTCTGGAATGTAATCACTTTTGACACCTCAAGCTTATTATCAAATCTGCTTGAAATTAAGCAATTCATTTGTGTTCTGCTGGAAAGGCAGAGGGTGGAAGAAGGCAGCTGTTGCACTTCTTTGCAGAGCAAAAAAGCCTTTCCCAGTCAGCCAGGTTCACTCAGGCAGGCAGGACACATTTCAATCAAATATTTCATGGAGGGGTTTTGACAACACATCAAGGTTTTCTTCAACGTGGGGCATTAAATGGCAGGGAGATAAACAGAAAAAAGAAAGGCAAGAAATGCAGCATTAAATCAGAGACAGCCCTGGAGGTCTCCCGCTCACCAAAAAGGATCAGGGCACCCACCAGCTGACAGAGGAAGGAAGGGGCAGGGGGTGAGGCAGCACAGCAGGAACCTCCATGGATCACAGGCTAAATATGTGCAATATCCACCCCATGCTGGCAGCCAGAGTTCACACCCCCCTCACTGCTGGGCACAGGCAGGGCTGCTCTGGGGGCTGCTGAGGAGCAGAGCATCTCCACAGCTGCAAAAGCTCCATCAGCCTGCTCCTCTCTCTCAGCCAACACCGAACGTGCTATTACACCAAAACAAACACAAGAGCAAGGAGAGCCAGCCTCACACCTGAGCTTGTCTCCTTTGCACAGAGGTTGTCACACAAGCCACAGTGCCAAGAGGCCCCTTGTCAAGACGGTGAAGGTCACACCATCTGAAACCAGAGTGTATTTCAGTTTTGTTACTTTACACTTTTGGCAGTTAAGATAGGCTGGAGGCTTCACAGATGTAACTACTTTCCCAGTGCTTCCTCCTAGAAGAATGTAGCCTTCCCAAAGTGTCAGCACTTCAGCCAGCACAGCCCCAGCAAACGCACCAACACAATTACAAAAGCAGAGGAGGGAAGGATTACCCCCTCCCAGACCCCGTCCCGAAATGTCTCAGACAAGAAGTCAAACCCCAGACCTGCCGAGTCCCACTTCGGCTGGCAAGTTCTTGGTTTTCCAGATGTTGCACAGCATGGGCTGCCAGATGTCCCAGAATCCCAACCCCACAGCCCCTGCATGCACAGGGTGACTTGGCACGGAGCAGGGACCCAGCTGGGATACATCAGCCTTGCAGTGTGGATGCAGGGAGCCCTCACTGCAGGAGGAGGGAAGGAGCGGAGGGTTTCAGTCACTCCTTCACCTTCCCAAACAACCATGGAAAGGTTTGGGTTGGAAGGGACCTTTAAAGTTCATCTAACCCCTCTGCAGTGAGCAGGGACTTCCTCAACTAGACCTAACTGTTGACACTCCTGGTTTTAATCCTTTCCTTGGTTTCTGTTCAAGGCCCCATCACCTGAGCACAGGAGGTTCACATGAGCTGCCACAGTGGGACTGGAGTCAAACAGTTCCTTTCCAGCAGAAAAGCTCTGCTAGATGGTTTAACATAACACATGGCTTCATTGAAGCCATTACAAGGTTTCCAGACCTTCTCCAGAGGTCTGGAGAAGAGCTGTGTCCTGGGTTGTCATGTCACAGGAGCATCTGAACTCTGCACTGCTGACTCATGATTTGAGCTGTGTGAAACCCACTGTCCGCCCATACCATCATCTTGACAAGTGGAGCTAATCTAGGTGACTCTATTGCTGATATTAGTGTTTTGGATACCGTGCCCTGCCCTAAATGAGCTTAATTACAACTCATGCACGTTGCAGATTAATGGTAGGTGGAGAAAGGAAAGCGATTAATGTCTTATCTGTGCTGCTGCAAAGCAATGGGCAGACTGAGCAGGCTGGATGGGGCTCGGAGCAACTTGGAGCCCATGGCAGGGTGGTTGGAATGAGATGGTTTTTGAGGTCACTTCCAACCCAATGCATTCTGTGATTCTATTGCTCTTTCACTTCAGTCCTAACAGAGCAACCTCCTCCCCTGCACCCGCTCCTGAGAGCACAGGCACGTGGCAGGGCAGTGCCAGACAGGCTGCTGTGTCTCTCAGCAAGTACTTGAACCAATTACACGTATGTGAGTACACTGCAAATTCTTTACAGCTCCAGTAAATCAATTTTTCATAGAGCAGGAGGAAGAACTCAGTGCACTGACAATAATGTTACAAACCTTTCAGCACTTCTCAGTGCAGCACTCACTCCAGGGTTTCCCAAAGCAACCCACACCACGCCTGCTGGAGCTCAAGAAGTGTTTGGACAATGCTCTCAGGCATATGGTATGATTTTTGGGGTTGTCTTGTGCAGGGCCAGATGATCTTATGAGTCCTTTCCAACTCAAGATATTCCATGATTCTGTTATTCTCCTTCCGTGGGTGTTGGGATGGAGCCATGAGCAGGAGCCCCCTCAGGGCAGCAGGTTCAGGGTCAGCATATCCTGTACTTGGCATATACTTTATAAAAAATAGAGGGGGTCAAGTGAGGGGCTTAATCTTATCTATCCCCTTAAACCATAATTTTGCTGGTGAGTCCAGTACAAGTACAGTTGGGCATTGAGAAGTGTTTTTATTCTGCTTGTGAGTGATACCTGAGGGAGTGAGATGGGTTTGAGAAGTGATTTAGAGCCTAAAAATTAGTATTTTAAATGATACAGGCCCCTAGGAATTAGAAACATGTCAAATCTCGTTTATATTGAGGTTTTGGTACATGCAAGTGACATTTCAATAACATTTGGGACTGATTCTGATGCTCATTATGGGGTGGAGTGGGTCAATGGACACCCTAAAATGTCTAGGAATCCTTCTGGGGAACAAGGGTAAACAAAGCCTTCGGTCCCTCATCTCGTGACTTCTCTTGAAAGATTATTAGGAAGTCCAAGGAACCTCTTAAGCTGTGCGTGGGACTTTATGAAGGTCCTGTTTTAACATGGGTTGCACAGAGAGGCACACAGACCTTCACCTTCAATCCTGCATGTGCTCTCTGACCTGAGCCTGCCCTGAGCACCCAGTCACAGGACTGCTGCACCTCCCTGTTTTAATGGGACTTGACCCATTTCAGGAGTCTTGAAGGATGGAGGTGCCAGTCCAACAAGGAACCTCTCCTTTTGGTCCAGGGACGTGCTAAAGCTCCCTCTGAAATGACACTGCCATTCATTAGAGAGGCAGAGATTTGAACATGTCCTTAAATGTTGGCCTTAGAGATATTTAAGCAGCTGATCATTACTTTTACATGTAAAGGCAATAAAAAGGAAAAATTAAGCCAAGAGTGATGATCTCGCTTTCTTAAGAGAGCCATTAATTCTGGCATGATGTGGGTTGATAAAGCCTGCTTTCACACCAGCACTGCCATTGTCTGCAGCAGCCTCAGGGAACTGCTGGTTTGGCTCCAGCCTGGATGGTGCAGCACACAGGGGGAGATCAGCACACAGACCCAGACTCCTCCTCTCATGGGTCTGCACTCTGAAGAGAGGAAGGGAGCAAAGCTTGGAGGTAGAAAGTGGGAGTTTAATCTTATTTTACAGGCAGGGAAGGGGAGATATCAGGGTTAAAGAAAATATTTGGGAAAAGCTTGAATTCAGTCCTTTTTCCCCACAAAAGGACAGTGAGTTCCTCTGCAAGCCTGAGCTAACTCAGGAATTTTCCTACTGAATTGTATTGTGAATGTAGCCCAGTTCCTTAAACCCTGTCATAGAGTCCCTGTTAGAGATTATAGTCCTAGACTAACTCAGCATTAATACTCGATAGATTGCAAAGTACTTTTTTGTTTGCTCTCTAAAATTAGCAACAACAAAACGCCCTGTTGCCATCACAGTAGGGACAGAGTGTAGAAGCAAAGTGCAGCAAACAGCACCAGTTGCAAGAGCAGACCCTTTTCTGGTTGAGTACACCCCGGTTTTGGCATCAGAAATAACACTTTCATGGACTTCCAGGTGTGAAGAGGCTGAATAAACACTGGTTTCCTTTGGCCTCAC
Source organism: Pyrocephalus nanus (assembly GCA_038380795.1). NCBI lineage: Eukaryota > Metazoa > Chordata > Aves > Passeriformes > Tyrannidae > Pyrocephalus > Pyrocephalus nanus. The sequence continues at coordinate 10,214,079 of CM076281.1, forward strand.
TCCCTGCTGCTCTGAATGGAAATGCACTGGTTTATGCAGCGTGTCCAGCCTGATGGACTGAGGGGTGCAGTGCCCTGCACCTCCTGCTCTCTTTGCCCACCCAGCTGTATGAGACATAGAAACAGTTACATGTTGTCTCCATGCCTTTCCAGTGCCTGAGGAATGTTTTATTAAGCATATTACAGCCATAACACTGTCTTGTTGGGATATTTCCTGGCAGTTAGCATCCTGCTGGATCAAATACCTTCAGCTTTGCCTCTGGCCCTCAGTCATCTAATTGCCAGGAAAAATACCCTCTCTGTGGCCAACTACAGTTTAATTAGTGAAGCTTTTCCTGGGCATAGGACTGGGAGACTTGCTATTTAAAAGGCACTTTTGCCCCTGCCTCGTCCCACCCATAGCACTGGGGGGTGGAAACAGCAACATGATGTCCAGGTAAGCCAGTCCAGCAAGAGCCAGGTACTGCTCTCACCCACCCAGCAGGAGATGATGGGATTCCTGAGGAGTATGATTGTCCCAAAAATTAGTGTTTTGCAGTCTAAAATGTGCCTTTGGTGCACTAGTCTCCTGCCAGACAGGTTTTGCTGCATCAGTCGTGTACTGATCATGGACCAAGCCACAGGGAAGTTTGTCTGATGGTGGCTGTGAAGCTGGGAAAGCTTAAAGGACCAGAGGAGTTTGGTGCCCAAATTTCCATCAGTTTGTGCCCTCAAGGCCCTTTCTCAGCAGTAGGTGACTGGGGATGGGAATGTCCCTGAGCTGCACTGCCCAGTGTGCTCCCACAGCCTTGGCACACCTGGAGCTGGCATGGCACAGGGCTTTTTCCCACCAGGAATGCTGCACCCACCACCCTTTTTGACAGGCTGCAGACACACACTTGGGCCCCTTGCACGTCAGCTTTTGTGCCTTGGAGCAGCCTGGGACACATTTAGTTTGTTAATCTTGGTGCACTGTACCTCCCTCCAGCCACGTGCAGTGGTACCCTACAGTAATGTCATGGAAACACTGATTTCTCCTTATGTCCCTTCTGTGAGTCCTGCTCACTTTGCTTCACCCAAAATGGTATGTGAGGCAAGGAAAGGCCAAACATCTTGTAAAACATTCACAACAAATCCCCATGTTGAGCTGCTCTCCCAAAACCCCACTGCATTTAGTGGCAAGGAAGGAAGAAGAGTAGGTTTAGATGGGATATTGGGAAGAAATTGTTCCCTGGGAGGATGGGGAGGCCCTGGCACAGGTTGCCCAGAGAAGCTGTGGCTGCCCCTGGATCCCTGGAAGTGTCCAAGGCCAGGTTGGACAGGGCTTGGAGCAACCTGGGCTGGTGGAAGGTGTCCCTGCCCATGGCAGGGGGTGGGAAAAAAATGATCATTAAAGTCCCTTCCAAGCCAAACCATTCTGGGATTCTGTGAGATACGCTTCTCCAGGGTGCTTTTTCTGGAGTTAGAATTCAGGTTCCTATAGGGAAAAAAGGCATCCAAAGAGTAGCTGGGGACAAAACTCTTATTAAAATGGAGTGGGGCTACAGCTCTTCTTGCTAGCCAGGCATGGAGAAGGTCATTTATGGAAAATCCCAAGCCTTTGCTCTGCCATGCAGCAGACTTTGGCTTCACCCACCCCCTCCTCCAGCTCTGGTGCATGTGGAAAGAGGAGAACACGCAGCATCCACGGCAGAAATTACAGGACATATGGGACTGAAAATTATCATTTAATAGAGCTGACCCAATCCATTCATTATTTAATGATTTCATTGATAACTGCAGCAGAAAGCTGATAAAAGCACAGCCCTGGCCTGTAAACCACTTTTTCCTCTATTTATTAAGTACAGTGACACAACATATTGAACTGAATACACTGGAATGTAAATAGGGCATACTTTAGCATACAGGTAATTATTGCACTTAATAACTATTACTGCTATAGGTATCTTAATTTAGCACCACTCATATGAACAGAGGCAAAACAGGATGTAAACAAGTGCTGGTGTGAGCAGCTGCTCCTGTTAACACACATGAATCCCTTCACCCCAGCAGAGAGGAAGAGACAACAGCAGCTGCTTCATGCTTCCCTTCATTATATTCACCTTTCTCAGTGCTCCATCCAGCACCACTCACTGCTGTTGCTAAACCATCCCAGGGTCTCAAGTCAGCCTGCCTGGTCACTCACTCCCAGGGCTGTCCCACCACAGCCAGCTCATCAGGTTGAGCTGCAAATCTATCACAGAATATCAGCAGGAATGAGGAGGGAACCATAAAACACTTCACTGACAGCAAACATGTTTTGTATTTGTTTAGGAAAGGTAGTGGGGGTGATTTGTTACTATTTGTCTCTATCCTTTGAGGAAAACCTTGCTTTCCCCTGCCTTGGTTTGGTGATCCAGTGCTGACAGCTGGGTGTGGTACCACCTCAGGCAGTGCCCAGGGCTGTCGGGGGGCAAAGCTGGCCAGGGCAGGGTCTGCCTTGGGGCATCTCACTGAAACACTCCCAGTGTAACTCCAGGCAGCCACCTCAGTTCATCACTGCTCCCTATATCCCAGCGGGAGTGACTCTTATTTTCCCACTGCCTGAGCAAACAGCCCACGTTTATTTTTGGAGTATCCCAAGGGGGCTGCAGGGCAGGACAGCACCCAGGGGAGCTGAGGGGGCTGGAGGCACTGAGAGCCCCCACAAGCCTGGTGTAATGCACATAGCAATGCAACTGCTGAAGCTCCCTAGTACCCAGCCTGGGCTTCCTAAGAGAAGGTGTTAAGACACAAGGAAGTTTAGAGGCTTGTAGAACACCCTGTTGTCAAACAGGTGATGCTGCACCAGCAAATATTTTGGGAGCGTTGATGCTGCTCACAGCTGTGTCTGGAAGAGGATTATTCTGCTCTTTAATGTCTCTTGTAATCTGCATTGATGTTGTGCTGATGCAGGTGCTGACAGTGTCTCTTCCCTCTTCCTTCCCCACCCCTGATCCTCTCCCCCCTCTCAGTCCTACTGCTGAATAAATTGCAAGACCAGGGTTCTCGTCCTGCAGAAATTGGTAGGGAAATATATTTGTTAGGAAGCACTGAGATTGTGTTAGACATCCAGATTATGGGTACAATTTGAATGGCAATACATTTTGACAAGATGTTATTATGTATTTATTTGCACAGGGTATAATAAAGATGACAATCAACAGATTGTGTCAGAAGTGGGGACATTCAGAAAGGATTCCAATTTAGCAGAAGAGCTGGTGCCTTGTTAACTTCTGACATCTGAAAACAGCTCCCAGATTCTCTCAGGTTGCCTTGGCCAGACTGACACACCACATTCATTTATCTCATCTTGGTACAATGGTCACAAGTAACTGTTTAATGCCTTGGAGGAAAGAGATGTGAGAGAGATGTAAAGGTTCACAGTAACCCTATTTCAGCTTCCTTCTGCTCCTCCCTGCCTCAAGAGGTCCAGGTCTTCAAAGCAGAGGCGACCCTGTGACAGTGCTACAGCTGGAGGAACCTGCACATCCTGCAAGAAAACATTCCCACAAAATTTCAGGGATACCAGGAAAGTCCTTTTGAGTCTGTGTCAGTGGCTGACAGTGACTTTCAGTTACAAACACGGATTCCTATTAGCCCAAGGTGACAATGCCTGTGGCACCTTTATGGGCATTTTCACAAGAAATTCTCTGGCAAACCCTCTCTCAGAGATGAAGGCTGCTGCCATCTCACAGGGGTGCTGTGTGCCTCACACAGGTACCATCCATCTGTCCTGAGATGTTCTTATCACACAGATGGGCACTACTGCCTGTCCTGCTGATATCAGTTTCTAGAGAGCAACTCACTCTATGGTTTCCATTGGGGAAATTGAGGCACTGAGTTTGGGTGTTATCCTTTAAATTATGCCAATATGAGCTTTTGGTCTTTAGCCACACTCAAAGCAAGCAGCTGAAAATCCTGTCACTCTCTCCAGATGCACTGGTGGGGATGGCAGCCCACCCAGCCAGCCCAACCCCTTGCACCCCTCCATCGCTGCAGCAGGTCCCTGCCAGACCCAGCACTGCACCAGCTTCTTGTGTTCACGTGATTTTCCAAACTTTGGACATGCCTTGCATGGATGTGAAGTCCTCCCTGTTCCCATAGTGTTTAAGAGGGTTAAGGCAGCACCTGGTCTGCAGTCAAGCTCAGCTTCTGTATCTGTCCATCACACCAACCTACAGTACATTTCACTTTTCATCCTCCTAATGAATGAAGGCTAATTAGGAATTTCTAATTTCCACTCTTTATACGAAGCACTTTTGCTTTATTTCCTTTTAACTCTCTGTCTCCAGAACCAGCAGGAACTCACATAGCCCCTGGTGCCTCTATGCAACAGGAAATACAATCAAATAAGGAAATTTATGTAAACCTTGGTTTTGCAAGAGGAAGATGTGCTCCTGTGTGCGAGTTGGCATTGAATAGTCTCTCATAATGTATTCCTCATTGCTTTCCTCTGCCTTTGCAGACAGTCAATACCCTTGAGAGAAGTTAATTAGATCCGCTTCACTCTGGTCCTGAACACTGAATACAGGGGAGAGGGAAATCCCAGCAAAGCAAATTGACTCGATTAGAGTGAGAGACCACTGAACAATTGTTCCCATTGTCTGTGATCACAGAGGATGATCTACTTGAAAAGCAAGCGTGAAAATGTTAAAACAATGATTTAAAAATATTTGTGCAAAATCCCAGTTCAGAAACAGAATGTCAGTGGCAACTTAAAAGGAGCTGTTTTCAAAGGTCCCAGTGTACACACTGTGTTTGCAGAGCTTGATGCCTCTGTGTGGAGTTGTTTGAAAGCACTCACTGCAGATAGTGGTATTTCTAAGTAACCATTTGCATATCAAACTAATGAAGGTGATTGTGTGTACAAAGCATGTGCATTTCTGGCTGTATCTCTGTAGAACTGGCTGAATGGATTGAAAATGTACAATAAAATCACACCACATGTGGGTTGGAAAGCTGAAAACTTGGGGATACCTACCTCTGGTTTAGCTTCCCTTCCAACAGGCAGCTCATAATTACAGTAAGCATGTACTGCATTTTAACTATCACCCCTTAGATATGGACTGGCCAGATTTGGGGACAGTGATTAAGACCAGTCTGAATGAAAACTCCCAGTTGCCTTTTTTTTAAACCAGCAAATTTCACATAAAGTCCCAAATCAGGGCCCCATGGGGCCTGTGCAAACATGAGTGACCTTATCAAATCCCAGCCTGCTGTTGTTGACCTGGCTGCAGTTAAGGTGAATGAGCATCAAAATGAAGCAAACTTGTCTCAAATCATCAAGGAAATCAGTGGAAAAACTCAGACCTTGAGTCCCATCAGCCCCACTCAGCTGCCTTTCCTTCCTGGGATAGGCAGTTATGCAGTGCAATCCCCAAAACATGCTCTATAGGGCAGAAAAAGCCTTTCTCTATGAGGACAAACCTCTTCAGTGTCACAATTAAGACAACTTTTAAAAGGTTTCTTCAGATGTTAAAAGACAAATGCATCCAGGTGTGCCCGTAGGTACCAGTGCTCCTTAGAACAGATGAGCTGTGGGCAGTTATAACCACATTTGGCATAGGGGCAGAAGTCTCAGAGGCACTTAACTCCTACCAGTGTTGTAACTTGGAGCATGACTTGTAGAATGGTGTCAGCCAAAGCCCAGGTCCTGTGTAACTGTGGAATGCAAGCTTGCTGGGAAAAGCCAGGGGACAAACTCAGCCTCTGGGGGTACAATCCCATTAGAGACAATGAAATAAAAACATTGTCTGTGAGGTACAAAGTGCTCACTGGTATTAGGAGTAAGTCACCTCATAGGAGATACTCAGAGTATTGTACTGAAGCTCAGCACTGGGCAGCTTTGTTATTTCTAGTCAAAGGGTAATGGAAACGGCCTTTGGGATTAATTGGAAATGATGGATGTTTGCCTGTTATAAAACACCTGGTGCAGACACAGAGCAAGAGGAATTGTGTGTCCACCAGCTAAAGCTGAAGGGAGACCTTTTACCAGGAAACTCCACCCCATCTCCTGCCCTGGACCCATCACTTTGGGTAAACACCATAAATTAACTCTTCGGAGGAGATGAGTTGGATGGCTCAAGAGAAAACAAATCACCTGAAAATACAATTTCATGGATGCACAATGTACATGTTATGGTCTCCCTTAGTGTCACTGTTAATCCATCACACTGGCCTACATCTGCTGCCTCGGGGTGAGCGGTGCTGCACCGGCTCCTGCAGGCCTGGCTTAGCATTCCCTCCCTCAGCCTGCTCCTTCCAGCAGCACCAAGCTGGCATCAGGACTTCTCCAGGCACATTTATTAGTTTGGGACAAAAATCATGCTCATGTAATTCATGATTAGTGTGACAAAAGTGTCTAAGGGAGGTACTGGATGAGTCCAGTCCCATTGTGTTACCCCTATCCTAAATCTTTCCCTCACTTTCAGGGCCAGAGATTCTCAGCACCTGCTTTGCTTCTTTATTTTTATAGAATGGTTTGGGTTGGAAGGACCTTAAAGCTCATCCAGTTCAAACACCCCTGCCCTGGGCAGGGGCAGCTTCCACTAGCCCAGGTTGCTCCAAACACTCACTAGCCTGGCCTGGGACACTTCCAGGGATGGGGCAGCCACAGCTTCTCTGGGCAGCCTGTGCCAGGGCCTGCCCACCCTCAGAGGGAACAAGTTCTTCCCAATATCCAATCTAAATCCATCCTCTGCCAGTTTGAAGCCGTTCCCCATTGTCTTGTCCCTCTATCCCTTGTCCCAATCACTCTTCAGCTCTCCTGGAGCCCCTTTAGGCACTGAAAGGGGCTCTAAAGTCTCCCTGAAGCCTTTTCTCCTCCCAGCAGAGAATTCCAGCTCTGATAGCCCATCTTCACAGGAGAGAAATATTTTCTATACTTTTCTATACTTGTATATATATATATATACACATCCACACACACATATATATATTTAGATGTAATTTTTCTATATATTTTTCTATAGATATAATTTATATAAAAATAATTTGTCTATATAGATAAGTATATATAGTTTGCATATATATAGAATATGTATATTTTATATACACAGTATTTTTCTATACTTGTTTTCCATTAAAGCTTTGTACCAGCAGCCACCGCCCCTCTGGGGTAGGATTAGATTCATATTTGTCTGAGCCTTTGCCAACAAGTTTCAAAATGCCTCTTGGAGGGCTGGAGCCCCAGCCCAGCTCAGCAGTGCCTTCCCACTCCGTGAGAGCAAACCCTGAAGATGCTGCTCCCGTGGAGGCAGCAGGGCCATCAGAAGAGCTGGCTGCCTGCTCCTGCTGTTGCTTTCCAGAGCCAGGCACGAGTACTTATTTCAAAAGGAATGCCGAAGGGCAGTCCTTAAGAAAATAAACAATCCACTCCAAACCTGAAAGGAAAGGCTGCGTCCTCTGGAACAAACTCAATACTGGAGAACAGGGTGAAAAAGTAGCATCACCCTCAGGCTCAGCTTTGTTTTATCAAAGCTTTTTGTTGTAGGGGATTATTTTAGTGTTTCTGGGGTTTCTTTCTCGCCTTTTTTTTTTTTTTTTTTTGTCCCACTAGTAAGCTATCACTTTCTTTTCTCATGCCTGCAAATCCTACCTTAGAGCAGCAGTGTTCCTGGGCAGAGGGCAAAAGAGAGGGAAACAGTGAGGATTATATTTGCACTTTCCATCTTGGCCTTTTACATTTCTGCTCCCTCATCAAGGCACATTTAATTCCCAAAGCTCATTTCTTCTAAAAACAAGCTCACGCACTCTCAAGAGCATTGCACTGTGCTGGTCCCAAAAATCCCAGCTCCCAGCTGTGCCTGCAGCCCCTGTGCTGGTGCGAGGTGGGCTGGCACTCTGGAGCACAACCAGCCTTTCCAGGGCTCTGCTCTGCATGTGGAGGCTCATGGACATCAGTCCAGCCATTCCTGAAGATGCCCTTTTATCTGTGAGGCTGACATCACATCAGTTCTGTTCCTGGCACGGGGGTTGTCACAAAAATCACATTTAAATTTCCACGTGTTCCCCAGCCCCTGGATTAGCCGGATATTCTTGAGTTTTGCCCTTTTCAGCATTGTGTGCTTTGATAGGCTCGTTCACCTCCTCCTCTACCCCCAAAGTCCCACTAATCTCTGGGGAAAGGGATGCAATCTAGCCAATAAAAATAGGAAATACTGGAAAGGTCAAATCACACTATTAAAATAAATTACCATAATTCAGAGTGTAAATCAGCCATTAAAATGATGATATGTTGCAAGACAGAGAGTGACATTGGACCTAAAAATGGCACAACGTTAATGCAGTCTGAGGTCAAAGATCTGACTGGGAAATGGTAAACATTTTATAACTGCACCCTCATCCCTATAATCGTGTGATGTTCTGAGACTGTCACATCAGGGATTACTGAAGGATGGAGCAGCACACTGAGCTATGATTTATTTCCATACTAAAGACTTCCAAGCCAACAAGTGGGGGCAATTGAAAACAGAGATACCAGCAGCACCAGATAACCTTTAAATGGTTACCTCAAGCCTTCAACAGCTCACTGATTGGAGAGGGTGACATTTATGCTGCTTGATGTGATATAGCATCTTCTAAACCTCTCCCTGTGGCTGGGGCAGGGGACACTTAATGCAGTAATAATGGCATTTACAGGGATGGTAGGAAGGTCCTCCTGTACAGGGGGCTGGGGCTCTGTGAGGGTTCATCCCTTCCCCCCACCCCCCTCAGCCCACAGTATGACCTCAGAAATGCTCATTGGGCCTTGGCCTTGATGAACAGCACCTGGACTGAGCTCCTCTTTTGCTGATCAGAAACACTGGCTGCCCCCAGGAACTGGTGCTGCCTACAGGGTTCCTGGTTTTTAATACTTCAGCCTTGCAGACTTAACCCCACAAACAGGGGTGCTGAGTGAGACCCTTTGAGCTCTCCTGGGCTGTGACAGCGACCTTCGAGTGGGGCCTCTCAGAGCTCATGAAGTCTCAGGTTTGCTCTGTTTGGAGGATCCTGCTGAGCAACGATGATGGAGCCTGGGCTGATCCCCCCACTCCTCCAACCTTCACCCGCTGAGAAGGGGCAAAGGCACCCATGGGAGTCCTTCCCTGACCTCGAGGGGCATTTTCCACAGGTACCTTGTACAGACTCTTGAGGTCTGTGCAAGTGTGAACATGGCACAGCAAATGTACATGAATATTGCTCTGCTGGACTCTTAAGTAGTTTAGATTTGTAAATCAGGTCTGTGAGTTACTGTTGCACTACAGTAAATTCTACATGAATCCTTTGTTAGGTTGTTTAACTTAATCTATCGATTAAGTGCTTTTAAATTTAGGCACTGTTAAACCTTTAGGCCTAAACTGAATATTGTGCCTCAGTGGAAGGCTCTCCCTTACTCTTTTTTTCTCTGACCTTAACTATCCTTGCCCTTTACTCCACTCCTCATCCCCACCCCCAGGCTGCACGTACATAATTTTTGGGCAGATTCTGGTTTTGTATTGATGAATTTTAGATTTTAGTTTGCTTTTTCTCCGTGCTTTATCTAATAAGTGAGTGAACCCTGCCAATGAACTTTGTTGTGCTTTCATTTTTATATCAAATCTGCTTTTGTTGATATTGTTGCCAGTGATTCTTTAAGCAAACTTAAAACACTGATTTGTGACAGGCTCACGCCATGCTTCCTCCTCAGGTATCTTGAGTAACTTTGGATACTTCAGGAATTAGAGATAAGGATCCTGCCCTTTGTTTTAGTTATTTAGATATGGTGTGGTGGTCCTTTATTAGTTAGAGTTTCAAATGGAGTAATACTAAAGCTGGGCTGGGGGGAAAAAAAAGGTGCCAAGAACAAAGGAGAAGGGTAAATTACTGCCCTCCTGGCACTGGCAGAGATATTCCCACCTGGCCTGCTGGGCTCATTGCCATGTTACAGACAGTCTGCTGACCTCCCTCAAGCACCTCTTGGCTATCTTTGCACAGTGAAATACAGACAAGTGCAAAGCAGGGATGAGCTCTGAGAGAGCCTCCATCTCTACAAGCTGGAGCATTTGGTACAATCTCATGAGAACACCAGTTACGTGTACAAGTCCAACCTTCTCCAGTCATTCATGTGTTTCCATAGCTTCCCAAAGTGCTGGCTAGCCCTTAACAAGCCCATGAACATTGATGAAGATGCCCCAGGGCTCAGCAGTGAAAGTTCACTCACATTTCCTGTCTCCAGCTCCGGTCTCCAACCCAGAGGATCCCTGCAGCAGGGTGTGCTGTGGCCAGGGATGTGCTGATCCCTTCAGGTTCTTGGATGATCCATTTGCTCCCCTTGTGCTCTGGCAGAGTCCTCAGGTGTGAGAGGACACCAGTTCAGTCTTGTCCTTTATCAAACCTGTCAGACGAACTTTTGAGCCTGAAAGTTGTTTTTTTTTTTCCAACTGTCCCAGGGGGGCAGGTTCCCCAGTCCCAGGGATAAGGGGTGGGGACACCTCCCCACCTTTGAGTGGCTCCTGGGAAGAATCCACTGTGGTTCCTCTGCATTCCCCCAGTGCTCATGTCTGCAGCCCTTGCCAAGGAGCCCCCAAGGAGCAGAGAAGCCACATCCCACCTGGAGACTGCGCAGCCTGGGGGTGTCAAGAGGAAGATCTGCTCCAAAAGGAGCTTTCTCCATCATGCCATCTTTCTGACTTCTTTGATAAACCCAAGATATAAGTGGGAAACAGCAGGGATGACTGTTCTGCTCTTCTTACCAAGGGACAGTAACTGCTGGTAGCAAAAATTCTCCTGGCCCTCTCCCTTCTGATTAGTAACATGGGGGTGGGAAGAGGAAAAAAATGAAGTGGCTAATTTTCCACAGCAGCAGCCAGCAAGGATTTTAATCTACAAGTCACTCAGCTGCAGAAACCTCCTGTTCTGAAAGGATTTTCCATCTCTTAAAATTTTCTGTATCCCAGTAAAGCTCTCTCATTTCACACAGATTAAGAGTTAATTCAGGTCAAATAAGGATTAATTAGTCTGTGTAAACCAGCCCCAGACACTGATGCGCAGGAGATCTTTTTTAAATTAGTTGCTGTTACTGTAAGTCTGTATCTTCTGATGGCAAGACCTCTGGTGTATTATAAATTTGCAATCAGGTACCCCATGGGATGTGAGATGAGGGAAAATGTCAGTCTTAACAGTGTTTAAATCCCTCCTGCTGCTGAACTGCAGCCTCTTTCAAATTAGGTCCTGTTGGCAAAATCAGATAAGGAGATGGAAATAAATGATGTGAACAAAGGTCATCAAAGAGTATCATTTAAATTGTTATTGACTGTGGGCACAAAAAAAAAAAAAAAGCACAGCATGAAAACATACTTAATAAGAGGAGATAATAGGACCATGGAGACAGGTCTTTTTGATTCAGAGGAAAAACATCAAACAGTTGGGGTGTTTGTGTATGCTTTTTCATCTAGTTTACAGGTAAGGGGGAGATTAATAGAGAATACATTGCACAGACCAGGCCAAATCACTTTGATATGCCGTATGCACTAAGATCAGAGATTATTTGTTCAGACTGTATAGCAGGAGAAGAGATCAAACCTGTTGCTATTGGAGGGACTTCCAGGATCTCACGGTAATCTAAAAATATTTAAGAGAGTTGCCAAAAACTCCAAGTGAAAAAAAACACTATTTTTGAGGGTCAAAGCACGAGAAAACCTTTCAGATAAAGGCTCCTCCACCATTATATGTTGAATTCCAAGTCACACAGGGATAAAAGATAAGCAGGGAAATACATATGGCCCATTCATTGCTCCTTAAGATTTAGGGAGCAAAGAATCAGCTTGTCCACATCTCTCTGTGAGCTGATTCCACAGGTGGGCTGAAGGGGGGGTGGAATTTAAAAAACTGAACTAAAAGATTTAGAGATTATTGGATTTTTTAACCCCCAAGCTCAGAGGAAACACATTGATCTGACCAAGGCAGGAGCTGATCCAAGCCATGACATACCAAGCCAACAGGAAGCTGGACTCAAGATCCTTGTGGGTCCCTTCCAACTCAGGATATTCCATGATTATATGAACAGTGCTTTCTTTCTCTCTCCCCCCTTCCCCATGCTCTTGCAAAAGTGACATTCTACACTCCTAAACTCTTCGGAGAAAACCTATGTAAACATTGCTTCAGGTTCCTCATTGTGGCCTTTCTTAATGGGGCTTATAAAAAGGAGGGAGAGGGACTTCTGGGGACTACATGGACAGACAGAGATAGAACAAAGCTAATGGTTTTAAACTGCCAGAGGGCAGGGTTTGATTAGATATTAGGAAGAAATCCTTCCCTGTGAGGGTGGTGAGGCCCTGGCACAGGTTGCCCAGAGAAGCTGTGGATGCCCCATCCCTGGAAGTTTCCAAGGCAAGGTTGGAGCAACCTGGGATAGTGGGAGGAGTCCCTGCCCATGGCAGGGGGTTGGAACAAGATGAGCTTAAGGTCCCAAACCATTCTGTGATTGTATGCTTCTATGACATTTTGGGAAAGCTTGTGGGACTTTTCCTCTCCTTTACTGAGAGTGGTGTCCAGTAGCCATGATATGAGTGATAAAAGGGACTGGGGTACCTTGGTAGTTGTGCTAAGGGAGCACAGATTATGATTGGGCCTTTTCTGGGATTGCTCATCCTTGCTCTGAGTCATAAGGAGAGCTCTGCTGTCCCAAGGAGGAGCAAACTGCTTTTCCCCACGGTTAAGCAGGGTCAGGTCAGGTGTCCAAATTTGCTCTTCAGTCAACACACACCAGTGGACACATAACGGCCCAAGGTTTCCCCCAGTCCATTTTTCACTCAGGAAGATGTCACCAGAAGTGTAAAGGCAGCAATTAAAAGAAAAGATCCTTCAGAATAAAGTCCTGCTGGGGAGAATAGCTGGCTTACTGGTCTGGCTGCTAATGCACCACTGAAATCACTCAGTGCTGCTGGGGGTACAGCCCCTAGAAAAGGCAAGAATTGCCATCCAAGCCAGGAATTTGTAATGTTCCTCCAGACCTCTCCTCTCTTTCCCAGAGTGGGTAAGGCATTTTTTTCCACAGTCTGTCTGCAAATACTTGCACTTACCCTGGAAATAGACCCAACCTAAGAGATGTGCTGGGTGCTTGAGAGACCTTCTACTCTGGTCATGACAGGACTCCAGGTGCAAATGCCTTTGTAACATGGATGCACACATAGCCCTGAATGTACCAAAAGGAGGCAGGGCCCATTTGTCCTGCTAAGAGAAGACTGTGGAAGAAACAGGATTTGAATAGTGCATTTCTAAATGACACATAAGCTGCAAAAAGACCACCATAAGACAGGCACACTCATCTCCTGGATTGGACTCAGCTTGATGCAGCTCAGCCCTGTTGAGTCCCATCATTATGTCTGACAGTATTAATCTGAGGCTGCAGAGGCCTTGATCAGATGCACAGCTCCTGAACCACCAGGGAGCCAGGCTTGCAAGAAGCTGTGATCTGAGATGCCACTTGAGCAGCACCTCAGCAGCTTTTTCTTACAGAGGTTGTAGAAAGGTGGCACTTCCTTTTATTTTATCTACAAAGACAATGGGCAAAGTGTTTGGCTTCTCAAAGGCTAACCTGGATGATGACAAAAGCTTGTGACATGGGAGCTTGTTATTCAGAAAGACTGCATAAAAGCCTTTTCATCTTGAAAAATGAAGAGTACTGCTGCTCTGCAGCAGAATGAGACCCTCCTGCCAGGCAGTAGCTGTGGATGGTTCTGCCTGAACAGATTGCAACAAAGATGAACACACTGGATTGGAAAAGCTCTTTTCCTGAGGTGTCTGTGGCCAAACACCAGACTTTGCTTGAGGAGAGGCAGGTTCATGTTCTGTCTCTGGTCACCAATAGACAGACAAGACTCTCCTTTCTGCCCTGGGATGCTATTCCAGAAACAGAGGAGGATTAAGGCATGCATTTTACAGCCAGGTATGTCACAATAACCCAGTGCTGGCAGGGAGGAAGATGCATGCACTGGTCACATATTAGTAAGTGATTTGGAAGCCACTTCTCATGCAGCAAGTCCTACCACCTAACAGAGCTCCACAGAGAGGAGCACCAGGAGCCACAGCCACGTCCCATCAGAATTTAACCCCCTGAAACCCCTTTATTTGTAAAATGAGGGAATGCTTCCTTTTCCTGTTGAGTTTACAGGGATTTTAAACCTTTCCCTGTGGGTCTCCCTCCTAAACATGCACACGGCTCCTGTCACTGCAAGCTGCATTCGAGGACCTCCAGGCTACAGCACAACACAGACAGCAGGAAAGACACTGTGCCTGGAGCATGAAAAAACCTTGAGCTGGAAAGAGAGAGAGAGAGAGGTTACAAAGGAGACGTGAAGTTGTTTTCTTGCCCTTCAGGGCCATGTCTACATGAGCCAATTTAATACCTATTACTAGAAGTATTAGCGCAGACAAGGCTTAGGTATCTCCATGGAGCCAAATTACATCCCTGAGCTGGCATTTCTTTTTCCATCCTCCAGCTGTAATGCCTGAATCATGCACTCATCGAGGGGAATACATCCTTTTCCATCGTCCCAGCCTCCTGAGGGTTTTAAAGCCCTGATGCCTGCCAAAGTAAACTGTCTGTGGCTGCCATGCAGCCAAGTGTCAGGAAATGTTGACTCATCCCTTGCACCAGGGCCATGCTGATAACACTGTGGGTGGCAGGGCTGGGAAGGGACAGAGGCTTCCTGGTGTCTGAGCAGTTCAACAGGCAGAGGGAGGAGCCCCCAGCTGAGCCACTGATGGGTATCCAGCTCCCAGGTGCCACAGCACCCCCAGGATAGGGCAGGGGGATTTTTAAAGCCTGTCTGTTAGTTTTAATTCCAGCAGAAACTACAGGTACTCTTGGATGTGCCTTTGTCACACCAGTCCACTCAGACGGCCAGATACGGTGAGGAAGGATGGGCCACACGTCCCAGTGTTTCCCCAGCTATCCTCCCTGTGGATCCTGGATCCAGTGTTTCCCCAGCTATCCTCCCTGTGGATCCTGGATCCTGGATCCAGTGTTTCCCCAGCTATCCTCTCTGTGGATCCTGGATCCAGTGTTTCCCCAGCTATCCTCCCTGTGGATCCTGGATCCTGGATCCAGTGTTTCCCCAGCTATCCTCCCTGTGGATCCTGGATCCAGTGTTTCCCCAGCTATCCTCCCTGTGGATCCTGGATCCTGGATCCAGTGTTTCCCCAGCTATCCTCCCTGTGGATCCTGGATCCAGTGTTTCCCCAGCTATCCTCCCTGTGGATCCTGGATCCTGGATCCAGTGTTTCCCCAGCTATCCTCCCTGTGGATCCTGGATCCAGTGTTTCCCCAGCTATCCTCCCTGTGGATCCTGGATCCTGGATCCAGTGTTTCCCCAGCTATCCTCCCTGTGGATCCTGGATCCAGTGTTTCCCCAGCTATCCTCTCTGTGGATCCTGGATCCTGGATCCAGTGTTTCCCCAGCTATCCTCCCTGTGGATCCTGGATCCAGTGTTTCCCCAGCTATCCTCTCTGTGGATCGTGGGTCCTTCTGCAGACAGCTGGAATATTTTGTCTGCACAGAGGATATCAGAGTAGAGAGTTCAGCACTCCTGAAACATGGGGCAAAGAGCTTAAAGTACTGACCAGGGGCTGCTTAAGAGCAGTCAGCAGGAAGCATTTGGCTCAGGGCCTGGGTTGAATTTAGCCTGTCTGAGCCACGGCTGTGCCCGTAGCTCACTGCCAGCAGCTCCCATGGGAGCTCCTGGGAACAGCCCAGGATCAGCCCAGTCCTCTCTGCACAGGGCAGGACTGCTGTGCCAACAGCATGACAAGGTGGAAGGTACAAACTTGCTCAGGGATGGAAGGTACAAAGTGGCTGCTTGCTGCTACATGGAAACCACTCTCCTGGAGCCCCATAGGTCACCTCCAGACTTCTAAAAAATGTTTTTAATGACTCATATCGTGTCCTTCAGATGAGGCGTTAAACCAGGCTCCCCGGAGGGTATCCAGGTGGGAGTTTAGGCTGCACAACACTTTTTCAAAAGCAAAAAGGATGCAGCAGAACTGGAGCAGAGTCAGAGGCACCATCTCACTCTCTCTATCAAGCTGAAGCAGCACACTGTGCCTGAACTGCTGCTGACACCATGGGACACACAGCTCCCTGCTTGGTCCCTGAGCACAGACAGCTCATGCAAAGGTAAAGTGTGTCGTATTCATGAGAGGCTTCCTCAGGAGACACGGTCCTCTCCTTATTCCCAGGTTGTTTTATCTTCTGTGGCATTGTGCAGGCACAGGGACATTTGAGAAATGCAACAAATCTCCCTCAGCTGAACACAGCCGTGTTTGAATAAAGGCTATCTGAATAAACCAGGAATTTGCACTGCAGGAGACACCATTTCATTTCTGAGGAGATACGCTGGGTCTGTGAGCACTGGGTATTATTCAAGCACTTAAAACAGACGCCCCCAAAGCAAAAGAAAGACTGTAGGTGCCATTCATTCAGCAGGCAACATCAGCACTTGCCCCTCCTCCACTCCCCGGCAGCATGGAGCCAGAGCAAATAACAGCAATAATACAAGGCTGTAAACTCTGGAAGAAAGCAGACATCTGTTGCCCATCAGATATTACACCTTGGTGACCATGCAGCTCAGTAAGTATGAAAGAGATTACTTATACTTTGACAGCATGGCTGCAGCACATAAATAGGGAGCTTTGTACAGCAGCCTGAAAGGAAGAGCTACAAACAGCAGGAGAAACCACCATTTCACCTGCGAGGATGTGTCCGTGTTGCTCCTATTGTTGCTGTGAGATAGTCATGGCAGAACAGCTGCAGGCTGATGAAGAGCATATGGACCATCTTAGGTAGCCTTGATTTCACCTGGGTGCCATTAATCAGCATCTGCTGCAGTGCTGGGGGCAGCCCAACCTCCCATGGGCTGCACACAAAGTCCTTGGAGATGGTTGTATCTTCAGCATCCAGTGACAAGACAAACATTATGTTGACCTGTCCAGCTGCCTACTAGACTTACTTATGCTCAGCTTGCTTTCCTCTTGTTCACCTCTCTTAGTGTCCAAAGACTGCAAACAGGAATCACATCTAGGCAGAACAAAATACCTCCCCTTGAAGTATTAAGCACAAGTCCCCAGTTAATTTTCTATTGTGGCAGCAGAAGGGGCTCACAAAACAGTGAGCAAAACCAGGCAAGGAGAAGGCCCAAATGTTGGGAAACCTTTTAGGACTGACAGTTAATGGTGATGAAGAATCTAAGTGAAAACTGTGGAAGCCAGAAGTTTTTCTCATTTCTGATACAAAAGCAATGAAGTTTTCACTGGAGCTGGGGTGAGGAATAGAAAACCCAATAATTCATGGTATCACATTATTCCATTTTTGTGTCTTCTTCTGAAGTAGCTGGGGATTGCAAGTCTGCAAGAGAAAAACGTGGAGTAGAAACCTGATCCAGCAACGTCTATGTTTTTATGCAAGTTTAAACAGAGGCCCCAAGTTCAAAAGTCTCATCCCACTGTCCAAACTCTCTGAAATAAGTCTTAAATGATGCACAAATAAGACACGTTTCACATCTCATTTTTCTTCCCCCAGTCTGCTCTCAGGAGGAGACAGATGTAAACCAACTCCTGTAATTCCAGCCAAGCCTTTGCTCTTTTGGAGGCACAGCAACAGGGACTTAACCCCCACTCTGTCTTCTGGAAAGGAGATTTTGGACAGCACCTTCTGGCAGATGGTATCACCCTCACACCTGATTGTCTTTGCTGAAGCTGGAACACAAGGACAGGGCTTGGAGGGGAGGTTTGGGTGCCCAGGTCCCTTTTTTTTGGTGTCAGCTCTGTCAGATCCAGCAGATGCAATGCAGAAGACACAAGGAAATACACGTGTGGAAATCAGGCTTCTGGTCCAGCCAAGTCTGAATTATGGGTTGCTGACATGAGCCCTGGATCATGCAACATTGATGCTCAAGCATCTACCTTGAAAGAAATGGAATAATGGAGGTGTTATTCTCCCTGTTTTATAGCAAAGCTTCTCAGTCTAAAGGTTTTCTCTTCTCTGCATCATCCTACCCAGAGCCCTGCAAACCTGGACCTGTGTTTCTCTGGGTCCTTCAGCAGCTAATTGTCTAAAAAGATTACAATTGTGACCTGCAACTGAAACCTTTTCATAGGCATTAGGGGAGTATTAAATGGGAAAATCTAAAACTAAATTATAGTTTCTCACTGCAAGTGTTTTCAAAAAAAAAAAAAAAAAAGTATGTCTGCTTTTAATTAAATAGAAAAATAAAAAGTCCCACAGTTGACTATGGCCTCCCTCCTTTCTGCCCACAGGCAGGCTCGGGCCAAACCCTCACTGGGAACAGAGCAACAGAACTCCACTGAACTGGTGCATTTACACTGATGGGCTCTGGCAGAGGATCTGGCCCAGCCATCACCTGGACAAGCTTGAAAAATCTCTGCAGAAGATCCCCTGTCTCTCCCTTTCCAGGCAGCTCGGGTTCCTGTTGAGCATCTCACACCTCTCTGCCGGGAATGTGTGATTTATTTGGCAGCTGGGCTTTCCCTCCCGGGGAGCTTCCTAATAGATCCGTGAAAGCAAAGGTTACGTGGAGGCAGCTCCAAGGATGAAGTCATTGGCTCTGCTCTGAGACCAGAGATTTTAGCCAAGCCTGATGGTTTCAATAAAGGGGAGCTCGTGAGTTTGCTGTTTGCCCAGGCAGGATGAGGTTGTGCTGCAGTGCTGGGTGAGGCTGAGGAGGGAGGGGAGCAGCCCCTGCACAGCCTGGCAGGCACAGCAGCTGCCTGGAGGGACAAGGCCTTCCCTGAGCTGTCTGCAATGCGTGTCAGGCTTGATTACTCCAGGGATTTAAGGTACCAAAGCCATCTCTAACCCCTCCTGTGGGCAGGCAGCCCAGTCAGTCCCGTGCCCAGGCCTGGCACGTGGCTCTGCCCACACTGCCAGTACCACTGCTCACCTGAGCTGGGGCTGGCACGAGGTGGGCAACAAGAGTTACCCCTCCTCTGTCTGCATCTGCCTCACCAGCAGCATCCAGGCCTGAGTACTCAAGTTTTGAGTATGCTGCCTTTGGAAAAACAATTCCAAATAATCATTATCAGTCAATCTTACTGATTACCTGTAACTATAGTTGTTCATAAAGATTGATCAGAGCTGAGGATTAGATAAGATGTTAGGAAGAAATTCTTTATTGTGAGGGTGGCATAGGTTGCCCAGAGAAGCTGTGGTTGCCCCATCCCTGGGAGTGTCCAAGGACAGATTGGATGGGGCTTGGAGAAACCTGGGACAGTGGAAGGTGTCCCTGCTCATGGCAGAGGGGTGGAACTAAATAATATTAAAGGTCTCTTCCAGCCCAACCCATTCTATGATTCTGTGAGTATAATTGCACAAGGGAAGAGCTTTCCTAAAGCTGAAATGCATATATATAATACCCTGCTGTATAATAGATAGATATGTGCAGATGCACAGCTGGGAACACAGTGGGCATAAAGCAATGCAATACATTCTCTTTTTGACCTTCTCACCAACCCCCTGCCTACTAATCCATATCCCTCAAGATGTATTCCCAAATCCAAATTCTCTGAACAATTTCCAGCAGCTCCTATTGGGGATGAGGGGAAAAGAACTAACATAAAATGTTCCTCTGTCTCAAGAAAAGATACATCCATAGCCAAGACTACATTGGCTTGAGGGTCTCACAGGCAATTCTCAGGCCACATCTTTTTTCATCTTAATTGAGCATTTGCTTTTAATTTTGGAAGGCTCTGAGTTAATGCACTTTGCATTTTTTTTTGTATTTGTATATAATTACATGCTGTTAGAGTAATTTAGGCCAGATCCACATCCAGTGAAACGTGTGTGAATATTTCCAGCAAGTTCAGTCAGAAAAGAACATTCTAGCCCTTGCAGAACTGATTAAATAGTTAAAAATTCAATCTTGTAAATATTTTTGTGAATGAAAGTGGTTGGCTGTGACTCACAAGCGCTTGGAAAACCACAGGGCATTGGGGAAATGTCTGCAATTCACAACAGCGTCATGCAAGTCAGCATAAATTAGCGTTCATCCCAAATTTCATAGTCTGTTACTCGTTGCTCCCTCATTTAACACCCCGTGGAAATGCGAGTGATGCTGTAGGACTTCAGTGACCACTCACAGACCGTGCAAAACAGAACTGCAAACACTGAGCACTTGCAGCAGACACATCCCAAACTGCCCATGACACCAGCCAAAGTGCCTGAAGAATGATTGCAGCTGAAAACCCTGTCAGAAAAGGTTCCTGAGCAGTTCACTGAGAGAAAAACTGCCCATGAGCTCACTCCACCAGCAGTACCCAAACCCCTGAAGTCCTTAAGTTGCTGCCCTAGCTACAAAGCTGTGTCATTCCATGCCATTCCATTCCATAAGGATGCCACTCACCTTCTCATTTCTTTCACAAGGTTTTCAGAGAAGTAACAAATGTCCCTGATCTTCCTCACTTTGGAGGGCAGGAATAATCCTAACATGGTGTGTATATGAAGGCATAAGTATCTACATGATCTAAGATTGGCTCCCAGCCAGTCAAAAAAAATGAGCCATGATTAAATTTCACCCTGAGACCCACAGAACAAAGGAGCCTTTCAAAGGAAAGACACCAAGACAGTGAAAAATGCCAGGTCAAATTTTTTCCACCAGAGAAATCTAAATTTTGATCACATTCGGTATGACTGGTCCTCTTGATGACCCCGTAACAGGGATTATAGGCCTGTATTGTTCCCTCTGAGGAGGAGGTTGCCACAGCACCTCAACCATGCTCCAGCACTCACGGCTGGAGTATCCTCCAGCTTTTGAAAACAATCCTTAGAAGACACGTGAATATTTTTCCTGCAGCTCCCTCATTCCTGAGAGCACTCACTGAGCTCCAAGAGGCATTCTAAGGAATGGTTAATTAATAACAAAGCAGGAGACCAGCATCCCGTTATTCCTGTAAAGCTCACCCTCCCTGACACCTGGCTGTGAAACACAATAGCTGTGCTGTAACCCAAACAAGAAATATTTGCAATAATTATTTTGCCTGGAGTAGTTTTTCACCCATTACACCCGGACCACAGCCATCAAATCCAATTTATTCTCCAGGGAAACAAGTCAGTATTTGATACCCAAACACAGGCTCCTGGAAACTCCTCCCAGCCTGAGCAGGGCACTGCTCCCCTGCAAGGGCATGACACATCTTGGAGAGTGAAGAGATAACTATTTGAAAGCCTTTATAAAATACTAGAAGTACAAAATGAGGGGAATGCTGTCTTCCCTGGATGTGCTACAGAAGCAAGAAGCAAGCTCTGGGGAGCCTCCCAAAAGAGAAACCTGCCCCAGGCACCGCCTTAGCTTATTCCTGCTGTTTTATGAGAGATCACATCTTCTGTAGGGTCCTCTCTTGGCAGATCCAGAAGTTGCTGTGACCCCACACTCCCCCCAGCAGCTCTGAGCTCCTGTTGAAGGGCTCTGCCCCACATCCAGCTGTGCTGCACGAGGATGTGATGACAACACAGCTGGCTCCAGACACTGCTGGTGCTGCTCCACGGGGACCTTCCCCCTGACACTCAGAAGATAACCAGAGAGAGGCAAAACGGGGAATGAGAGACTGGGAATGACACCAGGCCACACAAGTTTCAGACAAGTTTAGGGATGAGTGGATTAACCCCTTCCCAGCCCAGCAGCTGTTCCCACTAGGCCTCGTGGGGAAGCTGGATGAAGAGACTTGGCTTGGGTTATACAGGCAGTCAGGACCTTTAATAAATGTATTAATAGGGATTTAATCTTAATTTAATCAAAACAAGCTATTTCAGAGAGGAATAAGGACATGGTTTCCTCTGCAACTTGAACTAATTGGTTTAACACATCACACCCTCAGTTAAACAGGTGCAGCATCATTTAGAAAATGCCACAATGTCAATCAGAAACTGAAGCTCTTTTTTTAAAGACCTCTTACTAGAGCTGGAGGGAGTAGACAAGCTTTTGGGGACAAAAGCTCTTCTGTTGTGTCCCAAATCTGAAATGGAAGCACTCTCGATATTCTTCACTCCTGGGCCCACGCTGACAACACAACAAGGACTGCACAAAAATTATGGAGGGTGATAAATATTTTGCATGTCACATCCCTCTACAAAGTGGGTAGAGTTTTGTGTAGACTGAAATGATTTTTTTAACAAATGAAATTATTAATATAATACATGACTTCCTTGATTTTTAAAATATTCTCCACTAATTTATGGGGAAAAACCTTGAAAACTTTCCTGGCATTTTTAGTAATTTCAGTTCTTACAGACCAGATGAATCTATTATTCAGAAAACCCAATGACTATCTCTTCCTGTTGTAATGACAGTAATTTTTAACAATGAAGACTTTCAGCTTTGAACTGAGAACACTGAACCTTGAGGAGTCCTTACCCACCCTTCCCACCACAGTTTGGATGAGATCTAAACAAAACCTGAAGCAGTAAACTCAGAGCCCTGTCCAGCCTGACCTTGCATATCTCCAGGGATGGGACATCCACCACCTCTCTGGGCAGGCTGTGCCTCTCCACACCCATTGTAAGAAACTTTTCCTACTTCCTCATTTAAATCTGCTAAAGGGAGGTAAAACCAAGTCATCAGATTTTGCAATTTGGCTGCAGGAGGAATCCCATCACTCAGCATCACCTCAGTCCATGCCTGGGCCAGGTTTCCAGCCTGCATCAGGTAAATGTGTCTCATTTTGGCAAGGCCCTGCCCCACACCAGCTAACAGCCTTCTCTGTGCACAGCCTGGTGCTTCCTGCAGTCATCAGAGGAGATCATGTCTTACATCAGGGCCTGAACCTCACTGTGACACCTTTATGCAGTTAAAATGTCTGCTCTTTATATTCACTCAGATAAAAATATATACTGTAAAGCAAAGAGGGGACTGATCTCATTACAGCCTCTCCAAAATGCAGTGTGAGGGGAGCACGTTACAGTGCCTGTGATTCCTTAGGAATTCATGATTTGAATGAATGGTGCATGATGGCAAATGATCTCACCCCTCTGGCATCTATGTTTGTTAGTGATCTCAGGAGCATTGCAGGTTCTTGCTATGGGAAACAGAGACATGGTTTGATCAACACCAACCTGCCACAGCCCCTGAGTCCTGCACTCAAAGGGTTGTGGTGAACAGCTCCTCAAAAAGTCAACAGGATGCTGGGCTGCATCAGTAAGGGCATCACTATTGACATAGAGGAGCCACTATCTCACTACTCAGTGGCTGCCAAGCCACACCTGGGATACTGGACTCAGTTTTGGTCCCCTCTCTGGAAAAAAGATGTGGACAGGCTGGAGAGGGTCCAGAAAAAACCCACAAAGATGATCCAAGGAAGAGAAAGCTGCCATATGAGGAAAGGGAGGAGCTGGGGTTGTTCAGCCTCGAGAAAAGGAGGGTGAGGGGAGGTCTTATCACCATGTCCCAGTACTGAAAGTGTGGCTTCAAAGAAGATGAAGATTCTGTTTTTACAAGGAGTCATATGGAAAATAACAGGGTAGTACAATGGGCAATGGGTACAAGATACTCCTGGGGAGGTTCCAGTTGGACACATAAGGAAAAATTTTCCCAATGAGAACAATCAGCCACTGAAATAGTCTCTTCAGAGAAGCAATTGGTTGCTTCTAAGATTTGGCTGGACAGGATGCTGGGCCATCTCATCTAGACTGTGCTTTTGCCAAGAAAGTTTGGACCAGAAGATCCCTGAGGTCCCTTCCAACCTGGGATTCTGTGAAGTCAAGGCAAGGTTTAGCATTTCCCAAAGCAAATGAGCCCTCTAAAAAACCACAAACCCCAGAAGGATGTATAAAAACATGGAGAACTGGACTGAGTGAAAGCAGTTTGCAGGACTGCATTGATTAAATATGGGGCAATGTGCCTGCTGGTTTAGCTCACAGGTCAAAGGGTGTATCAAAAGTCCTGCCTGTGGGGAGAAAAGTGGTGCCACCAGTTTCTTCCATGAGTGTGGTGCTGATGGAGCCTCCCCTGAGGGTTACAAACACAAGGTTTCTCTGCAGCATTTGCAAAAGAGTTACATGCCAGGTTGAAAGTCTTCACACATCTAACATTTCTTACTGTGTCTTCTACCGCTCTCATTCTGATTTTCATCTTCAACTCCTATGTAAACACCAGTTTAATCTGTAATATCTGTGCTGAAGCTCAATTGCTTTAAATTGGCTTCTATTTAGGGAGGTGTGGAGTGTTGCCCTGGTGTGCAGTGGCCCTTGGACAGGACAGGCACAAGGCTGGGCACCCAAATCCTGTTGGAATAATCTGTGCATCCCACTCCCACTCTCTCTCAGAGTGCACTTTATTGCAGAGCTGTGATGTGTGAGACAGGGCAGGTACAGGGTCTGTATCAAAATATCTGCAGTGGAGGAGCTGTGTGCACTACTAACACATTTACTTGTCATTATGAAGTGCAGCAGAGCAGATAAAACCATTACATATTTAAAAATTAGTTAATGCTAGGATGCAACGATTTGGGCATTTTTAATGCAGCTTTAAATTGGATCAATATTTTCCAGTTCATTTTACTGTAGATTTTTAACCCTGTTATTGCCCTGGAGCTCCGTGCTCTGAGCTGCAGGTGAGGCAGCAGACAGAGGGAACACTTCCACTGGGATGGGACCAGTTGTTGCAGGGAGTGCATCAGCTCCTAGAGACTCGCTCGGCACCATCTCTTTTATTCAAGAGAGCTTAATTGTCATCCAGGACATCTGGGACAATCTCTCAGGGGCTTGTGTTGACAGAACATTAACTAACACATGAAAGCTCTGGGATCCCATGACATGATCCATCACTGAGTAAAGACAAGTTGCCTGTATCACATAGGATGAATTCATTGAGGAGCCAAATCATTAGCATAGAAAGGTCATCTACTTGTCTGTCATTATCGTGTGAGGCAGATAGTCTATAATGTGTGCAGCAGTTCCCCATGGAGCAGCAATCAGCCTCTTGCTACACTATTTGATTGTTCTTTTTACAGCTGGAGAAGAGCCTTCTCATTGAAATCTGCAGCCGTAAACACCTGAAAGGAAATGTATAAGTCTTGCCTGCTTCTGTCATCTGTATATGAGCACGAACAACTTGGGATAAAAAAGTTCCTTGCACGAAATTTCTGCTCTCCACTAGACAGTCAGACTGAAAGATCTGAAATGGATTCAATATTGCTTGCAGCAAAGTAAGATTTCAATTTTAAATAGCAGAAGTCTGCACCCAAAACAAAAACTCCATCTTATTTTTCTCCCTGGCTATACCCAGAGCTCTGCCAGGTGCTTTAACCATGTGGCTTTAGGTATCCACCAACAAATGTCAACACTGCTGATTCCTCTGGCTCACCAGAAGGTCAGGTAAATCTTGCCAAGCCAGCACTAGCTGGACAATTCTCACCTCATCAGCCAACCTTCTGAATCTGCAAATAACATCAAGAAAATGCCCCCAAAGCAACATATTTTGGAACTGCACAAAAAAAAAAAAAATCAATCCTTTTCCTCCGTCAGCAGTGAGCATATGGTTTATGTCATTTCATTACAAACTTGGATATCATCCCATTTGACACTTGAAAAACACAAAACCATCCCAGCTATGAATATTGTTTTATCATGACTTGGGCTTTGGAGGTTTGTAGGCTCTCCACTCTTTTCCACAGTATTTGATTTCCAGTCATGCTCAAAACATGTCACCTCCTTTGCCTTGTGCATCTCCTGAGGGTGGCACCTGGTTTCTGGGCCAGAACACCTGTCCTCTCCTGCACTGAGTGCATGGCTGCCTCTCTGCAGCTAAGAGCAGAAAACTGGTGGCAAATTGTACATGGACAGGTAGGTCTGTAATGTGTCCTTGAAACGCAGAGCTTGTGGTCCTGCATGGCAGCTCTCTGTGAGGGCTGGTGGTCAGTCATGCATCACTCTCCTCAGTGACAGAGCCAGGATAATAAAGTTGCATATTTCAGCTGGTCTGAGGGTCAGGTTGAGAACTTGACCCTAAACACCAGTGATGCATGTCTGGAGTGTCAGTATTTCACAGACCTTGGAAGCTTTGTAATGGCAAACTGTCCCACCCGCCTTTGTGATAACCTTGCCAGCAATCAGATCTATAGCACCTCACAGTATATAATTTCAGAGGTTCCCATTCAGAAAAGAGGCACTGAAAATCCATAAAAATTGAAATATAGTGGAATTTGAACCAAGGTCACTCTAGCTTGAGAGATGACCTGCCGTGTTCAAAATTAGCCTCACCCAATGCGTGTACTGCTCAGCTTGCAAGTGATGCTCTGACCCCCCGGTATTCAGAGTGACAAAAAGAAAAATGTTTGCAAGAAGGGGTGGACTGGTGGCTACAAAGGGTGGAAGAAAGGTGTATGATTATTTCACCTATCCTCATGCATAAAACAGGACAGCAAACATTACTCTGAAATTCCTCTGGTGAGATCACACATCCTTCTCTGAGCTCACTTTACCTCTGAGAAGAGTCAGGATAAAATCCAGAAAAAAAACCCCAAACTTATGGACTTCAATAGGGCCAAATTTTCAAGGTGCCTTGAGGCATAGCAAAAAAAAAAAAAAAAAAAACAAAAAAAAACCACAAAAAAAACCAACCAACCAAACAAAACCACCAAAACAAAAACAAAAAACAAAAACACCCCCCCCCCCCAAACTATGTTTTTCTATGTTATAAGCATGACTGCATCCTTGTTCCTGCCTGGCAAACTAGTTGGTTGTGTGAGCTCCATTAATGTGCTATTGGCATTTTATGCAAGGAAAAGGTGACCTATTGCTTTGCCCATTAATAGATCTTCTACCTGGGGACGTTTCTATAAGCCAGATAAAAAGTTAGGCAGCTTTCTCTGTTCAGAGTCACACCAGCTGACCTCAGAGTGTCATTTTTCAAAGGATTTTGCAAACCTATTGCAGAACAGCTGTGTGATGCACTTCTATCAGTTTTGTCCTAATTGACATCGACTACAAACAGGCTCAGCCTAAGCTGGGGGAGGCTCCACACAAGGCTGGATGTGTGCAGGGACACTGGTTCCGGTTTTGCTGTGGTCAAGCTCTTGGGTAAAAGACAAGAGGTTTTTGTAAAATGAACAAAGGCAGCGCAGAGGGACATGGGAGTGATCAGCTGGAGATATCCACATCTAAAGGAAATCAAGGTGATTGGGTTTCTCAAAGCTGTCTTCAAAGGACAGAGCTAATGCTGCTTGAAAGTTTTCTAAAAATGCAAGTTCATCGAAATGGAAATTTTCTGCAGGAAAGTGTCCACTTCAACAAGGGTTGAGACTGAAAACACCCTGAAACATAAAGCCTGGTGGTGGCAAACCCTTCCAGCTTGATACCCCTGGAGCAGAGCAGCTGAAGTTAGTTTCCAAAGGATTTTCTGGATTCACCACGATTTTATATCATCAAAGGCAGCGTGCAGCCATGAAACAGAAGCTCGAATAGAGCTTTCATTTGCTCTGGCAGAAAAAATTTGAAATATTCTAAGACCCTGAGTCTGTGTTAATATTTTTAATTTCAACACACTTGGGTGCAATTCCTAATTCCTTTGCTGCCTGATCACCCCAGTCCCACGGACAGCACAGCAGCCATCCAGGTGGATGCTGCTGGTGCCAGGCTCTGCCGAAGCCCCCGTGGGACACCAGAATGAGGGGCTGGTGGGGGCTCAGCACCCCTCAGATCCCTGTGCTGGTGCCAGCGGCCCTGGGACACACAGCACAGCCAAGAGGTGCCTGAATCCCCTCAAGCTCTGCTTGTCTCAGGCAGGGCTGACAAGCAGTGACAAACAGGACAGTGCACTGGCTTGCGTTTGTCCAGTTTCCTTTGTATTAACAAAAGAGGAGGAAGAAGCCTAAGTAATGGACTATTTTTCTGCTTCATTTTGCTCCTGCCTTCTCTGCCCCCTGCAATCTGATTTTTTACACCTCATTTATGTGTTTTTATTCAGCTCATCTTTGTGTTTTCTTTTTTTCACACCTTTGGATCAGCTCTCTCCCCATGTCTGGCACCTGTGATTATATCCTTCAGCTTCACAATGCAGACTTGCAGAGCAGCATTTAATAACAGGGAGGATTTGACTGACTGGAGCTTTGATAATAGTGGTGGGAAAAGCACAATCACTGCCTTTTCGACAGTATACTTTGCACAGAAAGCATTCGACAGTGTCACAATCTGATAAAAAAAATTCCCAGGTTCTACCCATAATTATACCTTCTCTCCTTTACCTCTCCACCTTCTTTTCAAAACTAAGCTATTGTGGGTGACACCAGTCTCCAAGAAGGTGGGGGTGGTGGGACATAAACCTGGAGAGAAACAGAGAGGAGGAAAAGAGTTCAGTTCACCAGGATTTTGCTCAGCCTCTACCTGCCCACACTCCCACCTGTATTTTTTCGGCTGATACCTTGTTCTCAGCTCATGCCAGCTTGTCTGTGACGGGGTAAACTTTTAGGATGACAAAATATCACCTGACTGGTGGCATTTCTAAAAGAGGAAAGCCTGAAGGGCTTCCAAGAATTTAGAAACCCAGGTGAACTAAGAGGTTGCATGGTGTTCGATCATCAGCTCCACTCAGAGTCCTTGTTGGGAGGAGGAAGAGCGACTGCGGATGTCCAGCTCTTGCTATAAATAAGATGCATATGAGCTCTGATGTCCTGGGGCTTCTCAGGGTGATGGAACCCACAGCAGCTCTGAAAATCTACAAACAACAAGAAAATGCCCCCAAAGCAATATGAGGGGGGAGGGCCATGGCCCTAGAGCCATTCATGGTGCTTCTCAGCTTTGGCTGGACTTTGGGTTAGCCCTGTACCTTCACATGGCTTTAAACTCTCCTAAACAGTTTATAAAGCCAGGCTGGACTGCCCAAACCTCTCCAAGAGACCTCTGGCAGGCAGAGATCAAAACACATTCAGTGCCCCCAACACCACTGAGATGTCAGTGCTTTTGGAAACAGCTGTGGGCACAAGGAGGGGACAGAGCTGTGACCTTCCCCTCCCTCCTGGGGCACCCCCCCAAACAGCGCAGCGCCAGAAGATGAGACCTCTCAGCACTGATCTTCCCATTTAAGCCAGCTGGGAGTCTGGGGGCTGCTGTGAGTGAGGAGGATTTGAGGCACCCTCAGTGCTGCTGCAGGCAGTGACAGGCACTCGAGTCCCTGCTCTGCCATTTCCCATGCTGTGTCCACTCTCTGTCTCACTGAATTTCCAGTAAACCAGGACGTTGCATCCATCAGCTCTGGCAAAGGACCAGCACTGTGCAATGGTTTTTAAGAAGCATCTTTGGGAAGAGAGTCAAGTCCTAGCTGTCCCAGCTCGTGTGGACACGGCAGAGCTGATGTTAAACGGCCGGGGAAGCGAGAAGCTGAGCAAACATCCAGGAAGGATGCAGGTGAGGATGGGGGTTACCGGCATCAGCTTCTGCCTTAATACAGTAATGTGGAAAAAAAGCCGCTGTTGTGACGCTCTCAGGGCTGCCCTTTGGCAGCAGGTCCTGCCCTCGGGCTGTGATCAATGGGGTGCTAACAAGCCAGGTCAGACTGATGATGGTGGCTGTCACTGCGGGAGCTGCTGCAGGCAGGGCAGGCAGAGCCATCCCCAGTGCCCAGACAGCTGGAGCAGGAAAAACACCACATCCAGCATCACAGAATCACAGAATGGTTTGGGTTTGAAGAGATCTTAAAGATCATCTTGTTCTCACCCTCTGCCTTGAAGGCTCAGGGACACTTTCCACTATCCCAGGTTGCTCCAAGCCCCGTCCAACCTGGCCTTGGACACTTCCAGGGATGAGGCAGCCACAGCTTTTCTGGGTAACCTGTG
Organism: Pyrocephalus nanus; assembly: GCA_038380795.1. NCBI lineage: Eukaryota > Metazoa > Chordata > Aves > Passeriformes > Tyrannidae > Pyrocephalus > Pyrocephalus nanus. The sequence continues at coordinate 10,243,872 of CM076281.1, forward strand.
CCAGGGCCTCCCCAACCTTACAGGGAGCAATTTCTTTCTAATATCTAATATAAATCTCTCCTCTTGTAGTTTAAAACCCTTCCCCCTTGTCCTGTTACTATCTACCCTTGTAAAAAGTCACCCTCCCTGACTTTTTATGAGTCACTTTTAAGTACTGAAAGGACACACTGAGGTCTCCCTGGAGCTTTCTCTTCTGCAGGCTGAACACCCCCAGTTCTCCCAGCCTGTCTCCACAGCAGAGGGGCTCCAGCTCTTGGAACATCTTCATGGCCTCCTCTGGACCCATTCCAGCAGGTCTTGTGCTGAGGACCCCAGACCTGGATGCAGTTACACCCACCAGCTCAAGGATAGAGCCCTTCCGTCAGCTCAGCTGCATTCAGGGTCAGGGCCATGGCAAATACTAATCTGGCCTTGCAAGGGGATGTTATAAAATCCTCCTGGATTCTGATGCCAGAGTGCACTGCTGTAAAATGGGGATTTCTAAGGCACCAGCACAGCACAACCAACAAGGGGTTCAGCAGCACCTCCTTTCCCACACAGGGCAGGGGTTCTCACTGCTATTCCCTTCCATTCCCCAAACCAAAACACGTAATTTGTCATTGCATGAGGCATTTTTGGTAACTCTAAATTTTTTTCATTCACTCAAGAGAGAAAAAAAATGTTCATCCAAAGCATTATGTTTTGTTTAGCCAGTAAATTCAAAAGAAATCTGTATTTCACACTGCTTTAACAGGAGCTCTTGTTTTAAACAACTCAGTGAAAAAGGAAATACCTGCTCTTAAACTGTGAATAGCCTAAGTAGCACGATATCAGAGTAGTGAAACAAAAATTCAATTATTTACTTTTCCCCTCTGGGTGGGGATCAGCCCACCTTCCAGCGCAGTTGCTTTGGTTATAGCCCTAAATTAGCACCACAGCCATGCAAGGGACAAAGCTGCCAAGGAGCCAGCCAGACACTCGAGTGTGCAAAGACAAGAATATGAAATAACTCCATGATAATCACCCCTTTTGTCATACCACCGTGCTATTCATTTTGGGGGAATCATCATTTACACTTTATTACACAGGGCTCTGCCTTCCTCCATTAAAATCAATGGGAGCCGAGGACACAGCCCGTTTGGTTATGGCCTTCCAGGCAGCTCAGGCACTTCTGGGAATCAGGAGCAGAAGAATAATGCGTTTCAATAAGCAGCTTATCGACCAAGCAGGAGTTAAGTGAACCTGTGGTGTACTTCTCAAGTTTCTCTTGTCTCACATGATCATTGCTCTTCACTCCTGCTTTGCTTTTGTTCCGTGCACAATTGATCCCTGGGAAGGACTCGCCCCAGCCACAGCCCAGCACCAGGGGTGCACTGGGGTGATGGGACAGCGGTTTTCTCCCCTTGGTCCCACCACCTCCCTCCTCTCTAAACTGTGGGATTGCCAGCTGCTGCTCCAGTGACCAACTCATTGGATGGGGATCTCCAGATTTCTGATCAAAGCTGGGCTCACAACCTCCTTTTCAGAGAGGAGCAAGGAAGGAGGAGAGGTTGCACAAACTTCAGTACAAAGATTTCCCTTGAGAAGCACAGGAGCTTGGTTCCTCCTAACCCCTTCAAACAATTATAATACATGGTTCCTCCTAACCCCTTCAAACAATTATAATAGAGGCACTGCAAAGAAATCCAGGGAGGAAAAAAAGCAAAGTCAGATGCTGGTTATTTTTTTTTTCCCCAGGTCTGAAATGGAGAAGCCCAGCAAGAATCAGTCTGGTAAATCACAGTAAAGTCAGAATTGGGACATGACGGACTTTGTGTTTTCTATGTGGGGATGAACTGATCATCTCTCAGCTCTGGGTTGGCTGGATGCCCTGTAGCCATGGACCCAAGAACAGATCTGTGCTGCAGCACACAGAGCTCTGACCTCAGTGCCTCTCATCATCACAGGGATTCCCACAGACATCCCAAAGCAAAGGAAGGAAATCTTAGTACAGTTTATGCTCCAGTGTTACAGGGGAGACCCAGCACCAAGGCTGAAAGTCTGCAGGATCTGGGAGCTGTGTTAAACACCTACTCAGGTAACTGAGGCTACACTGCAGAACTGGCAGCTCCCAATCTCTGCTTGGTACCAGACAAGGCACACAGGGTTTTATTTCTTTAATGCAATTATCTGATGCATTTTACAACAGTTATGAACAATACAAGACATTCTCCAAGACAGTAAGCATCCACAGATTACAATCTGTGCCCTGCAGCTCCTCCGTGCTGTGTAAAACAGCATTAAAAGCATTATTTAAGCTCAAGCCAGGGACCATTTCATTGACCAAGACAACTAGAGGTGAAAGCATGTCGTGGGTTTCTCCTGTGCACAAAAGCTGCTCCTGTGCATGTGGTGTGCACAACATCTGCTGTGCAGGGCACCTGCTGTGGTGCAGGAGTGGGATGTGTGGGAAGATTTTAATTACTCACCATGGCAACCTACATTAATAGCTCTAATCCCCCATAATAAGCCGGGTTGGTCCTTCTCCCACATCCACAGAAATACCTCTAGGAAGGACATTCACGAGGGTAGATCTGCTCCTGGGCACCCAGTGCCAAAGTGCCAAGCCTCAGCATGAGTCCCCATGCAAAACAGGAACACATCCCTGGAAGTGTTCAAGGCCACATTGGATGAGAATTGGATCAACCAGGTCTAGTGGGAGGTGTCCCTGCCCCTGGCAGAGGGGGGGTGGAACTAGATGGTCTTTAAGGCCCCTTCAGACCCAAATCATTCTATGACTTTGAAAACCAGCCTACCCCTTTTGTGAGAGCTCTGGTCTGCCCCTCCATGCCAGATTTACGGGGATCCCACCATGTCCATCCTCAAATCCACAGAGCTTCGCATACTCTCGCACCTCCAGCAGCTGAAGCAAGCTCGTCTCGTTGTGCAGTGAACCAGATTGTAGCTGTTACAGGATGGTTTATCCTGAACTCATTGATCTTACCCCATTGATCCAAAGCCTGGATTAATTTGAAGCTAAACCTCTCCCATCAGTGTCAGGGAGATGGCCCTCCAGGAATCAATGGAGTTGAATTATTGTGCCCCTCCTCCCAGCAGACACCTCCGAGCCACACGTCTGCATCTCACCCTCCTGCTGAGCTGCCAGCTCTGCCCAGGGACACCTGTGAGAGTTCTGTGTGCTCTGCTGCCAAGTTACCAACTGCCCTTGAATTACAGACCCTGGGAAGCCCTTAGACAAAATGCAAATTCCCAAAGGAAAACAGCAAAGGAGTTGCCAAAGTGCACAACCGACCCTGCCAGAGGTGGATGCAGAAAGTTCTGCCAAATTCAGTACAGAGCTGCTAAAATCTACAAACCAAACCACAGAGAGGAGACAGGGATGCACCAGGCAATCACAGCTTTGGTGTTTTCACTTCTCCCTCACCTGTCTCTGAGTTCCTAAAGGTGATCTGAGCTTTGCCCACTGCCAGCACCACCACAGCCGTCTGTCTCTCATGTTCCACTCTGCACACACTGTAGTTACCCCCAGACCTCATAAGCCTCCTTGGGAACAGGTTGTAGGGCCATGAGCTCTGCAGCACCTCCTGCCACTGGCAGCTCAGCACCCACAGCACTGTTACTTGGCCGTGGCCAACAGCAGCAGCAGCTCAGGTTTGACACATCTCTGGTACCAACATTTCATATTTGTGTACTGAGCCTTTCCTGGTTTCTTTTACACAAAATCACAGAGGGCTGCAGAGCTGGAGGGACTCTGGAAATGACAGGAGCTACAGCAGTCAATGCAAGATGATCCAAGGCTCTCCTCATCCTTACTGAGATGGACTTCTTCAGCATTTGTCTCGAAGCAGCATCTGCACTTCCTCTCCCACCATGAACTGTCAGTTGCCTTTGGGAGACTCCCATGAGAAGCAACAACAGCAACACGTTTAGGGGACACAGCTGCCCACGGAACTCAGCATCCCCCACAGAGCCCACCAGGGAGGGGAAGAGGGGCCCACTTGTCTCATTATTCACTCCCATGTGCTGAGACTTTCATCTCACAGCTTCCCCAGCACGTGACTGAGCCCATTCCTCTGCAGGAGCACAGGCAGAGGGTGACACTAATTATACCAGAGGCAGATGTCTGATAAATAAACAACCTTGGGAGAATGATGTGGCAATCCAGCTGCAGCGTCCTCTGCCTCACCTTGTGGGCTCCGGGGAAGGCGAGTGGCTCATGGCACGAGCTTTGGGCACTGGGAAGGGCCAGGGAGGGGAGCAGCCCCCCTTACAGCAAGGAGCCTCTCATGCTCACCTCTGACTCCACATTTTGGGGAGGTGTTTTGGGTTTTTTTGAGTGACAAATCCACTGACACTAATAAAGCAACAGAGTAAGGCAAGGACCTGGCTCTTATTATCCTCACAGAAACGTTTTTTGCGAGTCCAGTGCTTTTTATGTGAAGATTTTAATCAATCTTCTCCAGTGCAGTCTCATGAGATGGGCTAATATACTTATTTTATGATAGAGATAACAGTAACACAGAGACTCAAGAAAATTCTTTATCAACATGCACGTAGAGACATGATGTTTGCTACAGATCAGCTTGAGGACTGGCAGTTCTGGGAGAAAGCAAAATTCACCTAGCCCAGATTCCTCAAAAGATGTGGATGCAATCCCCCCTCTGGTATTTTTGAACAAGACTTTGATCTCGTTTTGCAGGACCCTGACCATTTGAAACCTGGATGTTAGAACAATCTCCAAGCCCTTCCAGAGACACCCAGGTGATGCTGGCCTCAATAACCTCTCTCCAGAGCTCTCTCTGGCAGCACAGGCAGGAGCTGAGTGCTCTAGGAAACATTGCCTGGATTTGGGGGATTGTCCATGAGGACCTTTTACAAAGGTGAGGTAGGCAGGAACGACACCACCACAGTGAGGGTCACCCCTACCATGAGATAAAGGCTTTGCCCAGCAGACAGCCCTTAAAGCTTTCCCTTTCACCACAGAATGCCCCTTTCCCACAATCTTTTCCTGGGGAGATGCAAGACTCGAATCCCAAAGGCATAGATCTCCTGTGGGTGGGTCCTGCTCAGCCCTCCCTCCTCTGGGCTGCACATCCCGGGAGAGCTGGGCTGTCGGAAGCTACAGGTCACCAAATTATAAACCCAGGAAGAGCAGTGCTGCCTGCCTGCCAGGCCATGCAGAAAAACAGGGGTGAGGCTCAGCTGGCTCCTTTGCAGGAAGGAGGGGAAGGGGGGAAAAAAAAGAAAGAAAAGGAAAGAAAAAAAGAAAAGACCAATGTTACATTGTTTATAGATTACTCACTCCTATTTTAATTAAAAGTTTAAACAGAGCCATGAAACCTGATAATGGACACTTTAGCAGAGGGTAGCCACGTGGAACCAAACCTTGAAAACCATGAAAGACCTGATTTATACGAGAGGGCAATAAAACATCAGTGGAGAAAGAACAGCGGTGTCTGTGGGAGCAGACTGTCATCTCACCTTTGACCCTGTTTTATACTGGTGTGTTTCTTCTGGTTTTCATCTGGAGTTACTGGTTTAATTGGAACAAATGAGTCCTAAGACTTTGCTGTGGGAAGGGGATTGGCTTGGACACTGCTGAGCACCAGCCCCAGCAGAAAACGTGGTTTTGCTGTGGGCCAAGGACTTGAGCCAAATCCCAGCAGGTAACGAGCCTGAGATGGCCTCAGTAACACCAGGGATACTGAAAAGTGGGGGAGAAAACCCTACAGGAACTAAGTTTTGCTGATTTTGGACTGAATCACACCAGACATTTACACACTGAGCTTCATCCCGCTGTGAACTGGAAGATCCAGGTTATAAAACGGCTGAACAGGGGGAGTTTTAGGGAAATGGCAACTGCTCATAATTCCCACTGAGCTACAAGTCTGCTCTAACTCTCAAAGCAACTTCTTTACAGCTCAGCAGATGGGCAGGGGGCACAGGGGTGTGTGTGTGTTCTGCAAACGAGGCACAACCTCAGCTGTTTGGGTTTGACACACGTTGTGAACACTGCAATTGTACACATATCTGGCAATTGAAGGACATACTCCAGAGAAGAAGAGGTACAGATATTTAGCCAGACCTGTAAGCCAAGACTGAGAAAGAGCCAGCTCTTTCTCTGACACCCCACTGAGCTGCCTTGGGTCCATGGCCCACAAAATTCAGCTTGGTAGATCCCAAGGTAGCAATAAGTTGGGCTCATGTCATTTAAGGGGGCAGTTACACACTCAGATGTCATTTAAAGCAAAAGAAACTCCTCGGGACCTCAGAAACTTCAAATGTGGCAACTCGCAGAAACTCCAGGCATGGCAAGCAGCACCAAGGCACTTGCTCCATTTCAACAGATAATTTCTATTTCTCCCCCTTTTGCTTTGGTTTAAAGACAGAGTGATGCAGCAGCTGAGGAAGTGTGAAAAAGCATAAGAGCAGGCAACTGCCTGGTTCAGTGTAGGCTGATTTAATGCTAAGACACAGTTTGAACATAATTGTAACTGCAGGGAACAGCAACAAAGATGAAAATTCACTGTCAGGTGAGATGGGGACCTGAAAAAGACACATGGCCAAACTGTAACATGTATTCAGGGAATGCTATCACACTGTGACTCCTGCAAAGTCAGCAGAGTTAAAGTTCAAATTTGTCTACGTCATCTTAAATACGGGGCAGATCACAGCTCGAGGAATTTGGCCATGTTAAGCTCCAAAATGCAGGAAAGGGATGTATTCTGCTGAACCCATGCTGATGTTGAACAGGCTCACCACAATCCAGTTCTGAATCCCTTCCCTGTGGTCCTGCTGAGATGCTGCTGAGCATCTGTGAGCACTCAGGACTCTACAGAGGAAGGGAGAAAGGTGGTTTGGGTGGGTTGGTTATTTTGGTGTGTATTTTAATCGTTAATTTTAAAAGCCATAAGAAATTCCAATGAAAAGATATTCTTTCTTGGTTCTTCCCTAAAGTTATGGCACTTTGCAGAGTAATGAGAATTGAGAAGTTTCATGGATAGAGGCAAAAAAGGTTTCTATCTTTATAAATATTCCATGTTGGAGCTGGAAATCCCAAAGAAGATTCTCTAAGATAAACTTTAATGGAAAGTATTTTTCACTGAAATACAGAAGAGAGAAAAAGCCAGACTGTTTCCAATGGGATGTGGGAACCAGAGTACAGCACAACAAGGTTTTTTTTTCCCTGGTTTCACAGGATATAGCAAAGCCCCAGGCTCTGGCATTTGGGAAGAAATCAGTGGTTTGGTCCTGCCTCTCTTTGGGGTTGCTGGGAAGGGCTGCACTGAGCCTGGCTGCTGCAAATCCCTCCCACAGCTCTTGGCAGTGCAGCCCCCAGGGAACTTATAGGGATGTCCAGCCCTGCCCAAGGGTCACATACAGGCTCACTCCTCAGGAAATGTTAAAAACTCCCTAAAGGGAAAAGAGAAAAGAATATTTGGAAGGATTGTTGTGCTTTGTCCCTCTCCAACACAAATGTTTAAGGCATGAAGTTGACAGGCACCCGAGCACCCTCAGAGCAGTGATGGCAGGAGCAGCATCTCTCAAACACCAGTTCACTGCAGCAGGGCAGGGGGTTGTTCCACAGCCACATGGTCCCAAACGCAGATGGGGCCTGGACAAGGTCCCCATGGGCCCCCAGGGACACCCACCAGGCAACAACCCCCTTAAAACTGCGAGTGCTCAGACATTAACAGGATCAGGCCCTCTAAGCCATTAACATAACAACACCCTATAAATCAAGCATTTTGGTTTGTTTCAAAGTGTTCCTAATAGCAGTAAATGTTAACAGGCTTTCCCCCCCTCCCCCCCCCCCCCCGTGCTCCTCTACATCCCCTAAATAGGGCTGCCTGGACCCAAGGGACTTGGTGGCCCCAGCCAGTACAGCCACTGCTCGCCACAGGATGCTCTGAATTATAGCAATATTCCAAGCAATATATCACAATGTTTCTCTGCTGAGAAGTGGAAAGTGTGAGGGGGGAGAGAGAAGGAGGGAAAGGGGAGAAAAAAAAAAAAAAAGGAAGAGAAGCTTATCTAAATCTATTTACATGGAATGATTATTCAATTAATTTTTTCATTACACTTGCCAAAAAGAATTGCCCGTGTCTCTAATGCTGTGTGTGAGATTTCATTAATAATTAATAGCAGCAGCTCTTTTTTCTCTCTTTAGCAAGTGGGAGTGTTTGTCTTTGGAGGTCACACCCCACACGCAGGCAGGGACACAGCCTGAAGGTGTGGGGACAAACTTGTGCCCTGAGCCACTGTCAGTGGGGTTCCACCTCCACTGGGGTGGTGTTTGCCAATACAAATGCTGTGTGTGGTGAACAGAAACTGGACTGCAAGAAGGAACAAGTCCTTATCTCCCCCAGTCCCATCTCTCCGCTTGTCCCTCTGCTCTTCATGACCAGCTTGAGGAGCCCAGTCCTGTCTTCCCTCTCCCCCACCATTCTTTGTTCCCCCACGTCTCTCCCACCAGCCCTGCAGGACCTTTGCTCCTTTCTGCTGAACCTGCCCATTCCCACTGTGTTGCCCACTCCTGGTGCCATCTCCTCTGCTCCCCACACCTCCATGCTTGGGGTCCTGCCCTGTTCCCAGGAACTGGGATGAAGGTTCTCCCTGTATGGGCAGGAAGCAAAGAGCCATGGTAAGTTCCCTCACACCACAGCTGTCTAAGCTTTAGCAGGACACACAGGAGGAGAGTGGCTTGGGTGGGATGGAGGCACCTTTCCAACCTCCAGCCACAGGAGTGTTCCACTAGAACCTGCTGTTACAGCAGAATGAAACTAGAAGGGCTGTCAGCAAACACAGCCAGGGCTGCTGGTGAAACGCAGTGTAACCACCCCAGCCCCCCGGGCACAGACCCAGAGTGCTGGATGCACAGCACGGGGACCACAGAATCCCAGAGTGCTTGGGGTTGGAAGGGACCTCAAAGCTCATCCAGTTCTCCCCTGTCCTGTCCCTCCATCCCTTGTCCCCAGTCCCTCTCCAGCTCTCCTGGAGCCCCTTTAGGCCCTGCAAGGGGCTCTCAGGTCTCCCTGGATCCTTCTCTTCTCCAGGTGAACCCCCCCAGCTCTCCCAGCCTGGCTCCAGAGCAGAGGGGCCCCAGCCTTCGGAGCATCTTCTGCTGGAGGAGCTGAGGGGCTCAGAAATGCTCACACAGTGTCCCCTCCAGGACAACACTGTGTGCTGTGCAGTGTTTGTGTGACTTTAAGTTACACCTGGACTGTGGGACAACCAGGTTAGCTCAGACCGTGGAGTGATGAAAGCAGAGGGAGCAGTGTTAACAGCAGCTATAAATCACTCTATCTCCTTCCCAAACATAACATTTGTAAGAGACGCCTGGGTTCTTATAAATATTTAAGTCAAATTTCAGCTGTTTATGCCTTACATCTGTCTTTATCAGCCTGTAATCATTTCTCCACTTGCATTCCACCCCACTGCCTGCTAATCCTTGCTGGCTGCTCTCCCTGCAAATGTATTTTCTCACCTCAGTTTGGACAATGATCACCTGAATTCTTCTGCCTGGCAATTCTCTCCAAAGAGGCCTCCACTAGAGTAGCTTCTCATAGAACAGGTGGAAAGGAAAAAGGAAAGGTCTCTGGAGACTTAACCATAGCTCAACCAAATCAGTTAAAATATACATATGAATCACAGAAAGGTCTGGACTGGAAGGGACCTTCAAGATCATCTTGTTCCAATCTCCTGCCATGGGCAGGATCAGCTTCCATTATACCATGATGTCCAAGCCCTGTCCAATCTGGCCTTGGACACTTCCTTCTCTTGGAATGAGGATCACAGTCAGCCCAGCTGTGCTTGCCTGCACATTTTATTGCTTCTCCTCTCTTTTCAGTGCCACACAAACTGTATTATAATGACCTGGTTTCTTCCAAGAGGTGTGTGCAGGGAAAAAGTGGAAGGACCAAATTTATCCACAAAATGTCAGCTGGTGTGGATTATAGCCAGAGACTGCTAACTTTCCAGCTTTCTAGCAGAAAGGAAAACAAAGGGGAGATTGTTTTTCAGGACCTCTTAAAAAAACCCCACCAAGAAACCCGTGCTTTCCAAGCAGCCATAGAGCTGCTGAAAACCTCAAGAATTTGGCAATTCTGAATATTCTGTTTCACAGAGGGGAGACAAATGAAGGGCAGGGATATTGAAGAGCCAGGGAACAGCCCACTGAACCAAGGCTTCCCAGAGCTGCATCCCTCCCTCTGCTCTTACTGACCCTAAAATAAAAATTCTCCAGGATGATTGAGACAAGTCCTAGTGTCCCTTTCAGATGGCTGAAGGTACTGCTGGGCTGTTTGCCACCTCATTCATTGCTATTCCCCTTCTGTCAAAACTCTCCCGATTACCTGTGATCTCCCTTAGGGCCCTGGGAGGGGGAAAAGAATCATGAAATCATGAGCTTTCCCTGTGAGCCTGGAAATCCACCAGATCTGAGCTTCCAGCAAGTCCTCAGGAGCGCTGCTCACACCAGAGCACTCGGTGAGCCCCTGCCATCCCCTGTCAGGGCTGGAACACTGAGGCACAGGGGGTGCAAAGGGGGGAGCTCCTGCTCTGCTTCAGCAGTGTGGTGAGTGGCTCCCATGGAGGGCAGCTTGGTGCACAAACCATGCCAGATACCTCCAAACCAGCCCCCAGCCTTCTCTCCCCCTGTCAGGGATGGTTGCCCCTCCCAAGTTACCCTTACCCTGACAAATCTCTCCTCTTCCACTGCTGCAGGCAGGGAGCCCGTGGAGGAGCCAGGACTTGCAGTTCCTCCTCCTTGCCAAGAAGCATGGATGGAGGTGCCACCTCCTTGCTGGCACAGTGAGGCTGCCAGAGAACAGCACCAGCTCTGACACATCCCACGAGCTGCTGGGAGCAGGTACTGACACCCTGCTGGGGCTGGCCCTTCATCCCGAGCTGTCCCAGCCCAGCAGCCCCAGGCACCGGCAGAATCGGTGCCAGCAAAGGATCAACTCGGCATCCTCAACTGTCCTGGCACTTCCAGCACTTGCTGGGGCTGGAATTTAGAAAATCTGAGTTCCATTCCCAGCTCAGCTATGGTGTTTTTTTTCTGTCCCTGTGGGCAAGTGACTGAGCTGTGCTGTGCTCTCGTTTGCCTTCTGCAAGCTGGAGTAAGGTTACAGCCTTACCTCTCCCCACTGTTTTGACTTGTCTACTTACATTACAATCTTTTGGGAGAGGAGGCTGTACACGCATATCTACCAAATCTAATATAAGTGATCTAATCCTGGCAGATTTCTCTAGGTATTACTGTCACACAAATTCCAAGGGCTGTGTCTATATAGACAGCTTAAACCCACTCTCAGGCGCCAGTAAGTGACTTATTTCAGCACTGTGCCCATGCACCAAGGTCTCTGACTGTTTTAAATCTGCATTTCAGAACCCGAGCTCCAGTTCTCTGGGATTACCAAGCCCAGAGACCTTATCCAGGCAGCCCCCCCCAGACTCCCCTGGGCGCCGGACATGGCCAGCATTTGACTTGAGAGCAAGACCTTCCCATACCATTCCCATTCTCATCTGTGAGAAGAATCAGTCTCAGCAAATTAATTTATATAAACAAGTCAGGTCAATCACCACCAATTTGATTCACTCTAGTAAATGAGCCAAAGAGGGTTACTTCCTTTCTGGGCTTTCCTGGTTCTTTTTCAGTCTCTGGGACATGGTTTTGCACTTTCCTTATTTAATTCAGGGAAGGACTTGAATACTAAAGGTGTCTACCTCCTTTCCAGGGTTGATACTGTCCCACTCACATGTTCACCCCATGGTTGAAGAGGGACCTGGGGTCTTGGCAGCCAAGGCAATTCCCTGGGGAAAGAGGCTGTTCTGGTATTTTTTACAGGTATTTCCCCCCTCCCCATTTCTCACCAGAGAATGTCTGACTGTCAGGACACGCCATGATCCTGCTCAGGGCTCTGGGGTAATTTCAGGTCTAGCCCAGAGCCCTTTGCCCAGGGCAAACCTCACAAAGCCCAGAATACAAGAGCTGCTGCTGCCACTGTGTCTGTGTGAGGCTGGACACCCGTTCAGGAGGGACGGGCACCCAGTGCCACAGCTTCAAACAGCTTCACCTCACTCTCACCTCCACAGCCGTGACAAAGCTCTGCTGCCCACTCCCTGCACCCTGCTCTCTCCTTTGGGAGCCTTATTCTCACTTTTAAGCCAAGGAATGGATAAGGAAAGAAGGAAAAGAGGGAGCAGCAGCCTGTGCAGTAACTGGGTGCATTTTGCCTCCTGCACACCTCCAGTGCAATGTCATGTTTGTTCCAAGCTAAGGAGGAAGCACTGGGGATTATGGACACAGCTTTGATTTTATTTTAACGGCTTTAATATTTGGAGCTGTACTGATTTATCTCAGCATGTCAGCGTACTGCTGGTAACTAAGCAACACCAATCCTCTCTGTATTCCAGGAGGCTCACGGGATTTTTGCCTATGAACAATATTACTTTGTGTATATGAAACTAAATGGACCATAGGCACCATTTGTAAGTGGAGGATATTTGAGTTCCATATTTTTTTTATTTCTTGCTGGGGGATGGACACACTCCCTAGCACAGCTCTGTACCTGCAGCCCAGGCTATGGAGTGGCAGGACCCCACTGCACATCCCTGCAGGAGATGCCAACAAGAGCAACTCGATCCAAAGTCGTGCAGATGCACAAAAAAACAGGAAGAGAAGCAGCTGGTGTGGTGGTGATGCTGCCATGACCTCCTTTTGGGCCTATCTGAAGGCAAAAGCCCCCCAAAACAAACCCTAAAGTAGGGTCACCTTTTGTGGGACTCAGAGTGGCACAGAGGAAAGCTCAGCAAGCAGAAAGAATAGAACAAAAATTTTCAGTTGAAAAGGATGTACAATGACCATGTAGAACAACTGCCTTACCCCTTCAGGGCTGACCAAAAGCTGGAGCACGTTGTTAAGGGCATTGTCCAAATGCCTCACAATCACTGAGAGGCTCAGGATATCCACCACCTGCGGAGGAAGCCTGTTCCTGTGTGACCACCCTGTCGGTAAGGAAATGCTTCCCAACGTTCAGTGTAAACCTCTCCTGACACAACTTTGAACCGTCCCCACACCTCCTACCCTGGATATCAGGGAGAAGAGCTCAGTTCCTCTCCCTGCACAACCCTTTTTGGGAGGATGCAGAGAGCAAGAAGGTTGCCTCTTTGTCTCCCCAGAGCAGATCCACGCTGGCTGCAGCTTCCCCACTGCAATGGAACCACCTCAGGTGAGTCCCGCACCCCTCAGCCTCCATCCCAGCCAGCCCCAGCTGCCCCTTCCCTCCTGGCAGCCCTGGCACGGGCAGCCCCAGCTGCTCCTTTAAGAGCCTGTGTGGTCAGAGTCAGCAGGCAAAGAGGCACTGTCAGCTCACACTATATGGTTCAGTGGTTTGGCGCTAACGATGTTTGTTTTTGGAGACCGCCTGCTGGGCTGACCCATTTAGGATCCTCACTGCACTACAAGCTCGCCTTTCAATTATAAGGGCAGGCAGAAGGGGTCTTTAAAATGAAATTGGAGCCCACCAAGCCTGAAACTGCCAAGTGCCAACGCAGGAAGTCAGGCTGCCATTGACCTGGGCCAGCAGAATCCGTGGTTCCACAAAGGGGAAGGAAGAAAGGGCCCTGCAGATGGATGGCTTCTCTGCGTGGGACGGTGTCCCTCACCACTGCGAGAGCTGGGGCTGCTCTGCAGCACAGAGAGATCCCCTTTGTCTTCAAAAGGCTTTTTCTGGAGGGAGGAGGGATGGGCTTGGGCTGGGAGGGACACAGAAGCTCTTTGATCCTCTATCTGTATTAGCAGATTAAAGTCCTGTGTTGGCTGGGGAAGGGCATCCCCTGAGGCAGAAAGGACCAACAGATGAGAGATGTGTGCAGGGAGTTGGGACTGAGGATCTCCCACAGGATCCACTCCAGGTCAGCCTCACTTATCCTGCACAGGAGTGGGAAACTCACAGCTGCTGGAGGAGGAGCATCTTGCCCTACACACCCAGCAGGCACTGAGCACATCTCAGACCTGCTCAGTGGAGTAGCAAGAGATGCATTGCTGACCCCCCTGCTCAGAACCTCTTTGCAAGCCCACGTGGATGCTCTGCTTGCCCTGATCTTGCTCCAGGCTTCTGCTGCAGAGGAGCTCACTCTGAGCATCACCACAGACCTCTGCCAAACCCACCTTCACCAAGAAGGTGACAGAAATTGCAGTGGGGGCAAGTTTGGCCTCCTGCTTCAGCATAAATATTGCATTGTTATTGTAAAACAGACCCTCCCATGGGCAAAAGGAACCATGCAGGTGTCACTTTTTATCATTTTGTGAATAAAAAGTTATCACTTGTTATCTTCCTGTTGCTTAGAATGGATCTGACAGAACCACACACAGGTCTGAGACCAGTCACAAGCTGAGTGTGCTCCCACCATGACCTCATCTGTGATGCTTTTCACTGACAAATATTTACAATTAAGAAGCACAAATATCACAGAATCAGAATATTCCAAGTTGGAAGGGGATCCCAAGGATCATCGAGTCCAACCCTCAGCCCTGCACAGCCCCAGCCCCAAGAGTCCCCCCCTGTGCCCCAGAGGATCATCCAAACCCTCCTGCAGCTCTGGCAGCCTTGGGGCTGTGCCCACTGCCCTGGGGAGCCTGTTCAGTGCCAACCACCCTCTGGGGGAAGAACCTTTTGCTGAGATCCACCCTGAGCCTGCCCTGACACAGCTCCAGCCATTCCCTGGGGGCTGTCCCTGCTCCCCCCAGAGCAGAGCTCAGTCCTGCCCCTCCTCTGCCCCTGCCCAGGCAGTTGGAACTGCAGGGAGGTCTCCCCTCAGTCTCCTCTGCTCCAGCTGAACACACCAAGTGCCCTCAGTGTCCTCACACGCCTTCATGTTAAGGCCTCTCCCCATCTTTGTTCCTTCCCTTGGACACTCTCTAATGGCTTCTTATCTTTCTCATATTGTGGTCAAATCCATGTTTGTGGTATGGACAAATAGTGCTAATGAAAGTGCTGGAGTGATCCTGTGGTTCTGGCTTGTACAAATTGGTCATTATTTTAACTCAGCTGAAACAAGAACCATGTAGATGAGGGAGCTGAATGTTTTCTTACATGAAATCTGAAACCAGGGAAAAGGCACATCAGCTTTGCCAAAGAGCTTCCCTGAGGTTTGCAGATTGCTCAGCAAGTCTGGACTGAGTTAGGGAAAGTCAAAGGGACAGGAAAACACTCGGTCTCAGAGAGGGATCCAGAGAAAGAACTTTGTCTATCTTCAAATCCAACCCCCTTGCCACAGCCTCCTCAGTTCAACTCTTCCCTGGGAAGCTGAAAATGGTGCCTTTCTCCCCATCAGGCAAGAGCTGGGCTTGTGCAAACATCCACCAGTAGCAGTGACAGGGATACACAACCTGCAGCGAGAAGGCCCAGGCCCAACACCAGGGCTGGCTCTGCACCTCAGCAGAGGGGGTTTGGAGGAGCTCCTTGGAGCTCTCCATGACCAGGCAAAAGCAGCAGCCTTCTCTTCACTCCCCTTGCCATGGCACCAGCTGGTAAGTCCTCAGCCTTCCCAGAAATACCAACAGGCAGTTGGGGAGTTGTGTCTGGTGTCCTCAGCCATGGGTACACAGTCTCAGGGTGCTCCAAATACAAGCACACACCCAACATATGAGCCATACGTATACACCGTGTCACCAGTGCAAAGAGAAAACTGCAGAGCAGCCTTCACCCCTTGTGCTTTCCCACCTTGGTTTAAGGCACCCAAGGAAATCAAGTCCAAAACCCAACAAATAATAGAATAATAGAAAAAAAGGTAAGTACTTTGGGAACAGCACTGTCCACCAAGTCTGATGCTCAGAGCACTTTAGAATTAAGCAGATGCTTAATTTTAAGTTCTCAAAAAACCCTCACACCAGAATAATACTTTCATTCTCATTTAAAAGAGGAAGAAAAAAGAAAACAAAAAGAAAAATACATTAATGGCACTTCATGTGGCAGAATAACAGAGGAGATGCCCTCATGGAGATGCTGAGATGCAGCAGCAGATAAACCAGTCTGATGCATTAGGGATGCAGGTTCCCAGTCTCGGCAGCACAAAATCATCCTCCCCCCTGAGCCAGCGCAGCTCAGGGTAAATCCCATTGCCCTTGTTACTGCAGTTAATTGCTTGACCTCTCCTGCAGCCGCCCCAGACACACATCTAACAGGGAGGGCAGATGCAGGTCTAGGTGAGGCAGCTGCCTACCTGCCGCTGATACCAAAATGAGCTTCACATCAGCAGCAGAGCGGTGATTAACTGATAATACTTTTCAGCAGCGTGAGCTGGATTTGCAGCAGCCATCTACCAGCAAAAGCCTCCAACTCCCAGTGAGACTCAATATTAAAAGACATCAGGAAGGAGTCTAGGCTGAGAGAAGAATGACCCTGGATTAGGGAAAAGAGAGCTCAAACCCATCAAGCCTTTCAAAGGGAAACAAAATCTTTGGATGCCGTTTGACTGCTTTTATCTGCAAATTGAGTTTTATCTGTGGGGGGAAAAAAGTAAACCCTACAGAAACACTCAGCACAGTGGAAAAAAATAATGTTAAATTAAGCTTACAAAAATGTTTCTCCTTCTGCAAATCTTGGCTGGCGACAAATGGCTTGTGCCAAGTTATAAATCAAGTGTTGGGTTTCTTTAACACTCAGCATCCCCTGATTTATGATGCCATCACAACCTCTCGATTGATTTCTGACTCGGTGATCCATCTTCCTCCATAGGTACCTGCCCATTATAACGCCTCTTCCTGAGCAGGCAGCACATTTTGCTTCCCAGAAGGGCTTTATAAAGGAGAGGTTGAACAGAAACCCTCTGGCAGAGCACAGCCCCGAGGTGGCCACGCAGGGAGGGGAGATGGATGGTGTTTGCATGAAGGAGCAGCGGAACTCACTCAAGTACAGGCATCAGGGGGTCCAGGTTTGCTGGCCATTGGACCAGCATGGCTTTTGGCAGTGCAGGTGTGCTGCTGGAAACCCCAGGAAAGGGCTCCCTTACTTGTCTGGGGTGACCAGAGCCTCCCTGCTCCCCCAGGGTTTAGTTCCCAACAGCAGCCATCCCTCACAGATGGAAACAAATTAAACCCTACAGGCTGAAAGAGTCGAGCTCACCAAAACCTCCAACCCAAGAGGAAAGCCTTTTCCTCTAGAAGCATCCCACCCCTCAGCAAAGCCTGTTCCCACCAGCTCAGCGATACAAGGACATCAGGGGCAACTCCCTTGCTGCAATACAGGGGCCATGAGGCACTTCCCCAGCAGGTACCAGGTGTGGGGGAGCTGTACAAGGGTTGCTCAGAATCAAAGGTCACCAGCCTTGGCTGCTCCTGGGCACCAACCCCCTGGAGAACCCACCACACAGAGCACTCCCTAACCCACTCTTTCCAAAACAAGCCGGATTTACTAAAGCACAGCTACTTACACTGAGCTCCTTCTGACCAAAACAGGTGAGGATGGTTTTCTGGGAGCAGCAGGGAGGGCAGTGGGGAGCAGCTCTCCCCCAAATGCAGCACAGCTGGAGGCTGTTAAAGAAACCCGAACACCTTGGAAATGAGAGATGGGGATGCTAAGGGGAAAGGTAACAAATATTGACCACTCAGAGCCCTCTGAGGTTTTCAGACTTCAGTGGGTTAGAGCTGTGTCCCAGGCTATGCATCAGCCCTTGGGGTGAGCACAGGGATCACAAATATGGGCTGGGAATTCCTGGAGTGCTGCAGTTCACTGACTAACAGAGCCTTGTCCGTGTCAGCCAGGTTATATATCTTTATCTAATGCAATGACTCCTACATAAACATTTTCTTGGGGAGTCCAGAAGCTGGCTGTCCACTCAGATGGTGCCTTTTTAACTTCTGAGACAAATAGGGCTTTTTTGTGTCACTGTATGGCATTATTTATAGCGGAAAGGGTGCATGCTGTCAGTTCAGTATGTAAATGATGCCAGCTCTGTTTGCTACATCCCATCAATTATTTTCATACACTTTCCTTTGCCTTCATCTGTCAGAGAAAAAGTCACCTTGAGGCCTTGAAGTGGTTTTCTTCTCCCGTTTCCTTTAGTGTGTGACTCTACTTTGAGGCTTGGCAAGGAGGGGAACATGGGATTTTCAATAGAAAGTGAGTTGGGAGAACAAGCCCTGATGGCCTTTGGAGCTCCACCAAAACGCGAGACAGAAGAGCTGCCTCTTGATTAAAAACTGTGCCACAGTCCCTATCATGTGTGCTTCTTCATAGGAGCTTCAAGGCTGGGATGGCCTGAGAGCCAGCCCTGGTCTCAAGGGCAGGGAAGAACGTGATGCTCACACCAGCAGGGTGGGCAGGACTAGGCCCTCAGCACCACCCATGTGGAGTTTTTCAAAGAGCTTCAACTCATCCCATTCTCAGAAGCTGAGTGCTGCTGGCTCCCACCCTCTTGGGCCTTTTTTATGCAGGCTCAACTCTTTCTCTATTTTTGTTACTAGTCTTTGGATTAGACTACTCATTTCCTACACTAATTTGTGTGTCTGTCTCCCATTCCCACACAGCACCACTGGATCACCTCCAGTCAGTCCCTCAGCTGGTACAAACCATCCTTCCTGGATTGGCATTAGTGGTTAATGATCTCCAGTTACCCATCCCTTAGAGAGCCCTTTGCAGGGGCTAAACAACGGACTTGCAGAGCTTTAGGAAGGAGAGATGTCCCCTGTTACTTTGCCCTGTTCTTATGAGCAGGCACGTTTCCTTGGATGTCCCAATTCCCTCCACCCCACCCCTCTGGTCAGGCAGCAGTGCTTGAGCTCAAGGTGCTCATTCTCTCTTCTGATGCAGAGAGAGGAAAAAAAAAAGAAAATAAAACAAACCCATAAATCACCAAGCTAGCAAATGAAAATAAATACACTTAACAATATTTCCATGCCGCTTTTTATTATTATTATTTATAATGGTATTACAGAATTTTGTAAAATTAAAGTAAATGTCAAGCAGAATGTAATAATTTTCCTTGGGGTTTGGCACATTTGTGTGCCTGACAGTTTCACATTTTTCTTTATATCTGTGAAGACAGGAGCCTGACAGGGCTATATTTTGTTACCCACTTTGTTCAATTTTGTCATAAATTGGAGCGAACAAAACAGGGAAAATACAGACACCAAATTAATCAAAGAAATTACATTTTAAAGCACCTCATACAAAAATGTATGAAATAATCATACTGTGCCAGGAAAGCACGTGAAAACACCAACATTTCCCCCTCCCAAACACACACACTTTGCCCCAAGAAGAGCAGAGACCTCACCCCAGGGCCATTAGTGTTACACACCCAATGTTGCTCCTCAGCTCTCTTGCCTTGCAGAGCCCTCACTGAATTTCTCTCCCATGAATTTCTCTCCCTGCACCTGAAGTTCATACAAATCTCAGCTATTTCATTCCCTGGCCATGAGCTGCACCTTTTAACACGACTGTGGGTGCTTGACACAGAGCAGCTAATTTGGGGTGCCAGCGCACATGGCCACATCTCGACCTTTCTACAGGTTGTGCTCAAGTTCACATCTTCATCCTCTCACTTCTGCTGCCACCAGCACCCCTTGCAATGCCTGACACCACCTGTCACTGCTGGGCCACTCCAAACCCTCCATTAGGAGCACAGTGGCTGTCCCTGATGTTTGAAGGGAGAGGTTTGCAGCAGGAAGAAGCACCATGCATAAAGAATCGCAATTTCCATGAGAATGACAAGGAGAAATGTGAAGTGAGTAGCAGGGCTATCCTCAGGCCAATCCTTTCTGCCTGAGTAAATTCGATTTGAATTCCTCTTGAAAGACCAGCTCTGCAGCACTTGGACTATATTGAAAAGGTCACTGGAGGCAATGTCAGACATACTCTCCAGCTGCACTACAAGTGCACTGATAGAGATTCATAACAATGTATTACTGCAGCTGGAGATCCAAAGTGACTCTCTCAGGAATCCTCTCCACTTCTCTGGCAGGAGCAGACTATTCCATTACTCCCCATTAATGCCTGGATGGAGGCATTCATGCCTTCTGTCCTGTCCCCCAAATATTGAACTGGAAGCTCTTCTAGGAGCTTGTTAACAGTTGGTGAGGATGGCTGGTGGGGCCTTGCAAACCCTGAATTCATTTCAGCCTCTGAAATGGCCATGCTGGTATTTCACTTGCCTCCTTCCTACCTGTCTGGGCTTCACAGAGCACTGCAAAACCATAGTGGCAGAATGTGTGTGACACCAACAGCATCCCAAACTCACCTCTGGCATGGACAGAAGTATTATGTACTGCTAGACCTAGGCTTAAAACCTAAAACAGAAGATGTTGTCCCTGCCTGTGGCACAGAGTTGGATGTAGGTGATCTTTAAGGGCCCTACCAATCCAAACCATACTATGACTGTCTCCTTTCATCTCAAATTTAGTATTTTACCCTGTAGCCCTGTGCTGTGAAAACATGAAACTTCCCCTTTGCTGCTGGGCACATACAGGTAGACTCATTGCAACAAGTCCATGTGCTCACCCATCCCAGAGCACAGTGCAAAGGGAGAGCTGAACAGCAGGGCCCTGGAGAGCTGCCACATTCCCCTGCAAATGTGGAAGTGGTTCAGTGGTAGATTAAGGGATTTTTTTCTCCCCAAACTACATACACCCACCACTGCATGGCAAATATGCATTTTAAACTTATTTGTGTATTGGTTGCTAAATACCATAATGATCTCCAGCTGTATAGCAGGAGGGCCCATTCACTGGCATTTTACAGTTGAGTTTATTTTT
Source organism: Pyrocephalus nanus (assembly GCA_038380795.1). Lineage (NCBI taxonomy): Eukaryota > Metazoa > Chordata > Aves > Passeriformes > Tyrannidae > Pyrocephalus > Pyrocephalus nanus. The sequence continues at coordinate 10,264,612 of CM076281.1, forward strand.
TTATGATTATATTTTTTCCTTATTGTATTATAAACGTATTTCCTTTCATTTTGCTCTGTGCTTGTCGAATGCCTGACGTCTCTCATCACACCTGTTTTCTATTATTTGCCCTCCATTATTTTAATTCACCATCTATTGTGCAGATTCTGAAAATTGTCTGATAAATCCCATTCTCTACTTTAAAAAAAGCCCATGAGAAGGTTTTAATAAGTGAAATCTGCATTTTTCCCATGTGGTGCTCAATGAAAGTGTCCGGTGAATAACCCCTGATTGTCAGGTGTTCCCATTCCCATCCTCTAAGAGGGAGGATAATTAGCAGACAAACAAAGGTTTACAATTCTGCAAATATCTCAGAAAGACCATTTGGCTGCTTGATCAGGAGAAGGATATTTTTAAAACTGCCATTTGAGACTCAGCTGTATTGCTAATTAAATGAGAATTTCATAAAAATAATCTGAAAAAAGTCTCTGTTAATTGGACAACGATAATGAACAGACTTGCTAAACTGAGGCATAAAAGTCAAACAATTGAAGAGGAATAATAAAGTGCTGTGTTATCGTGCAGTGCCAGGCAGCTTCTATTTGAAGTTTTAACTTTTAGCAATGTTTTTTTTTGTTTGTTTTTGTGAATGGCATCCAAAAATCTGCTTTGCTATCATAATTCCCAGGACTCTGATTGGGTGTGAGCAATGCAGGGGTAGCAGAGACCACGGCACTAACGACGTCCTTGCTTTGAGTCTTCTCGCATTCTGTTAACAGCTTTTCTGTTCTGCAAAGAATACGAGGGGGGAAATGCATTAATATTGTATGGGTGTTATTCCTGCAGGATAGCAGTGTTATTGAATTAGTGATTCTTTGTAATAATAATGACTTCCAGTACGGTATTGTACGGTAAAATACACGGAGTCAGGAAGGAACTCGTGAGCCTGATGGAAGACTCCAGTACAGCTCTGCTGGTGTTCCTCAGTGTTTGGTTCTGATGTGCTGCCCCTGTGCAGGGGCCAGCACCTCCCTTCCCCAAACACTGGATAGAGACTGGTCGTGTTTTTCTAGGGGCAGACTGTACCTGTGCCAGTGCACTGGAGCAGGGAGTGCTGCCAGGATGGTGATCCTTGAAAACCCACTGCTGGGATGCAGGTGCCATCCTAACTCCACAGCTGGCACATGGAAATTGGGATTACTCAAACTGGAGAAGAGAAGGGTCCAGGGAGACCTTTTTGTGGCTTTAAATACTTAAGGTGTCTATGAGAAAGATGGGGACAAACATTTAGTAGGGCCTGTTGTGATAGGACAAGGGGGAATGTTTTGAGACTAACAGAGGATTGATTTAGATTAGCTATTAGGAGGAAGATTTTTATGATGAGTGTTGTGAGGGCCTGGCACAGACTGCCCAGAGAAGCTGGGGCTGCCTCATCCCTGGATATGTTGAGGTTAGACAGGCCTTGGAGCAACCTGGTCTAGGGGAAGGTGTCCCTGCCCATAGCACGGGGTAGAACTTTGGGGTCTTTAAGGTCCCTTCCAACCCAAAGCGTTCTAAGATTCTGTGATCTTCCATTAACAAAAGGCTGGTGCCTTGCAACCTCTGCTCTGCCATGCTCCTTCCTCAGCCCTTGGCACTGTCTCACAGGCTCACAGCAGATGACACAGAGCTGCACGGAAACATTTGCAGGAAAACCTCCATTCATTTTACACCAGCAGAGAGTTCTGAAACTGTGGCTGCCTCCTGCTCTGTGAAATCTGCTGTGCTGCCTTCGCACTCTCACAGCCCAAAGCCAGTGAGTGTGAAGCAGAGACCTCAGCCTGAGCACAAAGTGTCTCGTGGATATTCCACTCCTGTGGAAAACCCCAAACAAACCAGCTTTGTGAGAGCCCAGTGTAATGAGAATTGACTGCCCTCCATGAGAAGTATTGATTAATTACTCTGCACTGGAAAAAAAAGGCAACTACAATGATACACATTTTCCAACTCCAGCACAAACAAATGCTTCTGAGGCACAGAGAGGCTGGACTGAGAAATCTCATGGAATGAAGTCATCCCCAGGATGGAGACAGCAGCCAGATTTACTGGAGTGCAGTTAGATTTTGGCCAAAGACACTTTCTTCTAACATTGTTCGAAGCAAGAGCAAGCGTTTGAGTATCCTGGTGTAGCGGCAGGTGTCTCTGCCCATGGCAGGAGGGGTGAAACTAGATGGTCTTTAGGGTCTTTTAGAGCCAAATCGATCTGGGATTCTATGATCATCTCCTGCACTTTTGGTTCAAGCTCAGTTTCAGATTTTCTAGAAGAGTTTCTTATGGGAACACGTACTTAAGCATCTGCCTTGGTTCACAGGCTCTGAGGTGCCCTCTGGGGAACACTCTTACAGTTCCTGGTTGTTGCTGTGCTGGTGGCAGTGCTCTGGCCGTGCCACTTTACCACAGTCCTGTGTCACCTCCCTAAGTCACTTAGAGACCACAACAGAGACCCAGACCAGGACAATCTCCCCCACTCTAGAAATGGAAAAATCACTGGAAACGTTATTCCTGGGAGTTGTAAAAAGAAAACTATTTTGCAGGGCTGGACTGATGTGTCAACATGAGAGTTGTAACCAAAAATCAAATGAAGGAACAGGTTGCACATCTGGTTCAGCTGTGAGCATGCCAGGCCTTTCCCAGTAAGCAGTGCACATGCCCATGCCCCGAGAAGGGAAAACACTGGAATATGTCTTCTGCTTACCTGCTGGTCTCACTGGCTTCAGAGGTAGGGCAGGATTTACAGCAGGTCCCTTTTCAGCTGTGAAATCCTTTTCCTTCCACTGCACCCAGTTACATGCAGAGCCTGCACTGTACTCAGTCCCTGCTGGGAGCACCCCAGCTTCAGCTCCTTTCTCCAGCACAGCCCTTGTGTGACCTTAGTCACATCACTTCATCTGTCTCCACAGCAATTCGCTTCTGGGCAATTGGGTGTAGAGCTTCTTCTAGGCATGCTGGGAAGAAAAACACATTATATGTGGTAAAAAGCCAGATAATTGGATAAAAGCAGAAGACAGATAGAAATAAGATTCCCCCCTGCATTCAGGTGCCTGGTTCACTCCCTCCAGGGATGGACTGTGTAGGATTGTGTAGATGAGTTATTAGACTAGTTATTCTCAGCTGCATTTGGGGTCTCCAGTGCCACAGGTAGTGGCTGCTCTCTGGGAAGCAGATATTGCACAGAATAGGTTAAACTTAATGTTTGTATTTATGGACTACACACACACAAGGCAGGGGGGGACAACTGCATTACCCATAACTTGCAAAAGTCATAAGTTAATGTTATTATGGTGCATGTTCCAGCACATTGCCACACTGCCTGCTCCCAGTTAGCAAAGTGAGTGGGTGCTCCTCATCTCCCCACTGCTGCCAGGGGCAGGAGGACAGCCAGCAGGACCTGCCATGTGTGCCCACCTGGGCCAGGTGTGCCCATGCTGACAGTACAGCAGTACAGCAATGGAGATTTGCCCTCCCACAGCTTCTCTGCTGCCAGATTTGGAGCTGGATTTCAAAACACGAGGAGGGAACTGTTCAGCTCTTCTCCAGTGCCTCTGTAAGGACCGTGGGCCCTGGCCATCATCTCCTACAAGTAACTTATGGTACACACTATGGTCAGGTCACAGCAAAGTGATTTACGATGTGAATCTTTACGACATTTCTATACAAATGAGAGCCTTACTACAGACAGAATTATATGCGAAGTGTCAGCAGAAACACAAACTCAGTGTCAGTGCCCTAACTCTCTGCTCCTCTATGAGTGATGGGACTTCTGAAGCCTGGTTCTAGAAACTGCCACCACTGGGTTTCTCTGGTGCTTCAGGGAGACCTTTTAGGTGGCACTTGTCAAGTCCAGCCCTGGGTTTCAGGGTTACCCCCATGAGTGGACAGTGTGATTGCTGACAGAAGCATCTTCATACCAGTATGGCTGTGTTTGTGTCACATTCACAGTCTACTCACTGGAGCTCCAGACTGGGATATCTGCATGTGTGTAGAACTCTCTTGGTATAGGTGTGTCCTGCTCTCCCCCCCTACAGCCATCTGTAGCTGTAGACACATTGCAAAACTGACCAGCTCTGAAGCAGCTTCTCTTTATACTTAGAAAACATTTGAGCTGCTCATACTCAGGCAATTCCAAAGATCATGAAAGGTCTGCTGTGTAGGTGGGCAAAGTATAAGGTTCAGCCCTCAGACAACCAGTCCAAGAAGCGCTGTGTCATGAAGATGATTTGTTGAATCCCTGTGGCACCTCCATTAGGTCAAGACAAGCTTTAGCTCTGGCTTTGCTCCCCAAACATTCTCATGATGGCCAACACGGTGTTGGAGCAGGGGAAGAGAGATGGAGCGCATGTGCCATTGCTTCTCCAGCACTTGTTGCAGGAAGGATGACCCTTTAAGCAGCCAGTGAGTCCTCCATGCCTGAGCCCAGGGAGCTGTGACCCTGGGAAGGAAGCGAGCTCTTTTTCCCACTTAGCCTCTGGCACATCGACCAAGTAATTCCAGTAAAAATAAGATCCAAACTGGTCTGTTTGGAAGGGCAGGGGTGGTCAAACCAGATCATGAGAGCAAAGGGGCTAAACTAGTTATCAAAGATTTTCCAGGCCCAGGGCAAGAACAACAGGCAGGGATGGATGGGAGGCTTAATTACAGCACTGGATGCCCAATATTTTCCTTTTTCTACTCTGCTGCACTCAGGCATGTCTGTAAGCAGTGCCTGGTGATTCTGGGCACAAACCACATCAGCAATTAATTGGATTTGTGGGCCTCAATTCTAGCACCCCTTTGAAATGTTCCCTCAGGAGATCATAAAAGGTGGGGACTGAGCAAAGCAGTAAGAGGCAGGTATAATGTGGAGAGGGCCCTTTTGTTAATCCTGCTCTGCCTATCTTTCATTAGCACACCTCATTATGACATCCTATAGATTTGTGCTTTGGCTCCACTGGTGAGAGGCAAATGATGTCTTAATGAACGATGGTGCCTCGAGCTGATAAGGGACTGCCCCTCGCTCCCACTGCACAGAGAGTGTGCTCAGCACCCTGTGTCCACCTGCACTTAACGTAATTGGATGAAACTTGTAATAGTTCATTCACTCCAGGTGGGTATAAAAGTCACAGCAAAAAATCCCAACGATAAAATATCAATTGCTGTCTCTTGCTCAAGGATGTAATTGTGTCTAGTGGTACTTGTGCAGCTGAGCATCCAGGCTGGAAGATCGCAGGAGGAAGGATTCACCCTGCCCTGTGCAGCACAAGGCAGAGGCATCTTGAGTGCAAGGCTGCAGAGGCCAGGCCTGGAGCAGGCAGCTCTCAAGACACTGGCATTGCTTTTAGAAACTGTCTTGGCTAAGCAGTAGTTACTTCTCCTGTGCTCAGAGGATACTTGTGTAGCCTCAACTGGCTCAGTCCTAGTGCACTCATCTTCCTGTCACTGGGAGGGCGGGCAGGCCCTGGCACAGGGTGCCCAGAGAAGCTGTGGCTGCCCCAGCCCTGGGAGTGTCCAAGGCCAGGTTGGACAGGGCTTGGAGCAACCTAGTCTGGTAGAAGGTGTCCCTGCCCATGGCAGGGTCTTGGAACAAGATAGTCTTTAAGGTCCTTTTCAATCCAGACCATTCCAGGATTCCAGGATTCCTGCTGCTCCAGAAGGAACACCACTAGGATGGCCGTGCCAGTGCCCACTGCAGCTTAGTGCCACTTCAGCCCCACGTGCCTCAGCCATTGTATTTATAAAACATTTTCCCAAAGCCATTACTTTTATGCCCTGAATGATTACTTCATTTAGCACATACATCAGAACTAAAATACCCAATATTAGCTCATTTAACTTCATGCTCAGTGATGGATTAATAGTTTGTCTTTTCTGGAGCAAAGCCCAGTCCATTTCATCTGAGGACTGAGGAGCAATGTTCCTTGTCTCCTGAAGTCTGAGACATCTGCTGTACTTTGCGGATCTGCTTGCCCACAAAAAAACCCAATCTGAGAATGCTTAAATATATATATTAAAAAATTGCTAAAGCTATAGATCACACCCATTTCTTCCCTGCTTTCAGAGCAGGTGCAAAGGAAGCACATCACGAGTACAGTCAGCATAAGCCTGTGTCTCCTGTGAGGTTTCACATGTCACATCACATTACAGTGGATATTGCTGCCACATACCATGATGTGCATCATGGGCCACACAGGGAAATGAGAGATTGAAACAGTTCCTTAATGGACAAACACAACGAGAGCACACACCTGTGTCAGCCCCAGCCTGGCTGAGATAAGAGAATCCTGAGTGCTAAACATTCTGGCCCAAATAAAAGCAATGGGTGAGTGACCAAACTGAACTGCTTGAGCTCTTGCTGTTCCCTAGAACGAACAGAGATGTTGATCAGTCAGTGCAATGAGTGTGAGCAAACAGCCCTCTCTGTCACTCCTGTGGGCAGCAGACCTGCAGCAGGAACCAAGGCTGGGTCTATGGTGTGTGCCAGGGACTAAACTGGAAGGCCTCGCTCAGTCAAAGCTCTCTTGGCTCCAGTGACAGTTTCTCAGCCCAGGATCTTTCTTCTATAGAAGCTGTGCCTGATGAAGCCCATTTTCTTCCAAAGCATGGGTAAAAGGCTCTGGGTTTGGAATGTTTTTTTCTCCTTTCTCCCTAAAACATCAGCTATCAAGGAAGGGGGGCAAAGACAATTGGGTATGAGTGCAGAGGTGTTCCCAAACTTTAAGAGTCACTTTGGTATTGAGATCTCCATGTCTCCACATCTTTTGGTTGGTCACAAACCAAGAATGCTACTGTCTTTCTGCACTGTGAAAAAAACCAGGGAATAAGAAAACAGGACTGAAATACTTCAGCCAGTCTCCCTTATCCTGCGCTCAGCAATTACTCTTTTTGTCACCAGGAGGAAAGAGGTATGTGCCTTTGAAACTATTTAGAACTCACTGTGTGGTTTCTAAACACAGGATCTTTCAAGGTACTCCTCTCTTCTCATTTGGTGTCACAGGCAATTAAGTTCTTAAGAGGTTCTCTGTAGCATTAGCAGACTATATGATATTCTTGAAAGTGCCTTTATAGCATCCTACAAATTTCTTGCATTTTCCTTGGAAATTAACAGGCTAAATTCCAAGAAGGGAAGCTGACCAAATTCCTTTTTATGTACAATCCCAGCTGGCTGGGTGCTCACCATTGCTGTTCCCCCCTCCAGCCGAGGCTCACCATGAGGAGCTGCTCTCCAAAACCAAAACCCCTTACCAGGAACTTCTCCCTAAAAACAAAGCCTGTTACCAGGAGGGAGGGAAGGCTCAGTCCTGCCTCTTTGGCTTCACTCTGTGCCCAGCTGTGGGGAGCATCCAGCTGCAGGGAGAGCGAGTCAGAGTGTCAGGGAACACTAAGGTCTGGATATGCCCTCTCATTCAGCTCTAGCTAAGAGGAAGGTAAATAGAGTAAAAAGAGTAAAAAGAAGCCAGGAAGAGCCCATACTTGGCACTGGCCCTCAGCTGCTCCAGAAGTACATTTCTATTCAGTGCTGCCATCCTTTCTGGCTGCAGTGTATTTCCTCATTATGGTAAACACCCACAATGGCATTTGTTTCTGGAATGACATTGCTCAAAGCTGGGTAATAAAAATGCCTCTGATCTTGCAAAGCACAAGGCTCCAGACAAATAAAGTCTGTAAACAGTTCTGCTCTCCAGGATGTTTTATGAGCTGGACTAGCGTTTACTCAGGGCTAAAGCTGAAGAAGTTCATTTCATCTCCTGGAAAAGGCACCGTTCCCCAAGGAGGCTTCACCCCTGGGGGTACTGCTTTGGGTCTAACTCCCAACCACCTTTTTCCCTTTGCTGCCTGCAAGTCAGTGCCATTCATTCCATGGTTCCCTCTCCCAGCAATACTTCTGTGATGTTTAGAAGTGCATATAAATGTCAGCAGGCCAGCAGAAGCCTGCAGGACTCTGCAGGTGTGGAGTTCACAGGGATTGTGTTACACTGAACCCTGAGCACTGTAGGGTTCAAGCACTCCCCTCCCAGGGCTCCTTGGCTGCTCTGCAGGCTGCTGCCAGAGGCTGCTCAGGGATGTCTGGCACCAGGCAGTGGCAGGAGGTGGACAGTGAGGGATGGCATCTCTTGCATCAGTGCCAATCTGATGTGTGCAGGGGGTGCTTGAAGCCAAAGCTGTGCACAAGAGAGAGACAGACCCTCATCTGAAGCCTCTGAGTTGCAGTGAAAACTGGAGCAGGGCCATACATGTGAAGTACAGGGATCATAGAATCATCAAGGAATCATAGAATGGTCTGGGTTTGAAGGGACCTTAAAGATCAACTAGTTCCAACTCCCTGCCATGAGCAGGGACATCTGCCATTAGACCAGGTTACTCAGTGCCCCATCCAACCTGGCCTTGCACGCTTCCAGGGGTGGGGCAGCCACCACTAATGACTCTGTTGAGGCTCTGAGATGTTACAGATCAGGCTGTACTCAGCTGAGGCCAAAAAGCCTTTTGCTCACTGCATGAAGGCTTTTTGAATTTTAGAATAGAGCTGCCAGCTGGGGCACAGATAGAAAAGGGTAACACCAGCATGTCACTGAAGTGATCCATCCAGCCTGACTGCCTGATACTCATTCCCAGGGGCTGACCTGCCCCGTGCCCTGAGGGATGCTGCCTGATCACCACATGCAGGTGAGGAAGACTGAACATCTCACCATCTCCCAAGAGACATCACCAACTGCTCCCAGGGAAAGAGGCATCACCAACCTTTTGCTGTTGGGAAGAGGGTGGCTCCAAACCAATCAGGGTTGGATTTTCCAACCTGCTTGCCTTGACCAGCTGAGTCTGTAACAAGACTGGAGATCCTACAGCCTCTACGAGCCCCTCATCTGGCATTTGCCCATCCTCAGGGTGGACACTTTTGACATCATATCTCACCAGAACTTCCCATACTGCAATTTGTGCCTGCTGCCCCTCTTCCTGTCACTGTGCACCTCTGAGGACAGTCTGGCTCTGTCTTTTGTGTCTTTTGCACACCCTCCTGTTAAATGTCATGAACAGCAAAATGATGTCACCTTTTGCCTCCTTAAAACTCCATTTTTTCTCAGTCTCATCCCAGTACATTGACATCTTTTTGCAAGGGAAGCCCAAAACTGGCCACCAGACCTGCAGTGCTCAAGCACATGTAGGAACAGCTCTGGGATTCCCATCCCAGGAGCAGCTCCAGCTGTACTGCACTAATTCATCACCCGCCGGTGGGTGTCAGGAGCTCCTGGAAAAAAGCAGAAGTCAGAGAACTTTCTCGGCTGGTTCCCCTTTGACAGATTTCAAGCATTCACTCTCCTCTCATCTGGCTATTTGTGAGGGGTTCACGTGTCTAGAGCTGCTCCATTAGAGCTTGTCTGCACTGCTGGAAAGCTTCATTAGTTCAGGACAGCGAGTGCATATCTACTGTTCAGAGGGGAACCAGAGTGGAAGACAAACCACAGTTACAGCGTGAGGGAAACTCATTAGAGCCAAGCTCAGCTGCAGACTTAGGCTGACTTTATCTTCTTGGTGGCTTTACCTCACAATAGTACAAGCCTTTGTTACACAAGGTGTGGGGGGGAAGTGAGATGCTATTAATGCACCAACTCCCCTGTCTGACCACAAACCCTTTCTTCAGGAAATTCCAGAAGGGCCCACATTTGACATGTGAAAGGAAAAAAACCTATTTTTAGTCTGGTTCAGGTCTTCCTCAGGTTCAGTTCCCTGTTGCAACTTAAATCCTGGTGGGGTTTTGTAGGTTATATGATCACACCAGATGCTGTGGTGCTACACCTTTAGCAACCTCCTTTACTTTTTTGAGCACCAAACCAGAGATCAGGGAAAGACAGAAGGTATGACTGGAAATGGGAAAAAAATGGTGGAAAAAATGGCTTTTTTAGGCCTGACTGAAAAATGGAAAGTACCCAAGTTAGCCATCCTTTTGGAAACTTCTGGCCTCAAAATACACTTCACCACTGAGCTGTTTTAATTCCAGGAACAACACACTGAGCTGAGGCTTAGACCTTGGGCAAATTCGCCTCTTGGCTCAAACAGCAAAGATCTTGAGCTGAAAATGCCTGCTGCTGACAGCCTGCACCATGGCTGCATCCCAAACACTGCTGGCATAGCTGTGGTGGAAAAAATAAAATACATTTCATTCCCCAATGGTCATGCTGTAATGGCATGAAATTAGAAACTCTAATCAATAGCGCTTTACACAGCATGACTCTCATGTCAAAAGAGCCCGTGGTTTACAAAAGAAGAGTCACAAATAAATATGAAAATCAAGGCTGTGAAGCGTCAGTAATGAAGTATAATTCTGTCAAGCAATCCCAGCCTATGATGCTGTTCACAAAACCTTCACTCACCCAATCCTTCCCTCTCCACACCTCCCTGGTCTTCCATCTCCACACAGTTTTCCTGGTTTTATTTGCCCTTCGCACATGAAATGTTGCTGATTTGAGCGTGAGTGACGAAACTGGGGAGGGAAGGGCTGTGCTGCAGCCCTTGCTCTGCCTCTGCTTAGTTCTCAGTGCTTTTACCCCTCTGTTGCTCTGGAAAAGGCACCAACCTGCATCTGCTCACCTTTCTTTTAAGGCATGTCTCTTCTGTTCCTACAAAATGGAAGTGAAATGCAGATTGTTCTCTTTAGAACAACAGCAGAAGTCAGAGTTATCCTATTTATATCAAGAATTATAGGCAGTTGTGCTAAGACCCTTGTTTTTTGCTCGTACAGGCAACACTCCCAGAAGAACCACTGGGGAGGTAAAGTATTCAAAAATAATAAGCAGACCCCCAAAGGCATGAAGGGCTGACAGCTCCAGGGCTCTCTGTCTGTCACACAAGTCTTCTGGGATCTGGCAGCATTTTGTTCAGGGACAGGGCTTGGGTTTTTTCCAGCACTGGTTTTAAAACTCCTCTCGCCATGCACTGCTAACGTTAGCACAGCTTGGCAGGTAGAGAAGTGCCCTGAAAATAGGAAATTCTTGGAGTGGAGATTTTGTTAATTAGACCTCCTTCCTGCACACAGCTCCAGCTCCCCGTGCAGCTCCTGTGGCAGCGATGCAGTGATCGACCAAGGGTGGGATGTTTCCAGGAGGAGAACAGATAACAGCTGCTTGACTTCAGATGTAAATGAAAGACCTCCAGAAAGACCTGCCAAATCCAAAGGCATAAGAGCCAGTGGGAAAAAGCTTGCATGGCCTCAAGTGAAGCCCCCAGTCTTTGTGAGGGGTGTCTCTGGCTGTTTCTGGGTCCCTTTCCTAATTGTGCCATTGAACCACATTACTTTGGTTACTTGAGTCACCTGCAGCCTTCTCTTTAGCACAGAAAAAGGTATTTCCCTTGAGCCAATGCTACTGGAAATCTCAATAAGGACAGAGAAACAGAGGTTTACACATCGAGTCCGTGGCCTGAAGCCCAGATGGAACCAGTAAAAACAAACCCCAGGGGACAACTCTCCACTCCAGACATGCTGAATGGGGACCTGCCTGAGGTCCCCTGCAGGGAGGGTGGCCTAGGTGACCTCTAGTGGTCCCTTCCAACCACACCCATTCTGTGATCCTGTGAATGTCCAGGAAGAGCAAGGTGTTCTGGAAAGGGCACATCTGCCTGTGCTTTGTGCTGCCAAAGTGCCTCCTGAAGAACCCAAGGCCCTGGTCACAGGCAGGGTGCCATGGGCCAGGCCCTGCAGAGCAGTTCTCACAGCACTGCTTTAGCTTCCTGTCTCTGAAGAACAGTTGTTTTCACTTCAGTCACTTACATCATGCCACGTCTGAAAAGTGGGGTGAAAGCCAAAAAATATGTCTCTCCCAAGCCCTCAATAAAACCAGTGACTTGTGCAATACATGCAAAGCCTTAACTTGGGGAACTTCAAGTCACCAAGCATCTGTTAATCAGCAACGCACCAGTCCCTGGGGATTGTGGGGATGTTAAAGGTTATCCTGCTCTCCTGCACATTACACTGCTGAGCTCCATTACACAACCAAAGGAGGAGTTCATGTGTGGCAAAGAATTTTTGATTCTCCGGATATTATTTTAGATGTGGAAAGCCAGCTGCTGAATGCTGCTTTTCAGGTTAAACAAAACTTACAGCCAACACTCATTCTCACACTATTAATGAAGATAATCTTGCCCTGCAATTGACTTTTTTCCAGAAATAGCAGGAGAGGGATTTTCAAATCCTTTCAGGTTCGCAAAACGTTATCTCACTCTATTCCTTTAATCTCCTGATGCTGAAAGATGGATCTTTTTCTCTTATGGCTGGATGTACTTCTACACTTCAGCAGCAAACCATGAAAGGAAATCAGGCTTATGGAAAAAAAACAACAAAGAATTTGCAGTGTTAACATTTACTTGGGCTTGTCTGGACTTCCTCAGCTTTGAATTCCAACATGATTGACCAGACTGAACATTACACAGAAGAGACAAACAAAATGACAAGCTTTGTGTACAAAGGACTGCTAGGCAGGGGAAGAGACTGTGCTCTGCTCCAGGGCAGTGCTGGACAGGGCAAGAAGTTGAAGAGCTCAGGCACAGACAGGGAGAGAGGTAGGTTGGACTGGAGAAAAGATTCTTGCAATACTTCAGCACCAGCATTGAGCACTGGGATACACTGAAGTGTCTCAAGGGTCGGTTTTAAGAACATCTTGAGCAAATAAGAGAGGGCCTAAGTTTATCCATCCCTGGAAGTGTCCAAGGCCAGGTTGGACGAGGCTTGGAGCAACCTGGTCTAGTGGAAGGTGTCCTGCCCATGGCATGGGCTTGGACTAGGTGAGCTTTAAGGTCCTTTCCAACCCAAACCATTCTGTTGTTCTGTGATTCTATGATGACACCTCCCTGGAGAGAGAAGGTGAGCTGGAAAATCTCTTGAGGTCCCATTCACTTTTTGGTTTCTAGGAAAACCCACAAATAAACAGCACAGCTACAGTAAAAGGCAGAGCATTCCCTGAGCAACTCCTCCTCCTGAATTGCAGTGAAGGCACAATTCATAGCCTGCTTTTTCATTTCCATGAATCTCAATTGTTCACATAATAATCACAGAAGTATTTAATAATACAAAGCATATGGGCCAGATGTTCAACTGGTGTAAATCAATAGCACTCGGGAAGCTTTAGTGGTGCTGTGCTGGCATAATCATCTGAAGATCTGGTGCTGCATTTTTAAGGTGGCTCTCAGGATTTTAGTACCTTCTTATTGCTTCCACTAAAACCAACTCACAGAGTTTATTGCCCATCTAAAAGTGGCCACCTCCCATCACATGCTCATAATCGAAGATCAAAAACCCAAAGCTCAAAATAGATTGGCTTAAGATCACTTAAAAGCCACTGGTCTGGCCTCTGCTGGCCATCATCACCAAGTTTTATCATGGCCACAGACTTCTCCAGCTGACCTTACCCTGTCTCAGGTGGGGATAGACAGCTCCCTTGACCAGATGCCTTGTCTTAGTCTCATCAGCTGGTGTGGGAGCTCTGCTTTATTTACTTCCCTCTGTAAAAAAAAAGAAAAAGAAAAAGCTTTTAATTCAGTTCCTCCTGGGAGTTTCTGTGATGCTCATTGATCCACTCCACAAGTACTTCACAAACACTAATGGATCCAGTGAAACTCTCCACTAATCTCTTCCTGAAACTTGGCACCAAACTGCTCATTTCTGACGCTGTGCCCTTTTACAGTTGTTTTGCTTTGCTACCTGTTTCAGAGTCACTCCAGGGCTCATTAATTGTTCATCCTTTGTCCCTTGAAAATTTTCCTTTTAATCTCTCCGGTCGCACGTTGGATACTGATGTGAAACAGACTTCAATTTGTGCCTTCACACCTGCAATGATACCATTTGAACTGATTGTGGCATTACCACTTGCACATGGATCTGTGTAATTGAACTGAAAAGCTTTGCAAGATGTATTCATTGGACTTCTGATCTCATTTGTTAGAGAGCCTGAGGGAACAGGCAATTTCCACTCCTCAATTTATGATAACTGGTCATAGTTACTTAAGTGGAATAAAATAAATCCTGCAGCATGTGTCCCTTCTGGAAACCAGGTTGACAATTGTGTCCAGAAGAGAATTAAACTGCCCAGTGACAGTACTGGATTGAGTGAAAAGAAAAAAAAATATATATATATCAGAAAGTCACAGTAAAGTTTTTTGTGGAGGTTCCCAGGTTAATATTCCTTCTGCTAACGTGACTCCCTGATTGAGATTCTCTCAGATTTCAAGGAATTGTATGGAGACTATGCAAATAAGCTGGTCTGCTATAGTTGAAAATAACTTATCCTTGTGCTAATTATATTTGGGGCTAAGGTGTGACCTACTCCACTTCCATAACTAGGCCTAGATTTTCAGCAGTCAGTGACAGCTGGATTTTCAAAAGGCCTGCAGACCAGCACGGCTGGGCTCTTTGGGCAGCACAGTGCACACAGGAGGATTTCACTGACCACCGGACACTGACCATCAGCCCTCAAAACACCACTCCCCAAACAGTAAATCTCCTTTCTTTTATTCCACATAACAAGCAATTTGGGATTTTTCTTTTTTCTCTCTCTCTTTTTTCTTTTTTTTTTTTTTTTTTTTTTTTTGCCTTGGGTAGAAATCGCAGTATCCAGAGATCAAAGCAGCTGTTTCTAGGCTCAGCCAGTTTTAAAGTTGAGGTTTGTACTGTGGTCCTCACATCTCCCTGTGGACCACAAGCTCAACCTGGCATCCTGCTGTAATAGCCAGTGTGGGAAAGGCTGAGGAACTCAGGAATTTGTACCCATGTGGGATACTGCAGCAAGAACTCCAGCTGAGGAGCCCTGTCTTTGTCCACTCCACGTGCTGAACTGGCCTTCAGTTCAGGTTCTGAAAGGAGTATGAGCTCCAACAGACAAGGCTGTTTGAGTCCACCTGCAGAGCTTGGCCTGAAAGGAGGTCAGGTCCTTCTGCCTTTTAGCCCTGCCCTCTTTTACTGGCTGTTTCCTCTCATGCAAGCATCCCATTCCCATCTAAAGTGTGCCAAGTGATCTTCTGGAGGGTGAGGAACTGGTCCTGGGTGTACAGCAGTTGCCACACCTATTACTGTTCTGCTGTGTGAGAACACTAGTGTGGATTTATGAGATTATCTTAAATTCAAGCTGCACATTTCTTAATTATCGGTATTCTTTTCCTGTACAAGAAGAATTTGCATAATTTCCCAGCAGTAGAGAAGAGCAACCTCAAAACAATTAATTAAAAAATTGCACCAATTCATCATGGAAGTGTATGCACAGTTGCTGGCATTGCTCATTTTCCTTGCAGAGCCAGTGCAGACACCAAGGAAGAGCAGATCCTCAGTGCAGCTTCCAGAGAACCCCACTCCCCCATGCTGGTTGAAGAGCTGGCCCTGCATTAACATGTTTATTCCAGGAGTTCTTCAAGGAACCCAGATAGTTTTGGCAAAGAATGCCAACTCAGACAGTGATCCTGCAGATCTTTAAGCACTGAGCACTGTTGCTGTTACAGGTGGTGTTCTTGGCACCAGGAGGACCTCTTACAGCAGTGGTGGGGCCAAGGGGACACAGAGGTTTTGAGGCTAAGACCTCACAGAAGAAAGACTTTCACCATTTGGGTTTTAATAATATGGAAATGTGCATCACAGGCAGCACATTCTTCAGGTATAATCAGCTGGCTCCTGAGATTAACAGCAGAAAACAGGCAATGGATTCCCATGGAGATCCAGTGCCTTCACCGTGGGTTTGATCCTCCAGCACATCCTGGGAGTGAGACCCATCCTGCTGTGCCTGGAGCTCCCAGGTCAGCCTCCCTCTGCATGTGGGGCTGGGAGCCCCTGCCCTCCTCAGCCACTCTAGATCTGCTGGTGACTCTTGCAAATGGGAATTAGGAACCAGGAAAGTGCTTTAATCCAACATCACTTCATTGCTGCCCACCAAATGACAAATGACATTAACGTGATTTTCATCACTTCAGACAGTCCAGCTGCCCACATGAAAACTAAAGATATATTTTGACCCTGTCTTGTCTACATTTGTGAATGGTTCAAACACTTGCCATCCTGGCACCATATAACTCAAACTGCCACTGCCCCAGTGATGTATTTTGAAGAGAGACCATTCTCACGCTGTACTATATCAGGGGAATGACAGGCCCTTGTGGTGTACATCAGCAGGAAGATGACACTCTACTTTTGTGTTTTAAGGGCTCCAAGATATGTCATGGAAAGTGCTGTCTGATTCCTGGAACCTGGAGGCAGGGACAAGGTGTTATTGTCAAAATAAAAGAGAAAAACTGGGGCAGATTTTGAATCTGACTATCCCACGATGATAGCAACAGGCAGGGGGTCGTGGAGGCATTTTCTTCTGGCAGATTGGGATGTCTCTTCATCACTTTATCAGTTCAGACCAAAAGTGTGTTCGTAAAGCTCTATTTCAGAAATTATCTTTGCTTAAATTTTAAAGTTTTCTTCCCTCATCTGGGCTTGTGGATTTGTACATGTTGAATTTTAAGCATGTATTTTGCTGCCATGCTACCTAGGGGTAGTAATCTGGATTTTAGAAGGCTGAGCTTAGTTCTGTAAAGTGAGAAGAAGAAAAGAATATGGAAATAATTCAGCAAGGGGCAGTAAAATTATGTGAAGAAAAGACACAGTTGCTCACTCACTGATATTTTATACATCCCCTGGCATCAGAGGCACTGATTCCACCATGTGCTGAGCAAGGATCTTGAAGCTGTAGGGGCTCCACCAGTCCTCAGCAGCAGGGGAAAGCAGAGCTGGGGACAAAGTGAAAAGAGGGAGATGCAAAAAGTCACATACCTGTGCAAGGTGCAGAAGTGATTGTGAAACAAAAGTGTTTGTGAAATGAAATTAAACTAGAAAAAAAAAAGAAAGAGAAAAAGAGAGAGAGAAAAAAGAAATCTAGGATTTCTTAGAGGGCCCAGTTGTGGGGCAGTCCCAAATCCTCCAAGTCAGATTTCCTATTTTAGAGCATCATGCCCAGTGCAATGAGCATGGCAGGTTTATAACCCACCCAAGTGAAACAAGAGTCCTGGCCAGAGCTGGAAGAGTCTCTGTTCCTAATTCCATCATTTATCTACTGGCTCAGGTTCCATCTACACAGATTTAAAGCCTCACACTGGCTCCTAAGGCTATGCTATATAAAATTTGATTGTTACATTCAACGGGCTGTAATAAATTAAATGAACTATCAGTAATAAGTTCACAGGCAACACTATCTTTTTTCAGTAAAGTATACTTCCTTAAAATATACCAGCAGCATCAAATGTAACTAGATTTAATTTCATACTGAAGAGTCTGTGAATATTCATTTTAAAATAGTCACCAAGGCCTAATTTTAATTTGTGTGATGTTTCTGCTAATATCAATGCCTACTTAAAATATCCATTAAAAAGCCTTAAGAATATTAACGGGGAATTCTTACAGAAATGCACTAGAGTTTTATGTTTTGAATTACCATTACAGGCTTTTTGGTTTAACTCCTGTTAAATAGACTTCATTATTACAAGAATATGTGCAAATTAAAAGAAGCCCATTAAAATCTAAAATTCCATGCTAAAAAGATTAGGGATATTTGAGTTATTTTTCTTCTGAAGGAAAAAATGTAATAAAATGTGATAGGGAGTAAAACCCAATACTTAGAAACACTCACAAGGTTGTCAGTGGCTAGACAGTGGTGAGAATTTTCTCATGAGCTTCAGAATAACAGCTTTCATACAAGGAATCATTTCCCTTGTTTTTTTCTGCTCCCCATCCCAAAGATGTCACATTTATAAAGCCTTTGTCACAGACCTTGTTGGAACAAGATGAGCTTTAAGGTCCCTTCCCTGACAAACCATTCTATGATTCCATGATCTTCACCTGGCTCCAAGGTGCAGGCAGGGATGTGATGGCTCAGGGAGGAGACAAATGGTCCTGACATGGTTTAAGCCCAGTCAGCAACTGGGACTCTGCAGCAGCTCTCTCACTGCTTCCTCAGTGGGATGGGAAGGAGAATCAGTGGGGGAAATGTAAAACTTGTTAGTTAAGAATTTAATAATTTTTAATAATTAAACCAAAGTAAAATAAAACAGTAGTAAAAATACTAAAGATAATAATAATAATAATTAACAATAATATATTACATGTATTATTATATATAATAATAATAATTATAATAATAATTAAAAGGGGGGAGAGAGAGAAACCCGAAGAGAAAACCCCAAGTGATGCACAATACACTTGCTCACTACCCTCCAGCCCATTCCCCAGCAGGGATCAGTGTCTCCCAGCAACTCCCCCCATGATGCTCCCTGCTATGGAATATCCCTCTGGCCAGTTTGGGTCAGCTGTCCTGGCCAGGCTCCCTCCTGGTTGCTTGTGCATCTTCTCATTGGCAGGGCACAATACACTGAGAAGTCCTTGTTTTAGGGCAAGCACTGCTCAGCAACAACCAGAACATCAGTGTGTCATCAGTATTATTGTCTCACTGAACCCACAGTGCAGCACTGTACCAGCTACTAAGATAGAAAATGATTTCTATCCCAGCCAAAGCAGGACAAGTCCCCACTGACACCAGCTGTGTTTAGCAGACCTGGACACCTTGGACTTGCTCTCCAAAGGCTGCCCTTTGCTCCCCACCTGACAAAAACCTGGCTGCTGAGGATGGGAGTGCAGATTTGAGCCTTAGTTCATGATCCAGCACAGGGCTGGATCTCTGACAGGACATCTACACGGCTTTGTTTGGCACTCTGCACTGGGCTGGGCTTCCCCCTCCACCAAGCAAATTCTACTGCCCAGCAGCTTGTCTGAAGTCAGGCTCAGTCCACAGCCCTCAGGGAGCTGCAGTCTCTGGAAGGATGTCCACGGCTCCAGCACTGCATAACGATAGAGGTATCTATGGGAAAGCTCACTCTGAGGCCTGAGGGGCAGTGAAGGGACTGCAAAACACACTTCTCCTTCATTTGCTTTGACTCCCAGCTGCTGTATTGATCCTTTGGCTTCTAAATAACCTTCCATTCAATATAGTCATCAGTGAGAAGTCTCCTGCCCTCATAAATCACGTGAATATTTGCACTGCCTTGTGTAAAACACATCTTGTAACCTATCAGGAGCTTCATGTCCCTGCTCCCTGTCTGGTCATTTCTGTCCCTCTCTTTCCCTGGGGGGGCTGGGGCAGCCCCTGACCCTTCCCTGGGCTCCAGGCAGCCACAGAGAATTATCTCTGCTAAAACTCTCTTCTGTCAGGCTGCCAAATCTTCTGCGTTAATCCTGAAAATTACAATTAATGAGTGCTAAGAGGATCTTTCCACCTCTGTGTACAGCTCTGTGCAGTTATAATGATCCCTGCTGCTCCACCAGCATCTGAAGCCTCTTCTGGTCACAGCTTTTGGTTCTGGGCAGGGCAAGGCACTCAGGAAGGGAAGGGGGTGGTGGCAGAGGGGCTTTTGCCTCTTCTTGCTTGATGCCCTGTGTGTGAAAAGGATGCTCCCCACTGAAGATGGGAGAGGCCTGAGTTACGAAGAGCCCGTGGCCACCAGCAGAGACTCCTCTCCATGTGAAAGGTCGTGTCAGCATTTTGGGAGTTTGAAGTCATTAGATTTTCTGGGATATGCGCGAGGTGAAGGACGGGGCTGATGATCACACTGCGTGGGGTCTGCAGCCCCACCATGGCTGGCTAATGAGAAAAGCTGAAACAACTTCACTGAGGCTCCAAGAGTCAAATTCCCAGGTTACCAATGCAGCTCCAGGGATGGAGCTCCAGGGACACAGCTCTCTGAGGACTACCCAAAATTTTTAAATGTGGTATTTTTAGTGATTAAGAACCAGAACTGGGAGTCTCATTAACATACAAATGCCATCCCTAGATGTGAATTAGGGATCTCAGTCAGGTCTGGATCAATTAATCCCCTGACTGGGGATGGTGAAGTACCTGCAGTGATCTTTAAGATTTGAAGAGAGATCTGCTCATATTTTTTAGCATATACTGGTTGCTATTCCCTCACAACAATCCCACCTCCCCCTGAGTTGCTGAACAGTTCCAGGGAAGGTTCTTGTTCTTGATTTTTCCCTCTTGCTGTGACCAGCAAACACTTGAAGGAGTTTAACCTTCAACAAGCAGTAAGGGACTGACCCAGCCAGGCAGGCACTGGCTCTGGTCGAATCACCACTCACAGAAACTAAAGGATCTCCTACAATTCAGTGCTTGGTAAGTCTTGTGCTCCTGCTTTCACAAACCTCTTCACTGACACTCCCTTTCAGGACTACTTACCTTTTTTCTCCTCTGTGTGCTCACTTTAGTCTGAGTTTATACAAACCACTTCACCATGAATGGAGCATTTGTGCATTTCCAGTGTTTCAATCCCAAAAATAACCCTGCAGAAATCACTAGAATTACACTGGGGGAAAAGCAATGGATGTCACAAGAGAAACAAGGCTTGTTTCTTTATTCCTTAGAGAGGAAATGTTAGATAACTATCTGCTTCCCTGAGTTAATAATTTCCACTGTCTTCAGTCAAATTATTTTCCATTAGAACTAATAATGAATTTACCTTGTAATTACTAGGTTTAATCTATAAATAATATATCATAGATATTCAATATCTATTATCCTCTATCCTTGATATATATTATCCTCTATGAGGTTAAGCACTTTCCCCCTCACTTTTAGATGCTCTTTAAATTAGAGGGTGCAGGCAAACACAAACCAAAAATCAGAGTAGCCCAAGTATCTACTACCCCAAGCAGATCCCCTTCTGGAGAGGTCTCTGTGTGTGCAGGTGGACAGATGCCTGTGTGGTACAGTTAACAGATTAGCTGGGCAATCAGCATCCAGAGCTGGTCAGGAGTGTACATCCTCATGCTTGCCATTCCCACCATTTCAAGCACTTAATGGACTTCTAATCTCAGCTGGGGACCAATGCTGCTGTCACATAAAACTTTAATGATTTCAGGGCAAAGGGAAACTTTTCACAGTAGTTATTGCTGACATTAGAAACATCAGCTCTGTCCATACTCCATATCCAGTGCTGCACACAGAGCCAGAAGTGCCACAGCAGTGCTGGACCAGTGAGAGCTCTCAGCTGTGACTGCACAAGCTCAGCCCACCTTAGTTTGGTGATGTCCACACTCTCACATGTTGTGTGCTCCTCACACACCCACCTGGGGTTTTAAAATAAATTAAATAATTATATATAAACACACATATGTATCTGAAACTATTAAAAATATGAATACAAGATTAAATCTCGAATCTTGTACAGGTAATGGAGGCTTTGGTAGGAAAAGATGTAAGGCATTCAGTGTCAGTGAACTGTGTTGATCCAAAACTTACAAATAACCTGCTCTCAGCTCCCAGCTTGTCTGGTGGCATTTGGCACCGATGTGTTCGCAGCAGTGGAGTCATCTCTTGGGGTCACAAGTGCATGGTAGGAGAGCTGAGTGATTATAGGGAAAAGGCCACACAGAAAAAGCAGTGTTCTAAGAGGCTGGATTTGCAGGGACTTCAGTACTAGATCTCTGTGGGAAACAGGTGGGATGGTGTACAACTGAAAGCTGTGGAGTTTAGGAAGGAGCAGGAAGGACAGCAGCAGTGTCTTACATATACAAGGTAGTGGGGCTCATCTCAAAAGAAGCCCTGTCATTATAAAATGAATTTTGTGCAGCTTACTGTGAAACAGTGATTGGCCCTTCTCAGGTAGAGATCCCAGAAGTGCAGTGGCTTTCTGAGCATTAAAGATCAGGTGACAGCAGAAGGAAGAGGAGAAAACAGTGTCCATCTGGAACTGCTGGGTCCTGGGGAAGGGTGACAGATTTGGCCAGGGGCTCCTGAATCCAAGTACCACCCTGGCAATGGGACCCAGGGTGACCACAAGGTGTGGGATGGATTTAACACATCCTTTGATTCCAGAGCCCTTCTCAACACAAAGCATCACTGTGCCCAGTGCTTCCAAAGGGATCAGTGGTGTCCCTGAGGTCACCAGCCTTCTTTAGCTTCTGGCACTCCTTGTTCGGGCTGTGGGTAATTCTCCCTCTGAGAGGGCAAAATTGACTCCTTCCTGTGAGCACATTAAAAAGGCATTTGTGGATGAAGATGATGCTGGCATAGTGGCGCTAATAAAATCAGCAGAGAAACAGCATTTAGCAGCTGGGAGGGGAGGGAAGCATTTTTTTCGGGAACACACAGGCTCCTGCTTTGATGTTGCATTCGAGCCAAAGCAAGGGCATGTTTTAAATTCCCAATAATTCAAGTTTCTTTTTAAGTTACCAAGCCTGGCTGAGCTCTTAAAGACAACAAATCTTGCTCCTGGGGTTGGCTTTCCTAGGCAATTGCAGCTCTGCTCAGAATACTATTTAAATAGCAATTATTGTAATTCTCAGCAGAAATATTACAGGCATTCAGATTTTTTTCTTAACAGCCAAAGGGAGACATTTCCAGCATCTATCAAACCTCTTTTATTTTAATCCACATTAAAATCTCTTTCCAGAAGGACTGGGCAATGGAGCATAATTTATCATTATAGTTTAAAGATTTGTCAGTGCTGCCCTGTGCCAAGCCAGCCTGTCTAGAGAAGCCTTTGGGGAGCAGGGGGGATGGCTGGAGAGAGCAAAGGGTGCTGCAGACAACCAGTAACGGAGCGTGGATAGGCGGGAAGCAGTGGAAAAAATATCCCAAGCTTTCCTGCAAGGGGCAAATTCCCCATCTCCCACAGGGTGGGGAAAACACGCAGATCTTCTGTTGATTTTAAGGTGGAAGTGAGCAAGCAGGGCACACCTTGGGACTGGGCTGGCAACCAGCTGGCACCATGTCAGGGAAGAGCTCCTGCTGAGAGGTGGAGCCTGGCCCCTGCAGGGACCCTTCCCTGGGCTCTGGCAGCCCCACTTACCCCACCTGTGAGGGAGAGACACTTGGTACCTTGTCTGTTGAGACCCTGGGTCTGGCCAGTCTTCAGAATGGTTCTCCTGCTGCCAAGAGTGATCACACTGCATGACAAGACTGCTCCAAAGCTGTCATTTTTATTTCCTTCAGTAGTGGCCATCATACCCTGGCAACTGCAATGACTGTCCTGGCATGAACACTGAGTCAGGGGTCCTGTGGTGCGAGTTTTAGTTGTCATTAACAGCCAACACCCCAAATCGAAAAATAGATGTTAGAGAAGTGTTGTTGTGTTACACAAAAGAGATATGCTCGTGGCTCACTCCTCAGCCCAGGTGGTTTGATAGATGAAGGGCAGCAACGGAGTTCCCTGTGCCTCTGGAACTGCTGCTTCCCAATCCCAGCACGACTTTGGTTCCTGAAGGACACAGGGGCTTGTGAGTCTGAGCTTTTACACCTTGCCCTCTTTCACTGCCTCTTCCCCCAAAGAGTTTCAGCCAGACAGCTAATCTCAACCAAATTTGGCAGAGGCAGGGGTTAAATGTGAAGCTTGTAGAGGTTTGGGGGGAATCAGGGTAATGGGGACATCCCCAGAGGATCCCCAAAGAGGGATCAACCTGTAGGGTGGGTGCTGTGCGTGGGGGCCATGGAGCACACCCACCCTGCCCACCCCTGTGGGGGCTGCACCTCCCACAGACCCGCAGGGACCTGCTGCCAGGGAGGGAGGGGGATGTTCACCAGCACGGGAGCTTCAAGCTTAGCAGGGAGGGAAAAGGCCTTCCAGGCACAGGGGCAATTGCAAAGTGGGAAGAAGGGCAAGGAACACAAATCCCTGCTCATGCAACAACTTGTTATTTTAAATGCCAAAGCAGCCAGAACTGGTGAATGCTAGTCCTGCTCTGCCAGAAAACCCATCAGCAACCCCTTCCCTACTCCCAGCACAGAGAGACTGGTGCCTGTGCCCTCAGCCACTTCCCAAGACAAGCAGAATCTATAGCTCAAGTCAAGCTAAAAGCTGTCTCTCTTCCTTCCTCCTCTTTCTTCAGCTGCACCCATTGTAAATGGAGCACAGCTGTGGTTCTGGCCCTCAGACTGTATGGGAGCTATAGCAAAGTGCTTAATGTATTCTTAGCTTTTAAAATACTATTCATCAGCTGCAATCAAAGAAGAGAGGGGCAGCCAAATTAATCACAGCTCTCCTACCCCCCCTCCACACACACACAGTCACACTGTGCACGTCAGTGGTGGTCCCAAGACCACGGTTTAGCAGACACTGGAAAAGGCCAAGGTGGTAAATGTAAATCCTGGCTGCTCTTAATCATGCTCATAATGACCATGTCATCAATCATACTCGTTCTCAAGTGCTCAGCAACCACAGCCCAAGGGTATATTTTTCAAAGAATGCAGTTCAGTGAGGTCTCTCAAAAGCTGGGTCACCATTATTCCTACTCACGTGGGAGGAGGGTTTCCTCTGACTTTCTGGCACTGACAGTGCATGGAGTCTCAGCATCTCCCTCACCAGCCTGAATGCAATGAGTAAAGTCAATTAAATTTATGCAACTGAAAATTTCACTGACCTTTAGAAGAAAACAAGCTAAGGAAAAACAAAACACATCAATAGAACAGACTGGAAAAAACACAGTACTTCTGCCATTTCCCTAGTCTTGCTATTTTTCACTGGGGACATGGTCAAAACACTTCAAAAATCCAGGCTTTCAAACTTCCTACAAATGTTGGAACACTGAGAACTAAAGAGAATTTTAGTAGTTACAGATTTTTCCTGCAGATCTCCACAGGAATTGAGACCTTCTGGCTGTGGACACATAACACAGAGAGCCTCGTGTGAAACAACCCACACACAAGTGGTAAACATCCCAAATTCCCAGAAACGGTACAAAATGAGCCACGTGCAAGTCACCAAACCAGCTCAGCTGCTGTGACTGGGTCCTGTCCCCACCCGATGCGTTGGGCACGATGTATTGCCAAACTGTGAAGCCCATCCATGAAAACACTGGAGCCATTTGGTGCTTCTCCTTCATGCCAGTGGTGCAGAGCTGCAGCAATGATTGCATTTCACACCCCAGCCAGAGCTGAATGGGACCTGTTTGATGCCACGGGAGGAGCTGATGGAAGCTTTAACACTTCAAGGAGAGTTCAAGACGATTTTACGGAAGCACGCCTTGGGGAAATTGAAATGTCAAGCATAATTTGGCACTTGAAACATGAAGGAGAGAGGCTTTGCATTTGTTTTCATCTGCATCTTCCCCTCCTCTGAACTGTACATGCTCCATTTCCCGCTCTTCCTTAAGCTTTCATTAGGCAGTGCTGAAATCTGCTGGATTTGAGGGATCTCCAAGGATAAACAAGTATCTGGCATTAACCTGCTCTGTAAAAGTCAATTTGACATGTCTCGCTATTCTTCCATTCTTGTTAGGGAAACTAGTCCAAAACAAGCTTTTCCCCTGTTATCTTTCTTCCCCCATCCATTTATTTGATCTTTCATGTAGGACTCGAAGATTACTTCTCAGTAGTCCAATTTTTAATACATGAGGGTTCACCTGAAAAAAACAAATAGTCTTTTGATCTGAGTTTCAATCTCAGACCTGATCCCTGGGGCTGCAGACACTCCACCAGGGTCTGAGCAGGCAGCAAGCAGGAATGGGGCGGTCAGAAAGGCTGGGAAACAGGGAGCCTGCTCTCCCCCTGAAATGGAAGAGCTCTCACAGCTGTCAGCGTGAGAAGGAACAACAGGAGCTGGCAAACGGGCCTCTGTTAGGTGCAGCTCCTGGGAACGCTGATAATGTGTTCTCAGGAGATAAATTTTTAATTCTCCCCATCATCTGAGTAATTTCTGGTGAGACAGACCACAGAACCAAATCTTTCCCACAAGGATTTTCCATGAGGCAGTGCTTGCTCGATGTGTGGGAAGTTTTTGCACCAATTTTGTAAGTTTAACTGAAGTTCACTTCTAGAGAAAAGTCAAGAGCTTTCAGTATTATAGAAACACGTAATATGGGAGAAACTTCTTTTAAAACATCCCCAATATGAGATATAACATAGCCAGGGAAACACAGGGTCACACCAATTTAAGACACTTCAACTTTGTAAAGAAAAGATGTCAATCCACATAATACAAGGGTTTAGGGGTTTAAAGGGGTTGGAATTGTAATTTTTCAGGAAATTTTTGTTCAAAATTTTTTACATGAGGATAAAAGGCTTCTCTAAGAATTCCCTATAAAGGAAAAAAAAAAAAAAATCCATTTACTCTAAGCTTTGGAAGTGATCTTAAGTGACCAACACCATTTCTGTCTTTGACAAGGGGCTGCAGGATGCAGCACATTTGGTGTAAAATCCTGCATGACTTTTGCCTAAAGAAGAGGCAGCATAATCAGCAAAATTTTCCTTTTAGCTCAACAGGACAATTTTAGGAAAAGTCACCTTAACACCCCCTTGAAGACCCCTTCAGAAGCACCTGAGCAGCTCCTCTCACCTGGGGTGCTGTTCCCATCAGACAATCCGTGGTTTTGCATGGCTCCAGCTGCAGGAGTGAATTATTTTGGGGCTACCCTGTGTCACGAGATGCAGAGGCTTTGTACCAATGACCAGTTTATGTCACTGAAAGCAGATTGAATTTGAAACAAACCCCATTGATTTTCCTTCACCACTTCACTATAGCCCTGCCACCAGAATGAATGCACAGCAAATGAACCCGGGGCTCCTCGGTCCTCTCTGGGCAGGGGAATGGGGCAGAGCCATCATTCCCTGAATGTCAGGGCTCTCCTGTAGCACTGCTGGCAGCTGCCATAGAAAAACCACCTTTAGGATGGTGCAAACCCCAAACCTGGGTGTTGTACATCGTTCTGTCGCAGACAGCAATGCACTCAGCAGCAGCTCAGAGCAGCACCAAGGTTTTGTCTGTCACAGAATCCCAGAGTGGTTTGGGTTGGAAGGGACCTCAAAGCTCATCCAGTTCCAACCTCCCTGCCATGGGCAGGGACACCTTCCACTAGCCCAGGTTGCTCCAAGCCTCGTCCAACCTGGCCTTGGACACTTCCAGGGCTGGGGCAGCCACAGCTTCTCTGGGCACCCTGTGCCAGGGCCTGCCCACCCTCACAGGGAGGAATTCCTTCCCAGTATTCCATCTCTGCCCTCTGCCAGTGGGAAGCCATTCCCCCTTGTCCTGTCCCTCCATCTCTTGTCCCCAGTCCCTCTCCAGCTCTCCTGGAGCCCCTTTAGGCCCTGCAAGGGGCTCTCAGGTCTCCCTGGAGCCTTCTCTTTTCCAGGTGAACCCCCCCAGCTGTCCCAGCCTGGCTCCAGAGCAGAGGGGCTCCAGATCTCAGAGGACCTTTAAGGCCTCCTCTGGACTCTCTCCAACAGGTCTGTGTCTTTCTTGTGCTGAGGACCCCTAACCTGGATGCAGTACTCCAGGTAGGATCTCACGAGGGCAGAGTAGAGTTCTACCAAAACCAGTGTTTCAGGGTGTTTCTGGAAATGAGCAGGGTGCAAACACAGCAGCAGTGACCAAGCACAGACCACTGCAGGTATGAGAAATGCCCATGAGAGCCCATCTCGGAGATAAATAGAGAGAAATAGCAGGATCTGAGGTCCCTGCACTGCATCCCCCTGACAGACACCACCACCCTTCCATGCTACCCTGGGTGGTGGGGGAAAGTGTTTCTCCCCACGAGGCAGAAACATTTTTTTACACAAATAAAAGGGAAAGTCTTCTGGATATCACTGTCAGGAACAGCCCTGGATGAAATACTGCAACACTATAGCGTGAAAGGCAAAAAATATAACCCACTTCACTGGTTAAGGAGTATATTCCTCCTTGCAGGTGGATAAGATCTCTCTCAAGTGAATGACTCTGGTATTTATTATGTCAGATTATGGCACTTCACTTACTGGTTCAGATTATAACAAAACTGGAAAAACAACCACTTACTAGATGTTAATTTTATCTTACAGATTCTATTGTAAATGGGATACAGACCCCTATGTATATACTACAATTCTTAAAATAGCTCCATCTAAATGCAAATGTAGGCCTCTGCCTAACACAGAGCTGAAAGCCTTTCCATTAACACACCAAGAGATATGGGAATTAATTTAATGCTTAAAAATTCCCAGGGATAAGAGAAACTTCTTTCTCTTCACATCTAGCATCATTTTCTCTTCAGGCCCAAAGCACCCATAATACAATAATTTTTACCTTCCTCAAACTTAGAGAGGAAAAAGGCAGTACAGAGAATTACAGAGGGGAAGGATGCTGCTCTGGGTATTCTCTGGATATGGAGTGTGCCATGGGGAACTACTCTCTGCAAATGCATCTCCATTTTGATTCCCAAGTGCTGGGCAGCAGCAGCCAGCTCTGCTCCCTTCTCCATTGTGGGAATTCAGTTCTTAGAAGCAGCTGTATCAGTTTGTAGGAGAAGAGCATATAGCACATGACAAGTGGATCTCTTTTTTTTCAATATTTATGAAACTTCACTAGCAGCTTTTGCTTAAACTTGGTGTCTTTCCATCAGAATAGATTTAGCCCAAATTTGTTCCAGAAGAGTATTTTCAGGGAAAAAAAAAAAAGAAAGAAAAAGGAAGAGTCATCCATATACATGCACATGCACCTCAGCAGGAAGAAAAGACATCACCTTGACACCCAGTCTGGAACAGGAGTCAGGACTGGAAACCACCACGTCCAGAGGGAGGAACATCATCATCATCATGTAGAAGCTGGGCAAGTGAAAGAAATATTCAGGTGCTTCCAGCAGACTTGCACACTGAAGTTTGTCTCTTTCTCTGCATGAGTTCAGAAACCAAACACATCAATGGACACGAGGCTGTGTTGATGTGAGTGATAAGCCATTGTTGTACTGACACAGCAGCAGCAGAAGTTGCATGCACAGATTTGCTTTGGATTGTCTCACATGTCACAGGTGGAGCTTGCCCCAAGACTCTCGGTGGTGGGGCACTTGGAAGGAACTTGTGTGTTCTTGCTCTCTGAGGTGTTTTATATCACACAGCACTTCTCAGTCATTTCTTGGGTTTTTTCTTATTTTCTGGCATTTTTGTGCCTGTGCTGAACACGACTGGCTGCTGAATTGTCCCAAGGTTACAGCTTGCACTACCAGGAGCTGTGCAGAGGTGCTAGAGCCAGCTCCTCTGATCAATAGGGACGTATTTTCAGTCATGAAGAAATTCCTGTTTTCTCTCTGGACCTTGCCTTGTCAGTGCTGAGTATTTTCTGTGCAAGAGCTCAGTGGCTGGGTCTTTGGTGACTGATCATCTGTGAGTTAATGCCTTAAATGACATAAGAAAACTTAAAAAAAAAAGGTAACTTCTTGCGGTAAACAGATGTGCCTCAATTTAGGGAACACTGCAGCTCTCTCAGTACAGAGTCAGGGTTACTTAGAGTGGAGTTTCCTCTGGCAAAGCCAAAGGGTCTGGCCTGGCTTTTGATCATCAGCAAAACAAAATAGTAATTTAAACAGACTTGGAAAATTTGGGAAACATAAGACTCATTGCAGCTGTAAACTGACAGAGAGACAACTGCAGACCGAAAAGAGGGGGTAAAACTCCACACAGAAGTTACTGCCATAAAAACATCATCGTCCCCAAACAGTTTTTGGTACTCCATGAAACACAACACTTGCCAATGCAGTCCTGGAATCTAGAAAGGCTTTAGGAAATATTGACATAATTGGCATTACTGATATTCCCATAGTAATTATCTTCCATAATTATTAAACAATATGGCACAAAATCTGGTGAGGCTTGTTCCTGATAGCTAATCTTTTAGACTTAATTTACATTCTACTCTTACAGAGAACAAACATCTTTCAGAGCCTAAAAATTGCTGTTCTTCACAACTGTCACTGGACTTTATATTAACAAGGACATTATGCAAAAGTAGAATTCTAGTTTCTCTGGGACTTAGGTTTTTTCCTTTTAACTAATTTTTTTTTAGTTCAAATTACATCAAATTTTGAATTGGAATTGAAATTGAAGATTATACTCAATTTTATACTTGTTGGGGATCCGGTTTTCTAAATGGGAAGTTATGGTGGAAATCTTCCCTGACCCCAGCATTACAAACACTTGCTTTGTAACACACAGAAATCTGGCCTTTCCCCATGCTCCTCATGTTTTGGGCCTCATGGATTCTGGATTTGGCTCCACTGTAAAAAAATAACATGTAAAGCCTTTCAAACAGTTACTGCAAAACACCCCAGCTTTGCTATCAAGAACCCAGGATCTAAGCTTGAAGGGATCTTGAAACATCAGAAGTAGTTGGTGAGAGCTTGAGACATTTTCAGTGAAATGTGGGAGATAAAAAGAAGATTCAGGAAAACCAGAGGATAAAAGCTAAAGGAGAAATGTAATCCCAAAATAGCTCTGTTTGGAGTGTTCTTCTGGAGGAGTTATTATACTGTTCAGTATGGCAAAACATCAAAGAGGGAATATTTCAACCAAATTACTTGTGAACTGAATTTCTTATCTCCTTCCAGATCATCACAAGTTTCTGGTTTCCTCAGCATGACCCTGTGGCCAAACAAGGCAGGGGAAGGTTCGACAGCAGGGGGCTTTCCTGTGCACCCAGCTGAGGCAGCGCAGGGACAGAAGCAGAACTGCTGAGGAAGCAGCTGTCCTTCCCCACAGTGCTGCTGTTCCACTCCTGCCCACAACGCCCTGTCTCCTGCAGCATCTTGAACACTGGCATTTTCCTCACCAAGGGGCTTCCCTCTGCTCCCTGTTTGCACACATGTAAAGGCCCCAGACAAGCACTGACTTTGTGCAAGAATCTACCCCCAGTCCCCTCCAGTCCCACCCACACCTGTCAGGCTGTCACTGGCCTGTTCTCCTGGATCTTGGCTGGCTCTAGGACCTGCAGAGCAACTCGCCAAATTCCCATAAATAGAATTTTCCTCTGTTGCTAAAGACCAGTGGTGTTTTATTTAGTTCAAGAAGTTCTAGTTGTGGCTTGAAATGTGTGATATTATGGGTCAAGTTAAGGAAGCTATTTCAGATTCTAACTCAAGACATTTTCAGAAGTGGACCTAAACAGCTGTTCACTGGTACAAATCTTGCTTCTCTGCATTCCTGTTTCCTCCTCGTGCCCCTCACTGCTTCTGTCTCTCTCTCATACCCCTGCACTCATAGAACAAGTCCTTGAGATTAACCACAATATGATTACATTTTAATTGAGGCCAGCTTAGTGTGGGGACATCCTTTTAACTCAGGAGGCCTCAATTCCACAGAACCATAATGAACTAATAATGAATGTACTAAAGTCATTAAATCAAAATTCATAAAAGGGTGAATATTGCTTTCTTTTATAATAAAGCAATTAAAATCCCATATACTATAATAGGTACTACTAAGGTGCACTAAGTGTTCTTTAAAGAGGTTAGTGTGTAATGCCACCACACATGAATTTGGGGATCTTTTCAAAATAAGACTGCAACACTATTAATAGATGATCAGAACTCTTTTCATGTCTTCTCTGGTTCAGCATTGTTGCTTACTTTAAGAAATACTGGAGTGATTTCATTAGAGGGGTTTATAGAATAGTTATAATAAATCATGACTTGCAGTACTAACTTTGAAGCAGTGGAGCATGGTACCATTGCAGGTATGCTACTTATCAGTTTGGGTTCCATCACTGTTCCTTTCATCATGACATCCCATTCCCTAGCTAGGGATAGAGTGCTCCAGAAAAATGCATGATATAGGGCCATCTGTCTCTTCACATGGTCTGTGCTCCAAGAAAAACTCAAGTGAGAAGCCCTGGATTATTTGAAATTTGGATCTCTTTGCCACAGGTATCGGAAAGCTAATGGGCTCAGAGAGGGAGATCAGTGAACAGAGTGTGTGTAGCTGCATGTTCACCATGATGTCTGAAAACACCTTTTCACAGAATCATAGAATGCAGTGAGTTGGAAGGGAGCCACAAGGATCATCAAAGTCCAGCTCCTGGCCCTGCACTGGACAGACCCAAGAATTCCACCATGTACCTGAGAGCATTGTCCAAGCACTTCTGGAGCTCTGTCAGCCTTAGTGCTGTGACCACTGCCCTGTTCAGTGCCCAACCACCCTCTGGGGGAAGAATCTTTCCTATTATCCAGCCTAAACCTCCCTGACACAGCTCCAGCTGTTCCCGTGGGTTCTGTCACTGGTCACCAGAGCTGGGGCAGACTCAGAGCAGCTGATGTCCATGGGCCCTGGGTCCCCCTCCCCTTGGCCCTGCCACAAAACACTCCTCCTCTCCCAGCTCTACTTATTTCTGCTCAGCCAGTGCAAAGTGGCCGTGTCAAAGACAGCCCCATGGAGAGCTGAACTCTGGGGTACCTGCACACCAGAGATCCCTGATGCCCAAAGCTCATGTTCCCAACAAGGAAAGCCCCTTCCCTGAAGGGCTCCAATCCAGCCATGGAATGGCTGAGAAGAAAGAAGAGGCACAGAGTGACTGGGATCAGATAAAACAACCAGCAGCAAACAGAAACACCACCAAGCCCATGCCACTGCCTGCTGAGCCAGACCTTGTTTTCTCCCGAAGGCCTTTGGACTCCATTCAGGAAAAAAATCATTGTTGTGTGCCAAATGGCTGGGATCTAAACACAGGACAATTTACTGTTACTCCAAAATCCACACAAGCAACAACTGTTCTCCCTCTTAATGGCACAGCCATGGAAACCTTTGAAGACTGCTCAGAAGAGATATTGATGGAAAGCGTGTCCTGGGGCAGGCGGGCACACGGGCCTGGATGAGAGAGAAGAACTGATTGGCAGAAGAAGAACTATTAAATAGTACATGGTGGAGTAGGGGATTATCTGGAGAATATGATATAAGAACAGACAGATTAAAGGAACACTAAATATTTATTACAAAGTTCTTCATATCATATGCAATAATACATGTCATAGCTGCTGCTGAATAATACAGGCAACAGCCCATTGCTGAGACTGCTGTCTGAGTTGGATAAAATAGAATTAGAGGCTTTTATCCACTGGAGACCATGTGCTGTTATACATAATAATCAAAATCACTCAGAAAAGAGAGAGAAATAGCTCAGTGATCACTGTAACTACGTCAGACAAAACACATTATCTCCAGGTTACCACTGTCCATGAGGGGTGGGAAGGCACCAGACAATCATAGTCGTTTTTATCCCTGAATTTTGGAATGGATGAGCCCAAAGGGATTCAAGTACTTCAGGCCGTAAAGGACCAAAAGTGGGGGCTCCTGAGGAGTCCACAGGCTCTGCCCTGGGCCACAGGCCAGTTTGCTGCACACTGAGCTTAGGGGAGTACAATGTGCTTTGGGCACAGCCAAAATTACTCTGTTTCTGTGGTGATGGCACAAGTGCATCAGCACACTATTCAGGCAGTCTGACCCTAGAGTTAGCAAGGAACAAAACATGAAATTGCAACCAAACAGTTTGTCTCATGAGCGCCTTCCTTCTGTTTGACAAACCGTGCAGGCACAGGGGATGTGCTCCTGGGTTCCCTGAGGAGGCTAAAAATGAATGTACTTAAATGGAAAATCTCCTCACTGTGGCAAATTAGCTCCTTGATATCAACTCATGTCTAACACCTTATACACAGGCAGAAAAAGAGGGGATTATCCAACAGAAGTAGCTTGTCACAATGCAGCTGCTCTGTACCTCCTTTCCAGAGCCAAGTCCCTCGAGCCACTTTCAGAGCCTGGCCAGGAACTCCCACCAAAAGGAGATTTCCATTTGGCTGTGTAATGGTCACCAAAACCAAAGAGATCCTTCCCAATTGTGAGAAGGGGAGAAAAGGACATGGGAAGCAAATCAGTTCAGGACTGGGATCTTTTAACCAGACGAAGTGATTTTTTCAGAACTACTGCACAGTAGTGGATACTGTCAAGGAGGTAACTAGGATGGCAGAAAGATGGAAACACCACAGCCTGTGTGTAGCAGTACCACAGTCACAGAAATCACATAATCACAGAATGGTCTGGGTTGGAAAGTACCTTAAAGACCATCCAGTTCCCACCCTCCTTCCATGGGCAGGGACACCTTCCACCAGCCCAGGTTACTCCAAGCCCTGTCCAGCCTGGCCTTGAACACTTTCAGATATGGGGCAGCCACAGTTTCTCTGGGCAACCTGGGCCAGGGCCTGCCCACCCTCACAGCCAAAAATTTCTTCGTAATACATCATCTAAATGTACTCTCAGCCTGAGACCATTCCCCCTTGTCCTGTCACTACGTGCCCTTGTAAACAGTTCCTCTCCAGATTTCTTGTAGGATTTAGCAGATTTAGCAGAGTGAACTCTCCCCACTCAGAATGCTATTCCCACATGTCCTTTTGGAGGTTTTACACAGGCAGTTCCCAGTGGCACCACAGGAATTGCCCTGAGCAATGCACCGTGATTCGGGAGCACACGGATCCCAAGGAGTATTGTATTTCTTCATCTCTCGTACGTACTGAGGAGAGCAGGGCTGCTCCACTGAGGGGAACCCAGGTGCTGAATTCATCTAACAAGCTGCTTAAAACTCTAAACAGATGTTTCTGTGTCTTTCCTGCTCCTTGAGCAGGCTGTGTGGAAGCACCAGTGGATTTACAATAGAGCAGATGCACAAACCTTACATGCCTCAATATCAAGGCCCGAGTCATTGACAAATGTTTTATGACTACTGTGTGTGCACACGAGCTGAGCAATGTGCCACAGGAATATAGGATCAACCTTGTCCCTAATGGAAATGTAGATTGACTGGCTGGAGTCAGACTGGAGGCAGCAAAATTCCCACTGAAACTGGCAATTATACCTGTCGTGGTGTGTTCCCTGCTCCTGCAGGGACTCATGAAAATGTAGATTGGGTATTTAGGCTGGATCTCATCCAGTGCCTGGGGAGGTGTACAAAAAAACTCTGATTTTAATGGATATTTTATCAAGGTCCTTAACTTTGCAAAGATGATGGAAGGATCATAGACTGACCAGTAAACACATCAACAGCTATTAGAGCCTGGAAAAGCTAATTCTCACACTACATCATTTTTTTATAGTGCCAGAGCAGTGAAAATTTATCTCAGTATCCAAAATTTCTGGCTGCAGCATCACCAAGCACCACAGTCCCCAACAACCATGAAACTAGTTTGAAGAGCAGAAACGATTTAAAAACGCATTCCCAGAAATACTGCATGTCCCCTGACCATTTAGGATTTACTACTTGAAACTTTTTCATGCAAATTACTGCTTTCATAGGAAAAAGTGAAACCTGATATTCTGATGTGCTCAGATAACTTCAGGAAGAGAGCTTTAATGAGAAATATTAGTATCAGACTTGTATGTTAGAGGAGATGAATCCCACCTGAGATGACAACAGTCACAGTAGTTGCACCATGGCAGAGGGAGAGGATTCACACATGGGGTCCCAGGTGGTCCAGTGCCTTTCTTGGCTTCTTTATCCACAAAGCTGGAGCTCCTGGACTGTTATCATTATTCAATGCTTTAACAGTGGTTCTTAAAGCAACTGGGGCACAATCACAGTAAGATAAATCAGCCAGCCACAGCCCACAGCTCTAGGGTGGATCAGGGAGAGCATACCTTTAGAAATTGTATTCCCCCCAAACTGGCCATGGATCAAGGCATAGGATGAGGATGAACCTTTATATATAATATCATCCTGATATTATAAAAAAACTGGTTTCAGAGAAGTTGGAGGTGGAGGTTGAAGTCCCAAATACTCGAAGTTTCTGAAGGTGTGGAGCACCTTGAGCTCAGGGTCTTCTAGGTGGGTATGCCCCAAATTACTGCCTCTGATTGAAAAAAACCATATTGACCACAAGCACCAGGGAATCTTCAGGGAGAATTTCTCAAGCATCCACTATGCCAAGGAACTACTTGTTTAATACACACAAGACAGACTTGTTTTCTCAGGTAATGCATGGTAATAACCAGTTATTAATCCCTTCAACTGTAAATTGGATTTTCTAGGTACCACAGACGTCACTGACAGGGAAGTCACTGAAGCTTGACACTAGAGACTGCAGAAGAAACCCTGCTCTAATGGCAGTGCAGGGGAACTCTCACTGCCACTCTCAGGGACATGATTTCACCACACCGTGTGAGCTACAGAGATTTCCACCAACTGGACATCTCAGGGTTACCATTCTTTCTTACATCAGACATCCCAGGGCATTTATAAAGTCAGGAAGAGATTCACAGCAAGCACTGAAGATCTCTGCTTCAGTTACGTCTGCTGCATTTCACATGTTGCATTTCCTGATGAAAATGGGTTCCATTATTTCTGAAATACTAAATGTGGAAAGCAGAGCTGTAATGTATGAATTATCCAGTGCTGCAAAAGCTATCATCATGTCCAGTTTTTTTGGCATTTGAATGTATAAATATTATACCAAGGAGCTTTTATACTAATGGATAATTGCCTGCAGTGCACACTTAACCTTTGTCTCCTTCATTTGACTTGGTAGTGCTACCTACATACATCAAACATCAATTCCTCCAAACTGGCACCACAGGAAAGGCATGTGGCCAAATTCCTTCTCTCCTGCAAAGCTCAGCTCTACAGGATTTGAATAGTGATGCAAAGGAGAACCCATGCTGCTTAGACTAATTGGGCCAGATCCTCCAACAGCCCATTCTGCTCATGTCAAAGGAGGAATCCTGAATTTGGGTTAACAGTTAATCAGGCACCATAAAAAGTTAGTTATTGGGCCCACGCAGATTCCAATTAACTGCCCATAAACAATCTCACCCGATGAAACACATTATTACTCTATCAAACATGAAATTTCTTGGAAAAAACCCAAACTACATTTTATAAAGGCAGTGCACATCCTCCTCTGCGTGTGGAAGTGCCACACTGATCTCCTTGCTCCAGGGAAATAAAATATGTCCTGTAAACTTTCAGAGAAAGGGAAGATGGAGGGCTGCTAGAAATAGCTGGTTGCTCCTCTTCTACTCTTCCACCTGTGCTCCATGAGAAGTGACCTCTGCTAACTCCCTGTAGGCAGGACCAAGACTTATCTTTGCTCTGTATTCTCTGACTTTTGCCCTGTCATATAGTCCCTGACTTAGCACAGGAAATTTGATTTCAGTGATTATCAACGCCTGAATTCCTTTGTTCACACTTTTACTCCTGACCTGGAGGCTGCTCCCACCTCCTCACCAGCACACCCAACATGATGCACCCCCCAGCCTTGCTGCAGCGTCACACAAGGGGTTTCACTGGAGACAAATGTTCAAGAGCTCAAGTATCACAAAAGCAGCACCAAACACTAAACAGAAACAGTGATATATTTCAGACAGGGAGAAGAGTAAGTCCATATAACTCTTAGCAAGTGGACCTGGGAGCAGTTCCTTCAAGGGCTAGCAGATTATTGCCATAGGAGTTGGGAGGGCAGCTGCACTGTCTGGTTTGCTGATGCAGAGAAAGTCCAACTGCACCCAAGAACTCCACTGCATAAGTCGGCATACACTGGAGATCCCTCAAAATGGAAAAAACAGGAGCTGACAGAAAACAAATACAACTGTCTGGTAGCGGAAAGCCTCTGCAGAAAGAGGCTTTCAGGAATGAGAAGCAACCACAGATGAATGATGGCCAAAGAGCTCTCCTGCTGCCTGAGCGCTGCTTCAGGATGAAGCTGGAACCTGCAACCAGGCAAAAGACTCAAGCTTGGCCTCTCTCCTCAAAGATCTCACGACTTCCTGCTGTCCCCAGGTCAGCTCAGGCTGACTCACCTGGGGCAGCAGTTGAGAGGCTGATGAAGGTGATGGATAGGCCCAGGACTGGCCCATGTGAGGGGTGCAGGCAGCACAATTGCCATCAAGTTTGGAGATGTTCTGCCTGTTCAGACCTTTCATGCAAAATCACTCGTGTTGGCCTGAAGCTGTGTCAGGGCAGGCTCAGGGTGGATCTCAGCAAAAGGTTCTTCCCCCAGAGGGTGGTTGGCACTGAACAGGCTCCCCAGGGCAGTGGGCACAGCCCCAAGGCTGCCAGAGCTGCAGGAGGGTTTGGATGATCCTCTGGGGCACAGGGGGTGACTCTTGGGGCTGGGGCTGTGCAGGACTGAGGGTTGGACTCCAGGATCCTTGGGGGTCCCATCCAACTCGACTGATTGTGTGAATCTGATTTATGATTATGTGAGTCTGTGTGTCTTCCCTGCTTCTGTATTCTGTAGGGAGCTATTTTATTTGTTCAAAAGGCTGCTGCTCAGGTGCAGTAGTGATGCAGCAGAGTTCACCTTTCTCCTGTGCCACCTCTTGCAGGAGGATCAGTGTCTGCCCAGCGGGTTCAGCAGGGCTGTGCTGGCCGAGTGCTCGGCTCCTCCTCACGGGCATCTCTGTGTGCTCCCAGGAGTGCTGGGGGATCCACAGTGTGCTCTTTCAGCTCCACACAGTGCTGGTCAAGATCTACATTCCCTGTGTTATCTTTGCACTCTCATGAAGTGCAATTACCTCCTCATTTTGCAGCTCTTTGTGGCCGTTTAATCTCTCCCATTTTGTTTCTGACATCTCCAATAATCCAACCCTCGCATTCCTTACAGATACTGCAATTACAATACAGAGCAGCTCTTGACAGGATGAGTTGTATTTTGCTTCCTTTCTGTAACACTCAAACCACCAGGCATGGCTACATGTAATGGCAGAAGAAACCATCACTGACGATTTATATGGGTCCCCAGCACATAGTGACACTGCCATATATCTGTCTTAACCAATTAAATGTCTGGAAGCTCCCCAGAACAGGCTAGCTGAGGTAAAATTTACATATGATTCTGTTCTCAGTAATAACTCAGGGGTGATTTCCCTTTCTTTCCTTATATTTAGGTCAGAGACTTTGCTGTAGCCACTGTCCTGCCTTCCCACCCCGTGTCACACACTCACCAGCTGTCCCCAGGTTTTGACATGCCCATGATAACAGGGATCGTGGTGCAAGGCATAGGAAGGAGAACAGTTCCCAAAATAACATTTAAAAATGGGCTTTTTGCTTCAGCCATCACAGAAATGGGCCAAGGAATCAGCAACACCTTCTGTCTGATTATAGAATCACAGAATGTTTGGGTTAGAAGGGACCTTAAAGATCATTTCCCTCCACCTTCCCTGCCATGGGCAGGGACACCTTCCACTAACCCAGGCTGCTACAAGCCCCGTCCAACCTGGCCTTGGACACTTCCAGGGATGGGGCAGCCACAGCTTCTCTGGGCAACCTGTGCCAGGGCCTGCCCACCCTCAGAGGGAAGGATTCCCTCCCAGTGTCCCATCTAACCCTGCCCTCTGCCAGTGGGAAGCCATTCCCCCTTGTCTGTCACTCCAGGCCCTTTTCAAAAGTCCTTCCCCAGTTCTCTTGTAGGGAAAGGTCTTGAGGAGAACTAAGTAGCTTGCAGAAAACACCTCCACATGATGCAAGGCAACATCCAATATTCTTCATTACTTTCCCAACTCCCAATATATGCTGTGTCATATTCCTCTTTTTCCTTGGCCAAGAAAGTATCAGTCACCTCCAGCTGCTCCATCAAAGTCCAGAGGGACTATTTGCTGACTGTAAAATGGATGGGCCTCGTGGTAACCCTGCAGCTCATGTTCCTTCCTTAGACCATTTGCAGCAAAAACTAAGCCCAGGAAGTATATACACAGATCCCAATATAATGGGTTTCCTGATCTCTGGTGTCAGTTAATCCCCAGCTAAGGTGAGATCTCAGAAATAACTGAATCCTTCCAGAACAGGTTTGATTTGTAAGAGGGCTGAAGGATTTAGGCATTCTCCTGCCGCTGAGTTTGTTTACACCTTATTTATATAACATTAATCCCATGCTTTGGGACTTGTAGCTACCTGCAGGAATCAGGAGGGATTATTTCCCCCTGCTGATGCACAATTTGCTTTTCAGCTTCTTCCTTGTTTTCTGGCTTTCTTCCAAAGTGGTCAGTTTTAAACTCATCCTCAAACCTGGAGTAAGGAAAGACTCATTCCTACCTGATGTGTAGGATTTGTAGCAAGACAAACCTCAGCCTTCAGCACTATCATTCCCTGCAGAGCATCACACTGGAGTCAGCCTCAGCCTTAGTGTTTGCTGAGAACCAAAGGGACTCTTGAAGAGCATCCATCACACCCTGTAAAGGGGTCACAATCCCCTCTGCACCAGGGAGCTGCAGACAGAGGTTAAAGACACATTTTGGAGAGATTTTCTCCTGCAGTTCAGAAGAGGTGTGGGGATGTGTGGTTATGAGGGGCTGGGAGAAGAGGCAGAGCCCAACATCTGTTTCCCAGCCAAGAAGTCACACTCTCTGCATGTGACCTTGAACATGTGCCATCAGCAGCACACTTGGAAATTCCGCTCTGCACTGAGGATAATTAAACCAACCCACCTTGCAGGTGTTGGGGAGGGTTCTCCTCCACACTGATTTGTGTCTGTCACAGCACACTGTTGGTGCAGTGAGGGAGCAGGTTTTGTGTAAGAGGAGCTGAGCTGAGTCCAGCAGTGCTGGGGCCCCATCCAAGCAAAGGATAAAGGACTGTGCTGCCTTTGGGAATACCTAATACACCGTGACAGGGCTCCTAAAGAGCAGAAGGAAAGGAACTAATTACGCTACCTGTACCTGAACAGAAAGAATCATAAGAGATGCAGTGACATCAGGGTGTTCCTTTTTTACTTTGCAGTGGTAAATGAAGCAGTGTGCTTGTATATGTTCCTTAAAATCAGGCTAAGTATTATTTTTAAGAAGCTAATGAGTACTTATGATATATAATGAACATGCAAAGACCATATAGAGCTAGTGGGTATTAAGGAAACCTCACATCGTATCTGCCTCTACAGAAGGATGTATGTATACTGGATGGATTTGTTGCCAATATTATGACTGGACTAGTTATACCAATATGAAGTTTGCTTTCTTCTCACCCTCATTATAGTTCAACAAACTAATCCCTTTATTGATGATATAATGTGCATCCCTGTGCTAACAAATTATTTGCCATGTGCAATTGATTTCTGCTGCTGTAATCACTACACACAGATATCTTCTGTATCATTGCTCTGTAGAAAAATATGCCTTCCAGCAAGATTATATAGAGTAATAGTGTGATTACTCAGCTTCCATGAAGTTATCTATCTGCTTAACCTCTGTGCAGCCTTTACAGCAGGTTTATACAGATATGCTTCAGGAATTTATCCACCTACACTTTGTAAAACACCTTGTTAAACCACCTTCCATCTCAGCCTGAGGATGAACTTCCAGCTACTTCACGGAGAGGGCTGTGTCTAAGAGTAATTGCTTAATTTAGGAGAGCCAGCCAGCTTCCCTTTTTAGTGATATTACTCTTCCAGAATGAATCTCACACAGGTAAAAGTCTCAGATCAGCAGTTGTGTGGAATGGACTCCTTACCTGAGTGCAAGCCTGGTAAAAGGAGCAGCACAGGTTTTCTCTGTAATTGAAATCTGAGCCCAG
The DNA here is from genome assembly GCA_038380795.1 of Pyrocephalus nanus. NCBI lineage: Eukaryota > Metazoa > Chordata > Aves > Passeriformes > Tyrannidae > Pyrocephalus > Pyrocephalus nanus. Next base: position 10,305,874 of record CM076281.1, read on the forward strand.
TTGGTGCCCCCTACACCAACTCAGATCTCATGTTTTATCCTGGGAGAATGGACAACGTGTACAAGCTCAAGAGTCACTGCATCTACAGTCTCCTGTCCACCGGGACCATGCCCAAGTGCACTCTGCAGCCCTTCCACTTGCTGCCCCCAAACAGTCTCCCTGCCTGCTGGCCATCATTTGGTCCAAGGGAAGAATTAAAGGAAATGAGCAGTGCCTGGATTTGAGGTGATGGCAAAGTACCACTGACACAGCATCCCTGGCACAGTGTCCAAGCTCACCTGCTTTGCCTGCTCCACAAGGATTGGAGGGAAAGGTTTGCTGGCAGGAAGCCTTTCTCACCAGCTCCCAAGCACAGACGTGGGTGCTCCCAGCTCCCCAGCCAGGCTGGAAGCACAGCTTTGGTACAGCCTCAGAGCAAAGAGGCAGCTGCTGCCTGACATTTCTCCACATCTCTGAGCACTGGCACCGCCCTGGCAGCAGCAGCACAGACAGGATGCTTTACTGGAGCTGAGGATCCAGCCCCTCTTGTTTATCCTGCCCTATAAAACTGTCTGGTAAAGGTCGTTACCAGCCCTGCCTGTGTTTGTCACGAGGCCATTTCGCTCTGGTGTTTTCAGATGTGACTGATAAGCACTCCTGCCTGAAATGTTTCAAATTCACAGCCCCTAGATATTCCCAGGTACAACAGTTACACACCAATCAAGAGCAAATGTCTTTCAATCATAAGAAGAGAAACGTTCCTGCTGCATTATGCACAATTATGTGCTCAGCTGTTATGAATAACTCTGAAGCTCCTGCTCTGCGACTATTTCAACCATATGTACCGCTTGCTCATCCACTTTCTGCTCTCTCCTCAGACAGGGAAGAGCAGGAGACACAGTTTCACCCTCTACCATTGCAGAAACAGCCATTATTTAAATCAGCTACAGCCAGGAGGATGATTTGGTCTCTGTATAATTTTAAAATATAAACCATCAAGTCACTTCTGAGGTTTCAAACTGAATCTGAGCAAGTCCATTGAAAACACACTTAGAAATCTGCAGACCACAAACAGCATCCTCATCACAAAGCTGTTTCAGAAAAAACTCCCCTTTTCCTGAACCAAAATCTGTGCCACAGCTCACAGTGCCTGGGATGCCCTGCTGTGACACCCAGCCAGCCCTTCAGGAGAGAGCTCCGGGCTGAGCAGCAGCCCCTCCATTCCAGGCAGCCCAGCTGATGCTGCTCTCACTTGTTTCTGCTTTGCCAGGGCTCGCTGCTGAGCTGTGAGTGATGTCCCCACACACCAGCTGGGTGACCTGAGCCCTCTCCTGTCTGTCAGAGTGACCACAGGTGCGACTGTCCAGAGTCAGCAAGGCAAAACTGGCCAAAAAAATCACAGAATATGCCAAGTTGGAAGGGACCCACACTGAGTCCAACCCTCAGCCCCACCCAGTCCCAGCCCCAAGAGTCCCCCCCTGTGCCCCAGAGGATCATCCAAACCCTCCTGCAGCTCTGGCAGCCTTGGGGCTGTGCCCACTGCCCTGGGGAGCCTGTTCAGTGCCAACCACCCTCTGGGGGAAGAACCTTTTGCTGAGATCCACCCTGAGCCTGCCCTGACACAGCTCCAGCCATTCCCTGGGGGCTGTCCCTGCTCCCCCCAGAGCAGAGCTCAGTCCTGCCCCTCCTCTGCCCCTGCCCAGGCAGTTGGAACTGCAGGGAGGTCTCCCCTCAGTCTCCTCTGCTCCAGGCTGAATAGACCAAGTGCCCTCAGCTGCTCCTCATGAATGGCACATCTGTCTGCAGGTTTTTAGGATAACTTGGCTCAATGGGTTGGTGGGGCAGGGGAAGGAAGGCACTGGCAATCCTGCTCCAGCAGATTGGAGCAGGTAGTGACAGCCATCAAGGGAGCAATGACTGGGAGGAAAGGTTGGTTCCAGGAGGCTCTTCATACCTCATGTGCTGTCTCCAGCACCACAGCAATGGCAGTCACAGGGGTCAGATGCAGCAAAGCCCTCACCCCATGAGTGCTCCAGCATGCACATCTCTCTGAGCTCATCACTATGCCCTCGAGATCACCACACAACAAAAATGGAACATGTGTCCTTCCTGAACAGCCCTCTTAACAGGAATAAGAGCAAGTCATGCAAGGAGAAAAAAAATAGGCCATTTCCCTTTTTTGTACACCTGGATAGGGAGTTGGTACAATTAATTCTGTAAAAAGGGGGTTTTCAGTAAGCAATGTTGTTTATGCTTCTAATTTTAAGATGTTCAGTGATGCATTTAGGACAGTGGTATGTACCTTGTGAGTGGTACACACATGCTCACATACCCTGCTTGTCTGACAAAAGAAGCCATCAATAATTGCTGAGCCTGGGAGTACGAATTGTCTCTTGAAAGAGAAGTAAGAGACCTTGAGAGCACTAAGGAAAATAAAACTCAATTGGGAGAGACAGTAACCTGACAGTTTTCCCATCCAAAGGTGTCTCTGAGTTTCTTAATTGCACAAATTGCTTCTGATTACATCAGGTAGCACCAGAAGTAGGTTACTCTGCAGAAAGAGGTGACAAAATAAGCATAATTCCAACTACGGTATCTTTGATCTAGACTCTGGTTCACCAAGGCTCTCATTGCTGACAAAAAGAGAAATATTTGCATCATCACATGGCAACACCACCATCAATGTGACTACTTTGTCCACTGATCCCTGCCTCAGGATGTGGCTGCTCCTCTTGGCCACTACAGTGATGATTAAACTGGAAGCAAGTGTATAAAACAGAGCAAAAATATACTGGTTAAACCCTGGTTGAAATATACTGGTCAATACTCTGAGGGACAGGTGGAGAACACAAGAATATGAGATTAAAAACTCACCTGTATATAAAGAACTGACTATATGCTAAGTCCTGGGAAAGACCCTGACCTTCATACAATTTTGCATTCAAAAATCAGTCAGCAAGACTGGTATATATTTGGACAAATGGAAGGTGCTTACCTGGGATAAGCACAGCCAGCCAGCTTGCCTTGCCAGTGGTACAGTCAAGCACGAGGGTGTGATGGGTGAAGGCCAGCTCTGGGGTTTGGCATTCCCCTTTTTGCTGTTTGTTCTAGCAAAGATAATTATTCACCATGGGAATGCTCCCCTCAGTAAGTACTGCTGGAAAGAAATCACAAAGAAATACCGAGAGGGCACCTGGCTTTTGTTTTGCAGGCAGAGAAATCATATCCAGGATGGAAACCAGTGCCATGAACCCACAGAAAAGAGCACCTCGACTTGCATCATGGCCATCAGAGGGGTGTCAGGGGCCAGGCTGTACCTGCTCCTGCAGGACATGAGTCTCATAAGCATCTCAGAGATGGAAAAGGGCCCAAGAGCCTGAAGAGCCAGAGGCACCAGCAGTGGGCACAGCCTGCCCGGCATTTCCACAGGCAACAGTCCATTTCTCTGCTTTGGGAACACAAGCTATAAGCTCCAGGGCTTCAGTGGGTGCCCTCCTTAGGGCACATTTGAGAAGACTGATCTTCACACAGCACCTTGGGGAATGGAGAGAACTCAGTTAATGCTTTTCTTTTTTCCCCTTTCTCTCTTTTTTTTTTCTTCCTCCTAAGGTGCTGCAGTTTCTCAGGACAGCAACAGTCAAAGGCATCAAACACTCACCCTTCCAGAGCCAAGTGTGTCTCCCCAGCACTCCAGTGCAGCAACCTGGGCTTGGCTTTTATAGACAGTCAGCTGATATATCTCACATGATTAACACTTAAGGTAAGTCTCCTTTCTAGTTCAAATAAAAGCCCAAATATGTTGTCAACTCCTTTTTTGTTTTAATTCCACACTAGCCCTAGAAGACCAGCCCCACATGCTGCCCACTGGCACACAGTCCTCATCCCCCACACCTTCTAATGCCCAATCTCACAAAAAAAAGAGATTTATTCCCATCCAAAGGCAAGGTAAGGCACACCCAGATCAGCACCTCAAAGACAGAGAGAAAAACCAAGATGGACAAACACCAAAAGCACCAAGAGGCCAAGAAGACCGAGTAAATATCAGCATTATTTTTGATGCTGCCAGATTTAAATCCCATTTGGTGTTCAGATTTGAACAGGAGTTTCTGAGAAAGCCCCACTGGAAAGTGGCTTATGAACAGCAGAAAGTCACAGGGTCAGATAAAAACCCCTGACACATGCACGTGGAGGAGAAGGGGGGATGCCTGGGATGAAGGAGGAAATGAAAACTGTGGAATATGAAATTATAGACAGAGTCCTGCATGATTCCAGGGCTGCCGAGTTCAAGACAATGAATAAATAAGAGAAATTCAAACCCAAGCAAATCTCTAGGATGAGACAAAATTCGTTGCAGGGCGTTAGAGCAGATTTGAGGAAGGAAATGTGTGTGCCAACAGCAATTACTATGGAGAACTCGCTGAGCACAAGTCTAGAAGACTGGAAAATTGGAAAATAACAAACCAAATGTGGTATCAATATGCAAAAAGTGAGAGCAAGCCTGGCACAGGAAATTACAGGGCTATCAGCTTAATATTCATTACATATAGGAAAACACAAGGTCCCCATTGTATACAAGAGTGTAATTAAATCAAGGGGTTCAGCTGAAATCAACTGCTTGTGATGTTTATGAATCAGCAGCAGATTCCAAATGCAGCCTCAGCATCCAGCCCAGGCCCTGGGGTTATTTGGTACAAGCTGCAAACCAGCCTTGGGGGGAATTTGCTCCCAGACAGTGTAAGTTTAAAATCTCTCACTCAGAGGTTTGGAGGGTTTTTTTTTTCTGTTTTGCATGTGATTGAGTGCTGAGGAGGATTAGAACAAACAGGCCATCTGAGGACAGTTTCTGGGAGAAAATGTTATGGGCTGATTTACTGATTAGCATTTATTTGTTTGCTGTTTAGAGCAATGGCAGTGAAGCATATCTCTAATTCCTCCTGCTTCTGCCCCCCTTTTTCCACAGCAGTAACATCTGCAGTTACCCACGTATTTCCTGGGAAATATGGGAAGCAGTGCCAGACATTCACAGAATCCCAGGATGGGTCAGGTTGGAAGGCACCACAGTTGAAGGGTCCCACCTCCCTGCTCCAGCAGGGCCAGCCCAGAGCACGTGGCACAGGATTGTGTCCAGATGCTTCTGGAATATCCCCAGTGAGGGGACTCCAGCCCCTCCCTGGGCAGCCTGTTCAGTGCTTGATCACAGGGAAGAACTTTCTTCCTTGAGTACAGGTGGAACTTGGTGCCACCAGTTTCTGCCCGTTGCCTCTTGCCCTATTGCTGGGCACCACCAAGAAGACCCTGGCTCCATCCTCTTGACACCAGTTACCTCTCAAAGAGTGGTCATTGATGCCTAGGGAAGTACCCTCTTGCTTCTGTCCTGCTTGGCTTTTAAAGTCACACAGGTTTTTATTTTCAAAGGCACTGCCAGGCTTTGCAAGTGGAACAATGGCAATACATCCCAGTGGCTGCTGAACCAGCAATGCTCTGGTGGTCCCATCCAAGGCCAGAGCCAGGATTTACATCGAGGCCTCCACTGCTGGGCAAGTGGTTCAGAAAACTGAATCAGCATCCAAAATCCTGGGAAATACCAAGGATGCAGCTCAGCCTTCAGATGAGGAACTTCTCTTGTTTCCCAGAGAAGCTGGGGCTGCCCCATCCCTGGAAGTGTTCAAGGCCAGGCTGATGGGACTCTGAGCAACCTGGTCTAGTGGAAGGTGTTCCTGCCCACGGCAGTGGCATTGGAATGAGTTTCAAAGTCCCTTCCAACTCAAGCAGTCTGTGATTCTGTGAGCTGAATGTGCTCAGCCAGGTAGGTGCCCTGAGTAATGTACATGAATCCTCACCTGCTCCTCCTCAGCAAGAAGAATGTTAATAAACATTTCAAGAGCTCCTACAGTGCACCTCACTTTCATAAAGGCACTGCACAATCCTTTGTTACCCTAATAACCTCCAAGAGAAAGTATAAATGAACACAAAGAGCCTATTTTAAGTGTGCAAATACCAAACGTGATTTTGAAACACAGCAAAAAGTGCCAGAGAAAAAATACAAGTCTCTTCACTTTCATCATAAGTTTCTTGTATCAATAAAAACATATGGAGAAATGATGCACAACCTGACAGTGTTTTTTAAGTCAAAATGAGATCTTTGACTAAACATTCTCTGATTTTTTGTATTTGTACCATCAACACCAGATAAAAAAGCTTGCCTCTTGTTTATAACGAGTTAAAATGAAAATCCCACAACAGCCCAAACTGGAAAGGATTTAAAATACAGATGCTGATTCCAAACCCCATTTTGTGCAGGGTCAGAAGCTGGATTTGGATGATCCTTGTGGTCCCTTCCACCTCAGGGTATTCTGTGGCTCTGTGATCACCTGTGCAGAGCCAGCCAGTTCTTTAGGGGCTTGTGTGGATTTTGCAGATTGCACAGTGAACAGGAACTGAGGGAAAGCCATGACAGCAAGTTCTGGCCACAGAGGACAGCCTGGGCTCTGAGGGCAGACAGAAGAGCCAGTAAGTGAAGAAAGGTCACTTCTCATGGTCATTTCTAGATACCAAGGAGTCTCAGCCCTGCCCCATCTTCCCTCCCCCCTGCAAAGGCCCAGGCTGAGCACCAGGAGCAGTTTTGGCAGCAGCTTGAACAGTGCTGAGGGAACATGGTTTAGTTAAAATTCACCTCACACAGAGGAAATGAAAATCCTCAAGGCCACAAATTAAAAATTGTGACTTGATAGAACAACAATTTATAAATAGAAAGACCCATTTCCTGCAGAAATCCTGTGGACTGAGTATTGGAAACTAATTAGTGGACTGAATCAGCAGAAAAAAAAAGCTGTTTTCCTGTTACTTTTGAGAAGATATTATGTTTTTAGCACTTTTCCTTTGGCACTGGTGATCAGTATAACCCTGTGGGCACTCTGCAGCCCTTCCTTGGTTGCATTTTCTTCCTATTCCAATAAAACACAGTAAAGTAAAGGACAAACCTTATTATTGGCCATTGCTTTTATAGCACCAGTAGCTGCAAACTGTCTTTTGCCTCCTGATTATATGATCATGGAGCAGGAAGATGTCATTGCACCTAAAATGCTTTATTAAAAGTACCAGTTCCAACCAAGAGGACTTTCATGGAATGATACAGTGGTTTGGGTTGGAAGGGACATTAAAGCTCATCTCATTCCACTCCTGCCCTGGGCAGGGACACCTCCCACCAGCCCAGGTTGCTCCAAACACTCACCAGTCTGGCCTTGGACACTTCCAGGGATGGGGCAGCCACAGCTTCTCTGGGCAACCTGTGCCAGGGCCTGCCCACCCTCACATGAAACAATATCTTCTTAATATCCAATATAAATATCTCTCTTTTTAGTGTGAAACCATTCCCTCTTGTCCTATCACTGTCTGTAAAAAGTTCCTCATGTAAAAGTGCCTCTCCCTCTTTTTCTAAGCCCTCCCTACGTACTGGAAGGTTGGAATGAATTCTCCCTAGAGCTTTCTACTTTGGAGAAGGGACTTTCCCACTAAATTCATTAAGAAGATAAACAAAAACCAAAATAGCCCCTGGCCCAAGTAGACTTTTGCACAACCCCATGTAAAGATGGAAACCTCAGAGCTCACCACTGGGGGACAGAAAGTGCAAGTGGTCCCTGTGCAGGAGCTTGGCCATCACTCATTGTCAGCACATCCCCTGGGATCTGCCTGCAGGAAGCCTTGGCCTCAGCCAGCAGAGAAATCAGCTCACAATCCACTGAAGCAGTAAACAATCAGCACAAAGTAAAGTTCTCACAGTGGTTAAATCCACGTTTGCAGAGTGCAGAGCCCTTTCCCTGGTGACTGCACCCACATAAAAGCACACAAGCAAAAATTTGTGCTCACTGCTGCTTCTGGATGCAAGCCAAGGTCCCAGGGGCTGCAGCAGGGATGGATCTTTCTGGAGCAGCTCCTGCTGGATTGCCCAGTGATCTGTTTTCTCTCAGGGCATGGAGAGGACCCACATGCAGTCTCCACAAGCACTGTTGGGAACAGCTCTGGTGCAGCTCACAGAGCAACAGGGAACCAGAAAAAAACTTCTGAGAAAAGGGTGGAGGGCTGCAGAGCTCCTCTGCACAGCCAGGAGAGACAGGCTGCAAGGGACCCTGTGACTTGTCTCAATCCTGAGTCTCTTCTAGATGTGATCTTGGGCTGATGAGTCATCACACCACTGCCCAAGATCACCATCCACCCCAGTGAGCCAGACAAACAACACAATTCTGATTCCCTCCAGGAATCAGTGTGATGAGATACAAACTAGTCCTACAAAAACCATCTCAGTTGAGTGTAGGGCTGTTCAGAGAAGGCAGTGCTCTTTTATGACCAAATTAACTTTAAAAACCACATCCAGTTCACTTTCCACATCAAAGATCGTAATCTCCATGTAAAGCAGAGGGTTGATGAAAAAGGAGGTACTTACAAAACACATTTTAAAATTTAAAACACTACTAGCACTGATTCTTCTTGTAAAGAACTCTGGGTTTTTTCTGTCTTATAAAGTACTCCAAGATCTCATTTGCAAACTACCACCGCTCACTTCTCTGGGTTCTGCTGGCTGCTCATGTACTCTTTGGGGATTTCATATTCTTCTAAATTCTGTAAATGGCCACTAAACTGGAGATGAACATTATAAAACACATTTCAATCACCCTCACAATTTAGACTAATTCGTTGGCAACTGTACAAAATGCTATTTACAAGGTACTTCCATCAGCTGGTATCTGGCATTAAGTATTTTGAATCAATCTACCATCATTTTCATCTCTTATTTTTCATACAAGGGAAATTATTGATCGAAGCTTTTCAGCCTCATTTAATATACTGGAATAGGCTTTAAATTTTCCCATGTAAACCTCAGTGGATATTAGCAACTCTGTCTTGCTTAATGCAACACAAATCAGTCTCCCTGGTGAGACCACAATATTGAACATGACATCATGACCACTTTACTAGTTGATGGGCCTTGAGACAGGCACCTGCTAGAAACCCCCCAGGGACTCCACACTGGAGTGTAGTTTGAGTTAATAGGTGCCTTGAAGGGAAAAATGATAGAAAGGACCTTTAAGATCATCAAGTCCAATCGTCAACCCAGCACCACCATCAAGGTCACCACTAAAAACCACGTCCACATCCACACACATTTTGAACAGTTCCAGGGATGGTCACTCCCCCAGTTCCATGGGCAGCCTGTTCCAGTGCTTGACAACCCTTTCCATGAAATTATTATTTTCCCTAATATTCAAGCTAAACCTCACTTGGGGGTGCAACTTGAGGCCAATTTCCTCCTTTAAGGCCATTACAATCTCACACAGTAATGCCTGGGATGGATTTCAGGGGCAGGCAGACTTCTGGCATTGCTCCTGTCAAGTTTGCATTCAGTGTTTGAATCCCATGGAGTTTTGCATTCAGTTGCTCTCGTGATGGGTGTGTTCAAACGCTCGATTAGATCTCTGTATGTTGAGGACAGAAAGCCTGGCTGAATTCTGATAAACTTGTTCTTGAATAAATAAGTAAACCCCTCACCAAATAAGATTCTCAGCCGGCTTCAATAAATACGTATGGTAGGGAAACAGCCAGCTAGACAAACTGAATATATCACCCTGAAATGAGCACTGATGATTTTTTAACAACTGCAGCAGCTTTCAGTGTATTCGATACCACCGTAAAAAACAGTATGCAAATGTCTGAGTCCAGTGTACAGAGAAAACAAGTTATGCCCCTGTTACCAAAGCAGCAGAGAGTGATCCAGCACAGTGTGCTCTCCTCTCCTTTATGAAGTTTAGGCTGGGTCTGATTGGCAGGCAGGGGCACAGCAGCAAGTTCTGGGATGCAGGTTGTGCAGGTGATGCTTCCCCAGAGGCCATGGGGAAGCTGCACTGGAGATCCCATCAGATAAGGACATCAGGATGGATTGAGTGGGAATACAAAATTGTTTTCTTGCGAGGAAACACAAGACTGCAAATGCTATTACAAGCTAAGCCCAATACAAGATAAAAGCTGCTGTGGTGTCCTCAATATTGCATTCAGTGCTGAGCAAGAGAGAATGAATCTGCTCCAGGGCTGAGCTGCCAGTGGTCCATTTCATGGGCTAATTTGTGTGCAGGCTGATACTTTCAGTATGTTTCTGTACTAACAGAGAATAATCATAGGATAAGTAGAGCAAGGTAAGTACATATGCTGCCATTGTTTTCTTGCAGCATAATAGCATCATCAATGAAGCCTGAATGCAGCCCAATTAGCATAGAGTAATTAGAATCACGGCTGCTTCTTCATTTACTCTTGCACACCACGATGAGGTGTTGGTTGCAGTATATGGGGCTGCAATTCTGTGGGTAATGCCCATCGTGCAAAGCATGTATCCTGGTCTCTCATCAAGAAAACCCACAAGGGATACATTAAACTGCCTCAAGCTGCTAAAATTTCGCTTTTGGCCTGACTCAGGGAAGCCCTCAGCTTACCCAAAGAATATCTAAGCACAGGCTTAGATGTCTTGTGTTCCCAAGGGATAATCACACCTCTAATACCTGTTGCCTCTAAAGGCAGATGGAAGCTTTAATAAAAAACCTGATTTTCTAAAAGACATCATCTTTCAGCTTGAAACTTTTAACAAGTTGCTGAGTGCTGCTGCTTAGGGCTTAGACAAGCGTTAGGAACTCGGTTGAAGAAACCCTGTGCAATTGCCCTGTGTTGTTATACAGCTGTCCTAGGAAAAAGCAGACAGCAGATATTTGGAGGGGGGTCTTTCAGAGCAGCATTTGTGGAAGCTGTCTGAGCTGGGGACTAATTATAACCCAACCACCACTGAAAAGTCTCTTAATGCTTCTCTGGACTTAAATGGCTAAGTTTTATGGCCCTTTTATGGCCCATTTCGGCAAAGCAGTTAAACATGCTCCAGGACTGGTACCTACATGTAAATAAAGGAGATGGTTCTTGGCTGGCACCCGGGGCCCACCTGCCCTGCACAGACAGCCCCCAGCCCCACTCGAGGCACCAGGTGTGGGACCAGCACCCTTTTAACAGAGGGTAGAGCATCCCACTCATCCAGTGGGACCCTCTTTCCTTTCAAAATCCAGCCTGCAGCCCCCAAGGCTCATGGGCAGCCCCACAGCCTCTCTGGAAGGGGAAATGCCCTCACCTGTTGCATCTTCTCTGCTGCTCCCAGGACCTGCAGCACACACCCAACCTGACACCGAGAGTCACATCAACCAAACACAGTTTCAGTAGGATTTATACCAAGCCTGGAAAGGCAGAGGTTAGTGGACTGGTCTGGAGGGGCTGAAAATCCAGGAGATTTTTCACATGTGATTTTTCACATACCTCCCAGGAGAAGGAAATCGCATAAGCCAGGGTGCAGCACATGGTACTTTCTATGACTGGAAATGATGCTACAGCAAGAAGGGCATATAAGGAGAACTATTACATAAGATGTGGGTTTTACAAGCTTTATAAAGACACTCTTAGCACTTGTTAGTGGCAGGAACATCCCCATGGTCCAACCGGTCTGAAATGGGAAGGATAGAAAAGTGCCTTCCATTTAAAGAAATGGGCTGTGAATGTGCTGTCAATGTCTGTGATTCTTTTTATTGATTTACAGTGTGTAAGCCATAAATCACTCTAGCTTTAACTGAGCCCATAACTATGCATCACTCTGTCAGGGAAACTCCTCAAATTTTAAGGGGGATGTGCAAGAAAACAGACTTGTCATTCATCGACTGGGCTCAACCAGGGCTGGATTTAACACACACGGTGGGGTGGATACATATAGACAAAACAGTTAATTTGAACAGCTGCCCATATCTGCTGCTATTTATCTCTCCCGGGATTAATCTTTGGCTACAAAGGGGCAGATGCAAGCCGTGCTTCCACTGGCAGAGACTACACTGGGGTTTGCCTCTGTTGCCAAACACTCAACCCCTCTTCCAGGGCAGCACAGCAGAGGGGCCTCTGATGACCCCAAATTTTGAGGGACCATCTTACCAGGGGACAGGGCTGAGAGCTGGGCCAGAAGCAGTGTTTGTCCTGAAGTTGGATCTGCCCAGGGCAGCAACATCATCTACTCTGCCAGAATCTTTTAAAAAAATATAACAAAATGTGTCAGTCTTACAACATATTTCAGGACAAAAACTACGTTTAATGAATTTATGGACAAATTTCCAGCCGGCTTCAGTTTGGAAAAGGAGGTTTCCACATACTCTTTCCCATTCTCAAGAAGAAGCCCTGCAGAATTAGATGGTTCAGATTTGGTTCATTCACAGCATTCAGTAGTTACATTCGTGGTACAAAAATCTTACCTGCAGGCTAAGAGTTACCTAAAGACTCCCACAAAGTCCAGCTGCTTTCTGCAGAGCATCCCTAGCTCGGTGTTGAAGGTTCAGCCCCAGCGAAGGTGCCACGTGGGAGCAGCACCAAGGGCTAAAGATTTGGGGATGCTGCAGGAAACTGGGATGTGTGGACTTCACCCACGCAGGGAGCTGGCAGAGCACCATCTGCTGGCACTAAGAAGTGTTCCTCCCTTGGTGGGTCCTGTCATGCTTGGGTTGTTTGATGTTTGAAATAACCTTGCTGATCTGCCTCGTAAGGCATTTCATTCTTTGTATGCTAATTCAAGCCCAAGGCAAAAATCCATTCCTCTTCAGCAAAAGCCCTACAACACCTACTTCAATCCAGCCTGGTATTCGAGTCCTGCACAGGTGTAAAATTAAGGTGTGATTTAGTGCCTTGCTGAAGAAGGACTGCTTGCTGCAAGAGCACTGAGCTTGCTGGATTGGGACCTTGCTGCTTTAAGGTTTTCTGATTAAACATCCCCACCAGATTGCTCTGCAGGAGGCTCTGAAGAGCAGTTCTGTGCCAGAGTGAAGCAACTGGGATAATTCAGGTCTTTTGCTTGCTCAGGGGTGATCACTGAAGGGGCAGAAATTAATTTCCTATAAACACAGGCAAATTTTTTTCACTACCTTGGCAAATGCAGTTGTAAATAAGCCATTACAGGAGCTGATCTTTATGATGCGTGACTTTGGCTTGTCCCTATGGGGGATATTTTATGAGGCATTTACATAAACATATACAAATCAAAACAGCCAGCTGTGCTCCTCCTGTACCTGCAACCTGCAGATACTTCAGCTCATTCCAGGTTCACAGAACCAGCCACCCTGAAGTGGAACCAGGTCAAATGTCTGGGATGGACAAACTGAAGCGAGATCCAATCCCCCCAGTCCCAAAACTCTGAGACTTTGAGGAGCTGTCTCAGCACACAGCTGGGCACTCTGAGGCACACAGAAATAAATAAACTATCAGATTCCCTTCAGTGCCTGTCTGTGGGGATGACACTGTTCATCAGGACTCCACTAGGATCCCTCTAAAATACATTAGTTACAAGAGTTGACTGGGGACTTACCTAAAGAGGAGGTTTTAGAGTCTTTGTTTTATTAATATTTTGGGCATTTGCTGGTGGTAATTCAAGAGTCAGAAGTGTTACCATCACGTCAGGATGAGGAACCAGTGTAGGTGTGACAATGACAACGTGCTTTCTCTTGGAAGACCTGGTTGGTGTAGGACTTCATTTTAGACCTCACTATCTGGAACTCAGTGCCTAAAATCACTCTTCTGTTCCTCACATTTGCAAACTTTTATTCAGCTAATTCACCTTGGCCAAGGGCAGGGAAGGAGCCACCGGCAGGAGCTGAGTTCCTGATTTCTGCCTTGCCATTTCCTCCATTCACCTTCTCAACTTCCACCTCCCTCCAGATCTCTTCTCCTTGTCCTAGCGGGCATCAGACAGTTGGCCAACTCTTTTTTTGCTTAATATTGCTATTTTCTTTCAAAACATCTGTCTTGGGCAGCTGATGTCAGTTCAAACACACACTCACCTCTGCCAGGGGTCAGTCTTCAACTCAAACTGCTGCCTCCCCATCAGGCATTGCAAATACTCAGAGAGCTTTTACATTGAGCCCTCAAGCCAAGGCTGCTCAAGAAGGGCAGTGCCCATCCTTCCTATCCCTCTGCTGCTGGTGGAAAGTCAGGCTTCTCCCAGGGGAAAGGGAGAACTGATGATCTGGCCAAATGCAGCCAGGGGAGGTGCCTCTGCTCAGGGCAGGCTTAGAAGCTGATTGAGCTGAATTAAGTTCTCTGCAGCCTGTTTGTTTGTTTAAATGACAGAGGCCCCTTCACAGGAACAACACATGCAGCATGTGGGCTGTTCCAGCCCTTCTCCCTTCCCCAGCCATGCCACAGCTCCACTCATCCTATCTGATCTCTGTTAACACATACCAAACCTCATGCCAGCTGCTCCCTGAGCATTGACAGCCAAGGTCTATTCAAGAAACTACATTCAATGGATGGGGAGAGAAAAAACATGCTGCTTTGAAAGCAGGGCTTGATTTCCTCTCCATTACCATCAAACGGACTTTTCCAAACTCTCCTGCTCTTCCACCAGCTCTCAGAACACGGTCGATCCTTCAGCCAGCTGTGGCTGATTTCAGTAGGCTGTGCAGCCTGATCAACAGGCTGTCCCTCCTTCCCCACCCCTCCTGAGGTGTTCTCAGTTGCTTGGAACTGCATCTGAAGGGCACCTGTTTCCTCTCCCTCTGGTGACCTGGGTGTGTTCAGAGGACCACTGCTCCCCTCTGCTCCAGAGAAAGCTCAAGTTTATACTGGCCATGTTGTCTGTAAGATTGGCTTTTAATTGCTGGTTTAAAGAATGGGGATTGGCTCAATAGAAGGTTTTAGTATCCAAAAGATATAGGAAAGTGGGCTGAGGATGAAAAGAGCTTGCTCCACTATGGGTTGGAGCAGCTCTCACCCTCTACCAGAGGCTTTCAGGTCCCACACTCAGTGCTCAGAGTGAGGCAGGACCAGCTAGATAAGCTGGATCCAGCCAGCTAAGAACACGGGATGGGATCAGACAGCAGGTATCTGGAGGAAGATTGCTAATTCTGGCATTCACAAGCCAAAAGGAAGATTCCTGGTCTGCAACCACAGCACATTATTCCCACAGCTGGATGCTTCCCCATGCAGGGAGCACATAGAAAGCTCACACCCCCATTTTCTTTCCACTTACACTGTGTTGTAGGGATTGAACGTGCTTTGTGCAAGTTCTGTGTGAGATGCACAGTGAATTTAGAGAAAGATAAGGGTAGCAGCTTCTCTGGATTTCTAGGACTGAAGCACTCCAGTGCTACTCTGCTGATGAAGTCTTTCCACTTGCCCTCCAACCTGGCTCTGACTGATCCATGGAGACAGGCTCAGAGAGATACAAATGTCAAACCACTAAGCTTGATTACGCTTTATAAATGCCACTGTGGGAGAAAGGGAAGCCTTTCCTTCTTCACAAGCTATTGTCTTTAACTGGATAAAAGAGTCAGCTTAGAAAGCATCACCGGTTCAAATTCACTCAGTAACGTCTAACAACTGGGTTAATTTGAAGTTGGGAATCTGAAAGCTTTCACATCAGTTTGCTGCTACAAAATCAACCCAGCCCACCCTTTCAGGAGCTGAGCGGTCAGAAAAAAAGCATCAGTTCAAAAAGCACTCAATGGTATCCTCATCCATCATTTTCTGTCCATTTATTTATTTATTTTCCCCAAACTGGTGGATATTGATTATCCAGTCTACAGACCTGCTTAGATCAATACCTGTTTTCAAAAGAATATTGTGCAAAGCTAAAGAAAATAGTTTATTTTGTAATGGGGAAGAAACAGGGTGTCAGTCAGACCTCTGGACTTTCCTATCAAGGCAGAGCAGTGCTCCCTGCTAAAGCAAAAATTGTGAGACAGCAGAAATTGGCCAGGCTGGTAGGAAAAGGGACTTGTGTTTTATAGGAAAAGAGGCAGCAAGGGAGGAGGATTCCCTAAAGAACTGCCACTCCCTGGCACCTTCCTTGCCACACCTTCTCTTTTCCTGTAGCACAAACGTGGCCCTTGGCTTCTCATTGCTGAGTAACTTGTAGTTTCACCTGGAGCAGTGAGAGGGAAGAGATGCTTTTTTCAGTCCCATGCACAGCAGTTAATTAGACCCCACCTATGTACTGCTGGAGGGCACTCAAAACTCAGCAGAACTTGAGGCTGAAATGTTCACATCTACCTAACTGCCAATAAAAATCAACAAGAAATGGAAGCTGACATCCCATATATACCTTATAGTTCAACCTTAATACCCAAACCACAGGTTATCAGCACTCAACAGCATTATGACAAGATCTAGGTGACACTGCCAGGACCTGGTGTAAGGTTCAGCATGTGCCAAGAGACAGGCCTTTCTCTGAAGAGTTTGACCATCTACACTAAAAAAGGTGGTGGTTCTTGATAATCTCCGTAACAACCAAGCAGAGCTCATACAGAGAGTGTAACAATACCTTATAACTGACTAAGCAAGTCTTGTAAGAAAAGAAATCTTTCCCCCAAGTTTAGTACACAATCAGGATATTTTCCTGAAGAATTTACTTGCTCTTACCAGACTCCTCCATATACATGTTGTTTGTTGAAATTCTGTCACATAGCCTGGGAGCAATCAGCCCCAGGACACACGAGCTTTGCTGCTTTAACAAGCACTGTCAGAGGAGAGCCTTGCCAAGATCAGTGTTTGGCTTTAGAGGACCAGAAGTCACTGGACTGCCCATCTCTTTTCCTTGGAACTGCCAAAGGCATCAAGGGAAAAGAACAACAAAACCAGTACCTGGAATTTGAGACTGTAAAATGAAACCCTTCACCTGGCACGGGTGCTCACAGGAAATTATGGTTCTGCTGAGGAATTCTTTGGGTCCCCTGAGGTACAGCTACATTATTCTTTAATTTGCATCTCCTGTCCAAACTTGCCTTTATTTCCCAGCATTGCCAGGCTGGTGCAGCGTTTCTGTTACTCCTAAGCTGGGCCCTGCATGTGGCACAGCCTGTGCAATGCTCTGTGCTGCTCTGCAATTACGCTGCATACCGACAGCATGTTGACATTGTTAAGGTTAATGACCTAATGATGAGCACCAGGAAACAGGTTTGCAATAAAATGCTCTGTACTGATTGCTTCCATGATGAATGCGAACAATATGTTGGACTGGGAACAATATGTTAAACAATCTGTTGTGGTTTATCAATGTCAGGGTGGCTGCGCTGCCGCAGTGGCTGCTGACCCTCGGCAGGGTCACTTTGAAACCAACACAGGGAATTCTCGGCTCTCTCAGTGGGGGAGTGAGTAGGACCAGCTTTAATGAATGCAGAGGGAGAGCCTGATCCAGCCCAGCTGAGGATCATCAGGAAGCACAGGCCTGGAAACACAGATCTGTTACACCTGCCATTAGAAATGAACCACCTTCTAAAGGGCTTAGGTAAAATAATACAAGGACTAGAATCTAATGCAAGACAGATTTGGTGCCCCTGAGAAACAGGCACAGTGAAGCAGACATTAATACAGAAGAACAGCTCAGCTGTTACGTGAATAGATATAAAAAATGTCAAAGCTGAAAACCAGAACTTCTAAAGAAGTATTTTCCTTATTCATGGAAAAGTTTTTTGTGTGGTTTTTTTTGGGGGGGTGGGGGGAGGGGAACCCCCCCAAAAAACCTCCTTTCATCCTAAAAAGCCTTGCTTGGAAAAAGAACTGCAGGGCCTTGGTGCAGGTGATGCAGAAGCTCAAAGGGCTGCTCTGTGCATCCCCAGGGCACAGCCAGGGAAGAGCCTGTGGACGAGTCCAGTGCTGCCACCTGAGCTGAGAAAGTGCCTGCCCAACACCAACAAACCCCACAGGAGCAGCACCCACAACACAAGCTCCCCAAATTCCAGTCAGTTTGAACTACATGAGCATCAAGTGACACAGAAACCAGGGCAGGAGCTGAGCAGTGGGACCCTCCAGCACCTCTGCTACTGTCTGGGTTCAGCAAAGCCAGAGATCAGAAGGCAGCACCGGGCTCTTGGCAACGTGTTCATGAAAGCCACGAGTCAGGCAAATAACCCAGCCTCCTGCACAGCCCAGACAGAAAGCTGAGACTGGCAGCCTTCAGAAACAAACCATTCACACCAATATATGGAAACTTATTTTTCAAATGAAGAGAAATAAACAGATAATCCTATTAGCCTAAAGTTAGGCCGCAATTTTAGAATCTCAAGGTGCACAACCCCTAACTAGGAAGGGCATGGACAGCTTGGCATGCTCACCAGACAAACCCTGTGCAGACACCCACTCCCTGCCAAGCCCTGGGCACTGTGACAAGCTCTTGGGCTTCTCCCCCCTGAGCCCCTCGAGCCTCCCAGCTGAAGCAGAATCACAGTGTAGGTGATTTCACTGCATGAAAGGAAAAGCCTGGCCCAGCTAGACCTCTGAGAGCTCCCTGAGCACTGAGAGCTTGGTGTCAGCCTCCCAGGTTTGCCTTTTAGCAGATGTCAGTAGTGAAAGATGGCAACCTTGTGGCTAAGAGGAGGTAGCAATTTTTGCAGAAGAAAATATCTAGAGGTGGACATAACCCATGACCCTTTGGGCAAAAGCTGTCAATGAAATAGTTTGCTCTGACACAGATATCTCACCAGAGAAGTGCAGTAAGACTGGTAGAGACCATCCAGGCTGATCTAGGGGCTCTGAGAAGATTGACAAGGCTTTAGATAACTCAGTCCCAGATTAGAAGAGGGAAGGGCTTCTCCAGGGGGGGAATTCAGAGACATTTGAGGAATGTGTCCTTAAATCCCTGTGGACTATAAACAGACACTAACTCCTTAATTGAACTGAGTATGTAATATCTGGCAGTGCCAATACCTACCCTCACCACACGTGCTCTTCCTGTCAAGGGCTTGTGTGAATTTATTTGCAGCTCATCTTCCTAATAAAGGAGAAATATTTAGAGCACTGGACTGGGAGTCAAGAGCCTGTGTTTCTGCCTCTAGGTCTGAGTTAAGAAAAACCATTTAGCTCAGTGATTCAGGAAAATGAATGCCCTACATTTTGGCAGTAAGGCTGGATAACTGTTTCAAATGTTCAGCTAATAGATCTTGTGCTTCTTGGACACTTGGGAGCTTTGAGCATGTTATGCTGCATCTATCAGAGCAAGGTGGATTCTGTGCACTGACTTTTCCTGAAACTCTGGCTCCAGAGGGGCTGATTGCAGCTCTGTGCTCTTTAAAAGCTACAAGCTCACTAACATTACACATATAGGGTTTTTTATTTTAAGTATCAGAGTGGTAAGTTTTTCATATCTGACTCACAAAGTAAAGGAAAAAATTGTATTCAGTGGAGAGAAAATGTACTCTTTGTCAATACCAATCAGCTTTCAGAGCAAATAATTTAATTACAAATGAAAGAAAACAACAAAACTCAAAGAAAAGCCAGTCCTTCCCCAGATGCAAGAGCATGTCAGTTTGTTTCTAACTCATTTTGACTGGTGATATATCCTATATGATCTCCAAAAGTCATTCAAGTATTTATAATGATGTTAGCTGAAACAAAGGCTTGGAAAGACTCTGGCTTTGTGGAATGAATTTCAAAACCATATGCAGGGGTATAGCTGTGTGACTCCCATTAAAAATCAGTAGGTTCCTGGAGGCTAAAATCCTTGAGAACTGACCTCTGCCAACTGAAGCTCTCTGTGTCATCACATTAAAAGTTACACTGGTTATAGGTTAATGCTAAAACCCTCTGATGAGACAAAATAAGCTTAAAAATTACCAAGGCAGAATTCACCTTGCTTCTAGTACTCTGGAAATACAAAGCCAGCTAATCAAAGTTCAGATTCTGCATAACTCTTGAAAAAAACATGCAGCCCATTTGAACTCCTGCCTGTCCTGAAGTCCACAGGCTTTTGCCCTTTGGAGGTCTTAATTCCAGCAATCTCAGCACTTCTGGGGGTTCAAATGTGAGGGACACCTTGTCCTGGAAACCTGGTCGGGGAGCACCTGGGGGCTGCTGGTGCAAACCTTTCTTCTCCCTGAAGCCTCTTTCAGAAAACGTGATGTGGAAAATAGCTGCCAGCTGCCCCTGTACCTCCCCTGTACCTGCCCTCCCAGGTGAAGCACGATGGAAAACAGGTTAATCTGCTGCAGTTGCATGGCTTCAAACAGGCTGATTTAGGAAGGGGAACCTCAGAAAAGAGCCTGGCTCACCAGGGCCACCTACCATTGGCACCTCAGTCCAGGACATCCTGCCCAACTACCTGAGCTACAGCCTCCCAGTCAGTGGGAGATTCATCCCCTCAGTCCTGTATTTGGAAAGAGGGGTGAGTCAGGCTCTGAGCCTGTTAAGCTGTCTCAAGGGAGCCTGGATGCAAGGAGTGGAGTTATGCATGCTCCTCATTTCCACTTGGCATGTGTCAGGTGGGATTGGGCCCTGTGCAGGAGCCTTGCACTTCAGCCTGGGATCCTTTCACAGAAGTGACTGGTTCCCCCTTTGATGTGTGCTTATCTCCTGCTCTGAGCTTCGCAAGGAGAGGGAATCGCCCCAGTTCCTGTGTGCTGAGGTATTTGCCTTGCTAATGAAGACGTTGCATATTCACTTTTGATCTGCAGAGAAATGGGAAGTGAAAAATTAAAGCTGATTTCTACCACTAATATTGTCACTGAACATCCCTGCGCTGTCTCCTGGCTGTGATCTCTGTGTGTGCTGCTGCCATGGGAGCTGATGCCAGCTGAAAACGTGCCAGGCTGGTTGGTCCCAGTGGATGCCCCGAGTTATGAACCCCCTATGGCAGCACTGCCCTGACCGGGCTTGGTGCAAATCTCACTGAGTTCCCAAAACAGAGAAAAAAACCCAGCATGTTTAAACCAACGACTTCAATGTTTGCTTTAAAAGTGGATCCCAGTCAAAGGCTGGTCAAGGGAACAACCTGGCATATCCCTTCCCTTCAGCCAGGAAATCCTCCCCTCCGTGGGTTTGGGCCTGTGAGGTGGAAGCAAGGTGCACAAAGAGGGTTTCATCATTGTGTTGCTTCCCCAGATCTCTGTTGGCCTGTGCACAGCACAAGCTGGTGGGGGCTCCTGAGGCTGAGGAATCATTCAAGGGATGAAACCTCTGCTGATACACAGCGTGGACTGGATACAGGGGAGCTTCTAAAAAAAACCCTGTCTCCCTTTAACATAGCATCTCCTTCTCTCTCAAATTTCAGAATAATACCATATAAAACAGCAGAAATTGCTGTTCCCTGGAACAAAAGAGATCAAAACCTTGTCCCACTGAATTTCCTGGCTAAAGTCACAAAAGCAAGCTGTGACCCTAAATACATTAAGGTCTGATATAAAACAGGTTATATAAAAGCTTCTATGGCAGCACAAACAGAGCAGACATCAGGACCCTTGATCTGTACAAACAAAAGAGAAAATGTGGATAAAAGGGGCTAAAGCCACAGGGGGACCTGGTGTTTGACAGAGCTGCCTCTTCTCCATGTCTGAAGTGGGGCTGGAACACAGAGTTCACACAGTCACTAGGTGCTGAAAACAGGTTTGCTGAAGCCTGGGCTTTTTGGTGTTTGTCAGCTCTTTTGTCCAGAGTCTCCATCCCATTCCCTGGGCACAGGGAGTTCCTCCACGGCGCCCAAACCGGCCCAGCTCCCACTGCACACGCAGCATCATCTCACTCGAGTCAAACTCCTTTTTATTGACTGGATCTGTAATGTG
Source organism: Pyrocephalus nanus (assembly GCA_038380795.1). NCBI lineage: Eukaryota > Metazoa > Chordata > Aves > Passeriformes > Tyrannidae > Pyrocephalus > Pyrocephalus nanus. Next base: position 10,327,449 of record CM076281.1, read on the forward strand.
TGAAGGTCATTGCCTCACTTCACACGTCTCAGCAGGGCTGTATTTCCACATTTAGCCACTTCAGTTTGTCAATATTAACATCTGTTACTATTTAACACCTGCCACTGCTCCAACGCACGTGGGTTTAGCAGCGAGCCACAGCCACCCAGCCTGGCTCCACTGCGGCTCCCCCTCAGCTGCACCCCCAACTACCCCAACACTGCCTCCCCCACCTTCCCTGAGCAGAAGGGAGAGCCCAGGAAGCAGCTCACCTGCTGCAGGGATGGACATGGATAGTGCTCTGGCAGAGCTGTGAGCAGCAGCTCAAGGGGTGTTCCTGCCATTTAGCCACCAGATCAATTGTTCCCACTGCAGTGGTAGGGAAAAAAACCCCAGCCCACAACTCCAAGCTGGGAATTTTCTGTCAAGATTCCTCGTAGTCATAGTTTGGCCTCCCCAGGGTGCTTGTTATTATGAAAAAATAACAGTGTGTGAATGTTAACAGCTCCAAATATTTGTGTGGTTCACCATTCATTCCCTATTCAGGTAACTAAAGGAATATGCAATGTGGCAGTGGCAGCTGAGTCAGAAGTAGAAAGGGGCTGATTGGTAAAACCTCCTTCAGCACCAGAATCTTCCCAGAGCACAGCACTGCTGAACACAAAACTTTACACACAGATCTCTTCAGTTGCTCCATCCTGCCTGTGTAGAATCAGAGAATCACTTAGGTTGGAAAAGCCTCTGAGATCATTGAGTCCAGCTGTTCCTCCAGCAATGCCAAGGCCAATACTAAACCATGTCACCAAGTGCCCCGTTCACACACCTTTTGAACACTTCCAGAGACAGTGACTCCATCACTGCCCTGGGCAGCCTGTTCCAATGCCTGACCATTTCTTCTGTGAAGAAATTTTCCCAAATATTCACTCTAAACCTCCCCTGGTGCCACTTCAGGCCATTTCCTCTACATCTGTCCCTTGTTCCCTGGGAGCAGAGCCCGACCCCCCCCAGCTCCCCCCCTCCTGTCAGGGAGTTGCAGAGCCAGAAGGTCCCCCCTGAGCCTCCTTTTCTCCAGGCTGAGCCCCCCCAGCTCCCTCAGCTGCTCCAGCCCCTTCCCAGCTCCGTTCCCTTCTCTGGACATGCTCCAGCCTCTCAATGTGTCTCTTGTCACAAGGGTCCCAACTGAGCCCAGAATTCAAGGTGGGGCCTCTCCAGTGCCCAGCACAAGAGGATGGTCACTCCCCTGGTCCTGCTGGCCACACCATGGCTGATACAAGCCCCTCTATTGCTGCAGGCTCCAGTTTTGCATGAAATTGTGCTCTCCAGCATTCCCTATTGCCCAGTATCTGCCCTCCAAGCTCCCTCACCCCAGGAGTTACAGCTACAGTGCCTGATGCCATGACCAACAGTGCCATGGCTCTGCCAAAGCCCCCAGTCCCATGGCATGTGCCCCAAACCAGAGCTGGCTGACTCTGACTGAGCTTGGTCAACAGAGGATGTACCAGGCTTTGGAACTCAGGCCCATGCTGGCCACCAAACAGGCTCTTGATAGAAAAATAGAAACTTCAGGCATCACTTTGCCATTGCTGACATGGCACAGCAAAGCACAGCACCTCCTGTATTAACACAACTGGGAATGTCAGATGAAGTAAGAATTGACTCCAAAGCAAACCAAGATGGTGCAATCTCACTCCAGCTGGCTTTCATTTCCACGTGATTTTGCATTTCCTGGTGGTGACTGGGAGCAAAAATACCCACAGATAAACTCTTGGTGAGGTGTCTCACGGTTTTGCAAGCTGAGAAGTCCAGAGAAACATCTACACCCACAGGAAGGCAGAACTAAACTGAATTCTGTTTAAGTGGCTTGTTCAAGGCTCATCTGCCACTGTACCCCCCTGCCTGCAGTGACGAAGGTGGCAGCTCTGGTAGCTGGGACAAAACCACATAAACCAGAGTAAACAATCCTGAGCACATGTGGTGGTTTCCAAGATGCCCCTGGGACCAGTGGGACAAATTTTATCTCTCTGCTGCTGGGTTTCTTCTGCTGAACAGGGCTCTTGATCTCTACATTCCCTTGAACTGTGTGGGATTTCATTTTCTCATGAGTCATGTGTCTCATGAAAGCAACGTCCAACTGGGACATCATTACAAAGCCTCAAAACATTATTTTTGTAGCAAAATCCCAGCAGAATAAACTTCATAAACTTCTATTTAATTATTAGTGGGAACAATTGCTTGCAGACTCTGCAAGCCATGGCAACCAGCCAAGCCCAATGTCTTTAAAAGAGGTTTCAAGTGTCAGAGTTTTCCACCTCCGAACTCCCTCACTTCTCTGTCAAAGCAAATATAATTACTGCTGATTTGCTTAACTTGTTCAGGTAAAAATTCAACAGTTGCCTATAATTTCAAATAGCTGTCTGGATATTTCATTGCTTGTTTAAAATCTGTTTATTTGTGTTTATTTGTTTAGAAGAAATTTTATGTCTATTCAGCTGTGCCTGCCTTATGGGAATTTTACAGACTACTAATTCTATGAGACAATATCCACTAAAACAGGAATGACTGGTCATCCTATGAACCTATTACAGTGTTTCTGGTCCTTCTCAGCTACTAAAGAGGATGAGAAAGAAACAGGAATAAGAAAAATAAGACAAAAATTAATAAATAAATAAATAAATAAAGAGAAAGAGGAAACAGAGAAGGAAAAGAGAAGGAAATGGAAAAGGAGAGAAAAGAGAGTGAAAGAAAAGAAGAAAAGGGAGAGGAGAGGAGAGGAGGGGAGGGGAGAGGAGAGGAGAGGAGAGGAGGGGAGGGGAAGGCAGGGGAAAAGAGGAAAAGAAAAGGAAAAAGAAGAGGAAAAGAAAAGGAAAAGGAAAAGAAAAAAGAAAAAAGAAAAAGAAAAAGGAGAAAAGGAGAATCTCCACCTCTGTACATTGACAGAAGCTGCAGCACAGGCAGCTACAGCAACAGGTAAAATGAAAAAGTTGAATTTGGTAACTTGGAAAGCTGACCTTGAAAGAAGCAGAAATTTAAGCAAACCTAAACACCTTCTATTTCTCTACATCTTCCAGTGTCTCTTATTAAATCAGGGCCTTTCACAACACACAGTATTCCCTCTGTTTGCTGCAGGATCACCAAGAGTTTATATCATGCACTCGCTTTCCTTGTTCACTGAGGAATTGGAGGATGACAGAGGACATCAGCTATCCCATAACCCAGGCAAGCATTGACAGTCCTGGGTTTTCACTAAGAAGGTTTCCACATCTGTGTCCCATGGCCTCAGGGGAACAAGGGATGCCTTGAACCACAAACACGGATCTAAATGCTTGAAGTGTAAAATACTGGGGCAAGAAGCATCTCACAGGCCACTGTGAGAAACACGTTAGTAATCTCTAAAGGCCAGATCATAACTCCAAGAGCTAGTCATATGATGCTTCAAGTGATGATTAGAGCCCTGAAAAATGGAAGATGGAACAGGAAGGTTTTCACCAAATTACTGAATAATATAACAACCAAAGAATTTAAAGCTGTCAGTACAGTAGAGTTCAGCACTGGAGGGAAAAACTAAAGGAAAAAAAGAAAAATACCATTTTGATGGTTCTGGCACAGATTTTCTCAGGACTGGAAGCATATGAAATAAAATCTGGCTCTCAGCATCTTTGTTTCCTTCTTTCCCCACACCTTTCTACAACCTTCTGTCCTTGCTGGTAAATGAAAAAGAACTGTTCGTAAGATATTCTCCAGAAACAGGAAAACATAAACTGGTACAAAACAAATGTGGCAATATCCAGCTCTACCTTTATAAGAGCTTAACAATTCCTCTGTACAGATTCCCTCCAACTGGCCAGTTCCTAGTTCCTACACACTCAGTGGTCCTTGACCAAAAATATCCTCAAAATTATGAGCAGCAGCAGATTTTTGACGGACCACTCTTACTCACCCACCAGAAAACAAGCATAATATGTGGGAAATGAAGTCAGATAAGCTTTCAGGCCAGCAAATAGCTTCTCTTGGATTTTACTTTAGAAGGAAACTCAATCCCACAGCAGCATTAGCCGTTTCAGACCACTGGATATCTGCCTCGTAATCAAAGATTTCATCTCTTGTCTGATAGAGCTTTCTTTTGACATTATTGACAAACCAGAGAGAGCACCTAAATACAAATGTCAAACCCAGTGATTAAAAGAAGAAAAATCTTCAGAAGGAGATATTACACTTGATGTGGAAGTTGTCCTGACAGCAGCCCCAGCATCTCCCAGTTCTCTTCAGAAAACCAGGGAGAAAAAGAGAGAGAGTGTGTGGGCTGATGGCATCAACCTTCAGCCAATGTCACCAGCCTGTGAAGACTGACAAGCCTGTCCTGGGGCTGGGGACCCACTTCTGAAAGCATGATCTTTGAGGTACCCCAGAAAGAAACTCTCTCCTCAAGGCAGAAGAAAATTCAGATCACAGGTGCAATGAATTTCATAATGGTGTGGTCTGGCTAAGCCAATTCCAACCCCCATGGAAGACCAATGAGCAGAAAACTACCCAAAGCTTTAGTGTCACTGCAGCTCTGACACCTTAGTGGGAGGTAAAAGCAGATCTTATTTTCCTGCAAGGGATGTAAATTCGTTCCTGTTCCCAACAGCCTCTCCAGATACACTGACTTGGCTCAGAGGCCACGCTTGCAAGACAGAGTGTTCCTTGAGTCCTCATTTCAGTTAATTGCTCTCTCTTTACCTTCAAACTATTCCCAGCAGACTTTGATTTCCACTGCAGTACTAATAGTTCATATCCCTGCCAGAACATTGCAAAGGCACAGCGCTCACAGCAGACTTTAAAAAGAATTCTGCAAAAAATCAGCAGAGCCATTCCTAATACTCCTGGCACAGACACTTCCAGTAGAATTACAACTAGGAAGGTGACCAAGATTATCTGTCTGTGTGGCACAGACAGATGTACCTAATCTGACTAGAAGAAATACAAAAGTTGTGCAAGAAAGAAGAAATGTTCATCATCTTGAACTACCTGAACCAGCTGTGACCTGTGATGGTCACAAAACTGCCTGGATTTTGCAGTGGTTTGGGGTCTGGCAGAGGTCCATGTTCTCACAGTGGTGGAGCAAGGAGGTGACTTTATAGGGATTCATTCTGAATAGTAGTATTCACCTTTGGTATTCCCAAAATGCAACAGGAAGTATATCAGGGTCTCCTGAGCACGACCTGGAAACAAGGAATCATCTCCTTTCATCATCTGTTATCTTTTATAAAAAGAGAGAAGATGTGGAGTGATTACAGAAATACTTTCCAAGCACCAGATGTCTTGTGCTGACAGTGGTGATCTTGGCAAAGGAAGCAAATTGGGGAAGATAATGGATGGGAATTTCATGGAAGGACAGTTTTTCTGCTTCAGCTTTCTATGTGATTCTCCCTCTCTAGCCAAGGAATTCACTTGAGCAGGGAGACCAGTCACACTTCTATCTTGAGAACATGTCAAACCAAAATGGACATAAGAATATCTTAACCTAAACTTTTCCAAATGTCCAGTGATTTTAAATTAGTAAAGAATTCCAGGGGTAAAAAAGGCATCTTTACTGGATGCTCAATTTAGTCATCTAAAAATCAAACCACATCAAGGCATAAGCATGACAAGTTGTCAGAGGTTTTGATCACTGAAAAGGCACACTGCATGAAATGATACTTCATCTATTGCACAGATGCACACAGAGAAACAGAACAGTGATCAAAACTCGTAGTGAGCACAATTTGCATTGGCTTTGCCAAAAGCATGTAATGAATTAGTAATCCCCAGTAGAAATTAGAACACTCACATTCCCTGAGAGATGAAAGAATGGCTGAAAGTTGTGGCAAAATGCTTTCCTGCTTCAAAATGCTCTGCAGTGGGGGAAAAAATAGGGCGAAAAGAATACGGACAAATTTTCATGAGTAGTGTGTTCCCTTTGATCAGCTCTGCTACGTGGTAAATACTGTATGCACAAGCAGATAGCCACTAATTGAATCAGCTGTATGCTTTAATAATTGGCACTGATTGAAGAGGCTTTCAGTGGGTATTTTCCCAGGACCCCTCTCCTCGGCATATCCGTTACATTTCTTGTCTTATTTGCTCACATTTCAATTTCAAATCCCGCCATCAGTAAGGTGACAGCAGCGCTTTCAAGAGCCTGCCCGGGCCCAGGGAAGGCTGTCAGAGAGAACAGGCTGATCCTGGGGAAAGCAGCCTGATTAAAAACCTCATTGTGTCAGCCAGGCAATCAGCTGTTCATTATCCTATGACACACGACTACTGAAATGAAACATTCACATATTTTAAACTTGAGAGATTTGTACTTTAATATAATTATTTTTGAAAGATTCTTCATCAGAAAGGTTAATAAGAGCAATATAGGTTAATAACAGCACTAAGGCAGCTGACATAATCAGATAATTGACCTTATTGATATGTTAAGTGCCCTATGCTTCACCTTGGGATGTGTGACTGCTCTCCACAGTCAATTATCTTATAATGACGCCGGCTTCTTAAGGTCTTATTGCTTGAATATTGGACTTCATCCACGGTTTTTGGTGTACCCCCCTTCCCTCTCCTGGAGGATTTCTGCTCCACTTTCATCTAGAACTGTGCTAACCTATAACAGGCACTTTTCATAAATACACTGATGCAGAGTGTCAGCAATTGCTTATGAATTCAGCTTCCTTCAACAGAGCTGGGGTGGATCTCTGCTGTCTCCCTTCAGTGGGAACAGCCCCCTGATCTGCAGGGCTGCTCCCAGGTGGGATTCCTGCACCTCAGCACTGCTGACACTCCTGCCCTGCCAGCCCAGCACATTCTGCTGCTCCCCAGAACAGAGAGTGCAGCTCCCAGCCCAGCACAGAGCTCTGTGGCCTGGGGAGCCTTGCTCAGTCAACACTCATGGGATTTCTCCTCTGAACAAGGTTATTTGCTCAGGCTCCTTTGCAGATCCACAATGATCCCTTTGCTTTTCACATCAAGAATAAGAAGAAAAGCTGTATGTGCATGAAAAGGAGTAGCAATTCCCTCCCTCCCTCCCCTCCAGCCTGATTTTTCCCTCCAGGCAGGTGTTGCGGCCCTGCTCAAACCTGCATCTCATTCCCAGCCTGACTGCATGTCTGCCCCCTCCAAACTGTCCTAAAATTTCCAAATACAGCATTCCTGTGCAGGAGTGAGGCTGGTCAGTAGGGCTGCAGGCTGATGTGGATCTGTGTGTCACCTGGCTTAACCCGCTCAGCCCTCAGCTGGGAGAGGTGTCCTGGGTGCTGCTGTCATTGCCACGTGCCCCTTGTTGGAGGGCAGCGATGAGCAGGCGTGGCAGGGTCGGAATGAGCTGCCCTGCCCCAGCACACGCTGCACACACACAGCTCATGTGGGGCTGTGAGACACCCTGCCCTGCCTCTGCCAGGGGACTTTCTCTTACTTCTAAAGCAAAGGATTTGCTGAGAATCTGTCAGTGGCAAGAGGGCTTGATGGTCATTAGAAGGGGCCTGTCCAGAGCCACTCCAGATTGCTGCCCCTACCCAGTCTCTGCTTTGGGAATCTTTCCTTAACCTGATTTTGCTCATGTCCACACTAACACTGCTCTTATCTCAGGGGTGGCAAAATTAATTCATAACATGCCAGGGAGTCATAAATTTTTGGCTGCATTTGGGGTTCTTTTTCTTTTTTTCTTGAAACAAAGTGGGCCTCAGTGGGAAGCAACAAGATTTTGGAAGAGAAACAGGAAGGCCTGAACCTGGAGCTCCAGGGGTTTGAACAGCACTTGTGATCCTGCCTGCCTGCCTTGTGCCTTCTGTTCCCCCTCTATCTGCCACCTCATCTCCTTCCCAGGTGCCTGGGCACGCTCTAAAACATTCATTCCCTCAGCACTGAATACTCTTGTCACCTAATGCGCTGAAAATTGGGATGATATTCAGCTGAAAGGCATGAGGTAATTTTGTGAGAGGCTGGGTGTGAATCGACACTTCTGAGCGGGGCTGCAGCACGGAGGCCAGGGAAGGAAAAGATTTACTCTGCAACCACTGTGAAAATGAGGGTTTTGGAGAAGCCATTATTTCCCAGGCCTTTTTCAGTTCTTCCCCAGCACGTCTTTGAAGTGCTCGGTGGTGTTTTAACCTCTCACTGATGGAAATGGCAGGCCAGCCTAATGCTGTCCTGCAGTTTAACAAATGGGATGGCAAAATGGAATGGCAGGCTGCTGTTTGGTAGCCTCTCAGGCAGGACCCTCCAGCAGCAAGCTGTTGTGCTCCAGGTGTCTCACAGACATGAGAAATGAAGGATTGCTCTGCACTATTTATTAGTAAACCTGTTCTCTGCAGTGTTACCTGATGGGACTGCTCTGATCGTCATAATTCAAGAAATAAAATTTAATCTGTGTGGGTTGCTATCAGTTAATATCTTAACAGGGATATCTTTACAGCAGCATTAGCCCAGTAGTACAATTAAGTTGCACAGGCAGGTATCTTCCATAATCTCAGGCACTTTGAAAGCTTTAGGGATGGATCTGCTGAAAGAAAATTGCCTCACCCTGGCACCAATACTTTCAGCAGACAATGCAGGGCTGTAGTTACCTCCATGAGACAAAGAATAAAAATAAAAAAGGTGGATTAGGCCAAAGCAAACCAAACCAGCCTGAGAAATACTAACATAATTTCCAGCTAAATTTCTGCCTGACAATCTCCTGCCTGCAGGGCACTGGGCACTGTCATTAACTCTGGAGCCACTCAAGGTCCCCTTAGTTCCCTTCTGAAACTGGCTTTTAATTTTCAGGGAAGGAGGACAGATGGTCAGCTTTAGCTTGGCACTCTTTACCTTCCCTCTTCCTTTCATTCATTTTTAATACACCACCCTTAATGCACCGTGGTGGGAATGTCTGGGAAAATGGAGATGTCTGTGATAAGAGCAGTGAGGAAGAAGGGAGCCCACAGGATGCTTTAAGTGGTTTCCAGCTGATATGGAAACACATAGCACCAGGTGATCACATAGGGTCTGGTCAGAGGATTTGAGATGGCAGGAGAGGTAACAGTTGTGGAATATGCTTTGAAGTTTGCAGAAAAGTTGACTCTGCACACTAATCAATACACATTGTCAGCACTCTCCAGTGATCAGGTTTTCCAGTCCTTCCCATAACACTATCTGTGAGGAGCCACACAACACCCAAGCAGAACAACTGGTTTTAAAGGAACCAAGAAAAATTATGAGCTCAGAGCAACAAGTTTTCTTCCAATTATCACAAAGGAGACCAGAAAAAATGAGATAGGCCCTGTTAAATAAATCATTCTACTGACACACAGTGCCAGGGGGAAACACAGAGGGACACATCTGGCCAAGTCAGGTGTCAGGGCAAACTTGCTGACAAGTAAAAACATTAATTAAAAATATCCTGGTGCTCTAGCTCTGTTTTGAAAAAGATCCTCAGAAGCAAATAACATTTAGAATGTCATGAATTTTTTTGTCCAGGCACTTCTGTGGGATGGATTCAAAGGAACCAAGGATTTGTCCCGAGAAGCTCAGTTTGTTCCGAGCCAGAGAGCTCGGTACCCATGGTCAGGATGCTCCAGGTCCTTTTAGGGTTATTCACTGGGACAAATTTCAACCTCTGTGTGTGGCAACCACGCCTTGCATCCCTGCTGTGCCAGTGCACCTCTGTTAATGCCTGGTAATGCCATAAGAACTCAGAAGAGCACCTCCAGTGAGTGACGTTGTATGCAGACACTGAGGGAAAATCCCTGCCTGCCAGACATGTCAGTCTGGGGAGAGACAGGAAGGAAGGCAGTTGCCCTCATGTTATGAACAAAAGGTTGGCTGTACCCTTTGCATATGAACTGGAAGATAATTAAGAACCTGAGTGACTTCGTAGACACTAAAGTATTTTAAAAGCTCAGGGGCTCAGTGTGTTGTAATCAACTAAATTGATAGCTGCTCCCCAGAAATCAGAGCCGCTGCCAGCAGCTGCTGAGGCTGGGGAAGAGAGGCTGCAGGGCTCCTCTTCCCCAAGGGGAGTCATCTGCAGGAGGGATGAGATGTGCAAAAGAGCCTCTGCTGTCCTGACTCTGTCCCTGATGATGCTCATGCTGGGTACTGAGCAGAGGCAGGTTTAGACCTGCTCTGAATAGCACTGCAAACCCCATCTTTTCCCTTTGAATAAGCAGCAGACAAACTAAGGCAGCTCACGCTGCTTTAAAGCACCATAAATATTGCTGAGTTTGGAAAAATTACTGGCTGGGTCCCAGTGAAATCCCTGGGACTGTCTGGAGCTCAAGAAGGGGAAACCCTGAGTAGAGGAGAAGCTTTCAGTTCACACAATCTGCTAATAAACACTCTGGTGTGTTGGAGCTACAGGAGAAACCACAGCCCTGGAAAACTACTGAGCCCCAGGTCAACCTGGAAAGAGGAGAAGGGTGGAGTGTTGTGGTGATCTGAACTATATGTACATTGTGCCCATGAAAAAAGAGTCCCCAACATGACCTGAAGCCTAATTAAGCACAGAGGAAACCTGTGAACATCCTAACCCATGCAAAACATTTCAATCAGAGTTCACACCACATTATACACCAGAGAACCAAAAGACAAGGCACAAATCCCTGAGAAGCAGCTTCAGTAATTCCACTACTCACACAAATGTTGGGTTCAGATCAGTGAGGATCTTTTGAGCAAGGACTCCCATCTGCCTGTTTGACTGCATCAACTACCAGGACATTTATGACAGCATACAAATAATACATAGCAGTGATTAATAAATAATACAGTGAAGGATGGTACAAACTCTGCACTGAATCCATTTCCTCTCCCAAAGCTCTACAGCAAAGCCAACACTTGCAACTGCATTACAGAAAATACACTGTTTGTACAAAAGCTGAAAAATGCTGCTGTCATAATTGGATTTTCCATTAGGCTTGTATGGCATAATTAAAAATGTAATTTCTCTGTGAGCACATAGCAGTGCTCTAGGAAAAGGGTGTCAGTACTTATTAAGGGCATATGCAGGTACTTCAGCAAACCACATAAATTGATTAACTACTAAACTAGGCTATGGAGTCTTAATTGTTTTGAACAAATACCTACTTACTGCCTCTGAAACCACACATTGCCTTGCCTGTCAGAAAGTGCCATTTATTCACTCAACTGCTGACTTTACCTCTGAAAGCCATTCTCAGCTCCGGGTACCCAGATGTGTCCTGTAGACACCACAGAAGCCATTTGCAGACAGCAAAAGCACTTGAAGAACTCAGATGAAAGCGAGAAGTTGACAGGACTGGGATGTTCCCTGTCCCTGTGCTGCTCCAGGGGACCCATGTAGCCCCTTTGGGCACCTATTTGTCCTCAGCAGACTGCAAGAGCTTTGCAAAGTCCTGCATAACACAGCTCACTGCGTATTTCTCCCCGAGGTTCACAGAGGAGCAGATGGGAGCTGGTTGCCAGGGTCAGAGAAGCCTCTCTGAAATCCATCCCTGCCATTTATATCCAGACAGGACAGATCTTTACTTGAGGAAGCAGTTGTGGTTTGTGTGAGCCCAGTTTAGGACTGGTCTGCTCTTCACAGGCGTGTGGGACACTCCCAAGTCCTTAAAAAGACTTGGAGGAGCCTCTGAGGAAAACCCCATGGCTTCTATTTCCAGGGAGGATTTTTGCAGTCTCTAGAAACTCCTAAAGCAGCAGCACTGAAAGGGGCCTGTGCAGCCCCTCGGGAGGATTCACCCAGCTCCCAACTGCCTGGCTGAGCACTGTCCCAGCCCCCCTTCCCACATGGGCACGGGCAGGGAGCTGGCACCTCACATACAGGTGCAATGCTGCTGTCCTCCTGGGTGGATGCAGCTGGTCCAGTGCTGTCCCAAAAGGACTTGAGGAACTCAGGGAGGAAGCAGAGCTTCCCAACATAAACTTAAAAGAGAGCTGCTGCAAGTAAGAAGTACCTGTCAGGCTGGGAGGATTTGAACCAATAAGCCTGATTCTCCCAGCACTGTGATTTCCTACTGTTTTGCTTGCATAAAGTCATCTTAGCTTTTCCTCCTAATAAACGGGAAGACAATCTGACCCAGCCCATTCATTGACAAGCTCTGCAAAAGAAACCTCTGGAATATTTTATTCCTCCCACATTAGGAACCTACAGAACATACAGAGAAATTTACCATCACATAATGATCCCTATTATGCAAAGTAAGGCTGACAAAATTTCCATCATTACATCCCTGACAAGTACTCAGAACTGCGGGGGCTTTCAGGCTTTCTCTTGAAAGAAGAAAGATCTGCAAAGTAGCTTTAATGTCTTAAATATGGAGCAGGAACTTCATCCTCTCCCTACTCAGAAACACCTTAAATACATCTCCTTCCTTCACAGCTTGTTAATCCCTACTCCTCTGCACTTCAGACATTTAAATTCTTTCCACAGATCTAGCACAGCAGAGGTGTTTATATCGTGTTTAATCATCACTCACCGGCTCTGAACACCCCCCATGATCTTTACGGTTTCTGAGTGACCAAAGATCATTATGAACTCAACCAAGTGAGGACCTCACTACAGCCCAAAGCTCTTGTGCCACTACCAAACCACAATCCTTCTGACACATTTTCTCCTCTTTTTTGCATCCAAAATTGTTCATCAGATAGTTCCATTAACATTGAAACACTGATTAAAATCCTGAAGCTAAAGGACAAGCATGTTGGCAGTGATTTAGCAGCTTGCTCAGTGTTAGGCTGTTTTAGGGTTCAAATCTGATCCAATCTTTGGCTGGAGGCTCCGAAGGCACCAATCCTGATCCCAAACCTCTGACTGATGACTGGCAGGTGATCTGCTTTGTTAATTAGTGTGGTCTGTACACACAGAGCAACATTCTAGGGCCATCTTCATCTTCCTTACTGCCATTTGAACACCCACATAAGCAAATATCAAAGAAACATGTGAGGAGAGATCACATGGAGTTCACAAGCACCAGCTATTTTGTCTTCCTTGCCTTTTTTTCTGTGTGTCCCTCTCCTACCTCAGGAGCAGCTGAGAGCACTTGGTGTGTTCAGCTGGAGCAGAGGAGACTGAGGGGAGACCTCCCTGCAGTTCCAACTGCCTGGGCAGGGGCAGAGGAGGGGCAGGACTGAGCTCTGCTCTGGGGGGAGCAGGGACAGCCCCCAGGGAATGGCTGGAGCTGTGTCAGGGCAGGCTCAGGGTGGATCTCAGCAAAAGGTTCTTCCCCCAGAGGGTGGTTGGCACTGAACAGGCTCCCCAGGGCAGTGGGCACAGCCCCAAGGCTGCCAGAGCTGCAGGAGGGTTTGGATGATCCTCTGGGGCACAGGGGGGGACTCTTGGGGCTGGGCCTGTGCAGGGCCAGGTGTTGGGCTTGATGATCCTTGTGGGTCCCTTCCAACTGAGCACATTCTGTGATTCTGGGATCTGTACTCAGATCTACTCAGATTTCCTTAACTGTTCCACCATAGCTATTCAGACTTTCTCCACCTGGGGCTCCTTGCCTTTTCCCAGCCTCCTTTCCTCTTATGCTGAGCAGAGGGAAGGGCAGAGACTGCAGATGTTAATGACCATCACACCGGGGTTCCACTCCCAGCACTCTCCCTCTCACTCACGCTGCAGGCCAGGAGCACCCGTGAGCCCCAGAGCAGTAATTAAGGGATTTTAGGAGGAGAATGCCCTCAGAGGGCACCAGCAGATTGACACATGGTATTTTTTCTTAATAATGACCGTCCTGGAACGTATGGGCTCCGTGCGCTGCTGTGTTTCCGGCAATTTGTAAGAACTGTTCAGTGTGTAGCCAGCTGGAATGCACAACAGCATATAATTGTTCTATTACTGCAGACTTCAATTGTTTCTCTTTTATTCATTAAATGGCTATTTATTGGAAGAAAGGTCCTTTTTTTAGATGCATTTTTTACACAGCTCTGGATTGGACTTGCCAGGACTGAACAAGGGCAGACCTTCCCTTTTCTCAGTGTGCTCTTGGAAGGAAAATGGGGAGCACAAACACTGGAATTTTTGTTTTTTTAAATGGAGATGTTGAAAGCCTTTTAAATTCTGCACTAGAACAAAAATGAGGCCTTTTGAAATGTTGCATGGGAGTCAAGGCAGAAGGCCACCCATGCTGACTGTGGGAGAGGCAAGAGGAAGGGGCTGCTTAGCAGTGCCTTGAGCATCCTTTGGATCAGGAGAGCACCCAAGGACTCAGGGAAAGAAGGATTGCTATTGTGAGAAGCCAGGGGCTTCACCCAGGGCATGGGAGAAAACCTGCAGCTTACAGTGCTCACCTGGAAGTCAGGAGACCTGAGGGCTTGAACTGCAGTCCCAAGTGGGTGCCCAGGTGGGAGGTGCTGATGTGAATCCCTGCTTTACACCAGCATTTCTACAGCAAGCCAGGAATTCCTTGAAAACAGGCTTGCTAAATCCCAAGAAACATCCCACACAGACTTGAAAAGTGCTGTAGAACTGACTGCGTTATCTTGAGAACTGCTTCTTGTATAATCAGTATTGTCTTGATTTCAAAGTGTTTTACAGAATGCAAGAGCCACAATCCAAACCCAGGAACCCCAAGCCTGAAATTCTAAATCCCACTTCAGCTGTTGTTCCCCCAGCAGAAGATGGAGATTTTAACCAGTCTGTCCTGGTCAGACCACACTACCTTGGCAAGCTGAAACTGTCCTATACTTCACTCTACAACAGAAAAGCAATACATTAAAACATAAAAATGTAAACAAAAAACAAAACCAAAGAAACCCCTAACCCAAAAAAAACAAAAAACCCGAGCCCCCAAACACTAAATGTACATGTATATACAGAAGAAAATTCCCTTTGCTCTCCTAGCCTTTCCTTCAGCTATTGAAATGGCCTAAGGAAAAAGAAAAAAAAAGGCAAGATATAATTGTTTCCTGTGCAAACCTTGTGCCAGACTTTATTTTTATGGGCTGTATTTATTGACTTGAGCTATTTTTCCAGTATGCTGCACAGTGTTAGACTTGGCAAGAAGTCCTATGAAGTGAAATAACATCTCTGAAAAAGGGGGAATTCTCATTGTTTGGCATGCTCAAAGTAAAATCCAGCCAAGCAAACTTATGACCTTCTCTTGTGTCAGACTCAAACTCAGGCCAGGGCAACCAGTAGAGCAGATTCTTCATTCCTCTGAAGTCACCAGAAAGTGCAAATTTGGAGGCCTGATCCAACACCTAAATGAAGCCCCATGTGCTCTACTCCTCACTTCTACTACAAGCTCCTATCTGCCAGTGCAGTTACAAGCAGAGATTTGTATTTTGTGTAGACAGCAAATTGTTTTCAGGGGAGCAAAATAAGACACCCAGTCTCTCCAGGAGCCATTAGTGAGTTAATTGCAGCTGTTTAAGAGTTAGGTCTTAATGTGCCTGTCAGCTCCAGGCACTTGCTGCACTTCCCAGGATTCTGTTGCATCCAAGACAGATGTCTCCAAAGCAATCAGGAGAGTCCCACAGTATACACTGAAGAAGACAGAAGACAACTGAAGAGATTTATGTTGGATGGAATGACAAGCTCAAGAGTTTAACTGCACATGGCATTTCTGGAAGCTTGCCAACTCCAAGTTTAGTGTGTTTTGTGTACTTCACTCATAAATGTTTATTGTGACAGGTAAACACTTGTTTTGAAAGCTCGCAGGCGGACTATTAAAACAGAAGTGTTCCTGACATAGTCAAGCTGTGCTGTCAAATGTTTATCTTTTGAATGATGAATGCTGGCTTCCCTCTTTGTTCCTCTCAGTCTGCAAGGAACAGATTTGAACAGTCTCTCCCAAATTGCTTGGGCTCATTTCACCTGGGGGGCATTGGCTGAAAGCTGATGGCCCCGAGAGCAGCCCCGGAATTCCCAGCCCATATTCCCAGCCCATATTCCCAGCCCATATGCCCATCAGTGAAGGTGATGCCGAGGACAAAGGAGGGTCAGCAGGGAGAGCAAGAGCAGCTCAGTGCCAGGTTTGGCTGCAAAGGCAGATATGGAGCTTTAGAGACTAGACCAGATTAGAGTTCAACAGAGAGGGCTGTTTCCAGAGCCTAGGGCATCTCAGAGACACATATTTCACAGGCCAAATTCTGGAGACTTCTGCTAACTAAAAATGCAACTTTGAAAAATTTTTCTCAATAGTATTTTTTACTCTATTTTTAAAGTAATAAACTAGGAAATCTGGAAACATTTAAGTCACGGTATTGGACGTATACACAGCCTGTGAAACTGCAGACAGTCATAAAAGTTATTGGCAAAAATGAACAAAGAGTCTTATGGGTGAGAATTAAAATTCTCCACTTGGTGCAAATATGCCTTCTATAGAACTAGCAGAAAAGCCTGTGGAAAAAAAGACAGTAATTTCTGTGTATCTCAGTGTAATTGCATATGTTAAAAGGCTGTGGAATTCAGCAATGATCCCATGGGCTTTCAAGTGGATTTCAGATATTTCACAGTGTGTCAGTTATAGATTGAGATGTAAGACTTTGGGGAAAAAAAGTACAATCTTTGATTAGATGAAATAGCATCAGATTTCCATGAAAATGCAAATCTTTAATGAATTCATTGCTAATGCAGCTCTGCTGCTTCTTTTTTCTGTTGCAGAGGTACTTCAGCCATGGGTTAGCTGACCTGCACTGGGTATGCACTGGGGCCAATTTAACCAGCACCACTTTAACAGTTCCCTGCTGGGGGCACAAGGACAGGAATGAGAATCGATGATTTACCCCTGACTTGAGGAAATTAGTCTTACACAACGTGTAAGCCATGGAATACTCACCACAGGAGGCATCAGAAATGTTCCTCTTACCCAGGAGTCAAAGAAGGATTGAGTATTCATCAGAATACTGAAAATATTAGGGTCCACAGAAATAAAAAAACCCACCTTTTTCCAGAATGATGTTAAACAGCCAAGTCCAAGTGCTTAAACAGAATGTAACTACAAGGGAAAAAGAAGAAAAGAGCCTCTCATCACCAAACCTGAACATTCTGTAGGCCCATGTCCCAGCTTACTGTACAGAGGCTGGACATACAGAAAGGCTTACACACTGAATGGGGCTATTTCAGCTGTTTCTTCAGGTGCAGCTGTAGCATGACATCTAATCACAAATCATCACAAGCAGCAACCAACTTCAATCCACATCAGGAGTTACCCACCACAGCCAGTTCTGGGTACTGAGCATTCTGCCCACTCAGAACCTGCTGAAGTTTGGACACCAACAGGCTGGTACAAAGGGGCCTCTGCCCTTCCTTCCCCCTGGGTTCAGTGATCAACAGAGCAAACTCCTTCATCATTTCTCTCCTAACGAAGAGTGTGAAGAGTCTTGTGCAAAACAAGAGGTGACCCCGTGCCAGGAGTCCATGCTGACTAGTGCTTTTGTCCTGTCAAATGAAAAGCACATAAAAAAGGCAGTAATAATAAAAAAAAAAAAAAAAAAAAAAGAAATTAACTCAGACAAAGCTTGTTAAATTATTTAGATCTTCGTAATGTATAGCATTTTCCTGGTAATTAAGTTGGAACACTGAGCTGGGCTAAATGTTTACTGCTGTTAGAGAACACTTTAAATGCTACCTTGAAACTCAGAGAGGTTTTTTTCTACCACAACCTCGACAACTGGAAGCAGGTTCTTTGAAAGGTGCAGGAATTACTTCCTATTGATGGGGCACGTCAGCAGAAAGTGCATTTCATGCTCACCTTACACCACTGTATGAGCCCAGTGTAAGAAGAAATCCAGCTGGAATACAGGTCTTCTTTGTCAAAAAAAAGAAGTAAAACTTGGAGAGAGGAGGAGAGACGAGAAGAGTTGCATTTTTATGTGAAGTGGGAAGAAGAAGAGGTAGATGGTCTCTGTTTATGTCTCTTTTATTTTTTCCAAAGTTTCCACTGAAGAACTATTTCAAAAGAAAATCTTGACCTGCCTTGGTAACAGACTGTTTGCTCATAAAAAAGATCAGTGGTTGTTCCCATTTTTGTTTCCAGCTCTTCCCTTTTGCCGGCATTTTTGCCCTCCTATTTACCTGCTCGTGGCTTACACGTTCCAGCTTTTGTTCTCAGCTCTTTCTTGCTCTCCTGCCCTCTCCACGCTTCCATCCAGCCTCACTTCCCAACACGTTCCTTACAAAACAGTTCTTATGAGCAAAGCCTGATGCCTGCCTGGGCAATCCAGGACTCAGAAGGGAAGTTTGATCCCATGCAGTAAAGAACACCCATCACACCTCCATACATCACCCCACTGCCCACCAGCACATTTGCGCTGCATATTGCCCAGTTTATTTGCAATCACATCTAGTATTTCATTTGAAACACAACCAGCGTGGCAAAATAACTTAGGTAAATAGTTGTGATGCACACACATAAGCTTTGCAGTGTGGGCAGCCAGCCTACAGAGCCCCACGAGGTTAACTGTCATTGCCAGCTCCTACTTGGCAAGGGAAAAATATTTAGATGTTCAATAAATGCTTCAGGTGAAGCCTTCAAGGGCTCAAAACTACTCCAAAAAATTCTCTAAATTTAGGTCTATTTTCAAAATCCTCCTAGGCTGGCTTCATATATCATCCAAGTTGAAACTGTTCTCATGATATATTATACATAAAGAATGCACTACATCATCGGAGTTCTGACACTGCCATGTTCAGGGGATGCCAGGACACAACACAATGAATTACAATGGTGGACATTGACAAATACACTTTAGGGGAAGTTTAAATTAATTTTTTTAGCTGCTTGCAGTTGGCTTAGAAAGTAATTTTTATTAAATGAACTAGTGGGAGAGTGGGCAGATTCAGAGCCTCGAGACAGGGAATGGCAGAACAGCAATGACACAGGACAGAGAGAGAGGAAGCAATTGCAGCTCTGGGAATAAAGCACTCTGTGATTTTGGAAAAGTCAGCTGGGCCAATCCCTGGGTGTGCTCACCCACGAGCAGCTCTGCAGAAGCACCCATGTGTCCAGATCCAACACGGATACCACGTTGATGGGGGCAGTCCCATATCTGTGGATTGGACATCAAACAATTCCCACCAAGTGCAGTGGGGGAATGGATTGCTGTAAGCACCCAGTATACTGTGATGCATTATATATGTATATATAATATATGCAGTATACATATATATATAATATATACAGGGATGCAGCAGGTGGCCTCTCACCTGGGAAACTCATCATCATCCAATGGTCCTGGGTTGTTTTTTATTTTTTTGTTCATAAAAATAAAACACTAATAACAATAAGAGAAGGATAAAGTACAGCTGAATAAGCCAAACAAAAAAACCTTTCATGAGAAGCAAATGCTAGTACCTTTGAGGAAGCCCAGAATACTAAACACTTTTCCCTCTGAAGGAATCTTTTGTCATTTCATGGGGAATCAATTAACCACGGTGTCTTATTCAGGTAGACTTTAGATTAGTACCATATCCCTTCACTATAGATAATTAACCTCAGTTTCTAAATTAGCAGCAAAATAAGCCAGTTATTAGTTTTTATAATGACTAGAACTCAATATTTTGGGTAGTTAAACACCCAAGAGTTTAAATTAAAATAGACATCTGACAGAAATCCCTAAAGTGTTCTTCAGATCATTAATACTATAAATTCCACAGTAGATTGAACTGACAATGTTCCCTTTTCCTTCTGGAGCACTCCAAAGGGATGAGCTACTCCCTCAAATCAGCATTCAGTTTGATCTCTGAAATAATCTCTCCTTGATACCTAAAGCCTCAAGGCCAACAGCATAGTTAAACTCATATCCTCCTCTTACCAGTGCTATGTCTAGTGAAGTGAGAAAAAAAATAATAGAAAAGCCTCTGTTCCTGGTCTGCCTACAGTCTGCTTCATGCATTACCAAGACAAACTGATGCTGACATCCTGGAAGAACACCCTGCCAAGGGTCACAGCCTGGGCAGCAGTGCAGGAGGGTGATGGGAGCAGGGAGGAATGTGGAGCTGTCACTGCCTCCCAGGGAGATTGGGCTGTGCACAGCCCTGTGTGATCCTGAACCAGCACTGGTCTGTCCCCTCCTCAGGTGTCCTGCAGGGAAGTGTGGGGCACAAGGGCAAGAAGCACATTCAGGAAACAACAGGACTCCAGGATCTTGAGACAGTGCTGCCTCATCCTCCTGCCCCACAGCTGGATCATCCCTGTTTGTCTCATCCCTGCAGATGCTCTTCCTCAGCCCGTGCTGAACACTGCTGGCCATGCAAAAGCCTTTCTAATGCCTATTCTGCATCACTTCTGCTGTAAAAGGAGCTTGTTACTTGATGCCCTACCTATACTTGCCTTTTTCCCCTCAGTGTGATGCTGAGACTTCAGGAACTCCTGGTCCAGCTTTTGCTTTCCCCTACTTACCAGTTCCCTTTTTACAGAACCACTGCCTCTTCCTCATACTCTGCATTGATTATTCCAGCCCAAGTTTTGTGCCTTGCACTTGTCTCTAATTTAATTCCCTTTTTTCCCCAAAAAAACCACTTCTGCAATTTGTTGAACTCATTTGAATTCTCATCTTGTTGTCCAATACATTTGCAGTCCCTCCTAGCCTGGTGCAATCTGTAAGTTTAATAAGCGTACTATCTATTCCATCATCCCTGTTGTTAATGGAAATGTTGAACAGAACTGATTGCCTCCCTCCTCCCCAAGCCTCAGTCAGCCTGCTTGCCCCTTTTAAAGGCTTGCAGAGGGTATTTTCCCCCCAGAGGGGTGGAGGTTCATCTGACACTGACTCCTGTGGGAGCTGGGATATCTCCCTGTGTGGTCAGTGAGTCACAAATCCTGCTCAGCCCACTGCAGACCCCACCTCGATTCCGTGTTAGCTCCAACCAGCTATGCATAACAGCACAAAGAAAAGAAAGAATTAAAGCTCCAGGGATTGTCCCACTGCAAGTAAAATGTGTAATCTAAGAGTTTACCTTCTCATTTGTGTGAATCAATTAGTGATAAATATCCCCAGGGCATAGAAAAGACTAACACAGATAACAAAGGATATGCCCCAAATAATGGAGGATTAGAAAGAGGCATACACGAGTAATAAAATATCAGCCACAGATGCCACTTGAGAAGATTGCAAAACAGAGAAGAGTGAGTGGCTGAAGGAGGAGAGAAAGCAGAGGTGATGAGGAGATTGCAGTAGCAGTAAAGATAAATGATGACTATGCTTTTTGAGTGTATATGCTGGAGTTCAGTGTAGAGCCAGGAAGGTCTCTGGGACAACAGAAGGGTAATTTATAAACAAAGGAGCCAGACAGGACTTCTATGCCCAAAACCAAGTTCCTTTTTTCCCAGTTCTATCAGTCTCTCTAAGGAAGGGTATTACCTTTCCCTATAAACCTTTCCTCTAGACAATACCAAAATAGAAAGATATATTTGCCCTAGCACTCTGAAAGGACAACGGGAAATTGATGCCACAAGCCTAGAGAGAAAGAATCATTTTAAGAATGAAAAAGGACCAAAGTTGGACCTTCTCAGGAATTACATTTTATCTCATGAAAAATGCCATCAAAAAGGAATAAAAAATGGCTCCTCTTTCCCAATAGCTTCATTTCTGTCAAGATGTTTTTATTAAAAAATGAAATCTTCCCATCAAAAAATCTTTAGGACCCCAAACAAAACATGTAGCTTTAAAATAAGTGGAGGGTTCCTGGTTGTGCTTTTTGGGGCTTTAAGGCACCACTGCAATACAACTCACAAAGAATGAGCATCTCAAGGCTATTTTTTTTTTTTTAAACCCCTCCCTAGGCTTTTAATATGGATTTTTTTTCTGGATTTCAAGTCCATAATAAAAAGTGGAGAGAGGAGGAGAGGTGGTCTGGTTACACAACAGGTGGATGGGAAATGCTGGGTACCCAGGGTATGGGGGGGTTGGTACCCATCCCTTCCTGCACCCATCCCTTCCTGCACCCATCCCTTCCTGCACCCATCCATTCCTGCACCCATCCCTTCCTGCACCCATCCCTTCCTGCACCCATCCCTTCCTGCACCCATCCCTTCCTGCACCCATCCATTCCTGTGCCCATCCATTCCTGCCCCCATCCCTTCCTGAACCCATCCATTCCTGCACCCATCCATTCCTGCACCCATCCATTCCTGCACCCATCCATTCCTGCCCCCATCCCTTCCTGCGCCCATCCCTTCCTGTGCCCATCCATTCCTGTGCCCATCCCTTCCTGCACCCATCCATTCCTGCACCCATCCATTCCTGCACCCATCCATTCCTGCCCCCATCCCTTCCTGCACCCATCCCTTCCTGAACCCATCCATTCCTGTGCCCATCCATTCCTGCCCATCCATTCCTGCACCCATCCATTCCTGCACCCATCCCTTCCTGCACCCATCCATTCCTGCCCATCCATTCCTGCCCATCCATTCCTGTGCCCATCCATTCCTGTGCCCATCCATTCCTGCACCCATCCATTCCTGCACCCATCCATTCCTGTGCCCATCCATTCCTGCCCATCCATTCCTTCCCATCCATTCCTGGGGTCAGGTTTGGCACCTGCAAGACTTGCACTGTCAGCCCTTGGGGAGAGGGAAGAGGACACACGTGTCCCAGGTGTGGGCAGCAGTCCAAAAGCAAGGATTGTGCTTTTTGGTGCCACGTTCATGTCTCCATCAGCATTACCCTTTTTGGGGTCTGGTCCTCCTTTGACCTTCCCCCTCCCACAGGGTCCCTCTGGCCCTGGGTCACTCCCAGCTCTCCTCCCCATCTGTTGCTGCAGATCAGCAACATCTCATGCTGGGCTGGCCTGCCCTGCCTGGCACCTCTCCCACCTTGGTTTTACTGACAGGAAAGAGCAGAAGGAGTAAACAGGGAGTAAGTCCAGAGGCAAGGGAAGAGCTGTTTTCATTTGGAGAAATTTTATTGCTGTTTTTGGTTCTCAGCATGTCAGCAGAAACTTGAGGCTTGTCAGGAGGCTGCTCCCAATCCACTTAATTACTGGAGGTGCCTCTACTCGGCCCTGTCTTGATCTTACACTGTGTGATTACTTTATTATTCAGTTTTATTTTATTATTCAGTTTGATTTGGCAGCTGCCGGAGAAACCTAGGGCTACTCAAGCTGTATATTTTAAGATCTTTAAAATCTGTTGATACAGATTCTTTTAAAGTCTTCAGGCCTGAGTCAACATTGTTAATTCTGAAGCTCTAGCCCATCAGCTTGGCAGGACACTTCACACACACATGCACAGGGCTCAGCAGCAGCTTAAGGAGGGATCTGGCAGCAGAAGCCGTGATTTTCCCTTTGGCTCCCAGCCAGCCCCCCTCAGAGGTATCATCTGAAGGCCTCAGCAGAGACAGCAAAAGTTCAGTCCTTTGGCCAGTGCCAGAAGCAGACACTTAGAGGAGAGAAAACATGATTCCTGATGAAATGAAAAGTAAAACAAAAGGCCTGTTTAGTGGGTGGAGCTATGGGTAACCAGCTGGTTCTTCCTTCAGGGTTTGTAGCAAAACTTAGTCATGTCTCTCTCCTTCTCTGCCAAACCAGGGGGAATTTTGGACCCCTCTCCTGGTGGAAGCTGTTTCTCTATGTGGATCTAAGAAAACCCCTCATCTCACTTTATTGGGTCCTTGGATCTCATCTATTCAAGAGAGGGATTTGCAGGTTGTTTAATGTTCAGGTTTGATTTCTGTACTTTGATTTCAGATTACTCACCCTCCTCTATGCCTTTTCATGATCAAAACGAAGATCCAGCTTCCCCCCTCTGACTTCAAACAGTTTTAATCCTGACTCCCTAACATCTATTTTCCTTCTAATTCCCTGAAGAATTTCCCTTCTGGGATCACCACTGTTCACACTCTCTTACATGTTCAAAGTCCTTCACATTCTTCTTTCATCCATGCCGTGCTCCCCTATCACAGACTCCTCTGATTCCACTCATTCAAGGGCAGAAATTTGTATTTTCATCCACACTGTTAACAGGTTGCAAGAGCTGATCCTCAGTGCTGCTGTGTGTTCACACATCAGAGGGCCAAAGGCAGCCCAGGAGATGACTGAGCTGCTCGTGCAGAGACTCAGCCAGGGCTTTCCTGCTCGGAATCACCACAGTGGTGCAAAGGGCCTTGTCCATACCCAGCACTGCTGCTCACATCCAGCAGGGTTCACATCCAGGCTTCACATCCAGCTTGCACATGGCAGCCATGGCACAGTCATCCCATCTGTCCATGGGTGGATGCTGGAGATCTTGCAGTGAGGGTGACCCTTTGTTAAAGAGAGAAGACAGAGCTGGCACTCAGCCACTCGAAATACCTTTGTTTTTTTCTGTAGGAATTGATACTTCCTTTAATTGTCACCTTGTAGTCAGCAGGTTGAGAAGGTACATGTCACTGCTGAATTACTACAAACCCTTAATGTGACTTTGTTTAACCGTTGTCATTAACTTCCCTTTTCTTTGTGGTAATTAGCCCTTTAATTAGTCCTCCCTTGCTGCCAGCAGTGCTCCCTATCTCTTCTAGGGTTTCCAGTGACAAAATCTCTCCTGTGATACCTCCTCATAGGTGTCTTTTTTCAGAGCTGAAGGACCAGTGGCCCTTGAGTTCCATGTTCCATGTTCCCTCTGCTGCAGCCCACACATCTTTGGCTGCACCCTCTCACTGCTCTGCCACTGCTCTTCTTCCAGCCTGGCTGGCCTGGAGCAGCTGCAGTGGTGACAGCCCTGGGCTCTGTCCTCCTCCCTGTGCTGAGCAGTGGGGACTGTCCACACCAGGGTTTCCTTGGGGCTTTCAGCTCCTCAGTGTCTGCACCACACTGCCCTCCTGTTCTTCTGCTACAAAACCATGTCATAGGACAGGGTGTGGTGTCACACAGTTCCTTTGAGAAGGTCATTCCACATTTTTGTAGCCAGGGGTTTCTATGCCCTTTCCCAACAGGGAATACATCACCACTCCAGCAATGGTAAGCCATCCAGGCTGGAACAAACTGCAGCATCAAATCCCAATTTGCTCTGACATTCCTCTGGGATAACACCCAAGGGAGGGCAGAAATCAGTGACAGCCCAAACCAAATACAAGAGCTTTCCCACAAGGAGTCATTTCATGTTTGTTATAAGAAACAAATCTGGATCACTCTGTGGTGCAGGGAAGCTGGAAGGGAGCACAAGGAGCCCAACTGCCAGGAGGTTTGTGCCTGGAGCTCTGCTTGCAGCTTGGAGAGCAGCATGTCCCAAACCCCACCTGTGCCCCTGAGGAGCAGCTTCCTTGCAAAACCTGTTTCCAGACTAATCCTCCCCTCTAGATCCTAATACCCTACAGATTCACATCATCTTTTACCTCTGAAAATATTTAAATGGGGCGCTTTCAAGATAAAGCAGTCCTCCCATTCTAGTATTAGTAAGTTTTACATCAGTTCTCATCCAAGTCCCTTCTCATCCCAGCACTTGTGTACTTCCAATAGTGAATTACATAACATGACTTGTCTTGCACAGCTTGCTCTTCTTCTTTTATGATGAAAAGGACTCCAGATATCTAAGTATGAAATTTCCCTTCCAATCAGCAGGTTTTTTTTTTTTCCCCAGGAGTCATCCTCCTGGTGTCTTGGCATATCAGCTGCTCTGAATCAGTGGGGAGGTGCATAGATACGCACTTGGAAAAATAAAAGGCAACTCAACCTGCTGTTGGAAGAACTAAAAACTTCTAGGGCTATGTTCCCTTTTGGCACACCTTTCCCTTCAGAAAATGTGAGAGACCTGCCAGCAGCATCCTCCCTCACTTATCCTGCCAGGCTTTAAGGTGCTGCTGCTGAGTTTGCACCTGAGCCTCGTGCACAGGCGATATGGCTCCATGTCCAACAAGCACCTTTTGTTGTGTTCAGGCACCTAAGACAACTGGAATCAGGGAAACAATTCTGCTAGGGTTTAGGCTGGTTTTGGTCCAATCTCCAAGACTGCTCTTTCCCTCTGATCATACAGATGGCAGAGAAAAGCCATTTAAAGGTGAGGCTATCTGGCTGGATGAGGAGGAGAAAAGCCTGGCAAGCATAATGGACACTGGAGTAGTGTAGTGTGTTTAAACAGCTTTTGAGATCATTAGACTAACAGTGTGTAGATGTATAAAAAGAGTCTGTCTGCACATCGTTCACAAATTTGCTCTTGCTGGTCAATTGGAGTCCTGGAGAAGTGTCTCAGTTTAAAATGAGACACAGGTGTTTTGCTGAGGATGACCCAAACTCCTCCCTCCCAGCAATTGTAAATCCAAAATTAAGAGGCTCCAATTGAGGGGGAAAAAACTGTGGAAAAAGGAAAAATAACAGCCCTTTATTTAAAGATATATGTGTATTGGCAGAAACGACAAAAGAAAACAAGTAAAACAACCAAACAATACTCCTACACCCACAAATAATCCCCTTCAAAATATATCAATAAACAAGCAAAGGAAAAAAGTAACCAGTTCAGTTTGTGCCCTTTGATGCAATTCCAACCACAGTCAACAGGGGGCGCTGTTGAATCACTGGAGATGCACAGCCTGCGGTTCTTTGTGCTGGCCAGCAGGGGGCGCTGTGGAATAACTGGTCCTTTCCACATAGGGGTACCCGAAAATGGGTTTCCCTCCCCACACACACACTGGGAAAGGGGAAAGAGAGGAGGGAGAGAAACAACAAAAAAAAAAGTCCTCCCCAATAGGAAAAAGCTCACTCTTTCTGCTGGCCAAATCATGCAGGATAGTTTTCCTTCTCCCTTTTGATGTGCACAAGAACCACTGCTAAGGAAGAAACAAATGGGAACAGGGAAGGGAAAAGAAAAAAAAGAACTCCCGAAACAGTTCCTCTCTGATGAAAAATCCAGTCAAAATCCACAGCTGGCAACCAGGCTGAGAACAAAACCCCACAGAGCTTCCACTCCAACCTTGTTCCAGCTTTAGCAGCCAGCCAGAACTCCTCTGCCCCCCGTTTCCCAGCAGATGAGATTCTGAGGCCATTAACTAGACGGCGGCA
The DNA here is from genome assembly GCA_038380795.1 of Pyrocephalus nanus. Lineage (NCBI taxonomy): Eukaryota > Metazoa > Chordata > Aves > Passeriformes > Tyrannidae > Pyrocephalus > Pyrocephalus nanus. The sequence goes on from CM076281.1 coordinate 10,354,306, forward strand.
GATTATTTTCTTTGTGCCCCTTAAGTGCCCACTTAACATCCCTGCACGCAGTGGGCAGGGGGAAGGGAAAAATTCCTGCTTAGTTTCTAAGAACCAGCAAAACCATGACAAGAAGTCAGAGTTAGGAGCCCTAATGCATTGCATTTAGTGCTGCAGTGGGACTGGACCTACTAATTACATGTCAGTTTCCAAGATTTCTGCTGGAAGTATTTCAGAGAAAAGATAATTGTTCTTTAGGGGTTTTCAGCACTGGTTTATTTAATTACATTGGAGTTTATATATATCTATTGTGAAAATGCTAGCAGAAAGAAAACTGTCTTAGTCAGATGTGGAGTATACTGTGGAAAAGCAAATCAGAAGGAGATTTGAGGAGGAGGCTGATCCTGGCTCCCGAAGGCATTCAGGAGCTTGGAAGGGACCAAATGAAGAACAGATGTAATGGGGGCCTCAACATCCCAAGCAGCACTGATGCTTTCCAGAGTATTACCCAGAGTGGGGATGACACACGTTGATAAACCCCTGACAGCATCAATCAGGGATGTTGTAAACACCTTCCTCAGCATCAGAAATGGAAATGCTGCTAAAAATCTGCCATTGTTTACCCCAAGAAATGCTGAGGGAGCTTCTGGTTTGATCCAGGTGTGCCCTTGCTTTCTTCCCTCCTTACTAAGTGAGCCTGAAGCACAGATCTGTCTCTTCTGTTTATATTTCACCTAGTCTCATGGAGTCTGTTTTCCTCCTTCCTTCTCACTGCAATTATTAACCTGGACTAAGAACATCCTGAATGGAAGGAGAAAAGGGCAAGACACAGCAGCTCACTGGTGAGAAACTAAGTGGGACATTAGTCTCCAACCTTGGCTCAGGGTTACCTATATTAAAAGTGCAGCCACATGGCAGGCACCAGAAGCTACTAATTTCAGCAGCAGCTCTCACAGAGGGGAACTTCCCAAAATAGCCCTGCTTTTGCATTGCTACCATTTAAAAAGTTTTAAATGAAATCTGCTTGTACTCTGCCATTCTTGCAAAGCAAACTCTAGAAAGGTCTAATCTGACAAAAATTTCAGTGACTATGTCTTAAAGACTTTCAAAGCTGTGTAAGTATCTTTGTTCCACATTTTCAGAATGAAACCTTCAGACTTCTCAGTTTCTGCCTTGAAATAACATTTCAAAAATTATTGTCACCAATAAATTATTTTACACCAAAAAAAAAAAGAAGCTGTTTAAAGGACGTCAAAGGGGAGATACAGCATTTTGGCTCACCTGAAGGAAAAGTTTCTGCTGATCTGAACAACATTGGTTTTCTTTGTACATAAAATTCACAAATCAGATTTTTTGGAAGAATCCTGAAGCAGACTGGGAAATACTTCGAAATCACCTAACATCTCACGAGCTGGGAAAAAATACCCTAATCCTCACTACAGAGACTGAAGAAACATTTTGACAGGCAGCCTTTAGTCAAGGGTAACAGAAATGATTGCTGCTGTCTCTTGCTGTTTCAGAAATAATCCACAAGAAACTGGTGGCTGCCAATGAGGAACAGCTGTTCATTAAGAGACCCAGTCGAACTGATAGCCGAAAAACCTGTTCTCTGCTAAATCCAAAGGCAATACACTGCAAAAACATCTTTCATACCATGTAGGCAGCTTCTACATTTTCAAAAAGCCATATTAGTGCCAATTTCACTGAAAGCATTAAACCAGTCAATTCTTTGGTTCCCACCAGTGTGAACTGAAGTCAGTTGGACCCAGAGCTTTTCTCACAGCTCACCAGGCAGCTCTTACACAAACGGTAGCACAGGCTCATAAACCAGAGCAGTAACAACAATGAATAAACTGCTCATTAAAATAATAATACTGCTATCACTAAAAGAATAATGAGAGCCTATTTTACATAGTTCTACTTGCCCTGGTTATTCTGTACAGAGAAATGCAGGAGTTGGGATGAGGCATTGAAGGCATCTGAGAGAGGATGGCAGGGAACACTAAAGGCCTGGATAACCTTTCATTCCAAGAACACCCCCAGCTCAGTACCTCTAACCAATTAGCTGCACTTGCTTTTCCACTTTTTAATTACCCCATTCAAGTAAAGCCACCTGAATTCATTTGTTTCTTAGATGCCAAAATTCTGCCTCTGCTCACCCTTCCCTTCTTCTATTCATTTCAATGCTTTGGATAATTTTTTTTTCCCTGAAATAATGTTTCAGATGAAAGTGATATTCTGTATTTAGTGCTTAATGAAACAGTTAACCTCCAGTTTCCAAAAATGGGTGCTATACAGCATGAGGAAAATGAAGCAAGCAGGGCTATGAGCAATCCTGGGTGTGCTGACACTCCCCCCCAGGCTGCACACCTGCCAGAAGGGAAGGAGTGTCCTTGCCTTTCCTCTCAGAAGCCAGCCTGTCCCTGCCTGAGGAAGGTTGCAGTCCTGACACCAGAACTGTGCAAGAAATGATGTTTCAGTTCACTGTAACATGTGAATAGGGGGATGAGTTTTCCCTTGGTAACAAACTGAAATGACTTTCTGTGTTTAATGTTGGAGAAATATATTTTAAAATAATTTAAAAAAAAAGTCCATGGCATTTTTGATGGCATAATTTCTTTTGGCACTAGGTAAAATATTTCTTTTTAGGTGAAGTTCTCATAGTCTTCACAGCTTCCAGAAACCACGGGAATTTGAAACAAAAGTATTTTTTTAAGAGAACTGAATTATTAGAAAAAGTTTTGAATCCATTCCTCTCCCTCCCTTCTCCCCAGTACAGACATGATTTTATTAAATGGTCAGTTATTTCTTGTTCAGAAATGTTCTCCCAGCTTTAATTAATACAATTTACCAGAACATAACTGATGCCCCAGAGCTGGACACAAACACCTCCATTTCCAAACACTGTGGACGGGACAGATCCAGCTCCTTGTCCGGTGTTCACTGGCAGTGCTGTGAGATGGGGCATCAGCTCATCCAACCAGAAACCTGAACTGCTTCCTCTGGTGGGACTGAAGCCCAGGGACAGCTTTATCAATATCTGGCCATTTTTAACAGCTTCTGCTCGGCAGGGAGGGATTCATGGACACCCCCTTGCCCAGCCCAGCCCTTCCCAGTCCTGGCCCAGATGGGAAGGACAGCAGGCTGGGAGCAACAACAAGCAGAGAACCCTCAGAGATGGCCCTTCACAAGGTAGGAGGCACAATTTCCCCCCAGTGCAGTGGGCACACTCTGTGTGTCGGCCCTCAGGAGTGTCTGAGCGATGTTTCCTCGCAGTTCAGGTCTGGGGGTTTGTCCAGGAAAGTGCTTCCTGCAGCACCCAGTAAAGATCATCCTCCATCCTGCTTTCTTACCCGAGGTGACACAGAGAAACCACTCTCAGGTACTCACTGCTGCCTGTTTGTACCTTGGGTTGCTCATGTCCTGTTTGCAAAGAGCCCTGGCAGGGTATCTCTGCACACACATTCTACTGAATATTTCCCAGGCAAGCATAAACCATATTTTAACTGCTGTGCCATAATTCTCCGCTTTTAATTAGAAAGTGTGCTAAATACTCACGTCCTTGGGGATTCTCATTGAACTACTCAGGTTTCTGATCATGGAAGTTTTGCGTTAATGAGACTTTTAGTTTGACTTACAAAAGCTCTTACATTTACACAGCCAAGCTTTTAACTTCAAAGTCCTTGAGAATTGTTTCTGTGCATCTGCCTTGTCTGGGGCCCTAATTCACAGTTCTGGTCTCTGTTTATTATATAGGGAATGTTTTGTTTAGTGTTTATAGATATATATTTACAGCATTTAGGGATATTAGTGCTTATACCAAGCTTCATTACTATAAACACTGATCAAAGGGAGAGTTAAATGAAGCTGAAGCACTAGAGGAAAATATCTTTGCAGCCACGATGGGAAAGAACAACTGGGAGCAGTGGGGAAGCTGCCTGCCTAGTTATGCCACTTCCAAAGCCTCCAGCCCTTCTCTCTGCCTTCCTCCCCTGCCCACTTGCAAACCACCAACCCCAAATGTGTTTTGACAGAGCAGGGAAAGCACCACAGCTCCTGCAAAGGTCAGCAAGTGTGTTTGCATGTCACTGCCTATATCCAGGCACATCCAGTGTTTTTAAGGCTCCAGAAAGCCTGCAAACACCAGGCAACAGGCAGTGCTGAAGTTTCTGGTTTTATTGTGTTTCCTAGTTTCATTTTTTTTCCTGTGGGAGACAGAGAAGGAAATTGTTTTAGTGACCATTAAAGTCAGTGTAGATCCATAAATACTTTTCCACTGTGTTTATTTTTCTTATGCTGCTATGAATGTTTTTCTAGAGTCACATTAATACCCTTGTAAGTCATATGTCACATCCATCTCCTCATCAATTTTCCTCTTAAACCCTGTCACTTAGGGAAAATTAGAGAAGTCAATTGCAGCTTGAACATCATCTGCTTTTGGACAGTTCACTGTTCAGTTTTGTAGAGGATTAGGAGTGCAAACGCTCAGTTACTGTAGCACAAGGTTGTGATACTAAAGTACCCCACAGCCCTTGCACACCTTTGCACTCCTGTTGTCACCCCCCCTCTAGTTCTCTAGGTGTTCACTGCTCCTCTGATGTACTGAGGGCTCAGGTCAAACAGCTCCCCTGAAATATACGTGCACTAATTAATGTTAAATACAGAGCTTTGAGCATTGGCATGACCCATATTAACCAGCTCCAGACAAAAACCAGGAATTTTGGTAATTGAGGATGCAAAGCTGACTCTTTGAAAAAAATGGCCTTAGATGTGGGTTGTGAACACTTGGAATTCCCTTTAGGCTTTTAAAAGAACATCAGGCACGACTTTAAGCCACAGGGACTGGCTGGGAGGCAGCACTTCCCAAGTGTTTGCCATGCTCCCTGGAGCTCCACAAAATTGGGATAAACAGGTACAAACTCAAAGCTGAGAAAAGATGAAGCGAGACTCTCAGACACACTGAGAAAACTTGGCCCCAGGGAAAGCTGAAGTGATAACACAGAAGCACAAACCCCCCTACAGCTTCACTGACTTGCAGCAAAGACCAGCTCTTCCCAACCTTTCCCTAGCTATGAACTGGAGAAAACATGTTCATCCTGGAAGCAAGAACCCTGCAGTGAGGAGGAACAAGCAGTGTTTGGTGCATTCATAATATAGATATTATTTGGCAAACTAGTTAAACAAATTGTTTGCTTTCAGGCTCCTAGTGATGTGTGTGGTTGGCGAGTCCTCCTCCCTGCTGCTCGGCCACCTGCTCTCCCTCCTGCTAAGTGAGCTCCATCTCCAGCCCCAGCTGCTCTGGCTGCAGCCTTGCTGAGGCTCCAGCAAGCGATGCTGTGTCTGCTCCATGGGCAGAGGTGTTTCCATGAACATCATGAGCATCTTCCAACCAACACCCTGCAGGCTGGGCAGTGTTTGCTGTGTCACGCTGGGAACCCCGGTCACATGGATGGGCTGGTGGCCAGAGTGGGGAGTTTGAGTGGAGATGGACCAGCCATGGCACTGCTCCACCAACGTCCTGCCCATGCTGAGGGCTGGGGCAGCCACTGGATGTGGGGAGGCTCAGAGACACCATATGGCACAGGAGCACTCCCTGCCTGCCACTGCCAAGGGAGCATTTCCCACTGCTGAAAACCTCCTTTGCCAACCATTTCCCAACCTCTGGTATCTACTGGATTACTATTCGTTCTTGTTTCCTGTGATGTAACATAATTAAAGACCTTTGCCAACAAGACAGCACAGTCCCTATCCTCAAGATCTGATGTGTGGACATGGCAAAACTGAAACACAGGACTGAAAGGCATGTGCTCTCATCCTCTACCCACAGGAGAGAAGTCCCCCTGCCAGTTGGAGGTGAAGTTAAATCCCTTACATGATAAAACTTTCTCACTCACTGTATCTTTGGTCCCCTCCTGTGGCTGGATGGGATCATACAAGGGTGTTGGTATGGTGGCCAAAGCTGGGTAGACCCCTGGCAATGAAGAAAGCAAATACTTTTCAGTGAAACTCATGATATTTGAAAGATGTTCCTGCTTTGTTCTGCTTATCCTCTTCTCCAGACAGCATGGCCATGAAGAACTGGAGTGGGTGATTTCTGCTGTGGAAATAGTGCTTCTCTTTCCCAAATACCAGCTTCAGAATCCTTGATCTCAGCCTTTGTTCCTCTTAGGGGTTCCCAGGAGTCCAGGACCCCTCAGCTGCACTGGCTGCTGCACTGGACTTACAACAAATGCCTTCAAGTCTGCTACCTACACGTGCCATTTAACATAATCCTTCTGCCACCTCTGAAGAGGAGATCATCCTTGGAAATTAGGTCAGAGCTGTCTGCCTGACCTGTAGAAATTGTGATAGCCACCTTAGGAAATTTTTCTAAAGTGTCTCTGGAGTTTGAGGAAATAAATAAATTAATGGATCACCAGGATATATCTGCTCAGGGTTTCCACCATTCCCTGGATGCAGCCATTGTGTGAACTCTTCTGCAACAGGATGGGAACAGAGACATCCCTGGAGGATTTATCCAGAACCTGCTGCTGCTCTGCCTGACCCACCTTTGACCACTGAAGAGATTCTGGCAGCCAGTGCTTGAAAAACAGCCTTTTATGTTCTTACTTCCCCCCTCTTCTAATAATTTGCAGTCACAACCATCACTATTTGATCCAGGCAGCCAAAAATGTCCAGCTTCATTATTCTGAATGTTTGCAGCTGAACAGAGCAGAAGGCCAAGCATACACACAAGCTCTCAGACCTCCAGGCAAGGCACAACACTTTATGTTTAAGAACTCAGGGCCTTAAGATGTTTTCTACCTTTTGCAATTTTTTTTTTTTTTTTTTTTTTTTTTTTTGGTGCAGTTTCTGTGTCATTTCTTGCTGAACCTCACCTCCTGAAGGTTTTTATTATGTGAGATTTTGTCACAAGAAGCCTGCGTAAGGATAGGGAATTAAAATCATGTCTCCCAAATCCAGATCAGTACCACAACCTTTGGCTCATCTTCTTGCCTCGCTTGTCTAGCAAAGGGCACTGTACAAAGGTACACAAGCATACATTATACCCCAAGGTCAAGAATGTCGGATGAAAGGATGAATATATACAAGTCCATGTCCCAGAAATCTGCTCTGTACCCTCCACGGATTTGCAAATAGCACTACTTAGAAGCAGAAATTAAATCCACAGCCTTTCAGCAAAGCAGGAACAGCACGTTGCTACTGCTGCTATTCTATGAACCTCAGAGGGTAACACATCCAACATCCCCGCCCACGCTGGGAGGGAAGTGTTAGCTCTCTGAATATCCCTGATTAACACAGCTTTATCCCAGCGTTTTGTGTCATCTACATGCACGCTGCAGCAAGGCTGGTGCAGGTTAATAATATCTCCTACCACCATGGCAGCAGTTTCAGTCATCACTAATTCAAGTGGGGCTGCAGCCAGGCAGAGCTGGCAAAGTGCATGGGGACCTGCAGGAACCCCTGCGTTCTGTGCCACTGCCAGGCCAGGAAACAGATCCTGCCTGGCACCTCACAGCCTCCCTGGGGTGCATCAGTGCCCCACAGAGCCCAGCAGGTTTTTGGCAGTCTGAGGATCTGTTAACATACCTTAAGTACTTCTGTAACCCCCTGGTGCAGAGGGAATCCTGTGAGGTTGAATCCACGCTTCCCCATCTTACCTAAAAATAAAGGGTGTGCTGGATAATCATTCCTCTTTGAACAAAGGCTGAAATAGTAAATATTATACAGGTTGGTTGGCAGTAGTGTGAGTGCCACTTGTTCTTTTTTAAGCACATGCCTTCCTCTCCCTTCCAGGACACCAACCTCCTTCTTAAAAAAGCACATCCTTGCTCTACAAGAGAAGAAATGCTTGAAATGCAGAGAAAACCCAGGCTCCTTCATGCAGGGGAAATCCTTCAGCAGAGGTAAAGCCATAGGATGCTAATCTGAATCACAAACTTGGATTTTAAAAATAGTTGCCCAGCAGGATGACAGCTGCATAGCAGCTCAGTGTTCTCCTCCCTCAGCAGAGCCTGGTGCCTGTGGGCTCCTCTGCTGAAGCCTCCCTCCAGCTCCACTCCAGGGGGTTTATAAATAGATACTGCCATCGAAATTTCCTTCTTTCAGGAGCTTTAGATGTCTCTTACTGAGTAGGAACCAGGAGAATTAATAAATCACTGTGTGGGGGAGATGTGCTGGGTCTGTGGCAGTGAGTGCTCAGCCTGGAGAGCGAACACCTGGAACATCCAGTGAACCCACCCAAACCAGGCACCTCGGGGATCTTGCTCTTTTGGGTTTTGTGGTTGTTTTTAACAACTTTCCTTTGTGATTCTTATACAGAAACATCCTCTCCTCATATCAGAAACCAACTGTGCTGTTGGGAGGGTCATCAGAGCATGTGACCCTTGTGCTTCCAAGATGGGTGAGAAGGGCGTGTTGTGTGGACAAAGTGAGCAAAGTTGATGTCCCTACTGTGACTTTGCCAGCTGATGGCTTTCTGCATTGCTGTGAGGGCAGGGCAAACCCTGTGATGGACAGAGAGTGAAGGGCTGAGAGGAGAGCAGAGGAAGGTCAGAGGTTAAAAAGGCTCATGAGATGCATACAGCCCCTGGTCTCCCTCCCAAAAGTTGCAACACAGGGTTTTTGAAAGACCCTCCCCACCAGGATTGCCTATGCTCATACAAAGAGAAATGAGAAGCAAAGAGAAACCTTTGACAAAGCAGTGCTGGTAGAGTCCTGAGGGAACTGATGGAGTTTTCAAAAGGCCTTGGCCTCTGTCTGATTCTACAAGCAATGGGTGTTCACCGCTGACTCTGGCAGGAGTGAAAGTGCAGAAAGTGTCTGAGCCCCTTTGCACAGCCTCAGTGTGCCTGTCTTCAGTGGCCTGCAGTGATTTCCTCCCTTGCTGACAGCAGTGGGGTGCACTTTCCAAGACATTATCCCTTCCCCGTGCTGTATCACACTCCATTATACTGGCTAGCAAGCTCTGCATTCCTCTCTGATATTGAATCAAGAGGTTCTCCTGCCTGCAGGAGAGCTCAAATACCCTGTTTTATACCACTGCTACTCTTCCCACCTGCCTGCTCTGAAAATCACTTCCATTCTGGGCACTGTGTGCTAGAGAATATCTTTTTTATTTCAGCATGTTATTAACCATCTTTTTGTGAGTGTGCCACCTTTAGAACCTTTCCTTCAGCATTAGCTGATGGCTTCTCCCTGCAGCACTCCCCATGCCTAGTGCTGGCATTTGGTGTCAGCAGGAATGAAAGAGAACAAAACAAACCAAAAACATATTTGCTTTTCGAGATGGCTGCAGTGAGAGTGTGGCACAACATATGGCCCTCGGGAGGAGCATTTGTTCACTTTGCCCAAGTCTGAGGGTTGTGACTGTGAACACAGTTCAACGTGACGGTCATCAGAGTGCTGTCACAGCTCCTATCCACCTTCTTTTGCTCGACAGTCTGCTGTGCAAGGTGAGAGGCCAGGGCTGGCACTCCATGGGCACTCTGTGGAGCTGCCTCTTGCTGACACTATTGCCCTGAGAAATGTCAATCTCCAGGCACAGGGATGGGCAGAGAAAGCAGAGCACGTGCCTCCCTGGCTTACGGGGGAGCCTGGGGACCCTCAGCCTGGAACAGAACTCTGCATGGCTCCTAACACAGCATATGGAATGATTTCTGTTGAGCTTCTTCAAAAAGTCTGGCTTGAGGAATACAGGGAAATCAGCTATATTGAGACCTTCAATTGTACTTGTGCTCTGTTTGAGAATGTGCTTCTCCCTTCTCAAGCTGATCTGAACCACAATGGTCCCAACACTGCAGTGTCGAGGTTTCTCAACTCTTCCTGCTCCAGGGCATGTTCAGGACATCCCATCCCACGTCATGGGAATATTTTCTACTGGGTTCAGTTGGCCAAGGATCAGAAGTGAAAGCTCAGTCCAGAGAAGACATCTTCTAGTTCAAGAGAGAGCACAGTGGTGTTTTGTGCTGCTGTGAGTGGTTCAGGCTGGCTTGCCTTGGAGGGCAGCGAGCAGCTGCTATTGATGTCTCTGAAGAAAAGACATCAGTATCACTCAGAAAATTTGGGCTTCATTTAGCCTTGTTAAAACCACTCTCTGTTATGTTCCACTGCAATCATTTAAAACAAAGGAGTTCATCAACACTTGAATTCTCCAGGTCTTTACATCAGAGTGCCTGGGAATGGGAATAAGCCAATGTTTTTTTGTTTAAACACCAAAAGAGTGTCAGAAAAGATTAAGTGAATTTCTGCAGAGGAAAGCTCTCACGGATGCAAGTGTCAGCAGGGCTGATGCTGTTTGCCAGTATAACAAATGAACAGTGGCACCTACCCATGCCCTGAACTTGCCATAGTCAAAGCTGAGCTGCTGCAGCAATGATGGAGTATTCTCCTGTGCCACCATACAGTAGGTGTAAAACAAGCAAGGAGAAAAGAGAGATGATTCCAGGGTAAAAAATGGGTTGGTGCAGGCATAAGCATTAGCTGTGTTTTGACTATTCAACTGCAGCATGAGAGGATTCTCTGAGATTGCATTAAATAAGGGATTATTGGTGAGGGTGACAACTATTAAAAAACCTGGACCGAGCAGTCAATGGACCAAGGAAACTTCTACAGCCCAGTCTGAGATGTCCATACCAGCAAAGTACCAACACACAGCACATCAGAAGCAGAGATGAGTTGAGTTTCTCTGCTGAACAAACAGCTTTCCTTCAGCTACCACAAAATGCAGACACCACCACTCATGCTTGTCCTGAATACTCTGTGCCACTATGACCTTCCTACTTAAAAAAAAGAAATAAGGGAACTGGAAAAGACCAAGAAAGGCTGCAGGGATGATGAAAGGTGTGGATCAACATGTGCTTAACTTCTTCCTGCAGCCCGGAATGGTGAAGCTGGGAAGGGCTGCTCCATGCACATGCTGGTTGTGCACTTTCCTTTGAACAACAACTAAACCACTGCTGCAGGCAGATCCTGCCTGCCTTTTAGCCTAAACTAAATGCAGCCACTCCTATGGTGTTCCACCACATGGCAGTGACAAATACTTCTGTCCCTTGCTGATACAAGGGACTTTTCTGATCTTCATGCGAAGAGTGGCTGTACTTCAACCCAGCTTCCAGTTTCTAGGGGCCAGATGCTGAGAAGCACCCAACTGAGAAGAGTTTTAGGCACCTAAACACCTCTGAGTATTTGGGTCGAGTTGTTTCCATGTGCTGCTGAAAGCTCTGTCACATTCAGGTCCAATGTGACGGCTGCAGCACCTCCAGCCTGGTGGTGCCACTGGAGCAGAGCTGAGGCATTTTTTAAAGGTTGTTGTGTTCTATTCCACTCAGAGAACAAAATGGGGGATTTTTGATTTTAATTTGTCACTTTACATGCAAATTAAATGTTGTATATTTTCACAAGTGAATTCAGCCAGTATTTATAATAACGGAAATCTGCTGCTTGGATTGCTAAACGAAAATTCCCCACATTGCTTGTGCTTCCCTGCATGAGCTGTTTCATTTCAGCTTTTCTGTGCTCTCTCTTTGAGAATGCCTGAAAGACTTTGTGGGGGCAAAGAAGGACTGAGAAAAAAAGCCTAGAAATAATTGTTAGGATTACTCAGCAGGATGGCTGGACGACATTTTGCCCCTGTTTTTTGTGGGAAGGAGTATTGCAGTGCTTAAAATTAAGCACATGCTTAAATGTTTTGTTGGTCTGAAGCCAGAATACCAATTAGTCCCTCCCGACCTGGTCCAAAGCCTCTGAAAGTGGTTACAAAACTTAATAATGCCTAAAATGTGCTTAAGTGCCCCAACCATCAGTTGAGTTCACTTGATGCAAACACAGCCCGTCCCCAGCGAGGAGACTGATTACACTGCATCCCCTGGAAACCAGGAGATGGAAAGTTAAGTATGTTGACATTTTCTTTCAAGAGCAAAGGAATTGGAAAAATAAAACAAGCTTCAGGAAATGATGCCTTTCAGGACCCTGGGAAGACAATGCTCCCTCGCCGTGCCGCGTCTCAGGCTTTCGTTACTGTTCTGTGGGCTATGAGCCACTTGGAAAGCTCTGCACAGAACTGGCTGGGCTGTAACCTGCTATGTGTTACTTATTTTTTATTTTAATTGCAAGCAGTCTCTGAAACATTATAGAGCATATAGTGCTAGACACAGCAGAAGTAATTGAAGTGAGAGGGCCACATGCAGTCGGCAGTAAACCACCAAATGTAGGCAGCTCGGGAAAAAATGTCATTGACTCAGCATCAGTGGGGCTGGGAGGAGAGGAGGCGGGATTGAGATTATCAACAACAGATCACACTTAAAACACAGCAGCAAGACTACAGAATTTAAAGAAAAGCAGCCAAGGGATGTATTGCTGTAAAGCTGCAAGTGTCTCAAAGAGGGATGGGGCCGTCAGCTCCTCAAGGTGGTTTCAAAGGAACAAGCCAAGCCTGAACAATCTGCTCTTCTCCTGGCTCTGCAAGGAACAACGTGGGTTGTGATTTCCCCCCTAGGAAAAATGGAGTGCTTTCACACCATATTAAAAATAGCAATAATTAACTAAAGGAGGCAGAAAAAGAATCCCTGGCTGTTTGTTTTGAGGTGGGTGTAAAGCAATGCAACTGCAGTTGAACTGAAAGCACAGCTGGAGAGCTCATTTGAGGTGAGCCAGGAGGTCACTGTGTTGTTCAGCTTGCTTGTCCAATGCCTCCTCCAACACTGACCCAGGGTGAAAATGACTTCAAAGCATCAACACCCCCCTGTCCCTGCACACCAATATGGGGTGTCACTCCGACTTGTACGAAATGGCATCAACCATTCCAAAGGGAATTGGCTATAGCAAAGGTTAATGAGCATTTCTACCTTTAAATAGTTTATGAAGATATTTGATGTCTTCTAACAAGGCAGATATTGGAAGTTGCTGTTCTTTCCACTGACTTGCATATCATTGAACTTTCTTCTTGAAATGATTATCCCCAGGCAACCTATAAATCTCACTTTCTCTGGCTCAAAAATGCTGGACAATGTAATGAACTGTTGCGAGGGCAAAGACAGTGGACAGGGTCACCTCTTATGAGCTGGCAGCACATGTGCTTTGGCTGTGCACTCAGACCTGCACAGCTTTAGAGAGTCATCTCAGAGAGTCAAAGAAACAGACACCTTAAGGCACAGTTTGTAATTAAAGAGCATGCCTTAGTTCAAGGATATCACTCTGTGACAGCTTTGCATGCTAAATATAATGGGCCTTGTAGCCATCTGGGGTAAAACATCACACCCCAGAATTTAATTCCAACTTTCCTGCTACAAAAGTATCTGCAGGGCAATTCTTTCCCCATCACTTCACTTGCACTGAGTTCCTACAGGTCTATCAAAGACCAAGAACAGAGAAGTTTAAAGCTCCAAGTGTCCAGAGCAGCCAAAGCTTTCATCAGAGCCCCAAGTCACAGCACACAAGGGCTTGAGAATTTTACACTGAATGGTTTTGATGGTTGCAAGAGTCTGTAAGGTCCTGTGTGAAAATAAACTAAAGATCCTCATCTATGAAGTCGCCCCCAGCTTCAGGTTGACATCGAGTGTGAATGTGTGGGCATGTCTGGGAGCAGGGACAGTCATTGTGATCTTGGGCAGGGAATAATGCACTGTCTGATAGGCAAACAGTTTAGGGGCTTGGATGTGTTTGGTTTTTGCTTCCAGCCACTGAATGTCTTCATGTGGGGTTTTTTGTTTTGTTTGTTTTTGGTTTTTTTTTTGGCAGATAGAAAAGCTGTTCATCTCCACATATCTGGGGATTGGCTTGTCAGCAAGCCACTTTTTACCACAGTAAACCTGGTATTTCATTTTTTACTTTTTGTTTGTTTGTTTGTTGTTTTTTGTTGTGTTTGGTTTTTTTTTTTGTTGTTGTTGTTGTTGTTTTCTTACCACAGTAAACCTTGCTTGCATTTCATTGTTCCAAAGGACAGCTTACGAGAGCTCCTGACCAGAGCTGTTTCACAACTCCTTGAACTCCACACTTGAGGAAGATTTGCCCTCGGAATTTTGAACTGCTAGGTCCAAGACCTAAGCTACCTGCACACTTAACCATTTTCTTTGAGGTTAGAAGAAAATCACCAGTAATAAGTACCATGGGTCAGAAGAAATGGCCCATGTTTTTATCTATTTTTCTATTTTGAATTGGTCACAATTACAGAAAGTGATTGAAACAGATAAGTTCTAGAATTGTTCCCAGATAAAAACCAGACTACAACAGGCTCAGTCTTTTTCCCTTAATTCCTTCAAAGAGGAACAAAAAACAAGCAGGGAAAAGGAAAAAAAAAATGCATGTAACATCAGTGACACCTCTCTAAGGACAGACCTGAGTGAGATGGAGGCAATGGCAAGATTCAAGGATAAAACTTGTGCTCCTGCTGCCCATGCTTACAGAAATATGATGAGTTCAGTTTACTCTCAGTACTTCCCAGGAGTTTGGTAGATCCTCAGGGAGCTATCCCTGCTGTGTGCAGCTGCTGCAGACCCATCCCAAGCCTGGTGTGCCCCACATCCTCACCCTGACACGGAGGAAGGAGCAGTGCTACAGAGCTCCTCTCCCTACTCCTGGTAATGCTTCAGCACATCCAGCAGAGCTAACATGGAAAGATGTTTGTCCACACTATCATTTTTAACGGGTCCAAAAAGAAAAAGCACGGATAGTTCTTAAACCCCAGACAGCAAACTCAAATATAAATCTCCCTAGGCAAACCAGAGTGAAGTCGTGATACACTTTACAAGCTGTAAATGCTGATTTTATTAGCCATTTATGGGCCACTTTCCACAACAGAGCTTTAATATTAAACAATAAAGCTCACAACACACAAAGGAAAACAGACTCTCTCATTCACTCCTGAATTGCAAGTGTGGCATCCCCTGATCACATGAAATCAGCAGAAAAAAGGTCATTCAGTTTGGGCTGCATATTTTTCGTTCTTGATGCCCCACACCATGCAGACTGAGCAGTGACATAAGAAAAAATTGGGCAGCCACTGGAAGATGTAGTGATGAACATTCAGTAAGCACTGAGCAGCCCTGTACCTACATCAGTATGCACACAGACTTCAAGAAAACTTGTCCTTGTGGTTATGGGTATTTATCATTTATAATCTGATACATCAGATGTCTCATGTAAGATAAGGTCTGACTGTACAGGGGACAGCATGCAAAATGCATGAGTTTGTATGCAAAATAAGAGTAATTTCTTATTTTGAGCCTACAGTCAGAACAGCAAAGGGAAGTACTGCTAATCCTCACTATAAATGGAAAACAGGCTCAGGGGGTGAAGTGATTTGGCCAAGACTATAGAAGAATCAGAAGGAGGACAAACACTAGCATGTCACCCTCCCAAAATCTCTTCAAAATATGTGCTGTTCCTCAGCAGAGCTGATGCAAAGGTCCCTTTGTGCCCTTAAAGGATTTTGACAGTTGGCTGGTGTGGGGAACGGTGGACCTGGTCCTGTGCCACCCAAACCATGACTGCCCAGGCTTTCTGGTGCAAGGAAGAGAATCTGTAATCCCACAGCACCAGCATGTCCTGCTTTATCCCTTCACAGGCCCCGATCTACTCAAGCTTGGCTTCAGGACGGCCAGAGAATATCCAGCTGTTCCATTTCTTTTTTCAGCTGGCAGCCACAAAGATGTCTATCCATTTGGCCACTCTTCCAACTCAAACCATGCCAAAGTTTGAACAAGGCTTGTAAAAAAATCTTAAACCAGATGGGTGAACAAGGCTTGTAAAAAAATCTTAAACCAGATGGGCCAAGTCTCCCTGCATCTGGTATTTGCTAGAGATGGCTCAGACAACCAAAACAGAGGGTCAGAGATTCCCTTGCTGATGTAAAACCAGGCTCCCAAATGAGCTTACCCATCACACTGCTGTGCACAGATATGCATTAGAAATATCCCAAAATAAGGCCTAGGCCTGGCTCATCCAGCTGAAGGGGAAACCAGAAGTAGCACAGTGAAGCTTTGATCTGTGAAGACAATTGCACTAAAGGGACACTCTCCATGGGGTCCTTTAATCTGACAGAGGGCGGGGTTTGATGGGATATTAGGAAGGAATCCTCCCCTCTGAGGGTGGGGACACCCTGGCACAGGCTGCCCAGAGAAGCTGTGGCTGCCCCAGCCCTGGGAGTGTCCAAGGCCAGGTTGGACGGGGCTTGGAGCAACCTGGGCTGGTGGGAGGTGTCCCTGCCCATGGCAGGGGTTGGAATGAGATGATCTTTAAGGTCCCTTCCAATCCAAACCATTTTGTGATCTCTGGAAACCAGAGTGCCCAATGTTTTGTAAACTGATTTGAGGTACTTTAACAAAAGATGTTCTAACCAATTAAAGCAAATGCAACCTTAATGGGAGAAGATAAGCTTTCACAGACTGCTGATCTAAGTCTTCCCAGACAGGGCAGGGAGTGTGATGCTGTACATGGACCACCAGCAGAGTCTGGTGAGCTCTGTGAGCAGAGCACACACACAGCAGTGCCAGAGCTCTGTCAAGATCAGAGTTTTGTCTATTGGCTCATTGGATATGATTATTCACTAAATCACATCAATACTAATTATTATGGAGAATGCCAGTGATTTTGTAAGGAAATAGTGCTGCAAAATATTCTGCTAAAATCCAAATGGCTCTGGAAGGGAAAACAGAAGCTCAGCAAAGCCCCAGCTTCCCTGTGGTGACACTGGCACACTCAACAAGTGCTCAGGTACCAGTCTGCACATGCTGTAGAAGTGGCAGCCAAGGCAGATGTAATTACAGCACATATTCCTGAACAACTCTGCTGTAAAAAGTGCCTTTTGCCCAGGATGCCTCTAAAACCTTCTTACTTTTCACTCAGCTGGCTGTGTCCAGGTTGAGTTACCCACCTCCCAAGGAAAACTCTTCAATGGTTCAGTGCATGTTTACCTCCAGCACTCTGCAGATACAATGCCTCATCCAAAGGCGGACACTGGGCACAAGCCCATCCATCACTTGCAGTTAAAAGGAGATGTGGGATCTGCCAAAGTGCTGCAAATACACCCACCATACTTACAGCAGTCATGTCTCCCCAGCCCCCCAAAATAACCACTCCAGAGCATTCACTTCAGCATGTTCATCGTGGTGGTTTCAGCTGGATTTCTGGCCACGATGCAGCCTCAGTGTCGTTGTCAGGACGAGCTGGTGGCACTGGCACGGTGTGTCCCAAGGGTGTCTGAGCTGTGATCCCTGGGAGGTTTGTGTTGTCTTTGATGACCAGAGAGAAGAACCTGCTGTTGTCTCAACAGGGGGAGTGTGGAAACCAGCTTGTTCTGCAGGGAGTAAACTACTGACACTGTCACATAAAGGGCTTTTGGACTGCATCTAGCCATAAGGATAACAGAGTGAATAGTTGTGGGGTTTTTTTTTTTCTCCTTGAGCTCTCAAAATTTTTAGTAAATGCTGGTTACTAAAAGGGCCAGAAAAATATGGGGAAAAAAATAAGGAGTATGCAATTAAAATTGTGCCTAAATGTAGCCATGTCTCAATTTAATGAGACTGAAGGGTTTTGCTAAGGAAGATGAGTTGTGAGGAAGACCAAACTCCTCTCTCTAAGCAATTGTAAATCTGAAATTAAGAGGCTCCAATTGAGGAAGTGTGGAGAAAGAAAAAATAACAGCCCTTTTTTAAAGGATATATGTGCATTGGCAGAACAATAAAAGAACTAAAAACCAACTAAACAATATTCCTGTACCCAAAAGTCCCCTTCAAAAAGTCACTCTTTCATAAGGATGTAGGGGAAAGAAAAAAAACCTTCCACTTGTTTTTTTTGGAACAAGCTACAAATCAGTGACCAGGGAAAGAGGAAACTTGCCATTTAAAGACAAACTGTTCCAATTCAGTTAAGCCTAGGAGCTTGAAGCAGCACTTGTCAATAAGAGAATAAGGATTATTACCACTGAAAATATAAACAAATTTTAATTATAATTGATATTTTTGAGACCAGTGCTGAGTATTGTCATCAGATAGAAAATTGTTGTCATCTCTCTCCCTTAGGGACACGAACACTCAGTGGGAGTGACTCTAAGTGTAAACCAGGCTCCAGCCTGCTTTGTTACTGGTCTTGCAGTTGGGAAGGAAAACTTATGCTGTCATATTCAGGTAACAAACCCTTGCTGACTGATTCAGTCCTGCTCCTCCACTCCCTCCCCCAGCCCTGGCAGCAGGATCCTCTGCAGGGCAGGACCTTTGCCCTCCAGAGATGGCACTGCCAGGGGCTGGATGTGCCTCATGGGGAAGGGCCCTGAGAGAGGGGACATGGAGCCACAGCCAAGGGAAGGGACAGCACAGTGCAGCAGCCCAGCTCTGCCACTCCTGCCCTGCCACAACTGCAGGCTGACACGGCCAGGGCCTCCCCTTCCCATGGAGACATGGAGGACACTCTCTGCATTTCCAGTATTTGATGACAGGTTTTTGGTGAGGAGCAAGAAGCAGCTGTAACATTTAAAGCATCAGATCTGCTTTCTGGGCACCTGCCTTCCAGGGCAAACACTGACTTCTCCATGGACTGACAGGCCAGTGGCCCACTTTTGCCTTCTGAGGACACCTGCTCAGTCCAGATTCAGAGTTAGGCCCTACCAGGACCCTAAGCCAGCACTTCCCACTGCTCAGAGCAAACCTCCCAACTCACACAGCCCTCACAGAAAACCAAACCCTGAGTTTTCTGTGTTTGGGCAACCAACAGCAGGCAACCAAAGTTTTGCTAAGGAAGCTGCAGCTCTCTGCTTCAGAGACAGAGCTGGTGACAGCTCCCTCACAGTGGGGTGTGATGGTCATTCTGATCCCCAGCACTCACAGGCGTGGAGAGCAAAGGCAGCTGTGCAGGAAGGGGCAGCACAAGACAGTGCAGTGTGAAAACAGATTTCAGCATCTGAACTAAGGACTGATTCCAGTCCCCTCCTTCCCTGCTCTGTCCAGCTCCCTGCAAGTTTGGAAGAGGATAATGCTGAGGAAAAAGGGATCCCAGCCTAGTGCTTTGCAAACAGTGCTGGAATTTCTGTGAGCTGACCAACAGAACTATCCCTTGAGACAGAGGCTGGGAAATACCAAATCTCTTCTCCAAACAGGAGATGGGACTGGAGGAGACATTTCTTATTTAACAGTAGGAGGAAGTGAAACAAAGCAGCAGCATCTCCTTTCCTTCTGAAACCAGCACAAAAGAAGGGGCTTTGATATTGATAATAGCCTAAAAGAAGTATGTGCTTTGGTGAGCTCATCCTTCTGGCCCACAGACAGCTCTTTCTCTGGGCAGTGTCCCAGATCTAACCCAAAGTAATCGTCAGTTCATTGTGACTTTGACTAGAAATCACAGGGCTGAGAGGGGAATCTGCTTGGGCTTTGATGTAGAGATTTTGGTAGTGTCTATAGCTCCCCATCTCAGAACACACTCATTTGATCTATTGTTGAGTAAAGGTATTCGTTTTCTTCTCAGAGAACATGCATGTAGCTTTGTAAATCTATTTCCTGACTGCCTTTTAAGACTGATAGTACAAGGGTTGTTTCTGAGGTATCAGTTTATCTGATACAGGGAACAAGGCTGGAGACAAATGTAGAGACCTCCAGAGTGTTGGCATTACATGTCACTTCGAGGTCCCCTCTGGTTCCTTCCAGGTACACTTGACAGAAAGCAGGTTCCCTCCACACAAACTGTCCTGTAATGTCAATTTTATCTAGCACATCAAGGAGTTGAGGAGACAGCCTCTCCTGGATCAGGAACATGTACTGGTAGTAGCAGGAAAGGCATGTCTCCCTACAGGACCCATGCACTGTCTGTCAGTACAGCTGATCCATCCCCTTGTTGGGATGGCCTTGTTCCCATGAGCCTGATCATTTTTCTGCCAGCATTCAACTGGGATATTTATCTCAGCCTCTGCCAGGCTCCCCCCTTTGCTGTGTGAGGAAAGAGCCACACTTTTCTTCCGTGACTTCAGGAAGCTGAGCCCCTCTAAAGCTGCTCTGGGACGCTGCCTCAGCCTCGGAGGAGTATGAAGGCACGGGGGCTGAGCAGCACGTGGCACTGCAGCACGGCCCTACCCCTGCCAGTGGCAGCTGGAAGGGCCTTTCCACACCATCCATGCGTGTCTAAATGTGCCAGAGACACCAGGAGCTTCTCCAATAACCTCTAATGACTCTGCACCCAATGCCTTGGGGAAAACAAAGCTTGGGGCATTTCTCTGGAACAGTGTAGGGTACCAACACACCTGGCCAGGTCCTGGGGTAATCAGCACCCCTTCAGTGCTGGTCCCTTCTTTGTTGCTGGGGTCTCACCTATTCCTTTTGCACAGGATTGCTGTGAGGGTATAATTCCCTGAGTCATCCATTTATCTCTTTTGAATTATCCTAGCAAGCCTCTAATCTTTTACAATTTCTTTTTTTTTTTTGTTTTATTTCCAAGGATTCATTTTCCTGAGTTCCCCCTCACCCCCAGAGCTCCCATTAGCTGGTGTAATATTTTGCAGGAGTTTTCTGGTTGTTGTTCCCATGAAGTTTTAGAAATGCCCTTCTCTCTTCTGTAGCATTTTAGTGTGTGTACCACACATCTCTACCATGTAAGAACAAGATATAAATGAGCATCAAAGAATTATATATATATATAAATATTATATATAAATGAGAAGCCCAAGTTATTTCACAAATGATGTTTAGCAGTTTAACCACCCAGGTATGTTTACAGTTACATCCATTACACAAAAGGAAACAAGCCTTGGAAAGGAGGATACCCCCTTATTGCAAAGGCAGCTTGCAGCTGTCACTCAGAATTGACATAAAATGCCTTTTTCCAGGAAATGATACAGTCACCCCTGTCCAGGATTTGAACAATTCCCGTTTGTAGCAGACTGGGGCTGCCCTACCTGGCATGCCAGCACACCCAAACCAATCAACCAAGCCTTGCCAGGAGATAAGCACCTCTCACAAAGGTACAAAGACAGTGGAGCATGTTTAACATCTTGCTGGATCAGCCTCCTAATGTGTTTAAAACAATGGAAGAGGAAAGCATGTGTTCCTTTCAGCACAATCTGTGCCTTATAATCAAGTATAAATGCTCACAACCCACTTGGATCCTAATGAGGAGAATGACATAAATGGCAGAATGTTCTGCTCTTTCTACAGGTTTACAAAAATGAAATTAAACATAGGCTTTCTATTACAAAACAATAGGCAAATTGAAGACCAATTATGCAAACCCATCAGAGAACCTGGTGAACTGTGGAGAATTTTGCATTTCTGAGGCGGAACGACTTTTTAGATGAAAAAAAAAAACCTCTACTCCAAGAAATTGAGAACATCTGTGCCATCAAAGAAAGAATGCAGTGAATAATTGGACAATCATAGACAGGCAGCCATTTGAATATGAAGCCGTTTGTAATGTGGCAGTGGAAGGGAAACTGCAGAATGCCAGCGCTGCCTGGCTGTCACTCGCCCGTGCTGTTCCCTTTGTGCCTCTCATGGCATGTTGTTCTGCTCACTTTGCAGGAGTCTGGGGGTTGGCAGCGAGGTCTCCGGGGTTATCTGCTTTCATTATTCTGCACATCAGACACATAATGAAAAAGGAGCAGGCAGAGAGGTTCTTGAGCATTTACTTCCACCAGCATCCGAGTTTAGGTACACCTTTAACCTCCCCCTGACTGACAGCCCCACCTGCAGCCTCCCCCAGACAGCTGACACACAACACACCCCGAATATTCTCTCTCTGTCAGCTGACAAACTTTTGTGATCCCTTGCCTCGAGCAATATTATCATCCTTGTTTCCAGCAGGCAAATCCCACAGGGATACTCCTGAAAGGGAGACACTAAACCACCTCCCAGCCTGCAGCCCTGCAGGCTCCTGCCCCCTCTGCAGAAGTGACCCACAGAAAACCCTTCCTTGCTCCAGCTGATGGCATCGAACCCTGCCGGACTGCTCTGGAATGTGGGCACGGGACTGGGAGACCTGAGCAACACAAGGCCATGGCTCACCTCCCACTGCAGCACCCAAAACTATTTGTCCCCAGGAAGAGGAGAGTGAGTGGGGTGTATCCTGTTGCCAGGAACACACAGCTCTGCACCGGCCCCACGCTGCTCCTCAGCACGACCTCTCCTGCAACACAAACGGAATTACAGCGTGAGCGCAAATGCTGCAGGATATCGGCCAGGACAAAAAAGGGGAAATAAAAAAGTGATCAACTTAGTTGTGATTTCATGGCTAGTTGCACAGATATTCATGTGTTACTTTGCACAGTCAGTCTAATAACCAGCTTTCAGAAGGACAGACAGCATAATGAATGGGTTGTAAAACACGCTCATAAAAACATTATAGCATGTCTCAGAGCATTTGTTAGCTGTTTGTGATTAACTGGGTCCCCTGTTTTGCATTTTCTTATAATTTGCACATTTCCTATGAAAAATAGGCATTCAATGTGCATGCAGTTTATTTTAATTTCCCTCCCCCCTCACAAGATGATAAAACTTTTACAGCCATGCAAGAATGGCAATATTGTAGTCACGAGGTTCATTATACAGTAATTAATACATGTTAATATCCTGTAAATATTATGTTATAACGGCTTTAAGTAAATATATACTGTGCATTAGCAGTACCTATTAAGTCAGCACCACTTAAAATGAAATGTGACTAATTAATCTGTTTAAAAAGCTTAATGTCAACTTGGATATTCTTTAAAAATTACAGTACAGTGTTGCAAGCCTGAGCAGTGAGTCAGTCAGCATTTAATTATGGAACTTTGACATTAATGGTTACTTTCCTGGTTTATTTAACTGGATTGGACACATGGGCCAGCATTAAAGGAATGAGAAGGGTAGAAGGAAGGTTTCATTGTTATGAGATGCTAAAAATCCCAAATAATACATCTCATTAGCAATACTTTGAGTGGCTGCAAACTTACCCATGGATCATTCCAGCAGCATTCCCTTGCAAGGGGGGCAGTGAGCCCCAATCCCCTGCTCCACGAGAACAGTGCAGCCCTGGTAACGCTGCCTGCAGAAGGAACTGGGGGGACTCCACTGCGGGTTTGTCCATTTGAGGCATTATATCACTTTATTAAGGGATGGTGCCTGGCTCAGCCATGCAGTAACAACAGCACAGGCTTTGTTCTCTGCTCAGCCAGAGCCTTAGACACTGCCTTTGTCCTGAACAGTGTTTTCCTACTCCTCATGAAAGGCACCCCCTTTTAACATTTTCAGTCACTCTCCACTGTCCTAAATATACAAAGGAAAAAAAATTCCCCCAATTCCTTCTGCCATGAAGCACAGATGCAAGAGAAGATGGCACATGCTGAACGAGGGGCTCAGGAAAGGTCAGCTTTTCTTTCACCTGTGCACTCAGCAAGAATAGATGACAGAAGGCAAAATCTTTTCCAGTGCGCCTTATAGGTATTCATTTTCTACAGAAGTCTTCATCTTAGTATGCATGTGTCTAAAGAATGCCTCTCAGATCAGACTTGCTCATTTACTGTTCTGTTGGTTTTGTGGAGGTGCCCATCTCCAGCTTTAGAGGTGCCCCTCTAAAAAAAAAAATGCAGCTCTGGGAATTCTTTCAGATAGTCAGACATGTTGCCAGGACCACAGATGCAAGAGGTCCTGGACTCTCCACTTTTCCATGGTCAGTTCCTTCAGGTTTTACCATCAAACCCAGCCTGAACAAGCTCTCCTTGCAAGCTCTCTAGTCTGCTGCTGGAGATTATAGCTGGGTAAAGCATTTTGTGGGGTAACTACATGAAGGTGATGGCTGGACCTGACATCCTCCCTGGGTGCTCAGGGAAGCAACAGCCAAGACAGAAATCCAAATGCTGAGAGGCATTTCAGGATAATGGAAAAAAATGACAAGAGCCCAAGAAAGGCCAAAAGTGGCTGTGTAAACAAAGAACTTTGATCTAGAGACTGTGGGCTGGCTAAGCAATGCTGAGCCAGACCGAAGACAAGAAAGTGAGGTTTCAGATATAATTACCTTCCCTTGCCCCTGAGGCCAGCAGCCACTGTCTGGTCTTCAGTAAAACAGGGCAATGGGAAACTATCCCAACTTATTTCCATCTGATAGAGCCCAAAGTGCCATTTGGACAGCTGGGTATTATCTGGCTGTACTACCTTCTGGGCAACCCCTTTCCCTAGGCAGTTACCCATCAAAAGAGATCACCTGGGGTGTGAAGCAGAGCCTCTGGCTTTCTGGCTGCTCTGCAGTGAGCAAGTGGCTGGGACAGCTACAGAACCAAACCTCTCTGTGTTACAGAAGCCCCTGAAATCTTGCATTTTATCTAATGCTTCAGCACTGGCTTTAGAAACAGAGAGAACAGCAGCATTCCATGGTATGCTGCAAATGCAAGAGCATGGATAACCAGAGCACCAAAGAGGCAGAGGCAGTGGCTGGGGTGGATTTGCATCCACGATGGGATCTCCCATAGCTCTCTTCAAAGGAAAATCTCTTAACAACCCTGTGCCTCAGTCTCCCTACTGCTAAATCACTATTCACATTTGGTTACCTCCTAAGTTGTTGCTGGGCTTACCTAATTAACATTCACAGTACATCCAGAAATAAAGCAGTTTTACAAGTGCATTGTATGTCTTGTAATCTCTTGATGTTCCCATGCAAAAGAGACATCACAGAGCATGGGAATACCCTGGGCAAGCTCTGAGTCTGCTTTTCACTTCCAAGAACTCCTTTCTCAGTGACCCCTGGCCTCTCATGCGTGGGGGTGATGTGCAGCCTCCCCACTGTCAGCTTCCAGAAGCCTTGAAAACCTGTTGTTATGACCAGAGAGAAGTAACCAGCACTATTATTTGGATCATTTGCTGAGGTTTGTAACTGAGAATTAATTGAGTCCCAGCACTGCCTGTTTCACATATATCTGGGTAGCAGACAAGAGCCCTTTTAGCAACAGAAGCAAACAGAGCTACAATCAAGCAGCTCAAGGCACAAACCTCTAATAGTTCAGTAATCAGTAATAATCAACCCTTCTCTTTATGCTCAGGGAAATCTAATAGAACCCAGCTACTCTACAGTGAATACATTTTCATTTATAAGACTAAATGCAAGCATACGTTATCTACTTAATTAAAACCTAAATTCTCTAACTAACCATTTGTTGTTTCTCCTGGGTGCACGTTACATACATTACTGGTGTTTTCCTGAAATCCACTGCTAATGGATTAAAATAACTTGATGAAATGTTTCATTTGCTGCATGAGGTTATGAAAGAGCACAAAATGCTCTGATGCTGTGCATGTAGGGAACTCCTCTCCACCATTACCCCAGAGCAGCAGCTCCCATTTCTCTGTATAGGAATGCCAGTCCTTCCTCCGGGCTCCTCTTGTCTTTGGGGATGGGGAAAATGTGACTCTCAAACCCCAGTGCCACTGCTGAGACTGGAAACTCATCTTCTTAGCATTTGGTCAGACAGATGTGACACTGACCCTGCAGAGACCTGAACCCTCTGAAGCACCAGCTGGGAGCCAGGCAAGACATGTCAGCACATCTCTAACAGCACCAACCAGACACCTTCAGGCAATAGAAATGTTCCCAAGTGTTCAGGCCCCCTGCAAGAGGGAGAGCCTTTGAGTGTGAGAGTCCTCTCTGTAAATCTGCCAGACTTCAGGAAAAAAGGACAGTAGAAATTAATTAACTGCCATTGTTTAATTAGAAAGGAGGATTCCTATTACATGTTGTCTTTGGTTGTTTTTTTTTTTCTCTGACTCGATTCTGTTCTTAAGATCTTGCTGAACAGGAAGGTGTGGCCATGCTGAGTCAGTTCAGGCTGTGTTGGTGGCCCAGGGCCTCTGTGATCCTGGCACCCATGTCTGTGCTCCCAGGGCCACAAGAGGCCCCTCAATGCTTAAGGACAAAATTTTCCCCAGAAAGCTCAAACACATCCTGTCCTTGGTGCACTGGTGGTGAAACATTAATTTCCTTGCATTTTCATGGCTCTTTTTCCCAGGTGGGAATCCACCCTCTGAGGGGGCACAGCTGTCACCTTCTCCAAAAAAAGGCTGTGCTTTGTGTCCAAATTATGAACATCTTCAAAGGGTTACAGTCTTTACCAAAGGGTAATTCACTGGCTCATTCACTGGCTCTCAGGTTACATTTTCTTGTTCCTGTATTTCCCATGCACAGGGTAACATCATTGGCTATTTTGAGTACCATGAAGGAAAGCATAGGAAAGCAGAGAGGAGGGGAGGCAAGGCATTACCAAACTAAGACTGATGGCTACTGCTCTTGAATGAAAGAAACCCCCAGACAGCCTCACATCATTACTGCAAATCACATTATTTAGAGAGATGCCACCAGGAATTCTGCTTTGCTTCCAGCAGACACAAAGTAAAAGGGCACCTTCTCCAAGCCATTCAGTCTATTCTCCATTATAATTAAAAACAATTTCTATCCTCAATAGGGTTTCATTCAGGTAACTCATTACCCCCAAGAGCCATTTGTGAAACTAAATTGAGAATGCAAATTAATGTCAGCTTTAACAATAATGCTTCTTTTTTAACTCCTTTCCACCTCTTTTGATAAGTTCCAATTTTGGAAGCTTTCAGGTGCCCAACGCAGAGTTGCCAAGCGACAAGGAGGGCTTTGTGCCCCTTTTATTAGATGATATTTTGTGCCTAATTGCTGCCATCCTGGCACGTCAGGCAGTCCCAGTGCTACACCTTCAGTCAGAAACACAGAGCAATCAGAGCCCCAGCTGCTGTCCTGTGCCAGGGTTTTCTCCATCAGCTGAGAGAGTGGAGTTACTTGCTGTGCTTACAGGTAGGAATTCCCTGCAATGTCTCTGCACACTTCTGCCACCACAAGCAATTGTTCTGGATATCACTGGGACCAGAGCTGGAACATCCATGTATCCTCTGCGAGGAACACAAAGTCTCCAACCGTGGAGAATGCTCTGACTCTTCCTGTATTTGCTTCCTCTCTAACTCACTGTCTTCGTATTTTATCATGTCGTTATATTGTAATTTTTTGCCTGCACTTCTATAACTCCTGGCTGTATATCCAGTCTGATGCAGCTCAAATTCAGCTGAAGGACACCTGCTATTCTTCACAAAGAACAGAGCAGCAAATACAAGAACTGCAAAGCTTTGCTTCTGTCCCCTGCTTACACAATGCGTGCCCACAGCAGCAGCGTGGAGCGACACAAATTTTTGGGTTTGGTTTAAAAGGGCAGGAGTGTGTGCACAGGGATGCTGCACTGATCAAACACAGCTTACCACAAGCTCACATCAAAAGGGGTGGAAGGGTCCTCCGTGTCTCCCATCAAACACACACAAAAGGCCAAACGGGTAAAACTGACCAAATAATTAATGCTAAAAACTGAAGTAAGCCAGTAACCCTGACCCCAGGGGATGGCTGAAATGCAGAGCCAATTGCTGCTGCTGGTCCCTGCTGGTGTCATAACAAAAAGGCAGAGTTGTTATTTATGTCTTTTATTCCTGCAGCATTTGATGTCTGTGCTGCAGCCTGCACACAGCAGTGTGATGAAGTGCTCTCACTTCCCTTTCACGTACGAGGAAAGAGACACAGCCTCCTATTCTCAAAAGGTACTTGAGCACCTAATGCCCTTGGAAATCAGCTCTAGTGGAGCTCTGAAATACCTGGGAAAAACACATGCCCAAGGGGCTCATCCAGACTTGCCAAGACCAGGAGCTGCACACTGACAGCTCACCCAGGGCCACGGATGGGGAGGATGAAGGCCCTGGCAGGGAGAGCAGCTCCTGAGGGCTGGGCTCTGCTGCTGTGGCCCCCCCAGGCACAGCTGGCCCTTCCCAGAGAGCCTGTCACTCCAGCCAAGGATGCCCTGCTGGAGAAAAGCTGCATCTCAAGTACACAGAGCACCAGAGTACATCTCAAGTACACAGAGTCAGAGCACCAAAGCTGGGGGCATGTTCTGAAGCTCCCTTTCTCCATGGCACAGGTTCAGCAGGGATCCAAGGGGTTATTCCTGTTTCACAGCAAGTGGAGGTATTTTGAGGGTCCTCTGACTCCTGCGTGGGATCTCAGCCCTGTTCCTGATTTTTTGGTGGCCTTTAACAAATTATTCTTCATCTTTCCGTGTCCCAGTCTGGAAGGGTCAGTTACTGGTACAAGCCTCAGATCCGATGGGCTAACTTGTTACTAATTCCACTGTGTTTGACAAATCCAAAGTATCTTTTACTAATCAGCAGAAACTTAATAATTCTCATTATGAGTGCTTTCCATGTCCCTTCTGATAAAGCTCACTGGGAGATACAATAGTTCTCCAGAACAGAGGCGCAGTCCCTTGGAAGAAACAGCAGGAAAAAACAATCAACCCATTTCTTTAAAAAAATAACTTCATATCATTATGGGAATTCGCTTCACATTAGATTTCCAGAGGAATTTTCCACTCACTCAATTTCTTAGCTTTTTCCCCACAGACAAACTGCCTTTTAAACCCACATTTTCTGGGTAACTGGACTGAAAATGGGTTTTCCATGGCAGAGAATGGAGCTGTCTCCTACACTGTTGCCAGCCCAGACTCCAGAGGCTCTTCACTTTGTCCCCTGAACGTGAACCTGACACCAGGATTCCCAGTGGGTTACCAGATGCAAACATCAGTGCTCCTCATCGCTCCATCCCCCCCCAGGACAGAGTGCCAGACGGGATCCTGCACAGCACAGCTCCCCAGGAAACTCCTTCCTGCAGAGCACCCCACTGCTCGTGTTTGGGATGCAGGGAAGCATCTCCCACTCGTGCAGGGTACTCACCACAGCTACAGAGCACCCTGTGTGTAAGGCTGAGGTAACAAAGTGATCTCATGATTGGAGAAGAATGTCCAAGTGCAAATGAACCCCAACAATCCCCCGGATTTGCAGGGTGTGGGTGGGGATGTTCACACACAGGGAGAGACCCCAGCAGAGACCTGGATGCACTGTCCTCAAAGGAATGCAAGTGTCTGCTCCCCTCTGAGCCCCCTTTGCCAAGAACAGGAGCAAGGGGGAGGGAAGGGGGTGCTCCTATGGGGAGGGGATGTTTCTTTTGTTTTTTAAGTCTGGCTGACATTTTGACTTTGAGCTGCTTGGAACAGCTACATCTCTTGCTATGCATATTCATAACCATCATCCTTGCTGACACACCAGTCACCTTTGGAGCTAAAACAATGAACCACAGCAACCTGTGATAACAAGGGCTCCCACCTCTACCTGCTGAGGCACCAGGACAAGCAGTTTCAAAGCCAAGAGGGCACTTTCCCGTACTAGAGGTGCAGTTTTGACTCTCCAAAATAAAAAACATAAGCAAGACAACAATTGTACACATTTCTTTTTTATTTTCTGGTGGGAAAAGAAAGTGAAAATTGTATTTTTAATAAAACAAAGTGTTCATTTGGAGGAATCCTGTAATTTTTTACTACCTCAAAAAAAACCCCACAAGACCTAAAAAAATTATTCCTAGGAAAAGCTGATGTTTCCCGTGTCTTAATTAGTTTCCCTTAAATTCAGCATGCAAATTCACCTTCATCCACTGATAGGCAAAGCTTTCTTTTTTATTTTTTTCATAGAACCATTACTGAAAATTCATTTTGGTTTGGAGTCCAGGTTCTCAGGGAAAGTTCTTAAAGAGATAGGGAACAACCAAAATCTCCATTGCCTTGAGAATAAGAAAAACTTAACAAGTCTCCAGATGATATCACACATCAAAATGTGTCAGAAATGGCTTCCTGAAAGAAAAGATTACTCAATTTATCAAATAACTTGTAAATTCATATGTCTGGCATGAGCAAGACTCAAGGGAGTCTCATGAATTATAATAAAGGAAGCTGGCTCCTCCCTGCCCATTTCAATGGAATGAAATAAGAGCCAAGACAAAGTGGCCTGAGATGTCTTTTGAAACAGGATGTGACTCCCCATGATGTATGGAGGGGGACTGGCCAGATTTGGTCCCTAGGGCAGTTCAACACGACAGTGGCAGCAGCTTTGGCCTGTGGAGCTGCTGCTTGGAGCAGTCCAGCCCCTTGCAGCCTTCCTTGCCCCCTCCTACACCTATATACTCTCCCCTAGATTATAAATGTCTGTCTGCCTTATCCTTCCCTAACCTTTACTCTGCTACCTCCAAACCTGTACTGTTCACATTCCCAGGGTTCCCTTCCCCTTACCAATGCCCTCTCTCCACATGCAAGGACCTTGCAGGTTGTGAAAGAGGCTGGAGGGATGGAACCCAATCCATCATTTCCTTTGCAGATGCTCCCTGCCCAGACAGAACACAGCAAAACTAAGGACACCCCTCAGAAACTCCCTGAAGTGTTCTGGGCCAGGCTGGATGGGCCTGGGCTAGTGGAAGGTGTCCCTGCCCATGGCAGGGGGTGGAATGAGATGAGCTTTAAGGTCCCTTTCCACCTTTCCCACCTTCCTCACTGGTCTGGGATTGTGTGTTATTGTCCTATTACCTGAGCAATCTGCAGACACCTCCAATACTGGATGTTGGGAGGGAGGGTGGGATGGCTGGATGGGGCAGGAGGAGATCCCAGCATGGGCAGATGTCTGGACTTGCTACCTCCAGTCCATGCAGAGCATGGCCAGTTCAAGGGCTGCCAGGAGGTGCATTGTCCCCAAAATGCCAGCCATCTCCAAATCACCTCCCCATGCCTGGGTGGGCTGTTTTCAGTCCCAGACTCACTGGGGCAGCAGTATCAATACACAGGCATGTCAATAGGGTGTCTGAAGAGACATTTTAGGTGTGAGCTGTGGTCTTTCTTAGCTCAAAGTACACCAATGCACCCATAAAAGTAATGTAATCTCAGGAACAGAGGGAATGCTGCTGAAAGGATTGGTTAGAGCCAGGCTAATTCCTGCTCTGTTTTCACAGGAAAAATCTCCAGGACAACTGTCCAAGAACTCCTGAGCCAGCTGCTGGGCTCAGTCTGGCTCTCACCAAAGGCCTTCTGGGTCCCCTCCACTGTCATAAGTGCTTCTCTGATTCTGCTCAGTCTGCCTAAGCCCCAGGGGCTGTGTCCTGCTGTGTGATTAATCCACCCTCTGAACCACATGGCCATTCTGTTTAAAACACAGCTTTGGGAATCCAAGGCCTGTGTTCAGTTCCAGTCCTGAGACAATTTTTCTGCATAATCTCGGGTGGGAGATTAAATATCAGTGAACTGCAGTTCACCTTCTGCAAAATGGGCAGCACACTGCTTTATCTGTTCAGACTGTCAGCCCAGTGACCCAGACCCTGGACAGGTGGGCATAAACCAGTGGAGACCCTCTAAATGTCAGTGCCATACAGCTGAACATTATTCTTTGGGAACACCAAAGGGATGTTAAAGTCCATCCAGTCCCTGTTCAACCCAAACATTTTGTATACTTGCCTGTAGGCTCACAATTTCTGTGGTATCTTTTACAGTCTGCATAAAAGCAAGCGGAAAGACCATCCTGCCTTGCTAATACATCCAAGAAACCCCACTGAGTTATCCCTAGCTGCAGTCTGAAACCATGGGGACAGCCCAGTGCTGCTGCTTCCTCTGTTGTCGAGGCCTCCTGTGCCATGCCCTCCCCTGGGAGCCCTATTGCAAGAACACAAGCATTACTTCTGGTCACCTGGCAATAGAACTGGGTCTGGGGAGTCTGCAGCCTTCCTATCATGTGGAGCTCTGGCCTGGAGGTTCTGCTAATCCACCCATGCTGACCAGTGGAGTGTAAGGGAAGCTCGCCCGTGGGGAATGGAAAGCACTTCTGCCTCAGAGGTTGAGTCCTTTGACCCTGGTAAATCATTTCACTCATTTTTAGAGCAGTTACTTGCACAAACCCTAAAAACTGGCCAGGGGAAGCTCAGAACCGTACTGCAGGGTGAACAAGGCAGGAGAAAAACAGAAGTGTTTGTCCACAGCCAGGCTCCATCAGGTAAGATTTCATTCCACAGGAGTGTTAAATGACACTCTTGCTTACAGCATACATTGAATGCTGCTATACCCAGCAAATTCTACTTCTTTGAAAAGCCATGAGGTGCCGCCAGTGGCATTTGGAACGAGTAATGCCCATTTCAGGCTGGGCAGATGGGACCCAAGGACCCCTCAAAATGAGCTGGGAAAGTCATAGGACCTAGCCAGCTGAGTCAGAGTCAAGCTGCAGGAACTCATACATCTCTCTATTGAATACAAGAGCTACTCCGGTTTACACCAGCCGAGAATCTGAACTGGAACTGCATTTTTCTGCTCTCAGATGATAACATTTGGATGCAATCTTACAAAGAGAACACAAGCAGCTCAAGTCACTGAAAGCTTGAAACAAACATCCTCTATCTTGTGGGATAGGAAGCATTTTTGTTCTTCAACATTTGGGGTGGCTCAGGAGCACTGGTAGGAAATGAAAGCCCCAAAGTATAGACAAGGGAAATAAATCTACTGCTTGTCAAGATGGTAAGGAAAAAAAGATGTATTTGTTTTCTGAGTGAATAAAGTTCAGTTTAATCTTTGTTCCACTAGGCTGCAATTCCACAGAGTGTGGTGAATTCTTGCAGTGGGAGCAGAGAGTGTCCTACAGGCCCCAAAGCTGTACTTTTGCATGAATTAACAAAAACTCAGTGTTCTGTGCAAACCTCATCTGACTGTAAGCTGAGCTTCCTAATTGAGAAGCCACATTTTTCCTCAATTACAGAACCTTCAGAATTCAGCTGTTGAGCCTTCATTCTGAGCAATATGCCTCATTCCCATAGTAAATCTAGCCCAGGTGCCACACTCTCTGCTTATACTAAACTGTGGGCTGTGCTGACAAGGGCCCCCAGGGAGTGACATGGCTTTAGAAGAGTTGGATTTCAACACCACCAACACTCAGGGTTTGTCCCAGTGTTCTGCCCACAAGCAGCTCTAAATCTTCCCAGTTCTTGTACTTGATTAACTATGCACACCCAAGACATGAATTCTCCCACCCCCAGCTTCTCCTTTTCCCAGGTACCATGCACTGGAAGCACAAACATTCATAGCTTCAGATGAAGAACCTGCTCACTGAGCTCACTTGAAGATCCTTATTTTGACCTAATTGTGCCTTGCACAGGAGGCAACGTCACATCCCTGCATCCAGCTCCTGGACTGTGCCACACACCCTTCAGAGCAGCAGCACTGGCAACAATAAACAAAGACTTGGTTTCAGTGTTCTTCAGGAACTAATGCATTTTAGGTGCTCCTATTGCTAGCAAATGCACTTGTTAGTTTGATCACTCTCTTGGGTTTTGGGGAAAAAAGGCTGGTGAGGAAAGCACACCATCATGTGCAAGCTGAGCAACCCACGTGGATTTGTTCCCTCTCTTCCTACTCAACCCAGCCCTGCACCAGAAAAGCAGTCTGGTGTAAAATCAGGAGAGCAGGATAACAGGGAGAGATCTGCAGAGACAAGGAGTTCCTGTCCTCCTCTCCCAAGGATGAAGGAAAGCTTTCTACTGTACCTGAGAAAGGGCAGGAGGGAAGGACTGGTCTCAGGCCGTGTATGAGATGGGAGTACTGGAGGAAAATGGTTATGAAAGCAGAAAGGTTTGTGTGCTTAAAAAAATTGTGAAACTCATTACTTTTGTTAAGGTGCTCTCTGAGTGGCATTATTGTGCATTATGCTCTCTAAAGAATGAGATGCTCCTCTGCTGTGCTTCACACTGGCTATTGAGAGAAATATTCCAGGCTGCCAAGTCATTGTATGAAGCTATTTTAGTTTTCTTCAGAGGAAACCAATGCCTTTTCAACAAATAAAATAAAAATGGGGGGAAAAAAGAGTTCTCTTTTCTTTCTGCCATTGTTGCAATCAATGACAGGGACTTGTGGCTTTGTGACAAGGCTGCCGCAGGATGGATCTGCAGGCAATATACACTGTATCAGGTCATTGCATTCAAAGCCTAACTAGCTTGTGCCAGCTTGGGATTTGGCCCTGTATATTCAAGCCCACTCCAGCTCTCTGCACATTTTCTCTTGCTATTAACTCTGCTGAGCTGTGGCCCATATCACTGTTTGCTCAGATTTTTCTTGATGTTTCATCTCTCTGACCTCCTTTGGAAGAGCTGGTAACATCTTGAAAGCCTCCTTGAAAGCTGATCATTTCCTTCAGATCAAAGTAAGAAGCAAGGTCAAGATCGAGCTGCTACTGACAGCTTTAAAACAATAGCTTTTGGTGGAGACCAAACTAATCTGCTCCAAGCTCTTTTTTGAAGATGGGTGGGAGGAGTGGGTTGAGAATGAGTCTCTACACCTTCTACTCAAATCAGACAGCCTGCTTTGGTGACAAACTGAGACAAACAGAGAGTGTTGATAAAAGAGATCGTGGGGCTGATCACAGAGAGCACACAGGACACGTACCGGTTGCCACAGGAACTAAGCCAGTACAAACATTTCTTCCGAGACCCAATGCTTCACTTTTGCAAGAAAAAAACAAACACTTAAAAACAACCATTGTCCCAACACTGTATTTTGTTCCTCTGATAAGGCTGCAGCCTGGGAAAGGCTGGTAAGGCTGGGAGACCATGAAGTGGACTCTCTGGAGCCTTACAATTTGCTGGTTTCCAACAAAATGAAGATACAGGTGGGCAGAGTGGATTAAATTGCATATTAGAGTTTGATGTGACCAAATTACACCCTCAGGCACTTAAGTGCATTGTGCTTTAACAGAAGTATACTAATACCCAACCAACCAACCCAGGAGAAATACCTGGAGCAGGAGAAGAGCAGCAGAGCCGTGAACAGAACCTAGAAGCCATCCTGCTGGCTGAGGGACAGCCCATCTGGCTCCCTCAAACCAGTTCACCCAGCAGGCAGCATGGCACTGTGTGACCAGTGAGTTCCTCAGGAAGCACTCACATGACCTTCATGGTGCCAAAATACACACAATACACTGGGCTGCTTGTTTGCACTTCACTGCTCCCTGTTAAATCTGTTCCTGCACCACCCTCTCAGCAGCTGCAGCTCAGGTAGGTTGAGGCATCCTCTCCCTTCCCCACTGCTGCCTTCAGGTACCTGCTCAGGTGCAGAGCTGGCTCCTGTTCCCTCCAAACTTGGAAATGAGCCTGAAGGCTGCAATGGGATGTCCGTGGAGAATAAAGCAACAGGGATTTGGGCCCTCAGCATGACAGGAGACGAGCACATCTCTTATCAAGTCCCTGTCTAAAGGGTATTTTTCATTGGTCCCACAGCCTTAACTTGAAACGTTGCCTCCTGAGCTGCTGTTGAAAGCCAGCTATCTACCATTTATATTGTTAATTCATTAAAACCAGCTCTTTATCCCCTCAGGAAGTAACGACAGTCCTGCTTACTGGCAGACAATAACATTGGAGGGCTGCAATTGCTGACAATATCAATTATTTAGTTTTCTGCCAATTCCTATTAGACTTTTAAGGCTAGAGAATTTACACTGTGTTATTGAATTGAAAAAACAGCTAAAAGCTTTAGGGAATCCAAACTAATTAGCTGGCATTTGTAAACCCCTTTGTTCGTGGTAATTTGTTTACAAGAGTAGCTCAACCTTTTAATTATGGGCACACTCATAGGCCACATCCTGTACCATTACAGGCAACATTTTTTGTTTGGTGCAAGAAGGGCAGAGATGGGGAAGCTAATTTTACTTTAACGAGTTGTGATGACCCTGCTTGGCACTGGGTGACTTTAAAATATAAGTGTGTCTATAATTATAACTAGAGAAAAAAACCCACTCTCAATGCTTTGATTGGGCCAGAAATTACCAGCATCCAACAGTGTCAGCAGTACAAGTCCACAGCCCTGCCTCTCACTCCCTCTTCAGCCTCAGGATCTCAGCTCAAGGCAGTGCTTCACTTCCTGCCCATTCTCATCTATTTGTTTTAATTCCTTCTGCTTCAGACTGGCAAGATGAATGGTTTTGATGTTCTACAACAGGACACATCCTCAGCTGCAGTGATGACCCTGTGCCAGTGTCTCTTTGCAGCAGGTTGTCCTCTCTGTCTGTGCTGTTCTGTGTGGCCACAGCCCCTGACTCTGCCCCACTAAGCACTGGATGCAGGATGGTGCAGGGGCACCATCCAGGTTTTACAGCTCCTTTCTCTTTAGCGTGAGAGGAAGGGTTTAGTTTGGGAAGAAACCCCACGGTTCTGATTGATAGAGGATTTTTAGTCCATTGCATAGGAAGCTGGAGAGAACTGTTTGCTTTCTCTTCTAATGGCTTTTCCAGACTGAGCTCCTGGGCAGAACTGTTCCAGGGGAACTGGGCAGAAGTGTTTGGGCAGAGATCCCAGGAGCAGGAGGTTTCCTGCCTGCAGTCTGTGACCATCTCTCCTTATGCAGCAATGCATGGACATGTAAATACATGAAGCAGCCAAAGAATGTTTTCCCACTATGTCTGGTTTCTTCATTGAAAAGCTGCTCAGGGCTTCTGAGCAGAATTACTCAAAATCAACAGTGAAAATCTTGACATTTGCCTTGACATTGAACAGAAATTCTGCATATGTTCATTTCTGAGGTAAAGGGTGGCAAAGAAGGGAAGGAAAATGAAAGGAGATGTCTCTCAGTGAGGGATCATGCAGTAAATTACAGGAATATTGAAATGTGAAGACTTCAATAAAGTTCCTATTTTATTTTGAATAATTCCAAGAAACTTGTTCAATAAAATCTATATCTTCATTTTTTAAAATGTATCAAACTTAATTTTAAGGGGAAAAGTGCTAAAAAAAAGTTTAAAACTGCTTCATCACTGATAGGTACACAATGAACTGGGCATCCATCAGTCTGATTGAACATGTGGAATACAGATGGACACGACCTTAGCCCATGGACCCAGTGTGAGGGCAAAGCAACCTTCCCACTCAACCCCATGGACAGATGTTGCCCCCTCCTCCCTCTGTCAGACAATTGACACCACTAACAGATGAGTCAGAGACCCCCACAGCACAGAGTCTGGGTATCCTGTGCACAGCATGGTCTGACCAGAGCTCAGGTCACACCACTGTTTTCTCCCAGTCTCTGGCACTGGTTTGATGGGCCCTTGCCAGGGTTATTTTCTCCTCTCTTGTTCTCCTCTCCAACCTGGAAACTGTTCCCAGCTCTTCTTCTATCCTATCCCCACCCCTGGAAGTGTCCAAGGCCAGGTTGGAGGGGGCTTGGAGGAACTTGGAATAGTGGAAGGTTTCCCTGCCCATGGCAGGGGGTGGAAGGAGGTGAATTTGAAGTTCCCTTCCAAGCCAAACCATTCTGTGCTGCTTGGGTGATTTTGTGTGTCTCTGCATGGACAGCACAGAGCTTGCTGTCTGTGTGTCATCTGACCACATCACATTTAGCTTTGCTTTAAGGGCAGCTGAACATTTAGGTAGAGCAGCTGATTTAATCTCTTTAGGAATTGTGTTATGAGGCTCAAATAGCATCTATAAAAATGGAGATGGGCACAAGTGTCCCTCAAACACCCAGGTCTTCCAGAGCACATTTAGTTAAAATATCATTAACTGTGCAGCATGTTTGACAAGAATGTATGACAGCACTAGCCATATGGAAAGCATAAATATTAAATACTGTATATTGCAGCCATTTGCAAGAAACTGCATTAATCCCTTGAAGGTTAATGAGAATTATTCATGTGCATCTGAGGGAGAGAAGTACTTCACTTTAGAAATTGAACAGCTTGACATGCCTGATTTTTCATTTACCAATAAATATGAAAATGGAAAATGGATGGACATCTCAGCATTGTGTCTGGATGAGAGGCTCATTGAGCAACTTTGAGGTTTGTTTTTTCAAATCAATATTTTACATCATTAATATTTTCAGTTCCAGGAATCAGTGAAACAATAAATCTTGCCTGATCACAGATGGTTTGCCACTGTGTGGATATTCTTGCAAGAGGGGAAACAAATGTCAGGGAGGCAAAACAAACCTGGTTTGTTTAGTTAAATTCTGAGTAAAAAGGAGGGATCAATACCTGTGTAGGGCCTGCTTATAGACCAGGGAAAAGAGGGAAAAGAGAAATGAGGCAAAATTATCCTTGATAGGCAAGATCTACAACTGGCATCACAGAGACTACTCCATTCACATGATTGAAGCATCTCATCAGAAAATTCAGGTGCACAGACACCTGAAAAGTGTTTCAGTGAGTAATAAATGTGATTCTTTGCAGTAATCCCTCCTGAAATTATTTCAAATGTTTTTGCAACAGCTTTGTTATGACCTGTTTTTAAATGAACCACCTGCATCAGTAGAGCTATTAAAAACTTGAAATTATAAAATTTCTCTGTCTTTGATGAAAATCATTTGTTTTCAATTAAATCCTTTTTCTACTTTGCAAGGAGTAATTTCTAGAGATGGCTAAAATTTGTGGATAGTCTTCTTTGAATTCAAGTTGGGGGTGGGGGATGGTGTAGCTGGGTTTTTTTTCAATAGCATCTTTCATAACGAAAATACTTTCCCTTCACTTTTCTCCTACCTTGTACTTTTTTCATAATCCTGTCACCACATTTATGCTTCATATTTTGGCAAATTCCAGTCATTATACCTGCAGGGTTCATGGTAACTTGGAGAACTGAGGTCCACACTCACACCAGAGCCTGCTGTTCTATATCCCTCCTTGCCATGAACACCATCCTATGGAAAACTGGGACAGGTAGCTGTCTCAGGAAAGAGAAAAGTACCCTGACTAGAAACCACACCTTCCAGAGCCTTTGGCTCAGCCTCCAGAACAGATTTTCAGCTGATGTGAACAATGGGAGCTCCCACAGCTCAACGAAGCAGGGAGGCTGGACTGATTTACACTTGCAGAAGATTTAGCTCTGCATGTGCTCCCTTCAGTGCTAAATGAGCTCCAAGCTCCTTCCTGCTCAGCCTGAAACAGGCAGTAAAACAGATAGCTGGAAGTACAGGGAACTGCCAAAGGCACCATCTCTTCAGAAGTGCCTGGGGAAGAGATGCTTGGCCGTGTGAGGAGGGAGGATGGGCCCCTGCAGCTCCACTTTGCCTGATCTCAGCCTGTGCCTGCACCCCTGGCCCCGTGGGGCTGCTTTGGACACAGCAGCTCTCACTGAGGCAGTGCTGGGGCAGGGAGAACCCACGGAGTGGAGCCCAACGAGACTGAAGCCTCTTGAGGGGCTGAGTGAAGGGGCTGATGGTGACCTGAGGACCCCCTAGAAATAGGATTGGGGGACTGAGGGGGAGGATGAGTTGATAGAGCAAGCACAGTGCTCTGTCTTTGCACAAAGAGCATTGGCAGACAGGTCAGTCATCACATCAGATGGGCTTTTCCTTCTCAGATGTCTTGATTTCTAGTCCTGGTGCTTCAGAAGTGCTTGTGTGAAACAAGCTCAGAGTGCCAGCAGACATCCCCCTGCAGTGCAATACAAGTACTGGGAAGCTACTGGGAGAAACACTGTGCTACTGGGAGAAACACTGTGCTACTGGGAGAAACACTGTGCTGCTGGGAACATCCTGCCCTGTTTTCTGAGCCAGAGGAGCTCTGTGTTGCTGTGCAGTGACGCATGTGGGACAAGGAGCAATCACACACACAGTCAGCCCATGGTCCCATGGAAACCTTACTGAACCACGCAGGATCCACATACAAACTCAGTATTGTTGTTATCATTAGCTGGACTTCCAAGGAATTAATGCCCTTGATTCCTCTTGCACTGTGCCCAAGGTCAGGGCAGCAGCTGCAGGAGAGTGTTTTGTATTAGAGGTATATTTATAAACAGCTTTTAAAGGGATAGGTAAAGGGTGTTTGGATAAGTAGCTAATCAATTTGCACAGATTATTATGAGACCAGCAGAAGCACAGGCTTCTTAGGAATGTCTAACAGTATCCGCTACCAAGAGGCACATAACCATTTGACACAACACGTGTTAGTCACCTCTGCAGCAGCTATTGCTAAGCATTTACAACAACAGCACTTATGTGAATCTCCTTACAAAGTCAGTTAATCTGTGAGACTGGGACTTATTGACCCCAAAAGAGGCTGCTGAGGAGGAATGAAGCAGGAGGTCTCTCCCCTTCTGAGCAGTAGCTTCTCTTTCAAGAGTGTCTCACTGCCCAGAAGTCTGGCAACCTGTGAACTCCAGCAGTGGAGTTTTGCTCTGTTTTCATTGCCAGACACAGCATACAAGCCCTGTCAGATTGTACAAAGGAAAACACACCTGGTGATTCCAAACTATTTTGTTTTTATTCTGAGTCATTTACCACCTCCTTTAAATAATCCCAAACGCCTCCACAGAGATTTACAGCATCAGATTGCTCAGGAGTGTGTCCATCTCTGGCCTTTCCCTTCTACTCTTCAATTTCTATTCTGGCCTGGCTCCACCAGAGGAGAGGATGTGATCAAAGTCACTCAGTGGAACACTTTAAGGCTCTGAGGATAATCTACAACTGATATAAAGCACAGCAGACCCAGTGGCTTTGGTAAAGCCATGCACAGTTATGCCAATGGTGGGTCTTCAGCTTGCAAAGTTGCACTGCTTTCCCAAAAAACAGAAAGCACAGCTGGGCAGGAGACATCCCATTTCCAAGCTATGGTATGGCATGGCTAAGTCCTGTTTTGGACTCTGGCCACAGGTATCTAAAATTTAAATCCATGTTACCAATTGATATTGTGTGTTTGACAGTACTGACTGAAAATTTTAAATGCATGTCTTACAAATATTCACTTGTTCAAATATATACTGTAGCTAAGGGCTGTTCTCCTATGAGCAAAGGAAAGCATAACCATGAATATTGCAGATGATATTTTTAAAAAACTTTGGGTGTGAAACTGTATACCTAGTCACTGAAATGTTGTCAGAATGTGTCATTGCATCTGCCAGCTGCCAGCTCTGCCGTGTGCCCCAGGCTACCCCATCAGATCTGGCTGCTTTCAGTACCCAGGTCTCCCCATAAATGGAAAAACACCATCCAGGCAGAGTGCCAATAGCTTATAAAGTTAAAGGGCCAGTATTCCACTTTTTTCTTTGTGCAACTGTGGACAGCTTGGGATAACAATGTTCTTAACAACAAGCCTCAAATGCCATCACAGACAGGTGAAGGCACTACCTGTGAGACACACGAGCTCTTATTGCATCCTGTGTTACACTGCATTTTGGTGCCCCAAGAAGCCAGAAGGCAAGACTTGCTTTGCCTAAATTTACCCTGGAAATCCCCAGATAGGCTGAAAGAAACAAAAAGAAATGGAAGTAAATCCAATCCATCCCCTCTTCTGCTTTGTTGCACATTATTTTCTTGACAGGTTCACAAGGTAAACCTACTGTGAGCTGCAAGGTCAGGGCCAACTTCAAATGTGAATTTTCCACAGCTGTTTAATATCTATGGTGAGAACAACCTGCCCAGGAAATGACACTCCTTGCCTCAGATCTGTTGTGTTCTCTTTGGCAGAAAGGGAGCAAACAAAGTCATCAAGTTGTTCAGTCCCTCACTGGCTTTTGGATGGGCTGCTCAGTGTGACTGGTCCAAGGGAACCCTAACCTGGGAAGGCACTATACCCCAAATTTTCCCCATTTCACTCTGGGGAGGGCAGAATGATAAGAACCTGTGGAGATAAAATGCAAAAAAGAGCAGCTCTGCTCTTCCCCGGGAGATGTTCTGTGTGCTGCCCACAGCAAGAGCCATTGGCCCATTTATACAAGTAGTGCAATTCTTTAGGGCCAATTAGCTTCTTCTTAATGAAGACTTGTTATTTTTAGTATGTCAGTGCTTTTGGTGGTGAGATTTAATAAACTTTATTCTTCCTCTCATTGTGATAAGCAAATTTAATTTTACTCATATTATTAATAGCATTAAGCATCTCTTTAAAATATACAATAGGCAATCTGAATCAGTTCGTTCAGTATGAAAATCCTCTTTTCTGATACTATATTTGGGTAAATGGAAAATATTCAGTCTCTTATAAGTGGATGTTAAGACAGAGGGAAAATACACCCAGAAAATAACACTGACCCTCAGGAGGGGGCCAATAACAGGGCCACTCATTTGTATTATTGCCAACATCTCCCTTGCTTCCAAAAAGGCAATCCCTGGATAAAAAGGCCACTCTCCTGAATTCACAAATGTTATTTTCAAGCACTTCTGCCCTGCCTCTGCCTATGCAAGGGAGAGGTCCCCTCAAAGCCCACAGTTCCCAGCTCCC
The DNA here is from genome assembly GCA_038380795.1 of Pyrocephalus nanus. Taxonomy (NCBI): domain Eukaryota; kingdom Metazoa; phylum Chordata; class Aves; order Passeriformes; family Tyrannidae; genus Pyrocephalus; species Pyrocephalus nanus. The sequence continues at coordinate 10,396,323 of CM076281.1, forward strand.
ACAGCCTGGGCACAGGCTTTGCTTGCAACACCCTTCTCTTCCCACTGCAATAGTAAACTGTAAAAGATGATGCATTTGGTGTTAGATCACAATGTTTTGTGCTTTTGCACACTCCAAAGCATTCAGTAAGGCGTGGGACTGTGCAAGGCAGCCGCAGAACATCATACACATGCATCATATCTCCACCTAGGTGATCCACAAATGATACCTGTTGTCTACCCACAGTCTCCAGCACGTGTTTTCACTCGTGCTTTCTGGGCCATCACAACTGTATGTCATCAACTGGTGAGTTCCTCAGGCTGGCAGTCAAAATGAGGCTGAATTTATGTTAATGAAAGGGAATATTCACCTTGTGCAAAAGGTGAATCAGGGAGATAAATTCATAAGCTTTCTGTGCCATTATTATAGGCAGGTGCTATTGAGTTTAATCAGGCCTATAGAGAATTTAAAGAGCTACAGAAAAAGGTGTAAAATAGGCAGTCTCCTATGGAGAACACGCCCTTTCCTGTGAATGCCTTCCAGCCTGGCCAGACTGCCAGGCAGTCAAAAGATTCTGCACAACTCTTACAAAGGAGCAATTTCATACCCATTTTGACAATGCATTAGTATAATGGCTTGATCGGCAGATAATCTCCTTTTACAGAACAACAATATTTACAGAGCCTAAAAAAGTAATTTTCTCCTTCTCTTGCTGACCTAACTATCTCCTGGAGTTTCAGAAATACCCAGAGGCTTTGTAGTCACTTTGTATGTATGAACAATGGAGACTCTGAATGTATCATTTCTTCCCTCTTAAGAGAGACTTTTCAACATTAACACCCTTCATTTCTTCCAGACATTCTCTTTTCTCTAAACGTTTCTGACACAGACGTTGTTCTCCTTACCTCGCCTGTGCTGGTTATGCCTTACTGGCTCATTTGGTCCAAACATGATAAATCAATTTCCACCCAATTAGGCTATGCCTGAAGAATTAATTTGCTACACTTTAGACCGTAGTATTTTGTATGTTCCTAAATGCAATTAGAAAACTTTAATTTAATCTTACATGCCCAATATGATCAGCTGGTACATAAGACAATCCAGTTGCAGCTTGTTCAGCATGCAATTGTAGTTGTAATTGATTAAAATTGTTTTTGCAAGTGTGTCTTGATGTCATGGATAACTTGATTTGCTTTGGGTCTTACTCCTGCAAGTGCATAGGCACAGCAGAAACTTTCTCTGCCTGAGCAGTTCATCAAACCTTGCAGGATTTATGAGCAGAAATAGGCAGGGACAGGGCTTGCTGCCCCAAAGCAGTCATTTTCTCCACAGTGTTTCTGTGATCAGAGATGTGAAGGAGAGAGAGTAAAGATGTTAGATGGATTTTCAGAACAATAAAGGTGCTCAGGCTGACATCCACGGAGGAAACAGCAGCAAGGATTCCTCCTCTTTGGTTTCAAACCCCAACCAAAGTGCTGGGCTCAGGAGCTCAGTGACCTCAGGACAGGTCTGCTCACAGCCAAGTGCTCCAGTTTGCAACTCCCTCTGTTGAAGGTAACAGGGTTTAGGGTGACTGTCCCCAAAGTCCAGCCTGGGTTCCATGAGGTCTGAGGGGATCCCATCAGTCCGTGCCCTTGACTGTTCAGGGGTGCTCAGGAACGTGACCTTGTCGGTGCTGTGAGAGACAGATACAGGAGAGGTTAATGCTGGCATCAGCCTGCCCCAGGTGGGCTCTGGCAGAGGAGGGGACCCCAGTGCAGCTCTGGCTCCAGGCAAGGCTGCTGCTCACCCTGGGGACAAATCCACACCATCACTGCAACTCTTGGCAAAGAAGGATACGGTCCCCAGCGCTCCTGTCACCTCAGCCTTGCTAATTCTGGTGCCTAAAATGAAGTCATGGAAATCCCACTCCATCCATCATGTATCTTGAGAAAACAGGCTCTAATTTCACCAGAGACCTGGTCTTCCAAGCATGTCCAGAAACCTGTCTAGGCTTCTGTCCTAAAGGCTTATCCAAATCCAGTCTCAGCTAACCAGACACTATTATAATTGGACCTAAGTTAGGATCTAGCGGCTTCTTAAAAGATCTGGGAGGATATTTCCCACATGGAAAATATTTGGGGGGGAAAAAAAAAAAGCTATTTCTTTGAAATATTTCAACAGCAAAACAGCTGCTTAGCTCAGCCAAAAAGGACTGGATCAAAACCTCACTATTCCTTATTTTCAAAAGGAGGCTACAGTGTGAAGGTTGACTGTAACCGGACATGACAGAATCCTAATGCCTTCAATTTTACTTACCCACTTCTGAGAAGTGTTTATATTTGAAATCATGGTGAGTTAACATGAGTTAAAGGCACATGCTCTCACCTCTCGATATGTAAGTAATGGATTGTTCCCTGGATAATACCAGGGCTTGTCAGAAATATATAACATAGACACTGTGATTTTTCACAGCATGTAGTTCTCACTGTGACAATAGGTAAGAGAATTTCAGAGAAGTGTGGAAAAAAGCAGAAGATACAAAATGGAACTATTTTGTGTCATGCAAGATACAGTGCCTATAACTTTACTTCTGATTTGTTTTCTCTGTATTGTTAAGAACAGAAGCAAGAAGGGAAGTTCCATTTCATATGTATAATGTACTTCAAGAGATAGACAATTTGCAAAGTATTAGACAGTACAATGAGACAGAAAATGACCCAGTGAATGCCTGTGCTTGGGAAGACAGGTTGGTATGGTTTGGGAAAGAGTGAGAAAACATCATCCCAACCTCAAAATGACTGAGAATCAGGGCCCCTGCAAGCCTGACTGTTGATTTATAAAATATAAATGCAATGTTACTATCAACTACCACATTGCATACTAAGGGAAAAGCAGATGTTAAAATGGCAATGATTTTCAGTCCAAAGCTTCACAAGTTCTTTCTGCAAATAAAAACCAGCAAGCATTTTTACTCTCCTTCATTCTCCACTATACTATCTCAAAATGAGTGGACCAGCAGGGTGAAGAGCCAAAAACAGAAGGTTCTTTCAAAGTCATTAGTATTGACATTTAAACTGGTAATACAAACACCCAGTCCCTGGTAAAGATCATGCTGACACCTCTAGATGTTCCTGATGACACTGAAGAATAGCACACAGCCACGAACATGAAGGTGTCAGTAGTTCTTTTCTCAGCCCAGTATATAATTGCTATTCCCACAATATCCAGAAACACTCTTTTTCTTCATGCTTATCATTGTAGAAATCCCATCCCCCCCATCCTACAATCTGTCCTGATTTAACCCTCCAGCCACTTTGAGCAAACTGTTGCCCTGGGTAATGTGAACAACCTTCAGCTGGCTGGACCAGGCTGGGGGGAATGAACTTCAGCCTCACGTGCCTGTGGCTCCAATCTCCTGTGACTGCAGAAAGCAACCCTGTCCAACAAACCCTTCCAGATGCAGAGAAGCTTTGTTACAAGGCTGGGTAAGTGTACATCCCACACTCCTACGATACAGAGGCTGCTCCAGAACTTCCTTCCTGCGATAGCCTGTGATTTCCAGTTTATTGATGGCCAGTCTGTACCTATTTGTTCTCTTCAAAGGCTCTTCACCATCACAGCATAAACTCTCATCCTCCCTGTGGGCTTAGAAAGAGCAACCATATCTCTGCTCAGCCACGCCACCGAAGCTTGCTTTGTTTGACAGAAGCTCTTCATCTTCTTGATCACTCTCAACAGCCACCTCCGAAGCTGTTTTGGCATGGGTGCATCCCTCCCCAGCTGCCCACCCAAAGAGCACTTCTGCCAGCCAGGTTCCTCCCCCACAGGGTGGTTGGCACTGAACAGGCTCCCCAGGGCAGTGGGCACAGCCCCAAGGCTGCCAGAGCTCAGAAAGCATTTGGGTGATGCTCACGGGCACATGGTGGGATTGTTGGGGTGTCTGTGCAGGGCCAGAAACTGGACTGGATGATCCTTGTCAGTCTCTTCCAACTCAGGATATTCTATGATTCTGTGATTTTATGAAAATGTACTTGAAGTTATTTTGCTTCCATTTCAGTCAAACTGCCAAAGATGGTGCCATTCATTGCAGTTATCACTGTGGGCTGCCCACAACCCCCAGAGCAGAACTTTGGTCCCTGCTGTCCCCCTCACATGCACAAGATCAAAACCAGAGCAGCTCTGGATGTGTCTGTTCATGCTGTGACCAGATGTCCTGGGTGCAGGATAAGTCAGTCCTATTTAGGTGTTTTATAACAGCTCTTTGTTCAGTCACATGGTCCATGGTGCTCCCGCTCAACAAAACTTGTGTGCTGCACGTCCAGTTTCTGGGAAATTACACCTCTAAAGAGTGACATTGCAGTTTCTTTTTAAGCAGACATCATTGGGCAAAAAGAGACAATAGATTAGGCCAGTTCTCCCATATACAGGATAATCAAACACTGGGTAGGCTGGGAAAAATATAGGGAACAAAACAGGTGTAGTATTGCAGGAATTTTAAAGATCCTTTCCAGCAAAGTGTGTAAGAGTATACAAAATGTTGAGCCCTGCACAGGAGTAATTGCACTAAATCATCTCACTCCAATTTCCATAGGTGAGCCCACCCAGCCAAGCCAGAGCCAGAGTTAGGCCACATTCCTGGTGCTACCACAGAGTGAATTAGTGGTATGTTTTGCAGATTTTCTACCATCTCTTTTCTGTTCCTTTTTAATATAGCAGGTGTTAATATATCAGGTGCTTCAAATTGTACCTCTAAAATATTAATTTTCCCAAATATTACATTTCTAGTCACATTATTTAAATGTTTCAGGAAAGCTTCAACTAAATCTTTTAATCCCATTTGATCTATAAACAGAGCTGCAACATGACAGGTTGGATTAATGCATCTGGCAGTTGTGAAATTATAAACCTCACGCAGCAAACAGACAGCAACTGCTGCTGCTCTTTCCCTTCCTCTTTTGTAACACCAGGCTAAAGTAAAACAAACCCTTTCCCTACATCTACATTTGATTGAAAGGTAGACATACACGAAAGGGTGAAGTATTCTAAGTGATGGGCTCAGTGGGATATTGAATTTATGTCTACGCTTTGATGCTTCTGGGTTTCGTTTTCTGCTCCTGAGTAGAATTAATTCTGCTCCCCACAGGAGTCAATTTGGTATTCTACATAACCCCCCATTTTATTGTTTTAAAGCCAACTTTTGGAAAAAGGCAAGAGGTCAAGGAGAGACAGAAGGAATGAAAGGTTGAGAAGGGACCTTTTACAGCACAAATACCATTAAGACCCTTTTTAATATACTAAGCCCCATTTTGTCTGTCTTGGTTTCAAAAAGAAACAAGAGCTCTTTTAAATGGGCCCCTGAATCCTCATTTCCAATTCCACATTCTCCCTGACAACCCTTTACCTCGTGTTCTTGACAGTTACACAGCTGACAGCATCACTTTCCCCTTATACTCCACAGTGAGAGCCTGAAAAAAATAGCCAGCTCCCCGCAGAGCCTGATCCAACAACCCCAAATCCAAGGGGAAAACCCCCTTGGCTCTGACCCCACACTCCTGGGCTGGCCATGGGAAAGTGGGTGAGCTCTCCCAAAGACCCCCAAACCAACAAAACACTGTCCAGGCTTCCAGGGACTCATCAGCATTCAGAGCAGCCACCTCCACACCATGGAGGACACTTCAAAGAGTGTAAAAGCGCAGGTGTATATGGAACAAAGCAATAAAAGGGAACAAAATAGGCAGTCACAGGTAGGGAGGGAAAGAAGGACAATGCTACAAATGAAGGGCTTTGTCTGGAAGTTTGCTGCCTGCCAGCCTGTGCCCTGGTTGCAACATGATGTTGCTCCAGATTTTTTGGTGGTCAGAATGCTAAGCCAGTGATGGGCTACACAATATAAATATCCAGGTTTCCAGGCACAGCAAACCCATTCCTCATCCAGCACTTACATAAAACCTTAGCTAGCCTCATATACAAGGATGAGGTGTAAATTCCAGGGTGAATACCCTCCAAGTGATGGTAAATTCCAGGGGTACATGCATGTGGTGTGAAGGGATGTTTCACACATCTGTCTATTTTCTTGCCAACATCATTCCACCAGACACGCCCCTGGACAGCCTGAAGTGCCCAGGGCCCATGCCAGAAAGGGGCTGAACCCCTTGGCCCCAGCACAGTGTCCTTGCCCAATTCCACATTAATGGCAGAGATGTTACCCACCTTTCAGAAGCCTGGGCAGAGGGGCCCAAAGAGCACTGCCACGACCAAGGCCTCAAATCTGGGCCAAGTTCTCATCTCCTGAGATGACCAGCTCTCAGTTCAAAAGCTCAGAACTGAGGTTTGAAAACTGAGGACCTGAATATAAGCAATATTTATCTTCGGCTGAGTTTGCAGGCAGGTTGACACAAAACCCATGACCTGTACCAAATTCAAACTCTGCCTTTCCTTTGAAATCTACTGTTCTGTTGAAATTCCATCAGCAAAGCCCTCCTTTGGAGGAGGATAAATCCTCCCTCAGAAGCAGCACAGAAACCCTGTGGAGAAGCAGCAGGTCTATACAGGACCCACATCACACAGGCATTGACTGACTGACCCTTGCTTCCCCACTGAGGATACACTGATGGCTGTGGCAATCAGGGATGTTCATACTGCAGCCAAATTTGTCTAATCCAGGGCCTCAGATAGCTTTAATGCAGACCTACTCTTTAATGCAGACTCTGCTATTTTGGCACTAATAGTGTCAAATGGCATTAATTAAAGCAAAATGCTTATAAAACAGGCTGGATTCGGATTCATCAACAATAAGTGAGGAGATTTTTTTTTTTTTTTTTTTTTTTTAGGATTTTAATGAATAAACAGCAATTCCTATTCATTATTTATCTACTTCTGAATTTTAATGAATAGTTCCCAGTGCTCATTAACAAATCTCTGTATTTATGGAAAACTGGCACTTCATAAATATCAAATTGTGCTATTTTATGTGCTGGTTTTATATAAATATAGAAATTCTGTAATTATCACTCGAACTGATCATTAAAATTCAAAAGCAGATAAACAAGCCCAAGCTTCCTGCATTATTATTCAGATAAAACATCTTTCTTTTCTTTTCTATATGGTTCTCTGTCCCTCCAGGTGTCACACCCTTTCCTTGGGGTGGCATTCATTCACCACTCACCTTGCAGGTAGCACCTTTCTGCTGTGTTATCTGAGGTTCCTGTGCCAGAGCAGGAACTCTTTTGTTGACCTGCACCCACTTCTTCCCAGCCTCACCTCTCTAGATCATCAGATCCTAGTAGACATTTTCATTCCACACTGATCTGTCCTTTTCTCCCCTCGACACTGTTATTGACTTTTGTATTATCACAGCATAAACCATTAGCCATTTTATGTAAATCCCTTTGTTGAATGAAATCCCTGTCAATCCGTAAAATCAAATTCCAACGTGCCATGCGATGTAAGTGCACAGAGCTGCCTTTGTTCAGAACCGCTGGCAGGAAAACCCACCCCGTCCCACCCAACCAAAGTCAACCACTGCACTCTGCTCTCCATTTGATCCCACTCTGGAATACAGAACAGGGCACGTTCTCATCTCAGTGCACGGGTGAGCTGAAGCACCAGTGCTGCTGTCCAGTCCTGTCCCAGGTTTGCGTCACCTCATTTCAGATTAGTGCTCGATCCAGCATCAATTATCCACGTGAAGAAATCAAGCTCTAATATTACAGTAACACATGAACAGCACATCAGTCACCTGCACTGCAGGTGGCTTCCCTCAGGCCATGTGAAGCCAAATTCACACCACCGTTTTCTAGGTGTGTGGTGGTACTCCCACCCCAAAGCACAAGGAGCAAAAGTGCTAAAGAAGGTAAGAGCTGTGCCCAGGGTCACAGGGGGCTTCTGGCTCAGAGGCAGGACCACAGTGGCTACTCAAGGGGAAAAGCACACAGGTATTCAAAAGGCAGACAAATCCATGACTCTTAAAAAGCAAAATCTATATTAGCCTAAAAACCCCGGAGATTCTGCACGTTGATATATTATCAGGGCACTACAGCTGGCGTGTTGTGTTAAAGGTTATGCCTTTAAAAATCAGACCAATGAAAGCATTTAAGGTCAGCAAAATTTTCTGTTCCCTGATTGCATCAGGCCATGAAACCAAAGGCTTCCCAGGCCCCACCTCTCTCTTTAGAAAAGCTTGTGTGCAAAATTTTGCCCAGTTTTTGAAAGTTATGCAATGTCCTTGCCACAGTGCTGGAGATATTTGTGACAATTGTTAAAAAAGTTAAACAAGGTGTGATTAAGGAAGAGGTATGACTCCTTTCAATTAAAATTCTTGGTTTTTCTTCTGTTCAAAAAATCCTCATCTCCCTGGAGTTTTGCATGCAAATAAATGTTCCTGTAATGGCAAAGACTTTGAAGCTCAAAGACTATGGCTCCATCTGAGCATGGAGTCATTTGTCAGGTTGGCCATGGGAAAATTCCTTTCCAGTTTGCTGACCAGGCTCACGTGGTCCATAATAGCTTAATCCAAAACTTCCCTTGTGCCATGACTGGTACATACGTGTTCCCCAGAGCTAAATCAGACCAACGCTCTTCCAAACTGCAGAGTCAACTGAGTCAACACTCCTTACACCACCTGTGAGAAGAAATGACACTTTTCTCCTTTTTTAGTCCATTTAATTGTAGAACAGTGAAGTTTGGAGAAAGTGTAGAGTTTGGTGTGTTTTATGCCTAGTTTCCCCCAAGCTCTTGGCATTAAGGAAGAGAGATGGTACAGGAGCACTTCACCTCATGTCTTCTACCTGTTTTCTTTAGCTTTACATAAACTTTGCCTTTTCTCTTACATGGAAACTGTAATCACCCTGGGGCAGGAGAAGTGTGTTTGATCTCTGTTGTTTTGGCACCCCTCATGACCAGGCTCTGCTTTGCCAATGCAGGCCCAGAAATGAGGATAAGACAAAGAGGATGGATCCGCTGCAGTGGGCCAGCCCCTGGGACAGTGCACTGAAATCCCTGCACGCAAACCTCATCTCCCAGAACGCCTTTCCCAACAAGGACTGCTGCAATCAGCTGTTACCAAAGGCAAAACCCCCACAACTTTTTCCCTTACACCCCTACTGCCCCCTCATCTCTTTGCCACTTTTTAACTCCAGTTCCACTTTTTCAGGCTGACCCTCATTCTGTTGTGCTGAGCTTTTCCACGGCTGCTATTCAGAGTCTGCAGAGGGCTGAAGGTTTCATTAAAGCAAAGCCCTCCTGACGCTGGGCATTGTGCTTGGCTCAGCAACAAAGTCATTAATCCTCTCCCACCACCCCCTGCCACACTGGGGTTGTTCTCCTCCAGGACACACGTCCCCTTGGCATGTCATGTTGAAAACCAGAAGCTCCTCAAATATTTTTGAATTCATTATCACAGTTGCAGCAACAGAAACATTTGACTTTTCTGTCTAAATCAATACAGGGATCTTTCTTTTTTTTTTTTTTTTTTAATGACTTGTCTGCACAACTTTTTCACAGCCAAGCTCTTCAAAGGTGCAAGCAGAGGAAGATCTATGGGATCACTGTGGCTGTAATTTCAGTATATCTTTCAATTGCCCATCTACAAGAGGGTCAGTCTTATATTTTTCGACCACATTTCCCCTCCATTCCAGGTTTGATGTTGACCTACTTTCCCATGCCATAATTCACTAATATTCCCTTCAGGATCCAGATAATAAAGTGAGAGGAAAAACCCAAATCTGACTTTCAAGCAATTATTTTCACGTCCATCTGTATTTGCTGTGTTAGTGCCAAGGTTTTGTTAATGCACAATAGAGCATAATGAGATCACTTTTTAATTCTCCATCTTCTTCCATCTGAAGCTCTGAGAGCTCTGGGGAAAGACAAAAGCAGTCATGTTTTGCCAGGGTAGGGCTTCAAACCTCAGCGTGCCTCAGTGATTACAGCCATGTGTTTACAGGAGGGTGCAACAAATAAGTGGATAAATAAATAAATGAATGAAAACCCTTATGTCAAACAGTTGACACAGGTTCAATAACACCTCAGGTGATTCGTTCCCCTTTACAAATACTGATCTGTAACCTAAGTCCTCGGGTAACTGCCAGACAAGCCAGAAGCACAGTGGGGAGATGAAGCAGGTTAGCTCCGTGGTAGACAGATGGGGTTATCTTACAAATAGCCTGAGCTGTGCAACTGAAAACACAGCACTGAAAAACATGACACTACACAAAATCCCTGCTTCAGGACTGCCCCTGGGAGAAGGAGCCCTCTCCTGTCACCTAATGTGTGAGCTACAAGGCACGATGCCCTCTCCAGGGCACACTCACACGGCTGAACTTGGCTCAGGGCAGCAAAATGTGCAAAACTGCTGATGGAGCTGCAAACCAGCCCTGGCCTCCCCAGTCCTCCCGAGAGCTGTGCCATGGGTAGACAGGGGTTGATGGGCCAGGAGAGCCCATGGTGAGCACCCAGCCTGACTCACACCCCCCCTGTGCTGTGAACATGTCCCAGGTGTGTCACACACAGCACAGGGGTCTGGAGGCTCGGAGCTGACAGCTCTGTGTGTCCTGGGAGTCTGCTGCCTACGAGGGGCCATACAAATGTTTGTCACCTGTTGGAGCAAAATACTGAAGACCTCACTGTTTAACAATGACCTCTCGAGTACATCACACACATTGGATGTGCTGTCCAGGAGTTTTCCAATTTTCCTGCCTTTCAGGGTTGCTGTATCTCACAGCTAGCTGTTGTTTGCTCTCCACAGTGATTCGTGACACAGTGTCCTCACCATCTGCTGCACTGAAATCTCTCTAAACTCCCCTTTCTTGGAGAAGCTGTACATGAGATTCTGTTCTTGCAAAGACTGAACAGGACTCCAGTGCAATAAACACACAGGCTGAAGGACACACTGGCTGCATTCAAATCAAAGGACTTGGGAGGGCTTGTGACCTCCTCTGTTTCAAATGAGAGCTTTCTAAATAAAGTCTGGGTATGGTCTGACCAATACTAGAAGATTCCCAAGTTATATTTGATTTAAAATATGACAGATTTTGACTAGTAAAACCACAGTGCATTCAGAGAAACCCAAAATATGCTTAACATAAGCCAGAAATAACTAGATAAACTTTTAGATTAGATGTTTTATCATATCCTTGAAATAATACTCTTGATCTACGAAATAAATTACTAAAGAAAGCTCTGAGTAAATACAAGGGAAGCAACTCTGTTGCCCTCAGTGGATCTGGGACATCCGTTTACATCAGGATTAAACTTGGTGCACACATTTTTACTGTTCTCAAAGGCTTGTTTTGACAGAACAACTTTTGCATTCCTGAACCTTTAAGATATTCCCCAGAGTATGAAATCCAGGGGTAGGCAGAGAGACATGACTTCAAAAGGTTTCCTAAGTAACAAAAGAGCCAACACTACCAAGTCTCACAAAAAAGAGATTATGAAAAGCAAAATCTTAGAACAAAACACAAGGTTGCTTTTTTAAAGCAGAAGTTGTCTTGTAATTGCCATGTTATTATAAATGCAATATAGCCTGGGTTTTTAATAAAAGTTATTTTTCTCTGGTGAACTGATTATGATGTCTCCTGATATTTTTTTGTACACAAATATTAACTACGGGTTAATTATGTGCTGTTGAATCAGTTTGTAATTATAGTCTTTATCAAGGTGATGTCATGGTGCCTGGTAGTTTCTGGTGTGTGTCTGCAAACTGCACTATTGGGAGAATTTTGCTCTGGCCTCACAAATGCCTCTGGGCATTTTAACTGACTGGACTCATTGCTGTATAACATGTATTAAGTGTTTTGAAAAATTTTGTTTGAGCACATGAGTAGTTGGTGCCTTACAGCAAGGAAAGAAAAATTAATAAATATGTACATGAGTGTTCCATGCACATAATAATCTTTCAAATAAAAGAACTAGCCTCCTCCAGACATATTTAATGGACAGGCAGCCAAACCAAACATAGGATGGTGAGAGATGCCCCTTGACCATCTGGAATCTTTCAAGAGAGACATTAAAAAGGTGACCATAGGAGCTGGAAACCCAGACCTCCTTAACTATGCCCACACTGTCATTGACCTGAATGGCTCTGTGCCAGCCTGTGGTGGTGCATCCCCCCACCCCCCTCAGCCCACAGTATGACCTCAGAAATGCTCATTGGGCCTTGGCCTTGATGAACAGCACCTGGACTGAGCTCCTCTTTTGCTGATCAGAAACACTGGCTGCTCCCAGGAACTGGTGCTGCCTACAGGGCTCCTGGTTTTTAATATTTAAGCCTTGGAGACTTATTTTTCTTGCCTGAATAACAACCCAAGGGAAGAAACCTTTTTGTTATTGAGCTTTCAAAGCAAGTTACCAACCTGAATTATGGGCAGGATGGAAAATTCCCATGAGTAAATCTTGGAGGATCCTGCTGAGCAACGATGATGGAGCCTGGGCTGATCCCCCCACTCCTCCAACCTTCACCCGCTGAGAAGGGGCAAAGGCACCCATGGGAGTCCTTCCCTGACCTCGAGGGGCATTTTCCACAGGTACCTTGTACAGACTCTTGAGGTCTGTGCAAGTGTGAACATGGCACAGCAAATGTACATGAATATTGCTCTGCTGGACTCTTAAGTAGCTTAGATTTGTAAATCAGGTCTGTGAGTTACTGTTGCACTACAGTAAATTCTATTGAATCCTTTGTTAAGTTTTTTAACTTAAGCTATCGATTAAGTGCTTTTAAATTTCAGTGCTATTAAACCTTAAGGATAAAACATTTGTCAAGTCCATGGCTCAGTTTGGCAAGGGGTTCCACAAGTGCCTCAATGGGAGGGACTCCCTTATTCCTTTTTTCTCCGACCCTAACTATCCTTACCCTTTACTCCACTCCCCATCCCCACCCCTAAGCTCCAAATAGATAATTTTTGGGTGGATTCTGATTTTAGATTGATTGATTTTAGATTTTAGTTTGCTTTCTCTTTGTGTGCTTTAACCATCTAATAAATAGTAGAGTAAACCCTTGCAAAGAACTTTTATCGTGCTTTCACTTTTATATTACACCTTTTTTTGCCAGTACCTTTGCCAGTGATTCTCTAAGCGACCTAAAACACTCACTCGTGACTCAGCCCCCATCAGCAGCCTGTGCACAGCTTCATTTCAGCATGACTTTTCACTGCCTGTAAATCCCTCTTGGAAAGAGAGATTCCTCTGTGAAAGTCATTTCTTTCCTGTTTGACATGGTTGCCACAGGGGAGATCAAACAGCTGGAGACTGAGCAAGTGATGGGCCATGCCAGTGAAACCTGTTTTCAGGATGCTGTAACCAGTGGATGCACCTTGGAAATGAGGTTTTGCCTCAGGCATGTAAACTGCAACCTGCCAGACTAACAGGATAGGTACAGGAGACCAGTAAGTAGTGAGAGAAATAGGTGTAACTGGAGGCCAAGTTGATCCACCACCACCAGCATACGGCTGTGCCTTGGCAGCAGTGCATGTCCACATCCAAAGGATGAAGATAATCTCAGGAAGAGTGTCAGCATCTCCCAGTGACAGGACAGCCCCTGTCACACATTGTTTGGTGCATACATTTGGAAACAGACACCTTTATGAAAAGAGATCAGTTGAGCCCTGCAACAGCCATCCCAGTCAGGTGCAGATCTCTATTGAATTTCTGAGGTTTCCACTAAGCTGGAAGTGGATTAAGCTCTATAAATGAACAAATCTACCCAGGCTGATAGACATAGCAGGAGGTGGAATCAGGGGCTGTCAGCTGCTGCTGAGTCACTTGGGCAGTAAACCCTCCTCTGAAGTTTTATGTGTGGCTTTGTTGAGCTTCTGGCTGCTTTCTCACCTTTCTTGTCAGGAGCAACTGAATAGTTCAACAATATTGTTAACCCTATGCAAAGGAAAATACATCCTGCCCAACATAGATTTTGCAGACCCAGGATGTTTCACCATTTCTGTAAAGTTGGCAATTTTGCTGTCTGGTCACATTTTCTTCCTTATCAACCTGGCAAGTGTGATTTGTTGCCCTAGAAAAAAATCAGTATTATGTTAGCAGTACACAGCAGCAACAGTTCTAACATCTGACACAGCAGTAGTAAGTTCCTGACCTGACATTTAGAAGAGACTCCTCCTGACTCCAGTGTGCTTTGGAGTAAGCCCTAAAGACCTTGCCCATGCTTTACACTGGTACTGTTGCTTGTGATCAGTGCTTGACTCTTCATCTGCTGTGGCTCCTGGGGTCTTTTTATTCTTTCTGAACATTCAGCTTACAGTCAAATGTCAGCTCCTCAAAAATAAGTGGTTGGCTTGTGGTTAAGGAAGAAGAAGGCTTGGTTAATTCCCAGCTCTACCACAGACATCCAAGTGAGACTGGCCAGATTGCCCACAGTCTGCTTAATGAATTGAGCACTGAATTGAGTTGCTACCTTGTGGAATTTTTATGTGCTTGACATCCTTGTAAATCACGCCCTTGAAATCTCCACTAACCCCCAAGCTGTAGGGTAGGGACAAATCTACCACTTTCTCTCACCTCCTGAAAGCTGGGAGCTCACGACCAGGCACTCAGCTCTGAAACACTTGTACAGCATCAAACACATGGAGCTCCAGGGGCTTTAACAGAAGAAGGAGCCCCGGAGCAGAGACCCACCCTGTGAAAGGCTCAGCAGAAGGGGTTTCTCCCACACCCCAGGAAGATGGTCAGAATATGCCAGAGGAAAAATAAAAATTATAATTGTCTCAAATTTGGAAGATGACACAGGCTGACTCATGGGCACATGCAATGGGTTTCTGGCAGAGCAATTTCACCTCCTCATTTGAACCGCTCAGAATGAAGGCTGAATTTTACTCACATAGAAATTACATCAAAAGGAAAAGCCAGATGTTCTGTGAATCCCACTACTAATGAGCTACAAGTGCTGGGTTTTTTCCATTGTACAAGAAAATTATGAATTTTTAAACATATACAAAACAAATTGTTTGTGATTACATTAGATCTTCAAAAGAAAGAGGGAACATAAATTCAGAGATGAATAGCATAATATTGGATGTGTGCCTCACTGCTTGACTTCAATAACTTATCTCAATAAATCCCCCAGCAGAAAGCATCTTATGCACTTCAGGCCTGGAGAAGATGAGACATGAATGCTGGAGGAATTACAAGACAGAGGGACATTCCTGCAGCAGTGAACAAGCTGAAAATTACAAGGTAATGGAAACTCAGCAGGAGGCTCCCGTACCCTGCCATTAGCTAACTCCTACAGTGATTGCTGCAGAAATCACTCAGGTTATGTAAGCACCGTACACTGCTGCTGCACTTTGCATCTCTCTCCACCAAAGCACACAGACAATTTAATTAGGCAAGAGGAGATACCTGAGCAACAGGGACTTTGGCTTACAGATGAAACAGGGCTGCCACTCAGCCAAAGTGCAGCCCTTTGTCCCAGAAGGATCAACTGCCTGCCTCTTTGTTGCACTCTGACACTGGCTGTACAGATCAGTTTATTAAAGCATTTATCAATTTCAAGCCAATATAGGCCCGACCTCCTAAAACTGACTGTGGAGATCAGGAAAATGAAGCATTAACAGCAGGAGAGTATTAGGCTGGAGTTCTTTCAAGGGCAATTAGTGCCTGTCCTTCATGCTTCTTCCCACAGCCTCATCCCATAGAAACACATGTTATTCCAGTCTTGGATAAGTCAGCTTCATATAAACATCTCTGTGCTATAGCTCTTTTTTTACTAAGCAGGAGGTCAATGAGGGACATGCCCTTAGAAAAAGGCACAAGAAAGCTGGAAAGAAGAAAACACTTCCTCCAAGCAGATACACCACAGAAACAGGAAATCTTTGGCTGAGAAGTTGGGAACATGAAGGAGATAGAGGAGAGGTCAGTTAAGCTTCCCCAGGAGCTGGGGAAGGAGAGGGCAGTAGTGAAGGCTCACAGAGCATCACTGCATACGTAGGAAGCGACAGCAGTGCCCTGAGTGGACTCACAGTGCCGAATGAGGAGGCACAATGCCAGGACTGGGCAGCAGGGGCCTTGTTCACACACTGCAAAAAGGCCCTCCAGGACAGTGGATCACCAGCAGGACATTGCTGTCCCCAAGATTTTACCCTCTAAGAACTGCTTTCTCCTACCCTCCTTTATGCTATCACATCACGAAACCATCAGCAATTTGTTCCCAACCCTGAAGGTTGGGGTTTGTGGGGACTCAGAAAAGCCAAGTGAATGAGCTGCCCATGCCAGTTCAGTCTTCCTGCTTCTTATCCCTTCCTATCATGAGTAACCCCACAAGACTCTGGGCTATGTGCTGCTGACCAGCTCTGGCCCTACCTCAGCTGAGTTTTAGAGACAGAGAAGACAGAGTCTCCTCCAGGGACCGCAGTGGCCATGGACAGAGGCTCCACTCACCACAGCAGAGAGTAAAACACCAGACAGACCAAACCTGCAGCCTGATCTTAGGTGCTGAAAAGATAGGCATCTAAATCCATATTAAGGTACTTACATGTCTCAGTGAAGTATTTTGGGGCATGACAGCAGAAAGCTTGACTGTGGGGAAGTTCAGCTAGATATGACTTGGCACTTGTGATAGCTGTGATCTCATGAACCTGCAGGAGAGTCAGGCCCAGCCTGATGTCCACCACAGCACCCTCTGGAGAGAGGCCAGCAGCAAGCCCAGACTGGGGTGAGTTAAAGCTTCATGGACGCTCCTGCACTGCCTGTGTCACTCCTTGGCTCTGTTTCAGCTCTCAAAGCGAGGGCTGGGAGTTCTCTCCTCATCCTGCCCAACAGCCCCGTCCATGCTGTCAGCGTGCACTGCGACCATCAGCAACTCCTCTGACATACACTGCTTGCATTTAAACTCAGCCCTCTTCCAGCATTTCACAATCAATATCCCCTGTCAGGATTTTTGAGACACCTTGGTATTTTCCAGTAACTCTCTCACAAAATGTGAGATATATTGCAAACATTACCAAAGCCACATTTGGTGGTCACCAAAGGTGACATTTATTTCTCTGCCAGACTTCAAATTTGGTGGGACAGATTTCATTTTGAGCTGGAGGAAGGATGGATTTCACCCTCTGTGTCTCAGAGATGCCTTCATGGTGGTGACTGTTAATCCTGGTATGAAATATGCAATTTTAAAACATTATCTCTATTACAAAGTAATTGTTTCTCTAAAATAAGATACTGGGTATTAACTATTAAATATTCTTGGTTTTATTCTGTATCCAGAGAAAAAGAAATTTAGAAACATTAGTACTCTATGTGTGAAAGAGATTCTTAGATCTCAGAATGTGCTTTGGGTTTTATGGGTTTCATTTCAGAAGTTAGTTGAATTTTTAACTCAAATCAATAAAATGCATGCGTGCACTTACACACTCATCCAGCTTTCCTGGACATGTTAGAAGATTACCAAGCTTGCCTGTTTCTCATTAAAAACAGACCAGGGGCAATTAATTTAACTTGTACCAACTTGTAATTACAACTCTTGCTGTACAACTCTACCAATAAAGATGGCAAGGCAGGAGGGGCTTCTGTGGGATTTTTGTGATGCTGCCCTGAAAAATCTCAGAGCAAATCACTTGTGATAAGTTTTGGTGTTGGACCTGAATTGTTTAAAAATCATCTCAATACCACTTCATATAACAAGTAAACATCAGATGTAGAAAGTGAAAACTGCAACGTGCTCCTCACTCATTCCACTACCCCCTGTCTGACCAGTTACCTGGTGAGCTGTCTTCTCTGTTTTTCAGTCTGGCCTCTTGTTTACTCATGCCAGCTGGTTCTGAGGGAAGATCTCTCTTTGCTGCTACTGCTTGACCATTCAACAGTGGAGTTTCATCCCTTTCTGCTTGTTCTCTTCCTCCATCACTATTCAGGCTGTAATGAGGGCAAGAAATATAATCAAGTTCCTCAGTTCCATAACCACCATTCCCTTATGAACTGAATTTTTGTTAAAAGGATTCCTGAAGACTTATCTTGCTACTAAAGCAGATTTAACAACAGATTTTATTGCTCACTTGTGTAGTATAAAGTATCACACAACTCTGAAATATATCCCCAGAAGAAGGAAAAAAAAAGAAATAAGGGAGGGAGGGAGGGAGGGAGGGAGGGAGGGAGGGAGGGAGGGAGGGAGGGAGGGAAGAAGGAAGGAAGGAAGGAAGCAAAACCAGTGAAAGAAGAGACCAGAAACTGCTTTTGGATGTTGGGTTTACATGGTTCACCTCTTCTCTAAGACTGGGCACAGCTCAATGCAGCTGAGGAGGTGACTGGTGGATGCTTAAGGCAAAGCTGTTCTTCCAGAGGAATTCACATTTCCATCTTTCATTTGTAATGCCAAGACACTCAGCTATTGTCAGACACTGAGTCAACTCTGGGTTTTCAGAGTAAAAAATACACAGGTTCAAACCTATGATTTAATAATTTGAAGTACTGCATTGCCTCTTCTCCCTTGGAGATATCTGATCCATAGTAAAACCAAATTACTCACTGTTGACACTAACTTGTTTCACTGAAGATTCTTACTTGTTCTGAATGATCTTCAGGCTCTGGAAAGTGTTAAGTGCACACCACCAGTCAGAAAATGCTTATCACTACGAGCTGGGGGTTTGCTGGGCTATTGTGTATGCTGCAGTAACTTGCACTGTCAACCAAATTCATGTTTTCACAAAAATAACAGGGTGAAGAAGGAACAGTGAATTTAGCAGAATGCCTGGAGCATGTCAGCACAAGAGACATGACAGTAGAACTGCTGTCACCAGCTGAAGCATCGAGTCAGTGGCCTGCAAGCAGCTCTGGCTGGTTCTTTGCTTGTCATGGAGCAGAAAGTCACTCCCAATATTTGCTGTCGTAGACCTCAAATGTAACTCTTTCTGAACAGAAAGCATTCCACAGCTGAATCAGTTCCACTTGCCACAAAGGCAAACTTCTCTGCCTCCTAATTGATTTTCCACAGACAATTGATTTAAACTTTTGAAACCCCTCCTGATGGCAGGATTAGAGCTGAGTCTGTAGAGTGCTCGACAGTTTGCAGGCTGAGCTTGGAGGTTCATTTCTCTTTCACAGAGTTCTGCTTAATTAGATGAAGGGGACAGAGTTCAAGGGCAAGCCAACAGAAGGTGTTTGATTTAAGCATAGCTGTGAAGTACCTGTAATGAGAAAGCATGTCTCTCACTCCTGTGCATAAATGACAGAAGCAATGTTTCAGTTCCATTTCCCTCTCTTGGCTCAGTAGTTAACACAGGAACCTGATGTATTTGATCCTATAGCATTAGTTCAGGAAAATGTGTTTATTATGAGTTCCATTATAATACACTTAGCACAGTCCTTTCAAGTGGTGACTAGAGGTTTTATTTAGGAACTAATTCAGCACCAGCTACAGTGAAAAAGAAGCTTTCACATGTCAGTGGAAACTGCATTGGATCTTTACTGACAGTAATGGAGCTGAGGGAAAGCGATTAAACATTTTTACATGCAGCTTATTGGCATAAACAACATTACTTCTCCCAGTGCATTATTGTTTCCAGTAAGTTTTCCTATTAGGATAGGTGGGGAATACCAAATCTCCATGGCAGTTGTGAGAATATGTTTCCTTCTGACAAAAGTTTAGTTTGGCATTCCAGAATTGGCAATTCCCAACAACCACTAGAAATTATTTCACTCATATTAGGATAGCCAAGCAGCAGCAGTAATGAGCCCTCCGCCCATTCTGATTTTGTGAGAGGATAAAAGGGCTAAAATTTACCTCAATGTGAAGAATATTCTATTTTTCAGAGTCCAATGAGTTCCACTCATCAGTGCTGCTGTTCTGCAGGGGAGAGGAGGTACTATTCCCACAGACCTGAGGGCTCCCAGTGCTGTATTTACTGGATGGACCAGAAAGGAGGAACAGTTCACAGCAAAGATGTTTTAGAACATATTTTAGACCCGTTAATAATGTCTGAGAGTCTCAGGTTAAGATAAAAAAGGCTGGGGATTTGGTGGCTGACAAAGCTGACAGCAGTGTATAGTAAACACTGACTGTCTTTTATAAGTGATTTCTGTTTTGAATACCATGTACAATGCAAAATGACCAATATTGGATGAAACTTTCTGCATACAATGAAAATGCCTTAAAAATTGTACTGTAACCTTGCAGAGAAACACTGCTGTGACAGCAAGGGAGACAGTCAGATCTCTCTGCCAGATATGCCCAGGACTACACTCTCAGGACACCATGGAAGGGCTTTAACACCCCAGTGGGGTTTTCTTTCCATAGGAATCAGAAATAACAGCTTTTCTTTTTACAGTACTCAGGACTATGTGGATAAGGGTTCCTACCATGCTCCTGGGGAACAGATCCCTTCCTTAAAGGTTCCTCTCAAAGCAGTGCTCAGCAGCAGGCTGGCGTGCAGGCACTCTGCATATCACAGAGCCTTTTTGTGTGCCACTGCTGACACCTGGTTTTGTCCCTGCCCACCTGTCTGTAGGAACAGCTAAACAAGATAACACCAGCCACCTGGATGATAGAAGAAGAAGAAAATGTTAAAGCAAAAATATTGTGGTCCTGAGGGAGCCAGAGCTATGATTAGTGTGTGTGTGTGTGTGTGTGTGTGTGAGAAGAATCACAAGGTCAAGCTGGAAAGCTGCTTGAAACATGATTGTCCTCTGTGGCTGAAGGCAGCTGTGAGGGTGGGTGTGGTATGTGTGAAGATAAGAAATATCTGGCCTGGCTTGATAGCTCAGACCCCTATTCTGTGTATATATGGGATAATAAAGGTGCAAGTGAGTTCTGCCTGGACAAAGTCTGTCTCCTGTGGATTCATTCTCCGTACCTGTCATCAGCTCCCTGCCGCTCTCTGAGTTCTCCCCATGCCTTGATTGCCCCAGTTCTGGCCCAAAGGTCTCTCTCAGACACCTCCAGCACATTCTGGGAATGAGAAGCCACATGTCCTTCCCAAGTATCAGACCTGACCCTGTAGTTCCCTCTTTGAAGGCAGATTATTAAGGTCAAGGACAGAAGCACAGAATATGCTGAATTGAAAGGGACTCCCAAGGATCCTGGAGTCCAACCCTCAGCCCTGCACAGGCCCAGCCCCAAGAGTCCCCCCCTGTGCCCCAGAGGATCATCCAAACCCTCCTGCAGCTCTGGCAGCCTTGGGGCTGTGCCCACTGCCCTGGGGAGCCTGTTCAGTGCCAACCACCCTCTGGGGGAAGAACCTTTTGCTGAGATCCACCCTGAGCCTGCCCTGACACAGCTCCAGCCATTCCCTGGGGGCTGTCCCTGCTCCCCCCAGAGCAGAGCTCAGTCCTGCCCCTCCTCTGCCCCTGCCCAGGCAGTTGGAACTGCAGGGAGGTCTCCCCTCAGTCTCCTCTGCTCCAGCTGAACACACCAAGTGCCCTCAGTGTCCTCACACGGCTTCAAATCCAGGCCCTTCCCCA
Organism: Pyrocephalus nanus; assembly: GCA_038380795.1. NCBI lineage: Eukaryota > Metazoa > Chordata > Aves > Passeriformes > Tyrannidae > Pyrocephalus > Pyrocephalus nanus. The sequence goes on from CM076281.1 coordinate 10,417,683, forward strand.
TCCTCGTGGCCTCCTTTGGACACTCTCCAATGGCTCAATCTCTCCTTCCATTGTGTCCCCCCAAACTGCCCCAATGTTGAGGTGAGGCCGCCCCAGGGCAGAGCAGAGCGGGACAATCCCCTCCTTTGACTGGCTGACATAATCTACCACAAACACTTTCCTCTGTCCCTGCTACCCCTTTTCCTTTCTCTGAATAACTCAACCCCATTTCCCCCATGGAGTTTGGGCAGCAGAGCTGGGGAAGGGTCTGGAGCACAAGTGCTGGGAGGAGCAGCTGAGGGAGCTGGGGGGGCTCAGCCTAGGAGGAGGCTCAGGGGGGACCTTCTCACTCTCTACAACTCCCTGACAGGAGGGGGGAGCCAGGTGGGGGTCCAAGGAAACAAGCGACAGGATGGCAGGGAATGGCCTCAAGTTGCACCAGAGAAGGTTTAGATTGGATTTTAGGGAAAATTTCTTTACCAAAAGGGATGTCAATGATTGGAACGGGGTGCCCAGGAGCAGGCACCACAAGTGATGGAGTCACCATCCCTGCAGGGATTTCAAAGATGTGGCCCTTAGGGACATGTTTCAGTGATCGGCTTGGCAATGCTGAGTTAACAGTTGGACTCAATGATCTCATGAGTCTTTTCCAAACTAAACAATTCTATGATTCTATAATTTCACTTTAGAATTATAATGGTGTGTAAGTGTCCTTAATCACCCAGGTTAAACAGCACTAAGCACAAGCTCAAGGTGACTTCAACAGCTTCTGTTCAAAATGTTCGTTTTCATCTTGCTTAGATTAATTCATATTTTAATTGCTTATATCATTGTAGTGTTACCTAAAGGAGCACTTTCATTCTTTTGATCTCCTGCTTTCAGTACACACAGGCAAGGCTGGACATCAGGAAAACCTTCAAAATTGCTCTGCTTCAGGGTAAAGCACGAGGCACAAGTGTGCAATGACTGAAATCACACAGCATGAGTGGCAGCAAGGCCTGGGGACAGGCCACTTCATGCCTCTCATGTTATCCCATACATTAATTGCTTATAACACTGTCAAACCAAGAGAGGCTTCATCAACTGATCAAAATTTGAACTAGGAAGATACATGAAGAATCCTCACCAATTTCCACCCCAGGGTCAGGGTCTGCACGTGGTCTGTGCCCCCTCACCCAGTGCATGGCCACAGCCCTGTGTCTCCCATACTCCACAGGGAGCTGAACCAACTAACCCAATGCCTCTTCAGACACAAAAACCAACTGGTAAGCCACTGCTTCACAATGGGGACACACAGGAATGGGTAACACCACAAATAACTTGGGAAAGGGATGATGAGACCTTTAGCTCTTGCCACAGCACACCAGTGAGGAGCTTTCAAGGAGGTTGAAAAGACAAAAATTGAAAGCCAGAAAAAGAAATATTTTTCTACTGTGATTAGCCTACAGCACTCATTGCCATGGGATGTTCCTGAAGGAAAAGCAAAAAAGATTTAAAAATGCACTGGAAATACATGTGCCTGTCATGGCTGTCAAAACGGGGGAAAGGATCTTCATATTTTCTTCCAGTGTGGGCTCCTGTGAGATGTTTGTTCCTCATGTACCTGTTGGGGATTTCAGCTCTTACAGTCTCAGATATCTGCTTCTGATGCCTGTCAGAGAGAAGCCCCTGAGCTGGAGATGCTGCTGGTGCAGCCTGGATGGTTCTCTGCAGCTGATGAGGACTATTGCATGATGTGCACCAGCTATTTCTGCACATTCCAAAGCCCCACTGAGGGTGTACATGTCAGCAAGAGCACTCTCTCAGGCTCTACACATGGGTTCAGCAGTGGGGCCACAGTCTGTCCATGCACTAGGGCAATTCTTTTGGTGAGGACTTGCAGATGCCCCTGGGAATTTCCTCTGCCAGCAGTCCCTGTCCTCCTCTCAGCTGTGATGAAGGTCCTTTGCCCCAGCCTGTCGCCTTCCTCCCTGCTAGACCAGTTTGCCCAACTTCAGCTTTGCACTTCTTTTTTTAATTTGATTAGTGACAGCTGCTATTATCTGCGGAAATCTAAATTGCCTCTTCCTGTGCTAATGAATCACTGTACTATGTGTGTGGGGATTAGAGAGCAAGATGGATTTATTAATACACTTCTAATTAAAGGGACTCTTCGACTGTTCCGGTGGCTTTCAGTGAAGGGTTTGTAGCAGGTTTTCGAGGTGCAGAGGATAGCTATGGAGTGTCACTGCTAATCACAAGCCACAATTGTACCTATATACCTTCTCAGGCTGCAACCAGGGAGTGGAGATACTAATTTACATGCCCAGAGCAGGGCAGTCATATCAATGGGATGTCACATTGAACACTCTTGTCTGCAGGAACCAGGTCAGGTCCAGCACGGTGCTGCTGAGGCTGCACTGGCTGTTCCAGCTGCCAGAATGACTTTAAACCACCCACTGCCTGGAGGTGGGAGGATGTACCAAGGAAAGGGTCATCCTAGATTGACTTCTAGACTCCTTAAGCACCCTTTATTATCTGTCACACAATAAATCACACTATCTGTCTGATTCGATTTTGGGTCTGACTGAGGCTAACTACTCTTATCTAAGATTTTCACGTTAAAATTGCTCAGGCCTCTAACATTACAGACTTTAATGATTTTGTTTTAAACTTAACTGGGCACTTACAAAATCACCAGGCAGTTTGTAAAATGCTAGTGAAAGATTTTGTAAACTAAGCCTAATTACAGCAACAACAGACTGTTTGTAAGAAGATGTGATCTGAATACTGAGGCCCCAAAGAATTACTCTTATGTACTCTGCTTATGAATGCAACTTCAAAAAAAGGTGCTTGTACATATTCTTCTTATCTCATAGCTAATGCCAGGAACTCAAGAGATGGTTCCCAGCCTATCTTGACAAAAATACAACACAACAACATGTTTTGTACTGCACAGAAGAGAGCTGGGACTGGGCAGGAATAGCATTGCACTGTTTTAACAACCACAGCCCAAGCCAGCACCCTGAAACCTGATGGAGAAAAAGCACAGGGAGAAAGAAAGTCCAAGTATACTCATGTCTAACTCCCCAAACCAGGTCACATTTTTGGAGAGGACATTGTTTGATCTGGTGTCACCATTCTTACAAAATGAAGTTTATGTGTGGACTCTTAACATCTCCATGGGATGAGCCAATAAGGAATTCTGTTAGTGAGAACTGAGAAAGATCTTTCTTCTTGCACCACCTTTTGGTCTAATTCTTTTGGCCCTTCAGTATCAGGGCAGTGTCGGTGGGATGCAGACAGAACACGTGAATGAAGCACCTTCAGGAAGATGAGGTGCTCAGCTGTTCCAGGATGGGCACTGCAGTCTCCAGTGCTCAGAGGAGCAATATTAACACCTCAGGAGTACCAGGGGTGTGGTGAGGCTCACGTGGCTGTGAGTTTATATACTGGTAATCTCAACCCACTGAAATCACCAGAAGTCTCTTCATGGACTTCATCTCTGGCTTTGTATCAGACCTGGATCCTCAGCAGATGTAAATCCCTGCATCTCCATTGCAGTCACACACCTATGCCAGGTGAGGCCAGCTGATTCTCCTGCCCTTTTTTCTCCACAGTAATTCAACAAGCAAAACTGCCTGCAAAACCATTGCTGACAACAGCCTTGTCTTCTCAAATGAACTACTTCCACTGTGTTCCCAGGTTCTACATCTTCTGTAATAATGTCTTACTCTAGGTGCATAATCCATCACCATAAAATAATTCATTCTTTCAGATACAGTTAATTTAAATGAGGCTGCCATAGATTAACAAGCCATTGATTCACAGTTACAGATACAGTAAACACTCTTGATTTCTTTCAATCTCTGCACTTGAGAGTGCTAAGTAGTTCTAGCCAACGCTGTGGAGATATCCAAACCTTTCCTGCAAGGTTAACACTGTGCACTTGGCTGCAGAGGAGGAGAAACTAAGAGCTTATTGGCATGAACAGACCTGCAGGATAACTTGATTTCCTGCAGTCATTTCAAATCAATGAACAAGATTCAGGTTTGAGTTATCATTTTTCAAAGCTGACTCATCACTCCAGGAAAAGCCTACAGAAATCCAAATGCTTTTCATTGTGGACTCTCTCTTTTATTGGTGATTAAAAGATTAGGGGTGCCCAGGCTGTTGTTATAATGGAAGAAGAGACAGTCCCCAGCCTGACCTCAGATAATTTTACTGCTGGGGAGCTTAGTGCAGTGCTCAGTGGTGGCTCTCATTGATGGCAGCAGAACCAGATAGAGAGTCCCAAAGCCCAAAATTGCTATTCAAAACAGAAAAAGAAAAAAAATCCCTGAAACACTTCGGAGCTACCTGGCCCTAACCACTGTGCTTCATGCTCCCTTCATTTAATTCATTTCCCTGAATTTAGCCTGCATGAATCACCCTATGGCAAATCTCTACCCAGCCTTGATATTTAAATTATGCATTTTTCAGCATGTGAAAAGGAAGTCCTGGGATTAGAAGCTAACCTGTGACTCAAAGAGTGAGTGACCCCATCAGTCTTGTCTTCCAGGGCCAAAAGGTTTCCAAAATACCTTATAATCAATCTCCTCAGTTCCTTGCCTGTATCCTGCCCTGGCTGCAGGCCCTGCTATTCCAGGCCTCACCATGTGTTTCTCGTAGCAGCAATCTGAGTCTCCTTGGCTGCAGTGTAAAGCCTAAACCTCCTTGTTCTATCTACTGCAGATAACAAGGAAAAATTACTTTCCTCCCCTTTAAAAGTGTTTCAAAGATGCCTCGTTTTCAGGAGATTATGACTTTCAGATATAACTGTAGGCACTACAAGTTTTTTCAGGGTACTTTGAAGTGATGGATACATTGTCAACTGTAAATTTAGCTCAAGCATTGGAAAACAAGGGCATTTCCCTCACAAAAAATTCAAGTGGTCTTCTGCATTGCCCCAAAGTCACATAATCACAGAGTATGTAAGGCTGGAAGGGACCCCAGTGGGTCACTGGTCCCATCTCCCTGCTCAGGTAGGGCCAGCCCAGAGCACAGGGCACAGGATTGTGTCCAGAGGGCTCTGGAATATCCCCAGGGAGGAGACTCCAGCCCCTCCCTGGGCAGCCTGTTCAGAGCTGGGTCACTGCCCAGCAAAGAAATTCTTCCTCCTGTCCAGCTGGAGCTTCCTGGGCATCAGTTCCTGCCCGTTCCTCTTGTGCCATTGCTGGGCCCCCCCGAGCAGAGCCTGGTCCATCCTCTGCCCCCTCCCTGCAGCCCCTGACACCCCCTGAAGTCATCACAGAAAGCCATCCCAAGGTGTGCTGCTGAGTACTACGGTGTTCCACTATTCTTCCCCATGAGGGTGGGCAGGCCCTGGCACAGGTTGCCCAGAGAAGCTGTGGCTGCCCCAGCCCTAGAAGTGTCCACGGCCAGGTTGGATGGGGCTTGGAGCATCCTGGGCTAGTGGAAGGTGTCCCTGGCCATGGCAGGGGGTTATAACGAGATGAGTTTTAACGTTGCTTTCAACCTAAACCATTTTCTGATTCTATGATGATTCTAAGATCTTCAGCTATTTTCAGGAGGCCAGACTATGAAACTAAGGAATCAGAAACTTATATGAGAATATTTGGTTGGACATATTCTACTGTTTCTTAGCTGCTGCACTGAGAGGACAGAGGGACAGACATCTCATGCATGAGGCTCGACTGGATGCAAAGTAACCACCAGCACAAAAGGGGACATGAGGGGTGTCCCAGAGCATGGCACATATGCTGAATCAGGACCAAGCATTTCAGTGAGGCACTTGAATTTGCACAACATGGCTCCCAATGTAACTCCTACACCAGTAAACAGCACTGGCCTGTCCTCCTCCTTCCCTAGACTACAGAGGGATCTCCAGGGTACCCACATTCCCAACTGAACTGCTCCAGCTCTGAATATATAAACTTGGTTGTAATTGCAGCTGGGTCTGGGGATACATCTCTTTTCCCCAAATCCGTTCAGTTGTAAGAGAACAGGAATTACTACAAGGACTATTCTTGCATTCACCTTGAGGATATGTCTAGCAAAGGTGAGTGCCTGTCACACCTGACACATGGGCTTGCAAAACAAGGCTTAAATAGACACGTTGGAAGTATTTGAAAGGACACAAGCCCAGAGGAGGAGTCTCTAGATTTGTTCCTTCCCCCTTACTCCTTTATGCTGAAAGATGTGCAGAGAAGGGATAAAATGAGTGTGATCTGTGTTCAATAAGGAGTGAAATCACAAAGTAAACATGCAGGGGGCAGTCAACACAGCTGTCACAAGAGCTATGGATACACTTAACCACTGTTACATCTACAGCATCACTGCCATCACCACTGCCATATGTGCCATCACTGGGGCAGTTTGAATTGTCCTAAGAAATGCACTGGTACTCCCTGAGTACTCCCTGAGTACCAGTGGTGTGCTGAGCCCAAGGCTCTCTCCAGCACAGGAGGGACCTGCCAGGGCATCCTGCAGTGTTAAATAAGCTCCTTAATCAGCACAGAATCCTATTCTATTCTATTCTATTCTATTCTAGTCTAGTCTAGTCTAGTCTAGTCTAGTCTAGTCTAGTCTAGTCTAGTCTAGTCTAGTCTAGTCTATTCTGGAGGAAAGCAGGATGAGAAATACACTACTTTATATTCAGGGCTCCAGTAACCAACTGCGTAGGATATATCATTATCAGAGAGTAAGGAAAGGGAAAAAGAAGCTAAACCTTGGTATTATTAAATGTAAAATAGAAAAACATTTAAAGTGACACCTTCATGAAGGGAGCTTTTAAATTATTCAAAGTCAATGCAATACAATCCACAGCTAATTACAGTCTATACATGCAAATGAAAGTAACGATAATCATAATTACTTTGCAGTTATATACTGTAGCAATTTTCATCTGTAGACCTAAAAGACTTTGTAAACATTAATTAATCCTCCCATCACCCCGGTGTGCTGGGTAACTGTTACAGTAATTCTCATTTTAGAGACAGGTAAACTGGGGTTCAAACACGTGAAGTGGTTTGCTTGTTGTTACATGCTGGTGCTGCAGGTGGGATTGGAAGGGATGGGGAAGTCTCAGCAGAGGGCAGGGACCCCTCACCCTGCCTGGTTACAGGGGTTGGGGCTGTGGGAGGAGAAGGGTGTGGGGTACTGAAGCAAAGGGCAGATTATTGAGCTGAGGAGCAAGAGTTTGACAAAACCAGATTCACTTACACTACTGCAAAGACAGGGCTGTATTTATAGCCCAGCACACTGTGCTGGTTCCACTGCTGACATCTGGACATTTACCCTGAAAGTGCTGACACTCATTTTAAGATTTGATTTTTGCCTTCTGTAGAGCTGCTTAGTTTTGTTCTTATGTTTTGCTTCTTCCTTGAAAATAGTATCATAAAACCTTTTCTAGGAGATAGATTTGCAGAGGGGACAGCAAATACCAGAATCACTGCTGTTACCATCTTTAGCTTTATTTGGAGTTTGAAAATGCAAAGTGAGAGGACATGCTGCACTTCTAAGAAACAGGGCTGAATTTACAAAACTTTTTAGGCACATAGGCTCTTATTAAACCAACCAAGCCAGCTCTGTGCCCTCTGGTTTCTGTACGTAAGCTCCAGGTTCTCAAGAAAGCTTCACTTCATGGTAATGGTAAGCACAGCAGTTGAGGTCATTTGGGACAGATGCATCTGGTGAGCAGACACCTATGGGCTTTCCAAGCTAGGTACTTGTTTCCCACTGACAACCTATTAAATTTTGAGATGGAAAAAAAGCCATTTATGTAGTGCTTCTGACCTCTTGGCCTGTGCCATGCACAGTGAAGCCAGCAGGACCAAAAAGTGATCATCCCCCTTCACTGGCACTGCTGAGGCTGCACCTCGAGCACTCTGTTCAGTTCTGGGCCCCTCACTTTAAAAAGGACATTGAGGTGCTGGAGTGTGTCCAGAGAAGGGCAACAAGGCTCGTGAAGGGTCTAGAAAATTCATCTTATAAGGAATGGCAGATGGAGCTGGGTTTGTTTAGTCTTGAGAAGAGGAGGCTTGGGGGGACCTCATCGCTCTCTACAGCTCCCTGAACAGAGGCTGTGGTGAGGTGGGGACTGGTCTCTTCTGCTGTGCCTGCAGTGAGACCAGAGGAAATGCCCTTAAGCTGAGACAGGGGAGATTCAGATTAGATATTAGAAAAAAACTCTGCACTGGGGCTGCCCAGGGACGTGGTGGAACCACCATCCCTAGAGGTGTTCAAGAGGCACCTGGATCTCACCAAGTGATGGGTTTAGTGGTTCAGGGGGTTACTGTGGTAGTGTTGGCTGAAGGGTTGGACTGGATGATCTTGTAGGTCTCTTCCAGCCTTGATGATTCTGTGATTCTACAGCACCCACCCTAGAGCAGCAGTGAAAGGTGCTACCACAAAATCCAGTAATTGTTTTAATACCACAAAGACCCCACCAGGAGAGGCTGCTTGTTCCTTCTTGGGCTAATGATCTCAGGATGCAAAAGACGAATGGACTTGAAAAATCCCCTCAGCAGAACATCTGACACTCAAGGAGATGAAAGAACTTAACTTCAAACCTCTCTCACCTCTAATTACTTTTCTGGATTTGCATCCCACGGCTCAGGAAATGCACTCAGATTTTGTCCTTACCCACATTTCTAAAGGCCCTTGTGTGTTAATCATTGTCTGGTACCATAAAATGCAACAGCCATCACTATCAAGCCCGCCAACTTAACAGACTCTTGTGATGGGTACATTTCTATAGACCTACACAATAAGACTAATTGCATGGGCTTGCTGTAAAAGCCAGAGGTCGTTTGATTACTAGCTGTTTTGTACCATGAAAGTGCACATTAATTATTTAAAAGATGGACTTATAATTATTGTAAGCGCTAAGTAATTACCTATAATTTTGGCAAGTGTTAGAAAAACTGATAGTCTAGCAAATTCAGGTTTTAGTCATTAGTAAGCTCCTAATTACATTTAAATTGTAAAATGAGAATTATGCAATTTATCTCCCCAATAATGCATAAACATTATAGTGATTGTAGGTTTTAATGGACTATATTATTACTATAAAAAGCAGAGCAGTGATGGGCAGTGAGGGGCAATTTGAGTTCACTGCTGTTATTTTACATGATAATTGCTTATCAGTGACTGCACTGTGATGGGCCTTCTCCTTGATTAATACAGGATAAGCCCGTTCCACTCATCAAACTGTACTGGAAAATAACAAAACTTAGTGAAGTCACTTAGAAGAAGTGATTAATCTTCTATCAATTCAGGACTAATTGCTGTAGGTAAACAATCTAGAAATCCCGTATTTACTCTTTCTTAAGGAAAGCATAATTCCCAAGTCATGCTGGTTTGGCTAGGGCTACATTTTCAATTTACACTTCTCAGGATCTGTTCTCATACACTCCTCACCCATCCCTGAGGCTACTCCACCACCTATACAGAACAAGAATGAATAGAAAAATGCCACCAAGTAATACAAACACAAGAGGATTTTTCATATGCTGCTACTCCAAAGCAGCCCATGACCATCTAATATCCCAGCATGTCAATGGCAAAATCAATCTCAACATGAGAAAAGCAGTATAGTGACTAGATTCAGATTACCAGACAACAGAACTGGTCTGGAACAGTAAATTGTTCAGCATCATTCCAGAAAGAGGAACTTTCTAATAATAATAAATAATAAAAAATGCAATTTATCAAGGATGATCAAGTAACTATGTGGCTGTGTGCTCTAATCTTGCAGATGCCCACCTGCCCCTCAGCAGCAGGTATTCACAGAAGAGTCACTCCCTTCTTTGTGAGAGCCCCAAATCTTTACAGTGGCAGCATAGAATAAGTAGGAGAAAAAGAGGGAGACCTGTCTGAGGGTGGGACCCACTAAACTGGAGCATGGGACAACACAGTGTCCAGAGCACACAGGGACACCTTAGCAGAGCTCAGAAGAAATGTGACCACGCAGAGTTGGAACTCTGGGGTGGTCGGTTTGTTACAATTTGATAATGTCATTGTTCCTTTAGTTTCAGGTGACAGGGGAAGTGATTTCTGTCTGTGTCCATCAGACAAAGGTGTCAGTCACACAAGTTTTAGGGGCAATGCTGGTGAACAGATTAGAATTGAAATGAAGGATATTTTATTCAGCTGAAAATGACTGCAACTAATCCACATTAGAAACTGGATGGGTTTATATCCCAAACACGGCATTTTCAGCCAACAGCACAGCAAACAGTGGTATTAGTGTTCAGTGAAAAGAAAAGTAACACCAACCACTGGGAATCACTCATGAAATTTCCTTACAGATTTTCACCTTCCCCATTCCATGGATGTTTCAGAAAATGAAGCCGAGGGATTGGCAAAGGTGAAGACCATGCACCTTAGCTTGAAATCAGGACCTGCCCATGGAGTTAATTGTTTCATGATTTCAGTGTGATTCCTGTCTGCAAAAAGGGGGAAAACTTGTCCCTTCCCCATGAAATGCTGGGACTATATTTCCAGTCTTGTCTACAGCAAGACACTTGCACTCAGTGTGCACCTTAAAAAACTGAAGTCTTGCCAGTACAACTGTCTTGGTTTGACACCAGGGAAATTTAAGATCTGCTTTGTATTGTTATTTTACAAGCCCTTATAGAGTGTTTGTTTTAAAGGATGTGCTCTGTGATTTAGTGGTGCCTGCTGAGATGATGAAAGCCAGTGCCTGATGTGCTGTGCTGTGTGACTGCTGTCTTCTCCTGGAGATATTACTTTTCACTGGAGTTTCCCAAAAGGCAGCAGCAAGCTTTAGCCTTTGGGGCACCAGATGTGCTCAGAACTCCCAAAAATAAAATCCAAGGAAAACGGTCATGGCTTTAGCTCAGCTCTGCATGCCATTTAGCAGAGTGGCTCATCAGTGGAAGCTGCCCTGGCAGAGGGTGATGCAGCAGGGACACACCGCGGGTTTGGCAGAACCCACACCTCGGTGAGCAGGTGGTAACACCAGCAGTGCTGCACAAGCTGTTCCAGGAGCACACTGGCAGCCAGGGGGTTGTTCCTTGCTTCTGGGAGCTCATGGTCAGGCTTTTAGTAACGATTCATTTGAAGGCCACGGTCAGATAATTTCTGGTGTCAGTACTCAGGCCGATCACTACTCCCTGTTCTGTGAGCTGGGGCATGAAGAGACTCCTGCCTGGGCACCTTTGATGAAGGGGCAGATCTGGCTGGTGAATATTTCTCTAACAGTGAGAACCAAAGCCTCTGCCCCAGAGGGCAGGCAGGAAGAGAAAGAATTACTTTTTGTCAAATGATAGGCTCTAGCTTCCTTAAGAGCAATACAGGATCGTCCCTTGGAACACAAAAATTGATGAAATTCCTGCCCTGTATAACTTCCAGGTTGCTACAGAGTGAAAGAGTTGGAAATAACAGGCCCCTGGGGACCTTGATGCTGCTCCAAAAACTTCTCCCTGCCAATTCCTGTGTCAGGTGCTTCACTGAAGATGCACTAAGCCTTACAGGAGCTAAACAAGGGATAATATTATTCTCCCACTTCTACTCAACGCTTCAGCCTAATACCCATTTAGCATACTTTCACCTATACTCTCAAGCATTGGAATTTATCCCTCTTCCAAGACTTTTTATTAAGCAGCTTAATTCTGCATCAAAACACTCTTTGCACCTCCCTGAATTTCGGCCTTTTGTAGGAACCGCCAATTTATATTACAGCACATCCAGGCTTTGGAAAAACTTCCTTTCTCTAGCAAGTGCTCTTTGCCTTCAGGTTCAAAGGTGCATCTGGTCACAGGTCAGTGATTTACCAGAAGGCATCTGAGGAACAACTCTTCAGTCAGGGCACATTTTCTCCAGGATGATGATAGCAATGGCTGTGTGGGAACACAGGATCACTGTGCTGACAGACTGGATGAGACACTGAGTGCCATGCCCTGATGGCAGAGGCCACTACATCACATCATCTCCTTCACCTATGCTTCAAGATGCCTTTTTAAACAGCCTTTTTAATGCCTTTTGTCTCTGTTATTCTGACATGAATGCTGTTCTGTTCCCAAACCTTCTTGTTTTAATGGTTAAACACTGTCCTATTTCCACGCTAGATTAACTAATGGTTAATGTATGTTTTGCTCTTAGTCAGTGAATTCCTCTCTCAATGCTCCTTACTCCCATATGGTATTTTTAGACAGCAATCAGCTTGTCTCTTGGTCTGTGATTTGCCAGACTAAACAAGCCAAACTTCTCCAGTCTCCTCTCTTACAGCATGTTCCATTTTCCCTTCCTCGCTCGGTTCAAGTTCCCCTTTCCCGGATGGGACTGACTGGAGCGTTGCTGCTTCAGACAGAGCCAGCCAGCACAAATACCTCCTCTCCCCTGGAAGATGGCCTTCCTCTGACAAACCCCAACATCACATGCCATTTCCATGACTGCAGCACAGAGGCATTTCCCACCACCAACCAAAACAAAAGGAAATTATCTCATGCTTTTAACTGCTGTCTGTTACTCTACTATGAAAAAGTCTTGCAATTAGTCCAAGCAAGCACTTGACCTCTCACTTCATATTTTTAAATTGAAGCAGTGACTGCTGCAAGCTATTTAACAGTGTTCATGGAATAAACCTTTTCCAACAAAAAAATTGCTTTTGTTTAAGCCTGCTTGCTGTGGATTTGGCTCACAGCTCCCAGGACTCTGCCAGCCTCTTCCACTGTTGGTCTTGAATGAACACAAGAGCTGTTCTCCAAGAGCAGCTGTAGGAGAGAAAGAAATGTGGAGCCGTGGCTTGGCCAGCCTCAAGTGGGCTCCTCACTGCACAGCCCTCAAGACTCCAGGGAGCACAGAAAATACAGTAACAGATCCACCGAGCCCATTTTGATGTGGCTGATGAAGGACAAACATCTGTGCTGCCAGAACTGCGGTGTACCTGCCCCTCAGGTAGGTCTGGAAGGTATCACTGCCTCTGAAGTCACCGTCCCCACTTTGCTGGGCAGTGAGCTCAGCCAGGGTTCCCCAGCAGCCTGTGCCACCCGAAAGGTGCGTTACACAGGTACCAGCAGTCAGGGTCTGGTGCTAGAAATCTCAGCACTATTTGAACTTACTTCTGTTCTTGCTGGTATCAGTTTCTCAGTAGTATTTGTATCCTGTGAATTCACACAAAGGCCCTTTCTTTGGTTTTTCAGCAGCAGTCCCACTACCAGTGCTCTGTATCTTCTATGTGCATGTACTATCAACAGATGGGTTTTTAGGCACAAAGTCCCTGTCTGGTGGGGAGCAATGCCTGCCAGGAGTGCCTGAGATGTGTGCCTGTGCAAAGGCCACCGTTGCCATTGCTGCAGAGGCTACTGGGACACTGGAGGGAGCAGCTCTGAAATCCACATGCCCAGGTTTTACAGATCCCTCTCCAGCCCGCCTGGGTTTGAGAAAAGGCAGCTGAGCCTCATTAGTGAGGCAGCCAAGCAGGACAGGTAGCCTCAGGTTACACTAACGAGCCAATTAAAAGGACTTAGAAAGGAAACTTGGCTGGGTAGGGAGGGAGGAGAAAGCCTGGCAGCCCTGGCTGGGGAGGCAGAGCTGAGCAGCTGAAGATGAGTTGGTGCATAATTACCAAAGCTTTTTGTATTGTGCCATTGGGGAAAGGGAGCCTTAAAACATTAAAGATGGCTGGTTTGGGGCTGTGATGCTGTTAATTTCTCTCATCAAAGACTGAAGTAAACCAAATAACAATAAATAAGGATATTCTTGCTCTACCTGACAGGATACCTTAGGGTATTTTGGAGGCCTTGCTTGATCCAACAGGCACCCAGGGTCCCAGGATCCCACCAACACTCTTGAGGCCATCTGAGGCAGCTGGATAGGAATGCTCTGTCATGCATCAGTCACCAGAGACCAAATCCAAATACATACCCACCATTTTATAGGAAACACATTCCAATCCAAATCAGGCCAAGTTCTCCTCTGAGGGCCGGAATGAAAATCATGACTCAAGTGATTTCTTCAGCTTTATCCAAGTTGAAGATAGACTGTCTCAATAAGAGTTCATAGACAACAGTTTGGGGGATACAGAGAGCTATTGGACTTTTTGGCCTAGGCTTGAAGTAACTTAATGATTTGCAAACTGACTTTTTTGTTTGTCAATCCATTTGCAACTCACTCCTGAAACTGTTTTTGATGTCTTTGAGGATCCTTTACAAACCAGAAAACCCAAACTTGTGCTGATGAAAATCCAGAAAGTTTCCTCCAAAACTCTACAATGAATCTTTGCCCAAGAGTTAGGGCAAGTTTTATGCATCTATTCCAGTGTTGTATTCCATCCATTGGCCAAAATCCAGTACTCCCAAGTAATTTTTCCTGCACAAGCACTACTGGAGTCTGGTAAGCAAAAATGGCCCATATGATATGAGACAAACACAGAGAGCTCTGCTCTGAGTTAAAGTTCCCAGCACACTGCTAGCATGAGACAAATAATTATAATATCTGATTGCACCAACGTGCCTCAATTGGAAAGAATCCCAGCTTAATCTGATGGAACAAAGCTGCCCCCAGGAAACACAAACACAAATAGATCCTGCGATCCCACCCCGACTGAGCACCAAGATGCACTTTCTCCCCAGGTGCCTGAGATCTTCTGAGCCTGCCAATGACAAACAGCAAACCTATGCTTGTGTTCAGCAAATCTGAATGATCACATGACAGAGGGAAATCACATCTACATGGCTGGATGTGGCTGGAGAAATGGAGCCATTTCACTTTTCAAGGAAACAAGAAATCCGTAAGCTCTCACTTCCTAGTTTTTGCAATAAAGAACAGACATGGTCTTTTCCTTTTAAACAGATGGATGCTGCTCCTACCTGGGAGACAACACACATTGCCCTTTGTAGCTGCATCAAAGTCAAGTTGAAAGGGTGAAATGAGACTTGTGAAGCACAAATTATTGCAGGTTAAAGAAAACAGGTGGTGGTTCTGAGAGTCCTGGGCTTGGGACTAGAAGAGAAGAGAGAGGGGAGGACTTGTTTTTACAAATCATTTCAATAACTATCAATTTGAAGACTCCTCAATACAGCAAACACAGTTCTTCTAGTACATACATGAGGATATTTTCTAGCTGTTCAGTGCTGAAATCTTCTTAATAACTTGCTGACTATACAGTTCTGAAGGGGTCAATGAGTTTATCATGTAACAGAATTGAGTGCCTGGCCAAATGACACTGAAAAATGTCAATGTTTTACTAATCTGAAGATTTTACAAAGATAGAATAAGATATTACAAAGGATCTGTGAAATAGTCATTAATACACTACAATGTTCTTCACTCAACTCCAATAAACCCATTATATTAGGATGTTTTCCTACAGATATGCTGAGGTTGTCAAAGCAGCCTACAGAATTTGGCACCCTGATTTCACCAAAGTTACTCAAATAGATGTCCTAAGTATTTTTTTATAAATAGTGATTAAAATAATACCAGAAATCAAAATACCTGAGGGTGGCTTTGGGGCAACCCCACTGAGATTCAGGCAATCTAACCAAACTCTTCTCTCTTGTACAAAGTTCCTAAGTAAAGAACAAGTAAAGTGTGGCATAACTGTGTCCCCAGTAGAAAACAGGGAAAATAGTTGTTCTTCATCTATTCTTGGTTAAAAATATAAGAAACGCAATGAGGTTTGGACAGCGTCTTCTGATCTCAGTATGTAACATTTAACTCCACACCCTAAGGTAACTGCTAAAGGTTCCATATATTAATCACAGAGAATTATAATCCAAGACATCACAGGCTGCTTGGCATTATCTTTTGATAGAGGAGTGCAGTAGGTGATTAGCTGAAAGGCACTACTGCTAATCCTGCCTCACTTCTATCCCCAGATCATCACTGTGATAAGACTGTTACTGCTCCTAAGAACTACTTTTGCTTGAAATCCTC
The DNA here is from genome assembly GCA_038380795.1 of Pyrocephalus nanus. Taxonomy (NCBI): domain Eukaryota; kingdom Metazoa; phylum Chordata; class Aves; order Passeriformes; family Tyrannidae; genus Pyrocephalus; species Pyrocephalus nanus. The sequence continues at coordinate 10,433,547 of CM076281.1, forward strand.
TTGATAGAATTGCAAGTGGAGTAAGAAACTTTCAACTGTGCAGATATTGAAATAAACAGAAACAGATTTTATTATGAGATCTTCTATACTTGACAAGGATAAAATTCTGAAGACTTTTGGGACCTGCAATACTATTTCTTTGGTCTAATGTAGGAATAATGGGTTTCCCTTTCACTGAGAGTTTTCAATGATTAAATCTCTGGGAGATCAAAAGAGACTTTGAATTTAACCTAAGAATTTTTTTCTCTACTTGGAAATTTTTTATTTAAACATGAATATCTGAGAAGGTGAACAAGGCAAGTGGTCACCTGCACAAGTTATAAGTAAACTGCAAACATACAGAAGTTAATAAAACATTAAGTGAAAAAGTCTCTGTTTTTGGCTACCTCATTTCTCATATCTTGCTCTTTGGAAGCAAAATGTAAAGATAACAGGAATAAATCAACAGTTTTGAGAAGCTGACATGGAGGCAGCATTTCATGCAGATTGGTTCATCTTCATGACCTGTTCAGTCATGAAGATCTAATCTCACCATCTTCTGACCCTTCTCCATAGTTCATTACTTTCTAATCACTTATGGCTCTTATCAAAGAACACTCTGAGTTTCTCAGACTGGAACAAATCCATAAATCAAAGACAATAGCTTCTTGGCTTTTTTTAGCAGCCTGTCTTCTCTTTATAATCTCATTCATCTGTTGAATTTGAGATTCACTTTGTGTGTGTAAATACACTGCTAGAAAAAAACAAGAAACAAGCAAAATTATTTCTAGTACAGAATAAATTGTCCATTGACTTTCTGAGCTGGTGTGAGGCACTAACCTGGCACCCACCCAGGAACTGAGGATATGCACTGCAATCTGTTATCTTGCTGTCCTCCAGCAGAGTTTCTCACTATTCCTTTATTGATATATAGTTTCTCTCCCATGGGTAGACAATAGGAAAAAGGAAAACCAACAAAATAATGAACTGACTATTTTGATGGCTGCCTGCAGTTTGCACTAAAAGTTTGCAATGCAAATGAAGAGCACGTGCTTAGTAACCATCAGTCTTCGTGTCAACTTCTGAAAGGAGTTGACAATCAAATTTGATATTTGGTTATTTTCTGGATTCCAAAGAGGGCTTTTTTCTCCCAGTATTCTGCAGTAAAATCATCCCTAGTGGCTTACAGCAGTGACTTACAGATAGATTCCTGCTCTTTGAAGGAGATTACATGGGTGGCATTTGTTCTAGTAATTATATCTCCCTGTACAGAGCAATGCATTCAGACCCTTGGAATGCAGCATCTCCCAGGGTGTAATAGGTTTGACAGGGACTGAAACAACACACAGGCAAAGAGGGTGAGGGGGGTAACACAAGCTAAGAAGATGAGAAGGGCTTTCCTCTTCACTTCAGCTGGACAAATACAGACTTCATTCTTCCACTTTCAATAACAAACTTGGGAGACCCGTCCACAAACCCAGCAGGAGGTAAAGCAGTGCACAAGGATGGCAATGTCTAATGTGCACTCTGCTCACCTGGACCTGGTGGAAGTGGATTTTTTTACGTATCACAGCAAGTAGAAAGTTGAATTTTGATGGAAATACAGCAGATTCTGAGTGGTGAAGTAGCTCAGGAGCTGTTTTATAATTTCCCACGTGCAGGACTGACCAGAAGGGAAGACACTGGACAGAACAGGGAAGCAGAATAGGCAGAAAAGGACAGATATGGAAAAATCTATTTTTTAAAAAACAGTTGCAAAAAAGAGAGATATAAAAGAGCTATGAAAAGCTCTACTTTTTTGGACATTCTTTCCAAGCCTGGGCTGGTGAATGACTAAGACAAGCTTCCCAAGCACAAACTACTATAGGCTCAAAGTGTTAGAAAATTCAACATCATCTGCACACATACCTAGTCTAACTAATAATAACAGCTCTTGTGAGACTGGCAAATCACTCTCTCATAAAGGCATAGAAACACTTTCAAAATGACATTTTGCTTCACCCCAGCCTGGTTTTGAGCTGGGTACCTTACCTTAAAAACCTGGCTGAACAGAAAATCTGGCTCCTGTCCTGATTCAGAAGGAGCTGATTTGATGTATTTGAGACAAAACATCTATCTGGGGTTGGTTTTATGGACTAAAAGCACCAGAAAGCAACATGAATCCACAAAAATAAAGATAACACAGTTCTGGAATATAGAGGAATATAAGATACATACTTTAAATGGATTTAAATTTCTGAGGCAACAGGGAATGTACTATACTTCACCTCTGTGTTCCCTTACCCAGACAACTTATTGGGATATATTTGGGGCTGTCTAACATTTGATGACATTCAGACATCATTTATCCCTTGTGCACAGACAAAGTTGGCAGTGTTATTTAGGAGCTGAACAACCACGGGATAAAACACCAGTTGCTTCTTAAGATCAGTCTCATTTGAAAGTATTTCGATAATTAATAGACTTAATAGTTCTTCTTTGTTTTAAGCAAAACTGGCAATGAAATTAAGCTTGCCTGTAGTAAGAGCAAAATCATAACTACAAACACTGTTCAACAGCCAGTTGCTGCACCAGTGTGTGAGCCTCAGCATGGCTGGTGTGAGTCAGCCTGGCCCCTGAAGAAGCTGCATTTCTCCACTGCTCAGGACAACATACAACTCAAGTACTTTATACTGCTGGGACCTCTCTAGGCAAAAAATGCTATAAAAGGTGTGCCATGTCTTGTCCTCTGGTTACCATAAAATAAGACCCCAGAGTAAGGTAAAGAAAGTCTTCTTAATAGGGGGGTGATGCTGAAAGTAGAGTTTATCCTCTCGAGTGCTAGGTTATTTGTAACAGTTCTGTCCTCTCTAAAGACTGGGAGGTAGAACAGATGCATCCCAAAATAAATCAAACTCCTATATCATCCACCATATCTGATGATAGCCTATATGACACTATTCTATTTTCCATATTTTTTTTTTTTATGTTTTCCTACGGAAAGTCAATAAAGAAGCTTTCTTTGTTGTCAGCTACACTTCTGGAAGAGTTAAAAAACCACAACCCACCTCCAAGAGACTATTTTGTAGAATGTAGCATCATACAAAAACTGTCGTGTCCAGCTTCTAAAGAGTGCATGAAGGATAACTGCCTTTGCTTGCTTTGTCTGAATCTTTTTGCCTGCTTTAAAGATGATTTTCAGGTTTCCTTGGGGAAAAAAACATTTTCCCTGTGTGAATGTGAAGAGCACAGTGCCCTGAGCTGTCCCTGTGCCCAAAGCTCAGATCAGAGTGCCAGGCTGAGCACATGCCAGAGGGACACCACATTGAGTGCATGTCCGAGATGGGGGTTTAGATGCTAAACAAAAGTCCTAAGAAGGAAGAGATCATTTTTTAGGCTGTTCCCAAATGGCTTTTCCAAGCTTTCTCCACAGAGGCACCAAGCAATACCCAGGGATAGCAGTGGCTATCACCTATTCCCTGTCCATTCCAACACCCAAAGCAGCTCCCATTGTTTGAAGCTGCCGCCTGTTCAGTGTGTCTGTCTGTGCAAGGGAGAGAATGAAGAAGATTATTAAAAAAGCAGTTTGGCTAAATAAGGGAGCTCATTATGTGTGCTATTTTTGTTCCTCAAATGTCTGCCTTCCTCTCCTTCCCTTGAGGTTTGTGGGGAAATCTGACAATCAGGGCTGAGGTTTACTGTCAGCTTCCATTAGGCAAATCAACCAGGCTGGGGATGTGGGAAGGACAAGGGGAACTTGCCCTAAAAGTGAGCTGATTCAGTACCAATCATGTCTGTGCACATCCCCACTGCCAGAAAGTGGTCGGCTTGAGGTGCTGTCCCAAAAACGAGCCCTTCCAGAGCCTCTGTGGCAGAACATGGTCATGGAAAACCCAAGAACATGAACAGACTCTCTGGACATGGAGCACTGGATCTGACATTTCAAAATCTCTGCATAAAAATAAGAAATAGGAATGTTTTTAAATTTATTTTTCACTTTTCCTTTAGAAAATACTGATTTTCCTTCAGTGACTTTATATGAATTTCATCAGTTTATATAGAATTCCAAGGGACTGCAAAGGGATCATCTACTTTCCAACCCTCAGTTGGGGGTGGGTTCCTTGTATATGAAGAAGGAGCATAAACTGCTCTTCACAGATCAGAAGTCCAGTTTTAGGCAGAAAAGGTTTCTGTCTCTTACATTTTTAACACCATGCTCACAAAATAGGCTATTATTCCAAGGACAGGCCAGTCTCCACGGCACTGCCATGTATCCTGGTTGCATCTTTCAGGATCAGTCACTATAAACAGATACAGAATGAGAGAAATCAGAGTCCCCTGCTATAGAAAGCATAGCTCTTTCATGGTTAGAGAGAGTGGGATTTCACTGCAGCACACAGTTTTCACAACTGCAGCAATCAGGGCAAGAAGGAAGTCTGTGCATTATGGTTTCCACAGTAATATCACTAAGAAAAATATCCATATCTTCATCTGTGAGATGGCTGTGGACTGTAATCATGCAGGTCTTCTTCGTCATAAAGCAGTCATGAGGCATCATCACATCAAATTCACAGTAAAAAGGGAATTAAATTAAATTGTATATCTCCTCACAATCACAGTCTTTTAAATAAGCCCCTGACCCACAAAAAACATCACCAGTGTAGCCACAAACATAAAAAGATATTTAGGATCTTCCACAGCACCTGTGGCTTGAGAGGACTTTATTAGGACTTTAAGTCCTAATATCAATTACCTTGGCAGTATTGCACCTCCTTGGGATAAAACTGCCCCAGGGGAACATTACATCCTTCCCAGAAATGGAGGGACCTGCCCAAAGTTTGGAATTAACTGGTAGAAAGGGGATCCGAATTGCTTGCTGCCCTCCATCCTTTTCTGGCCATCCCTTCTTCTCCTCCACACACCACAGGAGACACCAGCAAACCTCTCTGTGAGAATCTCCTGCTCATTGTGGAAGGCTTCAAACAGGGTTTAGGTTTTCACTCAGCAGCATTTCTCCCCTCTGGTGCACTGAAGGTGCCTGCTATCCATTTCCACAGCAGACTCCAAACAGTGCCAGCCATGCAGAGCTACTTGTGAGATGTTGGCACCAAGGAGGAGATGGGGAATGGACCCTCCAAGTCTAGAGGGACACGTCCTCAGCAGGTGGGAACAGAGCCCCAGATCATCCTTCAGGCTCCCAAACAAGCTCCAGGGCAGGAATGCCACAGGGGAAGAAAGTCCCTACAGGAAATCCAGTTTCTCCTCAGCCAGACACCTTTGCACTCCAGAGCCTCCAGGCTCATCTCCATTCCTGCCCTCATGTCCTCCTCAGGGCCTCTTACCTGCAGTCCCCAGGTCACTGATGCCACCTGCTCCCCTCAAGCCCCACCGTCAGCAGGGTGTCAGCAGCTGAACAGCCCCAGCCAAGACACTTCAGAATCCCTGATGAAAACTCTGCTCTTCCCAATTCCTAAATACCACCTGGGACTAAGCAGGAGGGACTCAGTAACTGTCTGAAGCTGGGTCTATAATGAGAAAATTCAAAAGTCTGGGAGGATAAAGTCTGGGTTTTGCCTCTCAATATGTTCTTCTCTTCTATGAAACCCACCTCATGCACCAATTTTGTACTCGTGTTTAATCAACTGAAACAAAAGATGATAGGGTGTTTCAGGAGGATCCTCTTGTACTCAAGCATTTCTTAATTGATATTTTGAAGCTTAGAATAAAGGCTTTCCTATATCACTAAGTGCTTTGAGCTCCAAAATCCCAAACCTAGGCATTTCAGTGGAAAACAAGTAATCTTAAAATTTAAGTTCTTCCCATTAAGGAATCCAAAATTTCAGTGTTTTGGGCCTGTGTTTGTTTTTTTTTTTTTTTCTTTTTTTTTTTTTTTTCTTTTCAGGAAAAGCACTGCTCCATGTCATGGGTTTGGAAACTGCTGCACAAAACGTCCAAGAAGTAAAAACAGCAGCATTTGTTTTCCTTTAACATAGCAATGGAAAGCCAGCCCTGTCTCAGTCTTCATCAGTTTTTGACATGGTTCCCATGTCCTGCAAGTTCATCCCAAAGAACAGTCACACCTACCCAAGTGAGCAGTTCTGGGGGAGGAGGCTTAGTGAGACCCCTGGGCAGAGCTGCCCCAGAAACAGCAGGAAAGGCTTTTCTGAGATGCTCCCACACCACAGAAGAGAAAACTAAATTCTCCCATGTGAGAGGACACTCCTGCTGCACTCCTGTTAGGAGTCCACTTCAGAGCTGAAGCTTACAGGATAAAACATTCAACCTACAAGGAATTGTCAAAAAATGCAGCTAAATAGCAAACACATGTAAGTCCCAGGCATTTCCCTGAGCCCCACTTGTTCTTTTTTTAGCCTCAGGAGAAAAGCACATTCTTCTGCATAATTTATTTCTTCAGCAGAATTATGCAGAAAACTGCCACTAAATTGCTTTTCCTGATTAAAACCAGAGCATTTTGTATTCTCCCCTCCCTTCCATTTCTGGATTTATTTTTTTTTTTTTATCCTAGAGCTTCTTCTTCCTAAATGTATCTCTTCAATTCTGCCTGTAAAGAAAACAAAGGCCAGTCTGGTTCTGCTGGTTCCCAGCACATCCCCAAGTGTGGGCAGGACACCTCCCTCCCATTCCCCCAGCCCTAATGCTCCAAATTTGGGTGATGGCAGCCCATGGGCTGATTGTGTTGGGGTCTGTGTGGTTCGGCAGTGGGCTTGCTTAGGGGAAGGGAGTTTGTTGATGAAAGAGGGCGGGTATTTTATCACAGACAGTGAGATAGCTTTCTGAAAGGGCTCATGCCCTTGAAATGGTGTTAGAGTTTATGGGTGGGTGTTTACAGAGCTGAACATCAGCTCAGAAGCTGAAGAACAGAGGTGCTGTCACAGGCACCTGTCCAACAACAGAGCCAGGTTCAACTGCTTGCAAATCACAAGACCCCAAATCAGTGTAAGAATGACCTTCATTTGGGTCAGTCATTCGCTGTTGTTCGCATTTTTTGTCCAGGAGGGTGAGAGATTACTTCTAGCACAGTTTCGTGGGGCACAGTTTCACCTCTCTGTGAACTCGTTTCCTCCAGCACTGGTGATGTAGTGCAGCTACTTCCATTTAGCTCTGGATGAACATATTGGCTCAGCTCTTCAAAAACCTTCCTTTAAAGACCAGTTGTAGGCAGAGACTGGTTATAAACCTTTGCATGCCCACTGCCATGCTCTTAGGAGAAATAAAATATTGATGGATTTGCACTTTCATTTAAGGTCTTTGCCTGGTACAGGGATCTGATGTGATGAGTCAGTGCTGAGCCATGCTTATAGTGTCTGCCTGCAAGCAAGAAATTAGGGCTATGGCAGTTAAATAAAGGCACACTCAGGATTATTCTGCAGGCTTTATTTTCAGCGTGACAGGGATGTAGTTCTCTGGTTGTTTGTGCTTCTTCCCATGTGTGGTGTTTAGCAGCACCAGTGGAAATGAAAATGCAACTGGTGTAGCTCTGTGGGGACCTCTGAGTTTTCATTGTAGCAGTATGGCCTTCTTGCATCTCATCCTTTTCTTTATTAACCATTAGTGTAGTAAATAAAAGCAGGCTCTGGGTTACACAGCCAGTCAGCTGGTCACTGATGAAAGCACTCAGAAGATATGGAATGGGGGCTGTGGCTTGGCCACTAAATCCTCCATGTTGGCTGAAGGTTGTTCAGGGTTTTTTTTTTGTTAGTGGAAAAAGATTCACTACTGGTCTCCCCCACATCTCTCTCCAAGCCCATCATTTCCCATACCCAGGGAAAGCTGCCCATGTAGCTGTGGTGCCTGTACTGTTCACTGATTTAGTTCAGACTTAAGATGTGTACCTAATTTTGGGGTTATGGAGTTTCAGTACAAAACAAAATATCTAAAAAGTGCTCTAAGAGCATTGTGGGTCCGTCCCCTATAAGTGCCCAGGTGCTGGTGCATGGAAAGCTGGTCAGGGAGTTCAGGCAGGCAGCAAAGCTTCAACAGCCCTTGCTTAAACACAGAAATGCACACTGCAAACACCCACACACAGCCAGCTTCTCTCAGCAAGGCTGGGGAAAAGGCAGGATTTGAGGCATGCACTGAGCACTTGTTCAAGACGCTGTTCAGTTCTTCTGCCAGGGACCCATTCTTGGAGTGCATTCATCCAGGAGCCACTCATTCATACAGCAACTCAAGGGCCATTGCAGGAGCAGAGCTGACCTCTCAGTGTCTCTGTTCCTCTCTGTTCCTCTACACTGACTTGAATTTGCAGGTGCTCCTGGCGCTGATTCCTGTGCCTTACACTGGCTGAGTGAGACTGAGTCCCTGGATAAATCTGCCAGGGCCAGAATCCATGTGGAGTAGCTGGGTCTAACCATTGGAACTGTGTCTGTCACCATCTGTGTACAGCAACCCACAAATTCACAGACTTCTGCATATTCAGGTTGGGCTCATTTTATCAGTGCTGGTTGAACTTGGTATCACTCTGTTTGTCACCCATGTGTCCATGATAGGATGTATCAGCTGTTATAACCCTGCCACTGCAGAAGACGCTGACACACCTGGTGTGTCAGGGACATACCTCTCTTCCCAAGTAACAGATCGTTAGTGCATTGATGGCTTCTTTCTTTCTTGAATCCATTGATTGTTGATCCTCAGCTTAAAACTTCAAATGGACTATTTTCTCTAATTTGGCCTGTTTTGTGCTCACTATTAACTTTACTCATGGCAGCATTATGTGGTCTGCGAGGGTTGTCCAAAAGATCCTGGTAGGAAGGGAATTTCTTTAAGAGAAGAGAAGTAGGAAAAAAGAATATTAATGAAGCAATCTTTAACTGATATTTTGAATTAATTGTAGAAGGAGCAGGAATTCCCCCGTGTCTCCAAATTAGTGACTTTTTTTTGTTATTTCCTAAATTAATGCATGTGATGGCTTCCCAACAGTAACTAAGCCAGTAATGGCAGATAAACAGTATTTATTGCTTTTATTTGCATATTAAATCTATACTATTGGCACAACTTTATTTTTGACAATACCTCTGTAAGGTGTTCTCTGAACCCAGGGAACTAAAATCATCTGAGGAACTTCTGCACTCTTGCCACGGGAAATGGAGTTTTTGCTCCCAACTTTAAACTTGGCATAGTGCTACTGCAGGTAATAGCCTTTTGAGAGCAGTGATTAAATGCACAGGGTGAACAAGGCTGTACATATTGTGCATTACGTTCTAGCTGATTACATTAAATATTCCAGATTCACGGGGTCCTCTCGGTGTAGGCAATGTTCCACTTAGCAGACTCATCATCAATATTTAAGCATTCTTTCATACCAAGCTGTAACAGCCCCATCTGATACCTAACAATGGAAATGATGTCTCAAATTGCAGTAAGTTTCACCCTTCACCAACACCTTCTGTAACTACAATCCCACGTTCCTTCCCTTCCCGAGCCCCCCTCACTCAGGGATCTGATGCCGATGACAGCACTCACACTCTGATCCCAGGATCTTGCTGTCCTGCCAACAGAGGACAAATGACCCCTTGATGAGATGTCAAGAAACTGCACATCCCTTTGGCCCCCTAAAGCCCTTTAGAGAAGCCTTGGGGCTTTGCTTTCATCACAACACGCTCCAAAGCTCCTCCTGGGTTAAATGATTCTTGGAGGCCTTCCCCTTCCTGCTGAGGAGATGTGGACTTCAGGTCTCATGTCTTCTAAGTCTACAGTGGCTGATGGGGAACAGGTACCCTGTACCCACTTTTCCAAGACTGTTTTCAAGAATCTTTTAAAAGGAGGGACTGCACTGCCTGTGTTAAGTGGTACATTCAACTGGAGCCATGTGCATCCTTTCCCATGTCCTGAGCCAAGATCCAGCCACACAACTGGAATGGAGACAGGGAAAGGAGAATGCCTCTCCTCAGATACTAATAACTGAACTTACAACAATAATAAAACATGATATGCTCCATTAGATCTTTCATTTGAAATAAAATCCTGTGACACAGAGATATCATTTTTATCTTGTCAGAAGTAACTATCACATTTGTGGGTAAATATAATAGATCAAAATGGGTACTTCTTTGCAAAGGAGTCTGTATAAATACAAACAGTGGAGATAAAAGGGCTAACAACAATGGTCTTTGCTGCCGAGGCTCCAGCAACACCCTGTGTGCATCCCCAGCAATATGTTTAAAAGGAAGATTTAAGAACTAAATCTATGATATTACTTCTTCTCCCCTGTCAATAATCTGGTAGCCTTAGGCACACATGCCAATGGAAAAGCAGGCTGGAGTTCAAAGATGTGGCACATGAGAAAGTAGCAGGGATAATTTTCACCTGATATCACATCATCAGAAACTGCTACACAAAATTATTGTGAATTATGGGGGCCTGCTGTGCATTTGATTTCCCACAGCTGCTACCACAGCAGTCACTTTCCTGAAAATTAAGTGCATGTTTCATCTGCTCACAGGAAGGGAAGAGGGGAAAAAGGTAAAGAAAGAAAAATTTATGATGGAAAAGCCACGGAAATCTCCTGTGCCACCCTGTGCAGCCACAGCCTGTTCCCTGGCTGGACCCCGGGACAGGCAGCAGGGACACAGGGCCCGGTGTCCCTGGGCAGGGTGGGCTGTGCCCATCAGCAGCAGAGCCAAAGCAGACCCACCAGAGCTGTGCCCAGCAACTGCAATATGCTCACTCAATTTACATTCCCTGCAACTCGCTTCTGTCTCTTATGTCCAGCAAGGGACACTACACAGAGCAGATGATTCCAGCTCCTCTCCTCCAAGGCAGGCAGCAGCACCAACAGCCCCTGCCACTGCCAGGACCTGCAATAGCGCGATGAGAGCCTGTCTGTGGGAAATGAGGGGCCCTGGGGGAGGCAGGGCAGGGAGATTCTTTCACTCCCACGTGTGAAGCTGCAGCACAAAGCTCCTTCCTGAGCCCTCTGTGGGCTCAGGGCCGTGGCTGGAGTGGTGGTGCAGGTGGGGTCGGTGCCGCTCCCCGCGGGGACCCTGACAGGGCACAGCTCCAGAGTGACAGCCCTGAGCCTGAGCAGGGAGGGAACCGCACCGATATCCTTCCCTCCTCCATCATTAGCATTCTGCTCCAACAAATGTTGACCAGGAAAGCCATATGGTTGTTTCATTTTCAGGCAGATTTTACTAGGATGGAAACAGAGAGACTTCAGTCGCGCTTTTGTGTCCCAAGATCACCAAGTGCTTTTCTGAGGGCTAATTAAATTCCACAACCTCCTCAAACAGCAGGTCAGTCCGATCTGGCATTGCCATAGCTTTGTTCCCTGTGGAAAGGCTGCAGAGGTGCCCATGCTGGGCAGGGCTGGCTGTGCATCTGCCCTCCCCCAAGACGTGCTGGAACAACTGGCCCTGTCAAAGATGATTTGACAGAGAGGCAGAACCCCCACAAAAAATTATTCTCCCACATTTTTTTTTTTTTTTTGTGGCCCTCACCAACATCACTTCAAGGTGCTGAAGGGAAAACCTGTTCTGTGAGTTCATCAGGCAATGCAGGCAAAAAAGGCCTCATCCATGGAAAAGCTTCAGCCAAAACTTGGACTTTCTTGGACAGTGAACTGAGAGAGAGAGACTTGGAGGGAACAGGACTTGGAACATCCTGACTTACAAAAAAAATAATTTCTGGACCAGAGAAAGATGGACTAGGTTTGCAGAGGGCTCATGCAAACCATGCCCAGATCCAGGATCCCAGTCCAGGAGCCCTGGCATCTCCTTGAGCAGAGTGATGCCTTGAACCTCATCTCCTACAATACTCACAGGTACGATGACTACTTTGATTCTTGCACTGCTCCCAGCACCATTGGATCAACTGCAGGGGAAATAGGGAGCAATAAAATCAGGTCTTCACTGGACTTCTCTCTGTGTATGGACATTTTCTTTTAGGAAGGTGATTTTGTCCCTAGGCCTTCAATTTTTAGCCTTTTCTTGAAAAGGAGATTGATATGGATCCTTAAAGTAAAAACTGATAAAATAATTTCTCTCAAAGGGACTTTTTATAAGGCCGAATGAATACAGATCATGAGAAAAAGGGAAGAAAAGTCACTCTGATTCTGGGGCAAATTCATCCACACAGGTGGCCTTCCTCAGATCTTCCCAGGAATTCCTCTGGGATTTTGGGGTCTTCATCTTCATAGAGGAGGCCTGAGAAGACAGGTTTCATCTGGGATAAGAGACTTACAGCTGGTACCTTATTTCCATTAGCACTTGGTTTGCAAAGAGCCAAGTCCTTCACTATGAAGCTGAGGCAAAGAAAAAATGACTGGAAATCATTTAATGGTAAATTTACTTTGGTATCAAGCTGATACTTAAGACAGACATGAAGTTATTCTGTGGGACTCAACTGAATATCAATTGGATTCTTACATAACGTGGAAAAGGATTGAAATTTGGGGTTAATTAGGATTATTATGGACAGTTAGGGAAAAATGGAATAACAGAAAAGTGCAAACACATGGTAGTGTCTTTTCAGTGCAATGTGCAGTCAAGTGTAACTTTTTTGCCTGTCAGAAAAAACCCCAACTACTTTGAGAGGCAGTGGTGAGCGTTTCTGTGATCTAGATTGTGACTGGGGGGAGAGATGGAAACAACAATGGAAGAAACAGCCCTTGATGATATGTCTTTGCTTTAGAAATTTCTATTCCAAAAAGCCATTCTCTGTCACTTATATGTCTGACATCTAATAGAATAAAAATAAATACACCTCTAAGGGGTTTGCCACTTTCTTTGTTCACTGTAACTTGCTGGTTAACTTCCTGTCCCCAGAAGTGTCTGTCACTGCTTATTTGTACACAGATGGGGATCTCTGGGCAGACAAGGGCTTCCATCAGCTGGAACCGTTCAGTGGGAACAGCCACATCCATCCCAGCATTATCCAAGACACAGCAGAGGCAAACACAGCAACAACACTGTGCACAGGATCATTAGCAGAAGAGAAAGGGGGCTGCATGTCTCTGACTTCCAAGGTAGTAATGCCAGCAATAGAGGAAAAGGGATTATCTTTTTTTTTTTTTTTTTTCCCCAGGTTGGGAGTCCTGTTTCAGGTTTCATGCCATGCAGACAGCAATAATAACCTGCTCTCAAAGCTGCTTGCTGCACAATAGTAAATTGCTCATGGGCAGTGATGGCAAAATTTAATCCCTGCTTTTAGAATGCAGCCCGCATAGCCACTCAAGACAACATAATAGCACTTTTGTAGCTCTCTGCTACAAACATCACTTTGAAAAAGATACAGCTGTGGAGGGGAGTCTCCACATGCGTCATTTTTGGCTGGCTACCAAGCCCTCAGAGCCTCACCACACTGCTCTGCCAGCTACAGCAAATTCACGCTTGGGGAAGGAGAGGAAATGGTTGGAGCTGTGTGAGCAGGAAATGCAAGATAAAATTAGGTTGCTTGGCCAGGTGATCAGGTTAGAAATTCATTTGCTGAGGAGCTGTGATGAGAGAAAACTGGGAGGCAGCTCCAGTCTGGAATTTAATTTACAATCCAGAAGGCACTGTATGGACTCACCTAAGCTTCTAAAGCTGCATCAAACAGCAGCCATTCCTTCACCAAATGCTGGCCCAAAGACATGGCCGTGCAGGGAGGAGCCCAGACACGACTATAGATGGCACCAGCAATTTCTCTCCCCATCTTCCCTCCCCTGTTCTCCTGATCTATCAGTCACACTGTTTCCAGGTAAATAAATCAACTCAGTGACCAAAGCAGGCAAGGTTGTGCTGGTTCTGCAGAGCCCAGAAGTGCCCCGTGTCCAGCTCAGCAGTGGGGACTGTGAGGACACATCTCTGCAGAAGAAGAGCCAGCCTGGATGAACAACCCTTGAGCTGAGAGCAGCACAGGCTGTGCTTTGCTCTCTGTGCTGCTGTCACTGCTCCCTCAGCAGCAGCCCAGTCCCCTCCACCCTTGTGCAGGTGAGAGGGATGGGGCTGATGTTCCCAGCTGGGGGGGTGGGAGGAGCAGCCAAGAGCAGTATCCAGCTGACTCAACCAGTTCAGAAAAGGCACTTCCACTCTGGGAGCACAGTTGTTGCTGGAGGGCTGCAGTGGGCAAGGGAAGAAGACCTTGGGGTTTTACAGTCAGCTGTGAACCAGAAGGAGAGAGAAACCTCTCCAGAGCTGACCCAGGCAGCTTGTGCTTTGAATCTCCATCAATCTGCTGTCAGCTCTTTCTGAAAGCATCAAGAAATATCAGCCAGAATTTCTTCTTCCATAACAAATCCAAGAAAACTGTAAGCTTCTTATGGATCTCTCAGAGAGGGGATAATGAGGCCGTGTGTGTCCTATGATATTACTTGGGCCTCTGCATCTAAATAATTTCAGAAAAAAATCATGACAAAACTTTGGGGTGTGTTCTCCCTTCCTGGCACAAATAAAGATACAGGATTTTGAGTGAATTGCCTAGTAATTCTGTCATGAACTGATCTGCTTCCTCCTTCCTCCCTACCTCACTGTATTACTGATGGGAACAAGGGAGTTGTTATCAATCAAGGCAAGCTACATTGTGATCTCTGCAACTGAAATCCATTTCAGATCGGAGGATAAAATGTGATTATATTTACACTTCCTTGACACAATTCAGGCAGCAAAATAACAGCCTTCTAAAGACATTTTTCTTCTTCATATTTAGATTTGTCAGTATTGTGGAGCTGTGTGAGAAGGGAGGGAATTATTATAACAGCTGGGATTCAGTGATACGTTTTAGTTCCCTTACAAATTAAGATGTTCAGTTTGTGTTGTCTTCCCATCTTTTTCATCTACAAGTTCCTTGAATACTATCCAGAGCATCCTCCAGACTGATGAGACTGCATTTCAATCAATACAGCTCTATGTAAATCTATTTTTGCTTTTGACATATCCCATAAATGATTTCTACTTATAACCTTAATTGGTCTGTATTCATCACATGAGATGGAATTTCTAACTCATGCAGCTGTTTACAAATTAAATTTGCAATTAATGAAGAAAGTATGAGATTAAGCACTTCATACTTCCCCGATCTGAATTTGAAAAGGATATAATCATGGTTTATACGGTCAGACTGTGCTCGGACATTTTTATGTAAAAGGGGTAGGCTCGAAAATATCCCAGAAATGCAAAAACTGGCTTGACCAACATAGTCTCAGTCAACCTAAGGTTGGGCTTGACCTGCTGGTGGGAACAACCAGTATTACTCATGACAAAAGTCTCATTTCTAGTAGACAACATATGTTCTCCTTCCAATACCAGCCATGATATTGAACCCATCCATCCCACCCAGAGCACCAAGGAAGCCTCCTATCTCACTTTTCAATTTGTGCCTGCCCCAGTGTGTCCTTGGCATAGCCAGAGACCTCCCAGAGCTTTGCTTTAGAGTGAAAACAATCCTACCCTTATAATTTCACTTTTTTTTTTTTTTTTTTTTTTAGGAATTTATTACAATTTCTAATGTGTTTCCTGGATCTCTACAAAGTATTTCATGGAAGGGCCATCTCCTGTCATCTCTCCAGATTCACAGAGACAGTTTTCAAAGCAGTAGCCAACCTGAGAATGGTTCAGTATTCTCCTCACAGCCACATACTACGTAGCAGGAGAGCTGTGAAAAGGTGAGTTAACCAAAAGCATCAATAGCAATTTTTAAGGAACAATCATGTAGAATTACTGTTCAAACTTGATAATATACCATAATACACAGAGCACAGCTGCAGGATAGCACACTGAAGCTGGGAAAGAATGAAAGCCCTTTCCTTCCTTTTACAACTGGAATACAAGACCTCTTCATTGGCCAATTTTCTAATACCTGCAATTTTTATTTTCTTTTATCCAGTGCTTCATTCTTCCCCATCTTCAGCAGACTGCCTTAGGCAAAGTTGTGCTCCTCTCCATTTCCATTTTTTCTTTACCTTCACCACTTAGACGGTGAATTTGAAATTACAGAATCAATTAGGAACATAGCCTTGCCCTGCCATTTAGTACAGGCACAGAACACTCAGGAGAAAACAGAGATTTAAAAGTCAGTAGTTGAATTCCAGTGTACTCACTGCTCATAGACCCAAGCAGACCAAGGCCTTCCCTAAAGACTGTCTTACAAGAATTAGGATCTTGAATCTGGGGATGACCCTGCTTGAGCAGGGAGGTTGGATTAGATGACCCACTGTGGGGTCCTTTCAATCTTACCCATTCTGTGATTATCTGCAAATGAAAGTCTATAATACCAATTATTAGAAATGCTATGAATTCCTCATCCTCCAGTAAAGAATGAGATACAGTGCTGCAATATTCCTCAAGCAAAGCACCTGTAACACAACACAAGCCTGTCTGTGTTACCTTGTGTTTAAAAAGGGCTCCATGGCTAATAATAGACAGGAAACTGGTGGGACATGGGTTTTGGGAATCACACCAACAGCTCTAGGAACCTCTCCTTATAAAATACTAAAACCAGCTCAACTCAGTAACTAACTGCTCTTTGCTTTTGGAAAGAAATGGGGTTCTGGTGCAGGAAGAAGCAAGATGTAATAAAAAGCAGCAACTGCTGAAGGGAATACTGAGGGTGACAAGCTGGGAGTCTGTAAACAAGCAGACAGTTAAAGACGAAGGTTAAGTGCAGGTTAAATAGGAAGGAGGTGAACTGGAAGCTAATTCCTGGAGGAAATGTTAAGTGTGAAGCAGTAACTGTGTATGTGCATGTCTGCAGGGAAGCCTCTCCACTGCATTCTTTCTCCCTTTCTTCCTTTTACAAGCACAGAAAGGCCCCCCCACTTCTGCACGTGTCCATGGAATCCATGGAAAAGGGCTGCAGGCTTTTGTAAATGCACAAGAGAGAAAATGCCCGGAAAAGCTTATGGGACAGGTGAAGAACAGCTGAAAAAAAACGTAGAAGCTCCTTTCCCTGAGGAGGTGTCGAAGGGGTCGACTCTGTGCTTGCCAGCACTTCTTCCTGGGGTGGCTCCAGCCAGGGAACCCTCCTGATGGCCTGGGGGGCAGAGGAAGCTCCTGCAGCCCCCACTGCCACCAGCCCTCCCTCGCCAGGGGAGCTGAGCAGCAGCACCCAGGGCTGCAAACAGCAGGGGATGGGACCTTTTGGGTGAAGGTCACACTGGCCATTGACCTGCTCCACACACCGCCCTCACCAGGGCCTGCGCTGAGCCGGGACCAGCGAGAGGGATGGGATGGGATGGGATGGGATGGGATGGGATGGGATGGGATGGGCTGCCACCACCTTTCCTTCCCCTCCTCCCCAGTGGGAACCTTCAGCTGTCACCTCCTTTTCAATCTCAGCTATTAACCCATTTTCTAACATTACCAAACTATCTATTAAAGGAATGCTGTCGTCCCCGACACCAGTCCTGGAGGTGAGTGTGTTGTGGAAGAGCAGTAACTTTGCTAATGAAATGCTCTGCATGCCAGAGCATGCTCCCTCCATGCTTTACCACCATATGGTTAAATTTTCCCCTCCATCAGATTTAATAAATAGTGTTTACAAATTCTTAGGCATGCCTCCCTTGTAAAAGTCCACTAAACCCACAACAAATATACTTATCATGGCATTAATTTGGTTAGAGATTTCCTCAGAGTATTGACAGCCGTATCTAATTTCTAAGGATTTATTTTTATTTCAAAATATATTAGATACATTTTTCCTTTACCCACTACAATTCCTTTATAATCGTGTTTCCTCTGAAGGCAGGGGGCAGCTGTTTTACAACCATCCACTGTCAGACTACATCCCCTCTAAAATATCCTTCAATAATTAATATTTTATATTTATTCACAAGTAAGAACTTAAACTTTCCGACATGGATCTACAAAGCCCTGAGTTCATTCTTTCTACAACTGAACACTGACATTTCATAGTTCAAACACCACTCCCTGCTGGGAGATTATCTGCTACCACAGTCCAGATATTAATATCTGCAGTCTGTGAAGAAGCTTTAATAATCTTAAATATAAATTTTAATATAAATTCTCTCATTCATACTTGTTCCTTCTTAAAAATGAAACCAAGCAGACACCTAAAAAGCAGAGACTTCAATTTATATTCAGAACTAATTTTTAGTGCATTTCCTTTCTTGGTCAATCAATTGACCTCTGTTAACAACAGCATATCTGGACTAGTAGTGAACTGAGTGTCCTGCTGACAGATGCCTACATGTCTCTTGAAATAGGAATGTTATTCACCATATATGTGTATATGTGTGTGCATATGTATATGTGTGCCTATATATATTGATACATGAAAATATACCACATATACCCCAATAGTTTTAGAATATCAGAAGAGATACATTGTGCAAAAGAATGTTAGGATCTAGCAAGTACCTTTCTATCTTTCCAGGTTCCTTAGTTAGTCAAAGCCACAGAGTCATCCTCCCCTCTTTTTGTATGGAGAAATACTGCAGTAAGAGCTGCAGTCAGTGAGCAGCTGCTCAGTTCCCTGATACAAACACCCATATGTCAGCAACAAGCAGAGATTCCCACCACATTTACACTGTTAGAGAGCTCTGAGAGTCCAGGGAAGTGTGAATTGTTTATGATGACGGGTGAACTCAGGAACAGTTTCCTTCTGTCAGGATTTCTCCTGACGGGACTTACGTCCTTGGTTATGACAAACTCCATTCTGAGGATGTGTGAATTGTTATCCTTGAGTTAAAATGTGTGCAAGCAAGGGGGAGAGAAATAACTAACCCAGAAAGCAAGGATCCTCTGACATCTGGTCTTACCTGAGGTGGTCTCAGGTTGCTTTGTGCTTCCTACATCACACTCTGCTCTTGTCCCACAAATCCACAAATAAGTTTTGGAGGAGAGAGAGAGAGAAAATTTAATTCCTTGATTGTGATGACAGTACCTGAATTCATCCTCACAGCCCCTTCACCCTCCTCTAAAAACATGACAGCAAATGGAGACCTCCCCTCATAAATCTGACTCTGTGGTGGGGATTTTCCTGGAAAGGAGGACAGAGGTTTTATTGGAGGAAATGTACAGCTCCCAGTCTCTGCTCAGCACATTACCATCAGCCAGGCTGCATTAGTTAGCTGACCTGGGACCATGCCTGGAGTATTATCTAAAATGAATACCTATCCAAAGATTATGTCAAATATATGTCAGTATTGGGAGGAGTTTCAGCAAAAGAGTGTAAACAAAGTGTTTGTAATTTTTCATACACTCCCCATGATGAAAACTTCTTTACTTCTGATATTGTAATTAAAGTCAAATATTCAGGGCCAAAATTGCAGCTCACATGAAAGAACATTGCTGTTTTGGTTTAGACCACTTCAAAACGGTGGCCTTAGGCTTTATTTTTCTGAAGACATGTTGATGTTGCAGTTGCTTTGGACAAGGGTTTCCCATAGAACCAATGCTTCCCAGTGACAGGAAATGCTTGTGATGTGGTTAAAATGTTTGCCCCTCTGTGCATGATGGCAACCAAACCACAGTGCAAACTGCAGGCTCCACACCACTGGCACAAGCTTTTCTGCTGTGCTTGCACAATGCCCAGCACTGTGCAGGCCTGCTCTGGGCCACAGCCACAGGCCTGAAATCATCCTCAATAGCAACAGCTCTGCAAACAATGGGAAATGTGAAACAGTGGCACTTTGATCCTTGTGACAACATTCCTCTCAACCACAGCACAACCAAACAACAGCTCAGCTACCACATGGTCTCTGCTTTGTGACCTGCACTGGTTTGGGCTGTAAGGGGCCACTGATGGGAGGAATTCACTATTGTTCTGTGTTTGGCTAATGCAAAAATGACTACATGGGACTGTTCCTTTGCTCATGTGCTCAGTGCTATGTTTGGAAAAGGAGAAGTCAGTGAAACATTATGGATATAAACATGTACTATCTTCCCAAACATGGAAATGTATTTTTTCCGTTTGTTCTTATCTATTCACTTCTGCTAAATACAACTTACCCTTGATTCAGTTCACAGCCTCAAGGCATTTATGTGGTTTCTACTTCAAGAATTCTGGAAATAAATCACTGTACTGGGTTTGTTTTAGAAAAGGATTTGTTTGTTTTCAAATCATATACTTGGCTAAATGAAAGGGATCAGCTCTGTGTTTTCTCACAGGCTGTTTGGGTTTTCTGTAATTGTTTGCTGCTGTAGTTTGAAGGAGATGAAGGAGACAGGAAGGGGCAAAACTGCAGAGTGGGCCTTGCTTCCAGATCTACATGACCTGTTGCCTATGAACAGCACTGAGCTTCCCCTCACATGGAGGAGAGGGAACTTCTGTACTCCAACAATCTCCGTGAGCGTGTCAAAACCCATCCAAAGGAGAAGACCCTGAACTTTCAGAGCACCTGGTTCATCCTTCTTTTTAGCACCCACTTTAGCAGAAGAATCCTGACTATCAGTGCCCGTTGTTCTCTGTGGGCTTCAAAGGGAATTGGAACAGTTAGTTCACATGAATGAGGCAATGTAGTAGTAATTTTAGACAGATTAGTTCTTTTCCCAGTATTTTCATTTATTATTTTAGTCTTTAGGAATAATATGGATCTTATTTGTATCTGGTATATATCTGCACCTGGGCTTCCTGCTCCCATCCAGCCTGGAATCTCCAAAACTGATACCAGCTGGAGAGCCCATCAGAAAGGCACTTGGGCAGTTCAGCTCTTTTAAAAGTTGTCTCTACCACAGATGCCCATTAAGATCTTAAAGCAAGTTTCCTTTTTATACCTCAGTTTACCCAATCCAAAATGGGGACAAAATACTGAAACTGATGTCTGACATAAAGATCTTGCAGGGGTTGTTGTAGTAGTAATGTAATGGGCACAAGTAGCAGAATGAGATTTGAATTCAGTGATTTCAAATGACTGATTAAAAGCTATTGCTCAAACAGTAGATAAGAATGAGAGCTTCCATAATATGAAAGCACAGACCTCCGAGCCTTTGAGGACAAGATACAGGGAAGAAAGTCACGTGAAGAATAACCTTGTAAACAGCACCATCATAAGCAAAAATATGGTTGTGAAAGGACAGGACAAAAGCGCTGAAGTTAATGGATACAGGCCACACTTGGTGACAGGGGTATTTGCTTCTGTAATCCCAAATCATGTCAAGGTCAGGAAATAAAGGTCACAGCCTGAGCATGCTCTGGTTGTAGCACACTTTGATCACACACAGGGGAAACTGCTCTGGAAAGGAAGCACAGTTCTGTTTTATATCATGATGACAGTAACTTGCACATTTCATAACTTCCCCTGTTCTTCAGCAATGGAACTGGCTCCTCCAGGTAAACAGCAGGGCAACAATTGTTAGTGGCTAAAAAATTAATCTGACGCTCTTTCTGATGTCTTCCCATTTATCTCAGAATTCGTGGCCATCAGGACTACAACTTCTCCTTCCCTGGAATATTTTTAGCATAAGGCAGTTTCATTCTGACGGAAAGACACCAGCAAAGTCCTAAAAATAGCACCTAATTTAATCATTCAGCTAACAAAATTAAGATGACAGATAGCCAAGCTCAGTAGAAAATGATGCTGCTACTTCACACCCACAACACAACACTGCTACAATAGCAATAATGTGAACACTATGGATTGTCAATCCTGGAACATCACAGCTAGCATCTCCCTTAATCAGCTGCTAAACTGTTCTTATCTAGTCCCTAAACTAAACATCTGGCTGTACTGAGAAAGCTTCAGATGTGCTTTTGTGAGACCTTAAGAGCCTGATGTGCAGCATTCCAGAGAACCAAGGGTTTCTGCTTGGCTTTAGTGAAGATTGGGCAGGTACCTGAAAGGGTGGAGATTCCCTGTGCTCACCTGTGTGAGGCAGATACTCCTCACAGCCATAGGGGAGAGCAGGAAGGAAGGGAAGCAGCTGCTGAACTGCTGGCTGCCACCCTCCCTGGCCATGTGTGGTTCAGGCAGGGCTGGGAGCTCAGCAGGATGCTGGTCTGGAGGTGTGTGCTTACCTACAACTCCATGGCCTTGTGCAAAGTGCCTGACTCAGCACCATCTACAGCTGGAACAGGGGATGCAAAACACAGCCTGCATGATCTGTTTGGAGAACATTTTGCATGATGGGTGTCTGAAAGCCATTGCAATACAGAAGGAAGCCATGAAGTGTAAAAACCTGCCAGTGGCAACCCAAGTAATTCTCTGCAGCTCTAAGTTTCCAAAGGCACCTCATACTCACCTACCACGCACGGTTCTGTGGAAGAATAAACACACAGCCAAATAAGAAGAAAAATTTAAATATACTGAGGTATATCAATCTGCTCTGGAGGATGCAGTACAGTGACCAACCATGTGTGGACTAGCTCTGCTGTATTACTCAGATGTCTTGAATGAATCTCTTTCTGGAAGATCATTGCACATATAACAAAAGTGGAGATATTTATCACTTGAAATATTACTCCACCCTTCCCAAAATTATTCTGTGCACATCTATGTGTACCGGACTGAATTGAAAAGATTTGAATTGATCTCAACTTACTCCTATTTTGTTGCTGTCAAGGTTTTTTTAATCACTTGTCTACTGTTACTAATCTTTGTATTTTTTCTCATAAGTCCCATTCAAAGTCAAGGCTTCCTTGTGCTCCATGAGCATATGGGCCCATTCCCTCCTCAGCCACCCCACAGGCACCTCCTGTGGGCAGCAGCTCCTGGTCTCCTTCAGGCTTGGGGGGTTCCTCTGGAGTTACTGCCTTGGTTGTCAGGCTGTGCTTTGTTTGCCTCTCTGCCCCCCTCTCTGCTGTGTCCTAGACTTAATTCTGCCCTTTTGTCCTCCTTTTCGACCAGGCAGGACTTGCAAGGGGCACCTCAGGAGTTGTGAGGAGTTCACTGCCTGGTTAGGCAGTGCCTGAAGGAATGGGATATTGCAACCCATGTTCAGCAACTGGAAAACCAGGGCACAAGAGACAGACCTGACTGGGCCAAACAGGAAGATGGAAGGTGAACTCAGATTAAAATCCCACCTCAGGCACCAGAGCCACAGAACTGTCCTTCTGTCTTACTTCAATTCTTTTAATCTAAATGTCATTATCTTTACCTTCATGGTGTTTTTTGTTTGTTTTCTCATAGATAATAGTTGTAACTAGTTTATAGCATTAAATATATCTTGAAATAAAAATTAAATAACAAATTACTACTATATTCCCTGCATAGCTCCCTTCAATGCACAGAAATTCCTAATTTCAGAGTGATCACATCTAGTGTCACAGACAATACCAAGTATTGTTGCTAAACACTAAAAGAAAAATGTGACTTCATAAAATCTTTATACTATTGATACAGAAAAGTTTACTTAAAAAAACCCAATCTAACTCAAACCCCCAGTGCTCGTGCACCTGTGGAGTGGAAAGTTTTCTGGATTGCTCTTGAGTACCAGGAATTTTTTTACCCACTTATAGTTTAGCACCTTTCATCTCAACCTTTTTCTGAAGTTGATCATCCCTGTGGTGCCTAAATGAGAGATGACAGAGAACCCATGGGGAAAATAAGGTTGATGAAATGCAAAGTAGTGTTATTTATGCTGAGTCTGTGTGCAAAGTGCATTTCAAACTTCCTTGATTTTTCAGTAATAACCAATGCTGGGGGGATGGGGCAAGCCAATATTTGCATTTGATATTTCTGAATAGCTTATCTTTTTCTTTCTCCCTCAGTGAAGCACAGTTATTATTTTTTCTTTTTTTCCATTTGACTTGAAGATCTGATAACTAAAACTCTGCAGGAAACGTAAGGAGCATCTTTGGGGTCTGCAGATGGGGGAGGGAAATGGGTTGGAGAGGATGGGTTTGGGACCCCTTTCCTTTCAGCCTCCAGGAGATGAATGGCAGCTTCTCAGATTTGGAGGCATCTTGATGTGGTTGCTGTGGGAGCCTCACACTGATGCTGTCCGTGTCACATTCCTATTTCCCAGTGAAATTAATTCCTTGACTTTGAAGTATTATCGTGGTTGCTCCTCTTTAAACAAATATCCTGTCTTCTTGAACAAAATCCATCGGCTGTAAAGTGCTGTTTCAGGGTCAGCCACCTTCAGGCAAAGCTGGGGAGCAGCCAGCAAACCCCTCTGCCACACTCTGAGTCCAGCATGCCTTTGGCCAGGATTTTGAGAGCAAAGAGCCAAATACCAGAGCACCTACCACACCCAGGACTTCACTGACCTGAATCAGCACTGTGTAAAAAATATCCAAAGGAGACAGGGTCGATAAAATCCAGAGATGAGTCACTCAATATTTCACCTCAGAGGTATGACTGGAGGATTCACCTGCAAACCTGAACATACAAACCCAGTCACACAGAAATCTGTGACCTCAATGAAATGCAAGCAGTCAGGCAGGCAAGCGGAACAAAACCCTGTCCTGTTAATAATCTGACATTCTGCCTTTGCTCCTCACATTGCATGAATTGGGAGGGGCAGACGTCCTCCCACTGTTTGCATGAAGGGAGTCTTGCTAATTTTTCACCTCCAGTGTTACATACACAGCACTAAGAGGTGAGACAGCCACCAGGCACCTGCAGTAACAGATCTGCAGCTCTCAGGCTCAAGGCTTCCCCACAGTGGCAGCTCCGTGCTCAGGAACGCTCCAAGTGCCTCCCTAATGATCTCACCCAGCCAGAGCAAGCAGTCAGGGGGTTGCTGCTGGTTATCAGGCATGACGGTGGTCCAGCTGCCCTGCTGTGCCACTGACAGCTGCCAGGAACCTGTCAATGGAGCCTGTGTTTGGAATCCTCACTGTCTCCACCATGATTATTACACATATGTGAGAAGCAGAAAGGAATCCAAAGGACAGGTCTAGAGCTCCTTTGGTCATGAGGGCAGAGAGGAGTGAATCCAGTGTGTCCCTGGCACTCCCATGGCTCTGTGTCTGCTCCCACTCAGGCTCCCTATCCTCTGTTTATAAACCCTACAGATGACAGGGTCCACACAGGCAAAATAAAAAAAGGCAATTCCAAATCTAGAGGATAGCTCTGTCCCTTGGAGCAATTTTCTCTTGTTCCTCATGGCACAGCGAAGGCACTTCTGTTTAATCCCCAAACTAGGCTAAACAGCTGGTCCTCACGGAGACCTGTGTCCATATTTATCCTCTCTGTGTCACAGCCAGGCACTGTAATGATGCCTGTAGGAGATCCAGGCTCCCTGTTGTCCAGCTATCCCAGAGCCAGGCAAGTTGTCCCAGCTGACAGGAAACCCTTAGCCCAGCAGTGGAACAGGCCTGAATTCCAGCCCAGCACTATAGGAATTAGTGACATTAGACCCCAGGCTGTGTGGGGCAGACTGGAGAGTAGCACAGCCAAGAAAAGTAGCATAGCCATAGCCTAATGGTCATGGAGCTGGAAGAGCAGGCTCCATTTACATCCTGCTGCACTGTGCTGGGCCACGTCCCATCCAAAACAAGGGCCCTGTTTTGCTGCAAACAATGCAGGCAATTATTTGCTTGCAGCACAAACTAAACAGATTCTGCTTTAACTTCCCCAATTAACAACTCATTGATCATCAACCAGGCATGAGGAGTATTAGCTCAAACAATAAATTTTCATGAAGTTTATGGTCACAGAGTGGCACAAAGAAAACCACACCATAGCCTTCCCTCGAGGGTTCAGGTAATGCCTGCTGCCTCCAGCTGCCTCCACCATGCAGCAACCTCCACCCCTCACCTGAGAGCTACACCTCACCTCTGCATTCTTTGCTCCCACTGGGACAGGCACCACAGGGGAACACCCCCCCTTCCTCAGTTTCTTGCACAGACTTCCAGATGCAGAGCTGTAAAACCAAACTCTGGCCCCAACATTTTGGGTAAATGAACGTTAACCATTACTTCAAGCACGCAAACAGCTAACCTGCTTATAAGATTTATTATTGTCAAGCTGGGCAATTACAGCAGAGTCAAGTTTGTGTTTTAATAATGAAATACCAAAGTTCTTGCCAAAAAAAAAAGTGGAAAAAAGAATTAAGTCAAAACTAATCTGATCCAGATGGGCTGCATGGTCTTACCCATGGTCCTACCCAGCATGGCACTGGTTTGATAAGAGAGCTCTGTCTTCTGCCCAAAACCTGGAAAGGCTCCCCCCACACACCTGAGGAAATGGCACACTTTAGAATCCAACTACAAGAAGATGCAACAGATTTTTAAATTACACAAATTAAAAATTAATTAGATCCTTGGGTATTTGTTGTGTGATTGGTTTTGTGCTCGGGCGATTACCTGTCAGGAGGGTGGTGACCAGCAGAAATCGGCTCTGCTGCAGCCCCATGCAATGGCAGGAGTGGGCAACAACACCCAAGCAGCTGGTGGCAAGAGGCTCCAGCACAGCTTAAAGGTGAGAATATCCTCCCTGGCTTGGTAATTTTTAAAAGAAAACCAGTGAGACCTTCTGCTGAAGTAACTGAACTGTGTAGGCCACAAGACACTTCAGTATAATTTCAAGCATTAAATGCTAAATTAAGGAACATTCACCTGCCTGCCCCAAAAATCAAAACAAATCAAATAAAAAGTGATAACATACTATGTTCTGTACTCTTTTTCCCTTTCAAACAAGTGTAAGAGAAACACAGAAACAGCTTTACCCTTCAGACACTGCCCACTGGGAATCACAGGTTTTGAAATAAAGCAAATAAAGTTTGCTTTATTTCACTGCTTCTCTAGCACAGACATCCACAGCCTTTAGCAGTACCTTAAGGTACTGCTAAATGCTGCCTGGATCCTTCACCTGGTCTCACAGACGTGGTGTTTTTGGCTGCACCTGTGCTCAGTGTCAGCCTTCCCAGCTGCTGCTATCCAACTGCTCACATCCCAAAGAGCCTGAATCCAGAGATCCAGCATCTGGGTTATTTTGCTCCCACATTTGTTTTGTCTTTTGTGGTAGGACAGCATGGCCTGAGCCTGCCAGAAGCACAGGAATGGTCCGGGTCTGTCCCAGTTGAAGTCTCTCTCGCACCTCAGGGTCTAATGAAGCAGCTCTTACTTTCTCCTCTCCGTTCTGTCCTCACTGGGAATGTTTCTCTTAGGGACAGCAAGTCCCTTTTCCCATTTTCACACCCCAGTCTCACTGCCCTAACTCTTATAAAAAGACCAACACAGGAGCTGGGACCCCCATGCATTGACAAGGCAGCTCAACTGTGCTGCACTTTGTGTTGGGCCAGAGGATGGGGACAAATGGTATGGGGACAGCTGGCAATTCCTTGCTGTGTTTTCACAAGTGAAAATGTATCTTCTAAGACTCTAGCAAACAGATAAGTGATGTCCCTGACTAACAAACTTCTGTCTGGGTTCCATTTTTGCCTTTTTTTGGTATAGTGCCTCATACCTTGCCATCATTTTCTTGCCCTGCTGCCAGTCTCTGTGCTCAGGGTCACAAGTAGATGGCACACATCTGCTTTCTATTTAAATCAGCAAGGAAATATTTACTCTGCAGGAAAATCAGTGGATTTGCTTGTGGTGTCAGGGGAGGCCCTTTGGTGAGCAGTAGGAGGCTCCTGGGCACCTGCAGACAGCTCGCCAGGCTGTACCAGCTCCTTGGTGTTTGAGTGGCTGGCACTGAGCCATTCACTGTGTCCCAGTTTGGGCCTGCAGTGGGTGGTTTCCCTCCACTGGAAGTGGGGGGGAAGAGGGAATGAAAACAGAAAGGTATCACCAGTGTATACCCAGTGTTCTGACACGCTAGTTAAGTTCTAAATTATGTTTCTAATTACTTGGCATGATTTATTGAGACAGTGTCTCAAGGTCATAAAGCACCACAAAGTGACACAACTTGCTTGCCAGCTGGAATCTCTGCACTGAAATGCTCCCTTTCTCTCCTGCTCTGTCATGCTTCTCGTGCCTCCTCCCACACCATCCAGCATCTCTGTGCTTGGATGGAGTCAGACTTACCACTTCAGACACCTTTGGGGGCTAATTTGGTACAGCTCTGAGCCAAGGCTGCAAAGGGAAACATTTAGGGGAGCAAAGCTGGCCTGAAGGGTTGGGTTGCAGTGCATTTGTAAAACAGATCTGCCAAAGGAGTAGTTAAAAAAACACAGTCCCATTGCTGACTCTGATAAAGAAACAAGAGACCTAGAAAGCCATCATGTAGGAGCACAAAGGGGAGGAAAATGCTACTGCTGTAATGCCCCTCATGCAGCCAGTCCAAGCAGCAGGACACAGCCTGTCTGGGGAGGTGAGAGAACAGACCTGCAATCCACTGACCTCGTCCTGCACCCACCTACAGTAAGCAAGAGGATGGTGAAGGCCCTGCCCAGTGTCACTTGGTCCCAAAGAGCTATAAGGGAAGACTCACTGAGCTGACATGTACAGCAGGGCTTTGCACTCAGTGAGTGCATAATGATGTGTCACTGCACTGCCAATTAAAACTGCTAACACTCCTGGGGCCTTTGGGAAGGAATGTGTGCCCTTCCCGTAGCAAAACAGTGCAGTGTGGCAATGAAGAGACTGTGGAATCCAACCCTGATGCATTTTAAAGCTTCTATAAATAATTAAGGGAGCTCATTAATTAATAAAAAGAGAGTAAAATTGCAAAAACAGGAGGAGAGGGGCAATGAATACCCACGGGGGGATAAGAAATATGTCCTACACTGCAGCTTACACAGACTGAAGTCTTTTAGACTTAAAGTGGCTTTGTGGTTTGAGCTAGAGAAACAAATCTTAGCTGGAAGAAAAATCTCCTGGGAATAACAAAGCTACTTCTTAAATCCGAGTTACACTTGGGAAGATTTTTCAAGATTTACACACTCAAGTGAGAACAACATGGGATATATACAGATGTGTCTGTGTATTTCTCAAATTCATGAGGAAAGAAAGGGATCTAGCTGGTGCCTGAGGTCGGCTTGCACCAACAAGTCTTTGGGGAAGAGATAAAATACAGCAATGCAGAGAAAAACATCTTCCACTAATTAGATCATTATTAGTCTCCTCTGGCTCAAATGTGGGCAGCTTTGAAACCCTAGCTGCTATCAAAGAAAAGATTTACAGAAGTTCCACAAAGACAGAAAGAAACAATAAAGTCTGGTAATATCCCAGTGGACTAGGAATTGGTAGAGTACACCGACTGCAAGTTACTAATTACAGCAGCTTTGAAATCAGAAGCTGAAATCTGTGCTAAACAGCAACACAGTGCTTTGGGCCACGCTCTCAAGCTCAAAGAAATGTGCCAAACACACACACCCAGGCACAGACAAGTCATTCCAAAAGGAAACCAGGAAATTGCAGGTGCAGCTGAATGCTTGTGAGCAGACAATTACCCAGTGGGTGATTGCAACTGCATATTTCATCTGCACAATTACCTCTTTGCACCCCTGCGTGCATATTTTGGGATTGGATTTCACTGCCTGCCTTTAAGAATCTGACCTTGGTATCTGAAAACACCAAACTTGCCCCAGCTGCTGATCTGAATGTCTAGCAGGCACTGGGGCTTTAAGCAAGTGAAAGGGCTGTTTTATCTCATATTACTGACACACTGCCCGACATGAAATTGGTACTTTGCTGCTGATGACTTCTCATCTCCTGAATATTTCCCTGGGAAGTTCTGGCATGCAGCTGGTGAGCTGTGCAGCACGAGTGAAGGGAGGGGAGATTTGTGTCTACCCTACAGGAAGGAAATGCAGAGAAAAGGTTCCAAATGAGGTTGGGGCCTGCAATCTTGCCCAATCAAGGAAATGGAAGGTGATACAGGTGCCTGTGCTAAAGGCCTGTCTTTTGCTGTCAAACAGCCTGACATTTGCTCTGGTTTCAAACACATAATCTGCTGTGAAATACCCTTTGGATTTTGCTGTCAGCAGCTCTGTAGACATGTGGGGTCTGTGACTGGCTGCGCAAGAGGAGGAGGGAGGAAAGCAGCACCCTTAGTTTTATAAACACTGCTAAAAAATTCTGCATGAAACAAGCACAATGTGTGTTGGAAGCAGAATGTGTTTAAGCAGAGGAAAAAGCAGGCAATAAGAAGAGAGTATCCTAAATAAAACTTTCAAATACTTCTTTAGGCCCACATAGCTCTACATTATGATAGACATTAATAGCATCCAGCAAGCTACATGCAAGGACTGAAGGAATTTTTCCCAGTGCAGGGCCAGCACAACCCTTACTGCTACATTTTCCTTCCCTGGTGTAAAAGACTCAAAGCTAGGATAACTTTCAAATTTGCTACACTGCCAGGTTTTAGTGCTCAAGCTTCACTGTACTGCCATCCCAGGCTCCCAGAAAATGATACTAATCCTGAAATATATGTCTGAGGTAACATCTGTAACTAAAACACTGGGGGAAGGAGTTGGTGCTCACTTCTACTGCACAGTCTGCAGTGCCCTCCAAGAAAGAGCAAAAGAAGAGAACAGGCCTTGACAAAATTATGCTAAAGAATGATATTAGTTTCAGAGAAGTTACATAGTTATTCATTAATGCTCCATAGTAGTTTTAAATGGCCGCATAAATGTAAGAATTGATGGATGAAATGAAGGAAAAAAAGATATTTCCACCTGGTAGGAGAAAAAAACCTCTGTCCAAAGCTGCAGTGATTTATTAATATAAGTAATCAATAGCAATAGATCTGTATCAGTTTTACATCTAATTTAAACTTTCAGGTCTCAATGTAGTCATTAAATAATATAATAGATTTACATATTTTAATTATATTTTATGGATTCTGAGCATAATGTAAATTAAAGGGGTTTTTAGTGAAGATGATTAATGAACAGGGCACCAGACGTTCTGTTCAGCCTTTGTGGGTGAGGGTGTTCAGTGTGGTGTGAGCTCAACCCCCAACCTGAGCAGCAGTGGATTCACCTCCACGTGCAGCCCTGTGCACTGAAAGGAGGCACTGAAATGAGGAACCAGGGGCCATCATGGAACACATCAAGACACAGTCTTAGAAAAGTATTGCTTAGAGAGCTAGTATTTGCTGAGCAGGACTGTGTGAAATACAGAAAAGGTATTGTCAAGGACATATCAAGGTGATACTTCTTAGAACAAACAACACTCCTGTACACATTCAGCTGTGTTATTGTTTTACAATAGGGAAACTGAGCCCTGGAAAAGGAGCAATGAACTTGACCCAGGTGTCAGAGCAGGCAGGGACAGAGCCAAGGTGAGGGACAGGGCTCCCTATTTCCACCCTCCTAATCCAGCGAAAAGGAGAATTTGACAAAAGCCTGATGTGCCCCATAACTGCTTTTCCAACCATATTAGACCAGCTCATAAAAGATCCTAAGTCTTTCAGTGAATAATAAACCATAGCACCATTGTGATACATTCAAGTTTTACCTGTCAGTAAAATGCAGCTCCCTTGAACCAAGGTCAACACCTACTGAATCACATGCCCAAGAGCTTCAGCAACCAAAGCAACTGCTGAAGATGTAAGTAAAGGAGATTTGAAATAAAAACTGAAATGCAAACACAGAGGAAAGGAGGTCAGCATTGCCAGGTCTCTTGACTCCACTAAAGGACTTTGATACTTCACGTTTCCTCTACAGCTTCAGCTATTTGGTCTTGCAAGCAGAGAAATAAAGTTTCTAGTTCTCATGACTGTGAAGGGAAAGACCTCAAAATTCCTACTTAATGCAGATCAAAGAGGTTCTAGTCTTAGCTGAAGTCTCCTGGTGCTACTGAGGTATAAAACACTAGTACAGCACATAACAACAAAGAACAAGCAGTCACTTGCCTGTGATTTGTTGGCCCCTAGCATCTGAAAGCCTCTGTATGTTGATTTAGTAGTCAATCCTCAATAACTCTGCAGCTTTCCTTTCTCCTTGTATAAAACCATTCTCTAGCATCTATGCCAGTAATTCATCAGCAGAGTTCTATAAGAGCCAGAAGATCCACAGTGTGGCATGTTTTGCAGTTTTAAGATCCCTTCACTGATTTAGGGAAACAGTTCATTGTTGCCTCTTCCTTTCTACTTCATGTCAAACAACTGTGCTCTCTGTGCCCCTCACTGCTGTGAACTGCACCCTCCTCCTGCCTCAGTTTACACTCTCCCAGCAGTTCCCACAGGAGCTGGCTCCAGCACAGCTGAGGACTTCTTGTGGAGAAAAAAATTGGGTCATGAGTGGTTTGGCTTTTACACCATGGGACTGAGAGGCCAGGTAGCCAAAGCATTTACCATCCCTGGAAGTGTTCAGTGCCAGGTTGGATGAGCCTTGAAACAACCTGGTCTAGTGGAAGGTGTCCCTGTCCATGGCAGGGGGTGGAACAAGATGAGCTTTAAGGTCCCTTCCAGCCCAGCCTGTTCTGTGATTCTGGGATTCTCTCATCTGTCTGACAGCTGTGCTTGGCAGGCCTGGTGAGCAGAGGGCAACATGCTTTAGCATTCCTCCCATCTGGATCTCCACTTACATATTCAGGGTTTATTCAGAGCACTTACCATTTCTTGCCAGACAGATCCCAGAAATCCCCCTGTTTTGGATGAAATCTGCATTTCCTCACTAGTCATCACTTACAGTGACCTCCATGTATTTTTTTTTCCACTGCATTTTTTTTGTTACTGTGAACTTTTGAGACTTCTGACATGCAGGTAGGAGACATCTGTGGCTTGGCCTGGCACAGAGGCAGAGAGCAGAAGGAAAATGACACCGGATATTTGCATTTGCATCTGAGCCTACTTCAGTGTCTGGAATTTGACTCAGTTTTCTGGTGCAGGCAGGTCCAGTGAGACTCTCAGGGTGTTATGTCTTAACAACCTCTGCTGGTTTGGGCTGGGATAGAGTTCATTTTCTTCACAGTAGCTGGTATGGGACCGTGTTTTGGATTTCTGCTGGATGCAGTGTTGATAACTCAAGGATGTTTTCATTATCTCTGAGCAGTGTTTGCACAGAGCCAAGGCCTTTTCTGCTCCTTGCCCCACCAGCAAGGAGGCCGGGGGTGCACAAGGGGCTGGGGCGATCCATGTTGGCCAGCTGACCCCAGGCACATCCCAGAGCAGGTGCTGTCGTGCTCAGGAAATGCTGTTTTGGGATTAGCAACCAGTGATTTAATGACTCTGTGTTATCTTCTACCCTCATGAACTCTATCACATAACTAGTTTATTTTCATCTTTAAATAAGTCCTTGTTATTGGTCCCAGTAACACTTTCCCTGAATGGGCACACAGATAACAATGCAGTTTCACTGATTTTCCCAAAAAGAAGGACTTTAAATGAAGTATAAAATATAACTAAACCACAACAAGAGTAGGAATCCCCCCCAAAAGTCAACCTGCGATGGTTCAAACAGATATCCATTATGAGAAATCCTCTAAGGGTGCACTTTCTTAGAAAACAACACAAAATCTCTACAGATTTCCATGGTGCTTGTGTTCTAACAACATCACTTTTACACAATTTCCAGTACAAGAGAAAACATTAGTGCCTTCCAAAGCACACATTAGTCACTGAAGGTCAGTCTCATGGTTTTCCTCGAGAGATCAGTCCTGCCTAAACACTTGAGATTGTGTCAGCCTTGACATCTGGACAAGGTCTTTCCTCTTCTTGCTCAGCTCTACCTTCAAATCATAAAGCAAGTTCCATCATGTTCTCTGAAGGACCTGAATGCATCACTTTCCCATTACTGTCCATGCTGTTCCATCAGGAACTTGTCCCCAGAGTCTCATCTCGCTGATGATGTCCCTGCTCCCTTCAGCCTGGTTCCAGTTCCAGCTCTCCCTGGTGTTTCTGCATTTGCTCAGTAAACACACCATGTTCTGTATAATGGAAAACATCTCATACACTGATAAAATGACTTCTGTGCTTACACAGCTACTTAATTCCATTTTGCCATTGATTTGTCATTTTAAAGTTAAATAATAAACATGGATTGCAGCCAGGATACTGAGTGCTGCTTTCTCCCCCTCCAGTTTTTGATTTATGTGTTTGTTTATTTACTGATGTATTTAAGTACTCCCTATTGCATTTCACACATAATCTGGCAAATCCTGGGGATTTACTTTCACAACTGATTAGAAAAGTCAATGTTTTACAGATAGGATTAAAATGGAAAATATCTAAGAGCCTTGGCAGAATCTACTTATGACAAACAGTCTCTCCAATAGGCTCTCCAGCTCTTAAACACCCGTGTTGTCAAACACTCTGAAGATATAACCAGTTCCTGCTACAGGTATTATGTCAATTAAAGACATTTCCTTGCTCATTTGTACATTGTGGGAGCGTCTTGTGGGCTTTTCATTTGATCAGCACATGGGAAAAGATGTTTTCCATTTGTTGGTAGTTTTCTTCTCTTCTAGATTAAATCAGACAGGCTGGGAGGCAGTGCTGAGGCAAGCAGTGCATTTCCAATATTGTCATTTCAGTAATCTAAATTTAAAAATTCTAAAAATGTCGACATGACATTTTGTTTTTTCCTTTTCTGCTTTACCTCCAAACCATGTACTCCTTCTTCAGTGTTATTTATTTTTAAATCCATGCTTAGAATTTTATTAATGCTTTATGACAGGACAAACTGCTTTTCAGCTTTCTGATTCTCTGTCAAATGGTGAACCTGGCTTCCTTTTGATCCACTCTCACAACCAAGACAACTCAAACCAAATCAGTTATTCACACAGAGCTCACACCAGATCATGAAATGTCAGTGCAGAGTGGTAAAAAGATTAGGCTGCTGTCAAAGAGCAGATTACAGGGCAGCCTGCAGAAAAGAATTAGATCTACTCCTAATCCCATTCTCCTGGGCTCAGGCCCTCTTGGTGGCCTTCCCTGGTGCTGCTAGATGGTGAAATTCAATTCTGTTGCGTGGTGCCATCAGTGGCTTGAATTCATTACAGAGGCTTTGTTTTACTGTCCTTGGTGAATTTAATGCCAAAATATGGG
Source organism: Pyrocephalus nanus (assembly GCA_038380795.1). NCBI lineage: Eukaryota > Metazoa > Chordata > Aves > Passeriformes > Tyrannidae > Pyrocephalus > Pyrocephalus nanus. Next base: position 10,468,228 of record CM076281.1, read on the forward strand.
GGTGGGAAGGGAAAGAGATTGTGTGCTGGGGCAAAGAAATTCCTAAAGAGAGCAAGGCATCCCTACATTATTAGCTGGCCACTGGAATTTGTAGAAGGACAGTCAATATTGATTGACCTTGCCTGTTACAGAAAGGTCAAGTGAACAGACATGATAAGGTGATGGGAAAGCACTGTTTGTGCCTCTGCTGCTAAAAAGTCACATAAAGCCAGGGACAGACCATGCACAGAGAGCCACACGGATACAAGGCAATGGAAAACACCTCAATTAAGTGAAAATAACCATCCCCATTAAGTGGCAGCCATCATTGCTTAATTGCTACCCAGGGAGGTATCCTGATGGAGAGCAGATGAAGTTCAGCACACCTCAGGCAGTAGTTTATTGCTCAGGTATGAAGGAAAGGGAAGAAAAGGGAAACCAGAAACAGAAGACTGAGGCATTTCAGTCTAAAGCTGGAAGCGTTCATTTCTGCAAGATAAAACCGGAGCAGGGCTGGGGATCCACTGAAGTGGTGTGTCTTTCTCTCTTCCTCCATAAGGTCAGGGTCTGTAACATCCTCTTTTTTCCACTTGTTTGCTTCCAAGTGGGGAAGGAGCAGGAGCTGAGTCCACCTGCTCCAGCTGGGCATTTAACCCAGCCCAGGCTGAACTGTAACCCCCTCAGCCGTGCTCTGGCTCTGCTTCTGCAGAGCTCAGAGCAGCTCAAAACCACATTTTATTCAGGTAGAATCAGGCTCCTTGTGCTCACTCTAAATCCCCTGGCCTCAGTGAAGACTGTGGCTTTGTCAAGATAATGTGACCACTTTTCTTTTCTTCTTTTTTTCCCTTAACCCAGCAATTCCTCTTTCTTTGGAAGAGCGTTGACCTTTAAATGAAGATGCATGCCAAGAAAAATCCAGAGCTTGTTATCAAGACAATCTGTGGCACAGGTTGTGTGGTAATGTCCTCCTGAGGTGATGAATCAGATCTATCAGTGTCTAGATAGTGAGGCCTTTTTTATCCTTGCAAACTCAGGGCTTTCCAAATCTTTAAGCCTGATCAGAGATAGAGCACTACAAGAGCTTACTTAAATCTCAGCAAGCAGAAAAGAGGGCGAGGGGGAGAGAGCTCACATGAAATAAAGACCACTTTTTAAAGATAAAACATAACTCCAGGTACAATGAAAGCCTTTAGAGAACAGAAGAGATCTTTGTCAGGAATGTATCTCATTTAGTCCCATTGTTTCACTGCATGCTTTGCAGAAAGCCAGCCATTTATCTTGCCTTTTTTTCCCCAGGTTTTTTCTTTTTCTTCCTTTCCTGATGCCAGTTTCCATTTCATTAGGAAATGAATCACTGATGAGGTGCTAGTCCTGCCTCCCTGCAAGCAGATCTCAAACACAGGGGAGTCAGGAAAAAGAAAATATACAATCTTATGACCTGAAACCTGAATGCTTTTACATTTTTAGTACAGTTTTATTTCTGTTGTGCTGTGATATGGATAGCTGTTTAGTGTTTAGGGCACAAAGGCTAAAAGCTCCATGTCAGAATTCCTATGGTTAGATACCTCCAACGTGTGTTGAGGCCTCAGAGGGAGAAATTTTCAAAGGGAAATGCAAAGGGCAGAAGAATTCCTGAATTTCCACACAATTTCCCTTGTGGGCACTGGGAGCTAAACCTTCGTGGTTCACAGCACATTGCTGGAATGCTGTACCCGTGTCCCTGAAAGCCTCAGAGGGATCTCTCATTTTCACAGTTGGTGTACTGCACACACATTTGTTTGTGGAGTTATGTGCCCAGACAAGGAGACAATCACATTCCTGTAGCTTGAGTACCCATGTAATGGGGCATAATGATGTTGTGGGCTTTGCACAGGGAAACAAACTCCCAGACAAGCCGTGTCAGCTCGAATTGACCTTTTGTCCAGCATGATGCAGATCAGGATGGTTGCTATGCTGGGCTGCACACTGAGCACACCCAAGTTGTCACACGTGGGACAGTCTACACTCAAATATCCTTAATCTGGTGATTGCTGAAAAGCAAAGTCCTGACCCACACAGCAGTTCATTTTGGCTACTTCAGGTACTCCACAGTGAGAGAGGAAGAGAGGGGACATTGCTGTTCTATCCCCTGCATGAACTCGTCCACCACTCAGACTGTATTGGTCTGACACACAGACTGAGCTGGAGCTTGAAAAATGTGTTTTTCCCAGCAAAATCAGTCTAATAAAACACACTTCTCCCCATTGTCTTTTATATCCTCTGACAATACTCCTACATGACTCTTATGATGCTGTTGGAGTCTTCACAGCTCCCAGCTACATTTTTTTTTACATTTCAGTTGGATAAGCACAAAAGAAAACAAATACATTTAGCATTTGCAGAATCTTGTCCCTCAGCTATATAAAGGTAAGATTTATAATGCACTCATTTATTTTATGCAGCTTCTAAGTGACTAATCTAATGTGTCCTCCATTTAGAGAGCCCATAGCATTTTGCAAAATTGTATTGGATTGATCCACTTGTGATTTGTGCAGGAATGGGAAACACCCTTTTCACTCACACCATCAAAATGTTTTGGTAACTGTTGTTCTGGGATTTTGATCAAACCCCTGCACAGATACTATTCCCATAAGGGCTTCTTATTCTGAAGACCCAGATTTACTAACCAGCAACTTGATTTTTGGAAGAGCCAAAAATCCAGCAGCCTTCAGAGTCTCCCCTGTTTTTCCCACAAACAATGCATGTACATGATTTCTATTCATTCCAGAATGAATGGCAGACAAGGAATATGACGTCCAACTCTACCTGTTCCTATTAATTGCTTACGATCTTAACAGAGAATACATAAAGAGATGGAGAACACCAAGAACCCGATAACTGCGCTCACAGACTGATCACCTCGTGTGCTTGCAGTCAAAGCCATGAGCTGAGGGATGGCAACACCAGCACTCAGGAGCTTGCTTAGGAACATGCAGTTTGGCAGAATGAGCCAAGGGCAGCCAGAGAGGCAGACTAGCAATGGTGGACTTGTAAGTCTTTGGCCAAATTGCTTCATTTTCCCAGGTGCCTCCTGTCAGATTTGGCTCATCAGCCCTAGGGCAAAGCCTTCTTCCCATGGCACAGGTAAAAAGCCTAAGGTCACAGTGCAGTGATTCCCTTTAGCCTATCAAAGGCCCCAAAAAACCCCACCAAGTCATTCTTAAAACTAAACACTTTCCCACCTTCTGCTGTAAAGTACCTTAGCTTTGTAAATTGTGTTTCTTTCTTGCTAGTTCTACAGTGAATTGGTTTGTGTCTCAGACATACTTGTACCTTAGTAAACCTCTTATATTGATTTTAATGTTGCAGTATTTCTCAGTACTCTCTGTCTCTTTTCATCTTCGTGCTGGTCCTTGTTTTCAGTTCTATTAAAGAATTTCCAGGTTAGAGACTCTCCTTTTTCTGTCCTTTGTAGTGATGGGTTTTTTCCCCCTCCATAATTTCTATTCTTTTTCTGCATTGGCATAATGGCCAGTGAAGAGAGTTTTCAGTAATGAGTTTGAATGTTTTTTTGTCTCTGCCAGTTTTGTTTCACCTGTTTCTGTTTTCCCTCCTTTATGCTGGAGCAAAGGAGGAAACCTCTAATGTGCTGTGCATCAGCCCATTAAGTGGAGAACTTTTCCAGGCAGTAATTATTGTTGCCTAAGCTATACCCAAGCAGAGCAAATCCCTGTTATTTCTGTGTGCTCTGCAACTCAGAGAAAGAAGCCCTAATCATAGTTAGACAGTTTATGAATTGATAGAAAAATCCCAGGTTGTGCACAGATCATTTATAATCTAGCCAGCCCAGTGTTTGCAGAAGGTTTTGCCCACTAAACATCTCATAAATCATTGACTTCCTTTAAAAGATAACAATAATTTTGAAGAGTTAATTGGGATTGGTCTGGATCATTATGTTCTCCCTCTAGGGCAGGGAGTTGAAGGTTTTAATTTTCTTTCATCAATCTAAGTCATCACCCACGGCTGGAGAGTGATGTTTGACTTCCACTACTGGAAGCACCCTCCACAGAGGTCTTAAGTGGTGCTACTGCACTCGTTGAGGAAGCTGTGTCATAAGGTAACTGCCTGTGAGCAGAGCATTGTGACCCTGCACCAAGCCCAGGGTGGGACCAAAGCCTAAAGTCACCTGCAGCAGAGCCTGCTGTCTGTCTTCTTGTCATGGGTTTACAAGTTAAGAGAAGGGAGCAGGATGATGTCACTTTTGTGATCAGACCTCCCAAACAGGTCTGTGTGTACAGGCATTACACTGCTTAGCCATAATGACTTCAGCATGGGTCTGGTATCATTAAATTCCCTGCTCTGATGTGCAGAGTTGATTTGTGCAGGGAACAGGTTTCAACATCTGGCAGCCCAAGCTATCCCTTCAAACTAGTTCACTGACACTCAGGAGCTGAAATAATTGTTCTATATCCTTCAGATCTAGACAGATAAAGAAAGAATACCCCCAAAAACTCAGCTGTAAATACTCAGGGTGGGAGGGTTCCTCCTCCAGAACAGCCGCTGAAGCTACGCTGCCCCTCCCACTGTGGGACATGTCTGGGGGTTGTGTATCTGCCTCCCCACCAGTCCAGGACTGTATCTCCCACTGCATCAGAATCCCACTTTCTCTTTGTTCTTTCCACTGGCTCTGGGGCACCTTGTGCTTCTCTGCTACCTTTGTGTGAGAGGAGCTGTAGTCTTACCTGAAGTTCGTGGCTGGTGCCCTCATGTGCCACCATTCCAGCCTCAAACAACCACAACAGAAACAAGTGCAGCCCTGAGCTAAGCATTTTTCTTTCAATTAATCTACTGGGTTTTCTTTTAGCAAAAACTGTACGTCTGTGTCATATTTTCTCCAAATATGCTAATTATTTAAATGAATTAGATGAATAATTTATATGACTAATTTTCAGCATGTGCATTGACTCTTTTTTATTTTTATTGTAGTCAGCTTGTTTGTAGCCAGTTGTAATCATCCTTTGTAATACTATGAAGACCACAGGATCTTTCTGATAGGAGCTGTGCAGAAAATGAGATACTGAATGTGCCCTATGACCCAAACCTCACTGCAGAAATACAACAAAAAACTGAGACAAGCAGAAGGCAGTAAACAAGGAAGCTCCTAAGGCACAAGTGGGAACAAATGTATTATAGAGCCACCAAAGATCCTTGCTGGGTCATGGCTTACCTGGAGTTCCTGAGTGTTTTAGGGGAATTGTGGCAGGAAGAAGTTCAGCACAGTCACACATGTGGGACTGGAGTATGTCAGCTTTGTGCTCCCTCACAGTGTGTTTCACATCCTCAACCTGGAAAAGAAGATGCCACATTCATATACCAAAGGACACAGCAACTGAAAGCACACAAAGTTAGAAACCTATTTAGTGACAAATTGACATTCTGCCAACAGATTATTGCTGGCACATTGTACCAGCTATGCCAAGAGCCACTTCTGCAGGTAAAAGGAAAACTGGCACCAAATTTATTGCTTTCTTAATCCTTCCAGTGCCACTGCCAACAAAGACAGTCCTGCTTTAGTACCAGATTTAGTGAGGCCTTCCAAAACAACTTACTTCCCATGTGCCACAGAAGGCAACTGGAGTGCCAGAGTGCAGAGTGCAAGCAGTGAGCAAATCAGTCAGGGCCAGAGCACCTTTCCCAGGCTCGAAACAAGATCCATTTGTTCTGGATCCTTGCAGATACTGGACTCAGTGGCAACTGTGCCTGAGAATGCCAATACAGATATGGCAAAAGGAGACTTGAGCACTGCAGAATCACAACCGTGCACCAGCTACTTGCAGAGATGCAGGACTTGGGGGAAGGACCAAACTGCAATGGCCTAATCTTCCCCAGCTACTGCCTAATTAAAATTCTCATCACCCTATTCAGAATTCAGTTATAGTTAAGGAGTATCACAGACTATTTAAATAAAATGTATTTCAATAAAAGGAAATCCAATCTACAGAAGAGATTTTAGAAGGTATGGGTGTACTTCTGGGAAGGGTGTTTCTACCCTTACAAACTGATGATCTGTGCTCTCTAAAATATAATACCAACCTGTAATGTTTTAAAAGAGTACATTATATTTAGTTGCTTACCTAGATTTCCTTGTAAATTAAACTCAAGCCCTCAGCAGTACTTCCTTTTGTTCTTTCCTCTCTAATTATACTGTGGTACTAATTATCTAATGGGCAGAAACAGTCTGTAGATCACTGTTGCCTCTAAACTTAGCCACTACTCCTCCTACTCTCTCTCTACTCCTATGAATATTTTCACTGAGTGAACAAAAATCCAAAATGCAACAAAGAAAGCAAGATTCTGCCCGAGTCTTCTTCTCTACAAGTTCTCTACCTCGCTGGTTCTCACCTTCTTGCTATCACTACCCATTCCCAAAGTTTCATTCTTGCTTATCTTTGAACTACAGCACTTCTCTAGACTAGAAATGGTACCTGTGCTCTAGAAAGCAGGACTGTTTCCTGATTCCTGATTCCCATTTTCATAATTGTTAGGATCTTTTCCTGTAGCCTTTATGGGGATGAGTAGCCTACCTCTATTGTAATCCCATTTGGAGAAATTTAACAGCAGTTGTCAATAGAGTAACCATTAATTTTTTCATGTGAGAAAATGATTGTAAAACTAAATCATCATACAGCACATCTCAGTAAAAATACTAGTTGGGCTTTTTTTAAGGTTAAGCTCAATAAATTATGTTTCTAATACTAAATTATGCAATATTAACTTACTGCTGATGGCACAAACGTATGCTCACTTTACAAAATCTACTACATTAAGACCCTCTAAAGAGAGCCAAAACGGGATCTAAACAAATTTTTCAAATCATCAACTCACCGTGGAGTCAACTTCAAGCATTGTTTAACAGAACCCTTGCTATTGTAGCTGCACCCCTAAGTAGCTTAATAAGACATAAAATATTCTGCTCACGGTTTTTAGTTTAGCATTTTTTAATGATTTTTTAAAGAAGAAAATGCATCAACATATAAAGCTGTCTGCATAATGCCTTAATTTTGCAGAGGCCCATCAAAAGTAACCTTCATTCATTTTGCAGATTAACGATCTACGTGATCTTTAAACAGTTATTCAACAAGAAAATTAAATATCTAGCAAAAAGTTTTGAGAGAACAATTCCTTAGAGAGTACCCAGTTTGTGCTGGGCCTTGCATCGAGCCACACACATTTAATGGAAAACTGTTGACATCTTTTAACACCCATGGTGAGCAGGACAGTCTTTTTCCTGGTCATGGGATATCTTGGTGTACATGAATAGGATACAGTTGGGCATTTATGAGCCTCATGAGAAATCAAATTAGTCAAGCAACTTCACCAAGGTTGCCCATCTATGTGGCAACCAGAGCTGGAGCCTCTCTGTACTCTACAGGCATTGCATTTCATTCCCTCTGGAGCCCTGTGTTACAGCCCCCAGAGCTGTCACCCTCCCCAGGCCTCCTCGCTTGTTCCCCATTCCACACCCACTACATCATCTTCTCACCACCAGCTCTCTCTCTGCCCTGGCAGTCAGATCCCCCTACTCTCAACCTCTGTGTTGAGCACAAGGTTTCCTCTCTGCCCTGTGACTCCTCAGAGCTCATTCTCCCGAAGAGGTGCAGCAGGAGAGCTGTGTGTTTTCCCCAGCTAGAATCAAAATGTTTGCGTGCTTCTTTTTACTTGATTTCTGCTTGCAAGGACAAACTGCTCCATTCACCTCAAAGCAATTAACTGCTTCCAACATCCCTCACAGCATGAGCTTGTAGTGTTTCTACCTCCATTTGTCACGGTGCCCACGCTGCGTGGCTCTGAAGTCATTACACAGGGCAAGAGAGGCAGCTGCCTAGAGCACAGGACTGATTAACGGGCAACCAGGTTATTTTTGTTCTGTTTTATCTCACTTTGTTTTTAAATGTCTTGCCTAAAGCAAGAGGCCTGGAGTCACCAGCACTGGGAAGACCCATCACCACACAGGGATCTTCTCCGTGAGCCAGAGCATAAGGCAAGTCTCAGATATGCTTATAACATCCAGAACAAAACTGTCTTCCCTCTGTCCAACAGTGACCCCTTGGTGACATTGCTCAGTAACAAGAACAGGCTTTGGGGGGAGGTGGATTGTAATCATTAAATTGTAAATCCCTTTAAATGCACAGATCAAAGGGAAAGTTTCAATCCTATGACACATAATTAAAAATGCAGATGTGAATGGCTTTGATTCATGAATGCTTATGTACTTTTAAATTGTTGCCAAGGAGATCAGGGCATGAGAAAATTAAAAACCATTACGCTTCAAAAGGATAAATGATTTTCACAGCTTTCTAACATTATTTCCTGTTGCGCAGATTTTTGTGTGTTTTAACATTTTCCCCACCCTGCCTGGGCAGATTAGTTCTGAAAAATGTTTTCCAGAAAATGTTCAGAACTCAATGAGATTAAAAGGAGATTAGTGAACTTGCTGGTTGGAGAGTTCCCACTGGTATGTAATGCCAAACACTCAGGGCAGTTAAAGAGGAAACCCACCATACACATTTTACCCTTTTTTACCTGCACTTTAATTTGAAGACTTGTGAACTTTCAATTCATTATTCTTTTTTTCTAATTGAGCCAGTGCAGTACAATATGGTACAGGCCATAAGCCAAATCTCCCTGAAGTTAAAGGAAATATTCCCAGGGCTGTAGTGGTTTCAATCTGTTTGTTTAACATTTCTCATTTGTTAAAGTCAAAGCACTTAACTGAAAGGAAAAGGCTGCTTCCTATTTCACAACTGAAAATTGAGACACCATCATACCAAATGGATGCCAGAACAAGTCTAGTGCTGGCCACAGCAAATACTCCCACTTCTGATCCATGGTGTCTCAGATTTCTCCTGCTTCCACATGTCACTTTAACATTATCAACTGGCACCTGAGACATCTTTGAAGTGCTTTCAAATCACCCCAGTCTTACCAAAGACAAACAGTTAATTTCTCAGACAGAAGCATATTGCTGAAAGGTACCTGTGAGTTGATGGCTGCAGTGAACTCTTGGGCAGCAGTTTCATTCCTGGGCTGAAAGTACATGTGAAAACAACACCAAACTCCTTAGTGCTGAACTGACATTGCTTCTTAGCCCCTGGCAACATGGAGAGTGGGGATGAGCAGGTGAGATCCTGGCCCCCTCCTCTCCCTGTCCAGCTGATGGAACACAGAATTATTTATCTGTAACTTCAGATGTCTCCGTGCCATGGAGGTGATTTTGGTTTACATGTCGAAAGTTACATAGGAAGAATCCCACTCTCCAAAAGGTGTATATCTGGTATGAAGGTATAGATCCAGTCCAGAGCCACAGCAGCTCTAAATACACCATTCTGATCCCATGCTTTGGAATTTTGGGACTCCACTTTCAGTAAAGCAAGGTTCAGCTGAAATATGTCTGCATGAGGCTGACTTGCTCCTCACTCTACTCTGGCATTCTTCAAGTGCCAGTCAAGCCAACCTTCACAAAATTTCTCCTGAAGGGGAAAAGCCAGAGACAAGTAGCAGCAGACTAACAGAGCACTGAACAGTTCAGCAGGCATCTGATGGTGAAAGGATAAACCTTTTGTATTTACTTCTGAACATACGAATCAGGTATTATTTCTGTTTGAGACTGGGCTACTTCAGAAAAGTGTCTTCATAGTGGCAGCCAGCTGAGGTTCAGCATAAGTGGCCATCCCAAAAATGCACTCATGCCTGCTTTGTTATTTACTGCATTTGCTGAGATAGCTCCCGGAACCAGATGCCCCACATTAAGACTTCTAATATATTACCCTTTTTGTAATTTATCATATCTAGTGTCTGAATAGCAAATCAGACAGCAAGAATTTATCTTTTTTTCAGTTGGCAGTTGTTCAAGAACATGTTACTATTGTTCTTTGTTTACATTATTGGATCAATGATGTTGCTACATAATTCTTATTCTTCAGGTTTCAGTCCAAAGAAGATTTTATAGTCTCAGTTTCTTTGTGACACAGACCATAACAGTTAATCCACTTATGGCAAGGCTTAGATCAGTAACTTGCATTTGACTAAGGCAAAAGCATCTGGTGTCGACTTGAGGACTCGAAGAAGCAGAGTAGCAGTTTATTCTATATTTTTTAAGAAAGAATCTCATGTGAATTTGGGCCTTCTCTACTAATATTGGTGTCCACATCAGCATTTTCTATGCGAAAGAGCAAAACCTCTTGTCATGTTCAAGCATCTGGATCATCTGGTTCTTGAATGTTACCTCCTTCCACACACACTGCAGAATGACTGCCCTGTCTGAAGGGAGCAGGAGACCAGATCCTCTGCAGGGTTGAGTTCCAATTAATTTCTGTCATCAGTTTCCATCACCTGCTTAGCTTGAAGGCTGACAACTGCTGGGTACTGAAAATGCTCTGAACTGAGAGACACCCCCTCATTCAGGTGAATACCCCCAGGGAGGGAGCTGATAATGCTCCATCCCAGGAAGTTTGCCTGGCCCAGTTCAGGGCTCCTCCGTAGTCCCTGGGCCTGTATACACACAGTCTTTGGCCTAAAGGAGTTCACTTAACCTAACACAAGGTGTTTAATTTCATCACTCTTTCTTCAAGCTTTTTTGTCAAGTATCTGTATTGTTCTTGGCACTTCTTGCCTTCAGATTTAACATGTTCCTTGTAAAACAAGGGAGAAGGGCACATTTACTGCCCCCTGTACTGCCTCAGACAGCCTGGAAGTCCCCTCTGCACAGACGCCATTTGGCTCTCCTTCCTCTTTGATACGAGGTACATGAGGGAGAAATTCAACAGAAAAGATTACTTTGTCCCTCAGTACAAAACTGATCTATACAGCTGAGGCTGGGAAAAGTGTGAGGGGAGAGAGAGGAGTCACAGCAATACCGATTCTCTCCAGCAGTGAATACTGCACCAGTGGTACTCCTGCAGTTCCAATTTCTGTTGACAGCAGCTCTGAGCAGTGATGTACAGAAACCATGTGTGCTGTTTGCATATTGGCTTGCAAAACCAGAGAGGACAGATTCTGATAAAACAGACACAAGGACAGTTTTCTACATCATGAAGCTCTGCTCAGTCACCATGCCAAATACTGAACTACTCTCTTTCATCCCCACGGTCAGAATCTGACTCTTACCAGGACTAAAAGCAGGAGCAGGCAAGAGCAGCTGTTCAGATTTCCAGCATGCATGAAAGCAGGGGCAACAAGAAATCTCACAGCTGAACAAAATCCTTTGCTGTTTGTTTTTATTTATGCTCTTTCATTTCAGCAGCAAAACAGTGAACTGTCATTCAAGCATTTAGGCCTGTTTCAGGGGCTGGTGGTATCACTTTCTTGCTCAATTCACATTTGTTCTGGTCCCAATAATCGTTACCTTTGTCCCAGGTTCGTCAAAAGTCCAAGCCCACTGCAAGTCCAGGAGAAGGAAAAGAACAAAACCAATGAATTCAAATAGTGTTTATCATTAATAAATTTTATAAAGTCCTTGCCTGTGTGCAGCAGCTCCAACCTAACCTGTAAATGTGCTTAATTTGCTTTGTAGGACAGAGACCACTACAGTTCCTGACAATCTCAGCAGTTCTTAGCACACTGAGGAAGAAATGATTTTCAAATGGATAGGTAGCCAGATGGCAAGTGTTCTCTTTTTTTCAAAGACACCTGCATATTTGAAGCAATTCTCTTCCTTAACACAGCCTCACCAGGGCTGGGACCATTATGGAAGGGGAAGATGAAGAGGAAATCCTCATCCAGAGATAAAAGAGCTGACAACTGCCTTTTCTGCCCTTTGGAAATGATATTGAGAACTGAGAATATCTCTTCTCACCTACTAAAGTGGTAGAGCGCTATGTCACAAAAGACTCCCGATCCACTCTCCTGTGCCTTTTCAAAAGAAATCAGTGTTCTCCATGTTCTGCAGGTCTCCTTTATGAACAGCTACTTAGCAATATCCTCCCTCTGCTCAACTTGTCCTTGAGTTGGAGTGGCTGTTCCATTCTAGGATAGAGAATATGTTATAGATGTGTTTTTCAGAAAGTACTGAAGCTCAAGAGATTTGCCCTCACCTTCTGATGGCGTCACTGGCTGCCTGATGACCTCAGCTCCCCCCTCCCGAGGGCAGCGATGGGAATTCTCACACAGTTGTTTGTGTGTCAAACACACAATAGCTGGGGGTGAGCAGTGCTGAAGAACAGTGAGGCATGATTACTAATAGCTTGCATGATTATTCCCAAACACATGCAATCTCATAATATTGCCTTCATTTGGCATAACACTGCCTGAAAACACCGAGAGGAAAACACTATTTTGCTCTAGTGTTCTATTGATAACTGGAAGGGGAGATACAGAGTATCTGCATTGCCCCGGCAGACAAACAAACCCCCCATGTCCCACAGGTAATTACCATCTCCTAATTGGGTTTGAAAACAGGAGATTTGAGTCTGGATGCACGGAGTTTGCACCAAAATGAACAATTACTTGTCTGAGGGATTCGGTGGTTTCAAAACACAACAGGAATAGACTGAAACTGAAGCTGAATTGAAGGTTTAACTGTGAGTTTGCTGGTAGCCTGAGCAGATCTGCACTGCCAAGCTGCTATTTTCACTGACTGCAGTCAGAATTCACACTCACCCCTATTGTCATCTTTATCTGCCACTCTAGGCTCATTACATCAGTTTAACTAATGACAATTAATATGAAAATTAAAATTGATAGCAAAATTAAGTACTTGGAAGACAGACAGTGATGCTGCATAACTCTGGCATGCCTAATTACTGTTGTAACAAAGCCCCTGGCACAACCTGTCCAGGCCAGCCCTGTCCCAGCTCCAGACTCCTCTTGCCTGCTGCTGTTCCAGCCTGGCCCCGTGTCTGGGAGATGATGCTGCCCGTTCTCCAGGGGGGTTCACTGGTCACACTCCTGTGCAGCAGCCACGGTTGAGAACTTCTAAGGTGCTGTGACAAACTGGTCCCCTAATGTGCTGTGGATGCATGCAAAGATTTATAGCATGGCTTACAATGCAGAGATCAAAACCAGACATGTGCTGGCTCAGTACCAATACTAAACTCTTCAAAAAGTCAGGGTTTCTGCCAGCAGACAGTCAAAGCCCTATACCTGACAAAGGACAAAAGGGAAACTGCTAGACCTGCCCATGACCTCAGGGTTTCATTTCAAAATACCTACTTTACCAATCCAAATGCTTAATTATTCAGAGTTTGTGTAGTACTTTGAAGGGACAGGCTGTATCCAGCAGTCAAAATGTTATTACAAACAGGGTTCTGATATCTTCCAGCCTTCATTCAGCAGCTCTTTAAGTATTATTTGCACCGATATTATTGTGACAACAGCCTCTCACACTCCTCAGTGTCCAGACTTTCCACCCATTCCACCCATGACATGCAGCTTAAAACTCATCTAGTTTTAAATGAGCTGGCAGAATCAGAATTAGAATTATCCTCTATATTTTCTATTTCCAAGGCACCAGACACATTTTACAAACATTTTTTCAGCAAGAGACTATGTCACTGTTTACTGATAGAATAATCAACATAAATCTGCAAAACTCTTTTGCTGACATTGTTGATAGGGAACAAAACACAGTGTTAAACACTCTCAGCCCTCATTCCCCCAGTGCAGCTTATCTGGAGTTGCTTGGCAGAGAGTATGTTGGTGTGTCCAATTTTCTATTGATACCTGCTGTGTGTGAGTGGAGCTATAACTGCCTTGTGCCCAAGAGCCATCCTTACTATGCAGCACCTCTGCTGTAACTGCCTCCATCATAGACTTACAAATGGTTCCAAGCAGCGAAATAACATCTGTATTGATCTGAAGAACATTTTATTGATTAAAGACTGCAGAAGAAACCATATGAAATGCAGGCACATTATTTAACAATGTCTTTTCAGAACCTGTGTTGGAAATATAGGAACATGAGGCTGTTAAATTTTTGATCAAATAGCTATCACTGAGATTGCTGCAGTTCTGCAAAGTCAAATCACTAAGCTGTGGGGTTCCCCACCCCGTCACCCTCCTTCTGTCTGTTCTAGAGGGGGAAGGAAAGATCTACGGATGAAGAATGTGTCTGGATATTGACCCTGAAAGAAGAAGACAGTGTGTAAGTGTATGTCCACACTTTCTGCAGCAGGATGGCACACAGGTTAAGCAGGAGACTGATGTGACTGAGGAACACTTGGGTAAGGAGAGCTTGCACAGATCTCCCCTGGCCTGCACTTCAACAGCTTTCAGTGTGTTTAACATCAAATTGAAAAGCTATTGTGTCATGTAGAAGAGCCATCCATCTTCAAGGCTTTGTACCTAATCTTTCAAGTAGAGGAAGGCACGTGAGGGGCAATCAGAGTTCTGAAGAAACTCCACACAGTCAAGTGTTTTCAGGTATGGAGTGGAGAAGAGGAACTTAACTACAGGCACAGGGTTATCAGCACAAGGCTGCTTCTGGCAGCAGCTGACAATTTACTGCACCTTTTAGTTCACGTCTTACATTCCTGTTTTTCTCCTGAAAATAAATTCAGAAAACAACAACTGACATCTCTACCAGGAAATAGGAAATGTAAATAAAACCCAACAGCCTCTTGGGAAATCCAGATTCAAAGGCTTTCAGACTCAATCTCCACACAGCTCTGAACTCCCCAAGATTGTGGGAGCTGTTCCTGTGTGAGAAATCCAGTACCAATTGTTTTACCATTGATGTTGTGTTGTAAGGGAAAAGATACCACAAGAAGGGAATGAAAATCTGCGACAGGAAACTGCTGGAAATCAATGTTTTGGGGACAGAAAGGAAAAAATATGGTATGATCCAGGATTCTGACATTGTTCAATGAAGGTCTGGCAAAAATATTATGTTACAGATACAGTTTGAGTATTCAGAGTTATAATTACTGTGAGCAGAGGGAAACCTAGTGATTTTGATATCACAGGAATGCTAATACAGATTTTTACATGTATCAGTTGGGAGAGAAACCCAGTCATTGCATAGGAACCCGAGGAATGAAAGCCTTGGTAAAGCTGGTAAAGTCAAATCCATAAACATGCTTTCCTTTTTGGATTTTTTTTGTTTGTTTGTGTTTTTCCTATTTCCCTTCTGGAGTCTTAAACTTTTGTCTATTGAAGAAATTAGGATGAATGATGCTCCAGTGAGTGAATCCAACAGTCAGCTGAATAAATTTTTTTCTCATCTGGCATTTTCTATACCAGAAATCAATATCACATTTCAAATAGTATCTTTAAAATGTCTCTTGCCAGGTTGAAATGGCAGAATCTGGTGCTGGAGCACACAGCAGGTAAAAGGAAAGGACCTGAATTGCAGCACCTTGACCTCCAAGGACTCTTTTTGGTCTTTAAGTCTCCACATCTCTTTCCATATCAGCACTGGGGATTTAATTCAGAGTGGGAGACTCTGCCCTGGCTTTCTTAGCAGACCTAATATGAGGATTAAAAATATTACAGAAATATGATTATCAGGTGTCGTGGTTTTGCCCAGCCAGCCAGCCCCTGGGGCTGAGAATGGTTTTGTCCAGGTGGATTTCCAGACAAGACGCCAATTAAAACTCTCAGTAATGCCTTTGTTAATTACATATTTAAGAAAACGGAAGAGAAGGTGGATTGCGCAGTGGAAATTAGGCAGCCATGTAGGAGAGAGGCAGCGGGCCCGAGGAGGGCAAGGCCCCCTCTTCCCCTGGCTTGGGCCAGAGGCAGGTGTGGCACTGAAACCCCCCTTCTCTCTTGTAAGAGAGTGAAGAAAAAGAACTAGAGAAGGACTGACTGCTTGGACGAGAAACGCTGCAGAAGAAATTCCAGCAAAGAGATAATGGAGTGTCCAAGGTCGAAGTTGGCAGCTGCAGGAGAGAGAAGAAAGTTCGAAGGAGGAAGGGTTGTTTCTCCCCCCTTTCGCTCTCTCCCTTCATCAGGGAAGAGACTGAAAAATAAAAACCCTGCTACCTGTGAAAGTTTGTTGGGGTGAGGAGACACCCGTGCTGCTCATGGAAGAGCCTACACTGGAGCAAGCTGATGTATGAGGAAGCCGAGACTTCATGAGAGACTGAGATAGGGCAGAGTCCTGTCGAAGATTTGTGACCCTGAGAGAACTTACACCAGAGCAGAAAACGGCTCGAGTAAGGATGTTGGGATCCGAGTGAGGGATCCATGCTAGACCCATGTCGGAGAGGTCTATCAAGGACTGTTCTCCTGTGGGAAGGGGCCTTCATGGGGAAACAGAAATGGACTCATAAGCCATTATCCCTTGTAACCCTGTGGTGAAGATCCATGGTAGGCAAGTGTCCCCTTGCAAGCCCATGGAAGAAAAAACCTTCAGGGCCTGGGTAACCCCCCAGCCTCCAGTCTTATCCCAGGAGGGGGGTAGGCCTAGCCCTGGAGGCCAACACAGAGCAAGAGGGAAAAAAAAAAGAGTTGCAGCTGCACTGAGAGTGCTGCAGAGTTATTGAAGAGACCTGGAGCTCTGAGAATGGAGAAAGAAACTGCTTTTCCTCCTTGGACTCATATAAAGGGGAAAGAAGTATTTCTGTAAATACATAGTACTTTTACTTAGGTAGAGTTGTTGTAGATGTAGTTCTTTAGTTTTAACTTGCTAGTAATAAATGTTCATACTATTTTCCCAATGAAAACTAGTTGGTGAGGGTTTTTTTCTTTATATTTACACATCTATTTAGGCTTTCTTTGGTTTGTATTAACAACCACACTGAACATTAAAAAACCCAAAACCTCTTTTCCACTCACTGTTTAAGTGTTATGTAATTTAAGTTATATTTGTAATAGTTTTGTATGGGTATTTTCAGGACACATTTTATAAAAATTTACCATAGAAAGTACCAGAGGACTGAGGTCAGAATCTTTTGGGGACATGAAGCAGCTGAGGGAATGGCTGAGTCTGGCAGTGAGATTGCAGGAGACCTGCTAAGACTCCCCTGGGTGCAGCAGAGCTGGGGAACGTTTGCAGGCACACCAGGGCTTCCCTTGTGCAGCCTGGCAAGAACACAGACAAAGCCCTCGGGACATTCAGACCAATTAATGGTGGAAGGTAATGCACACAGTGTGTTTAGAGCATTTACAGACCAAACTGATCCTCTCTTACTGCTTTGCTACTGGAAGGAGACTTTTTCAGTTGGCTACAGCTCATTAACTGCTACCATTGGATGAATGATTCTTGTTTTAATTCCTTTGATCTAATCCAGACAGTTTTTTTCCTTTGTCAACAGTCAGCCAGAGTATGTTTTTTGCTCTAGTTAATGAAATATATAGCTAATTTACATTGATGGCTATTACTGGACACCTAGAAACATTTAGACAGACTGATCACTCCGTGGTTCTTTTTCACTTGAAAGGTCAAAACCTCTGAACCAAACTTAGACCAGGGGTGCCATGAGTCAAATGCAATAAATTGAGGACTTTTATTAAATAAACAGAAGATAGCTACATAAAAACTAACAGTTCTTATTATCTTTAGTATCTCCTACTGTTTCCTCATGATTGAAAGCAAACTTTGAAAAGGTCACATTAGAAAACATGGAGCATGTTGTACTCTTCGTTCTCTTGATTCAGAAGGATTCAGGTTAATGCAGGGAAACAAACACACAAGAAAACCCCAGGAATCCTCAGGCAAACCTGTTGCTCTCCCACCGTTCACCCCCTGCAGGGTCACAATCCCACAACAGAACAAAACTGGAACGAGCAAAATTGACCAAGGAAAAACACAGGTCATTGCAAAGGGCGAAAAACCCAACATTTCTATCCCAGTTCCATGGCACGAGATTGACACTGCTTGGTCCAGTTTCCTATAATAGAGGCAGATGGGCTCTGAAAGGGCAACAGTAACAAATATAGACAGACAAAATCTGTCCAGTGAAAGTTTTTCTTAACAAGATCTCAGATCTTGGCACCAGGCAAAATTTTGGCATGAGGGATCACACTGCAGGGTAGAGCGTTATACCATATGCTGATACAGCCACAATAAAGAAAAATATCAGAGTACCAAAGGCCCTTGGAACCCACATTTTTAGGAGAACAGTTTACTTAAATAGCCACAAATGCTTCCAGTAAAATTCTTGCTCGTTTATATATGAATAGGGGAAGTGAAATAATCGTGGGAAAGGTGGAATCTAAGGCAGAACAGTTGTTTTTATTATTTTAACTGTAACCACTCCAAACTAGTTTCCAGCTAATTTCATTGCAACTAAGCATCTGGGATTTTATTGTCATCATTTTTAGTAGTAGAATATGCTTTTTCTATCCCAGAAAACTTCCCAGAGGCTTCTGCTCTGCCTCTTGATCTCTCAGAGGATTGTAAATATGGGACAATGTAACATAAACCTCCAAAGAGGCTATTACTTAAACAAACAGATAGGGTCATTTTCATTTATTTCATGACAACCTCTTCCGCCCTTTGCTTTCCTTTGAGGTCATTTTTTGATTGTCTTGTTTTTAAGTCAGGCAATTTGTCCCAAATTCACTGCTGTTCCTGGGCTAATTAGAATTTTAAAAGTAATTGGAGCACCCCTTGCAGTATGCTGTTAATTCCCTCCAGATTGCTGGGAACATTAGCTTCAGTGTTTGTTTTAACTGACTCTAAAATATTAAACTATTGTGGATTAGCAATGGTACTCTCCATTTTAGTGCTCCCACTAAAACCATGCTGCTACTCCCCCCTCCCACCCTGAGAGAAGGCACAGAGGGTAAAGATCACGGGCTGAGACAAGAACAGTTTGCTGGAAACAGCAATGAGATAAGAAAACAAATAGTAACATAACAATGTTAATAACAAAAGTGTACAAAAGAGAGAGCAATCCACATGCAAAATGCTCACCACAGAGCCCAGAGCCCGACCTCCCTGCAGCCACAACTCCCCTCTCCCTCTGGCTTGGAACTGGCACCTCCCCACTGCTCCCTCCTCCACACTGACCCAACCAGACAGGAATCCCTTCTCCCCAGGAGAGATTCCCTTCCCCCTGCCCCAGGCAGTGACCTGAGGTGGTACAGAAAAACCCCCGGTCCTGGCCATGCCCCTTCCTTGTCCCAGCTGGAAGCAGAACATAAGCACATCAGATTTGGGATAATTCACCTTTAACAACAAATTTGTTAGAAAAGTAAGCACCCTATTTCATTAGCATTGGCTCTTGCTCATGGAGGTCTCCACGCTCCAAGAAGCCTGTGTGGCTGAGTCCCATCGTGTCAGACCCAGCACAGCAGGACCCTGGGCTTGGCAGGCACGGCCTCAGCACCTGCAGGGTCTCACAGGGCACCTGCAGAGTTCACCTCACCATCAGTAGCACAGGCTGGGGACAGCCCTGCCCCTGTCACCTGGGCTGGCTGCACTGCCTGGGACACCTCAAACACCAGGCACATCTTGGTCTTTCTCCTCACTGCCCCAGGCCCAAGCAGTAAAAAACAGGTGTTTTGTACAAAAACCTTCCCAAATCAGCAAGTCAGACCCTGACCAGAGCCCACAAACAAATCCAGAAGAAGCACAGCCCCCAATCCTCAACCTAAGCTACACCTGGGACCCCAGAAGGGCCATTCTCCTTCCTGTGCCATCTCTCCAGGTAGCTGAGGTGCCAGCAGGCACAGGGAGCTCCGAGCCCTCCTCCAGGCTCCAGCCAGGCTGCTGAGCAACACAGCTCAGCCAGCCTGCACCTGGGACAGTGTGACATGGTACGAGATCAAACATGGAAAAGTTCTGCCACCTTTCTGTGAATGCCTTTAATTTAAAATTACTGTATGCAAATTGTGTAAACAGAATTGGTTGTATAAGAAATAATAATGATATAGAAGAAACCAGCATCAGGATTTTGGGAAAGAATTGAGGGGGAAAAAAATAGCAGCAGCTTACAGAAAAGAATTAATAGCTGAATACATTCACACTCTGCAGAATAATTTAATTTATCTTCTATACATCTCTCTGAAAAGAGAAACAATTTTATGAGAAAAAAATAATCGCTACTACACAGTCCTGCACTTCACAAATACCGCATTATTTGTGCAAACAAAAAGTTAGTGTCGAGTTGTCAGTAAAAATTTGACACCACTCTCCACAATGAGCAATATTATAAGCAATTAAAATGGAACTACACTTGTCAGGGAAGTGTCTGCAGTACACATCAGTTAAGTGTGTTAACATGAGTTAACAAGCACTTCTAACTGGCATGTTTGCTTATCCATTTATGTTCTAATTAAGCCAGCTAAGAAATGAAAGCAGCTGTACCTGGGTTCATCCAGCTAAGGTCCCTCTCTTCAGCAAGGGCCATAAGTTGACACCTAGAGATAAGTAAGAACCATGCAAGTGTTGGCACTTCCCAAGTACTCTCACAGCCTCTGAGCATTTTCAGCTCAAGGTATTTCTTGAATCTAGTATTATTTATCTATGTAGTAACACTCAATAGATGTCCTCTCCGAATGCTGTGCAGGCTCTGCATCCCACAGGCTCTTTCTACAAATACAGAATCTTTGGCAAGCAGTTTCAGAGACCCACTAACACTGCTGTTTTTTGTGAACATATTTGCTGCAGTTTTTAATGACACAATTTCATATTCCATCTATTCCTTTCCCAAAAACTCTCTTTCTTTTTTCTTTTTTCTTTATTCCATTTTCTGTGCTGGTAGCTATTTTGGTAGCTATATTGAGATGATGTCTTCATGGAATTCAAGTGTGCTCTGAATTGCGGCACACTTTTTGTACAGTTATACCGCTTAAGTGAACAGTCTGACTTCCTGATGTGGTTACCAGTACATCATTGTAAAGAAATCAAACACATCTATTCCCGTGTAACAGTACCTGTACTGGAGGCTGCTCTGGTTGAATTGCATGTTAGTAACCCATTCCACACTAAAATATTTAGCAAGGCACAAAGCAGTACAGAGACCAGCCAAAACCAAACTATCATTTTACTGCTTGAAAGCACCAGCTTTAATCCACTGGCACTATTTCATCCAAGCCTGTGTACCCAGCTCTGCTGACACAAGAAGTACTCCCTGACTTCTCCTCTAGCAGCACTCAGTGTTTTTGTTTACCCACAAAAGAGCTTGTATCTGGCACTCAGACTCTCCAAAATATCACTGCAGAGTTTTTAAACCATCAGGCACTGAAAGCTGTGAAACACTTTCTCCCTCAGGTTTCCACAGTTACTGTATCTCCAAAGTGCCATTCAAGTCACTTATGCCAGTTTGCTCCAGGTGGCTTCCCAAGCTGTCATAAGGTACCATTCCCCTTTGGATGGGTAAGTGTATGGCAAGGACAGCCACTATAACCCTAATTCTTCCCTCTTGTGTTCTCAGGCAGCATCCCGGGTGGCTCATAGGTGTCCTGAGCAGGTCTTGCAGTGGGGTGAGCGTTGGGGTATGGCCAGTGATGGCTCTTGCCATTGAGTTCAACACAACCCAAGCAGGCTTTTGCAGATCTTAAATCAGGTACTGAAGGCTCAAACCTGGCCTGGTGGGAGGCAATGAGGTTTTGTCTATAGCTGAATCAGCTTTCAGCTAAGATATATTTACTGGTGGCTTTATAAACCCAACATTTTTCAAGAGAAACACATGGAAAGCACCTCAGGCCCAGGCCAGTGACCCCCTGGGCTGTATTCAACAAGCCCAAAGGCCTTCACGCATCAGTGTACTCCTGCAAATGCAAAGCTAAAGCTCCATAGAGCCTGATAGACTAAAGCCAATGAAAACCACTATAAAAGCAGCATAAAGAAACATAAGAAACACACAGCAGCTTGCAAAATGTACATTTTTAAGTGTAGTTGGCAGATAGCAAAATAGTAAGTGAAGACAACAATAACTATATCTTAATAAGTCCTTAGAACATCTGAAATAACAGGTTTAACATATTTTTAAGGTACCCGGTCCCACAGATAATTCAGCAGTAGCAGAAATCACCAAGGAGATAACTGGACCCACAGGACAGGAGCTGGTGAGGCAGCAGAGGTGCAGAAGGCAGGGAGGGCACTGCAGACTAAACCTTTCAGGAGCCAGTCAATGAAAACAGTCAATGCAAATAACATGTGGGCAGGGGGGCACCACGGTTCAACTGTGCAATATGTTTGGGGCTCCATCATGAGATGGAAAGCAAGAGCTCTGGCAGATCAATCTACAAGAAACAGATCAAAACATTGATAGTCAAGAACACGAAAATCCTGTTTCATATGCACAGCTGCATTCTGCCATCCCACTGCTCCCAGAACAGGGTGTCTTGGTGGCACTACCCAAAGCCATGATCTCTTTATGAAGAAATATTATCCCCAATCAGGCCAGACATTCCTAAAGTGAGATGTAATTCAAAGTTTCCCTGATTTGGGTATCCTGAAAGGCTGATTGCCAAGCTGCTGTCAGCTGAAAACAAGCCCTGCAAAAGCATCTCAAAGTCTAGAGGCTGACCAAGTCTTTATTCATTTTTAAAGGTTATGGGTTAAGGAATTCATTCAGATTGAAGGATGGTACACTGCCAAAAAAGAAATACAGGGAGGTGAAAACCACCATGATTAATAAATACAGAAAATAATGTGAGATTTAGTTCTTCCATTCACTTTACTACACTCAATTTAAAATGTTTTCTGTTCAGTCTAGCTATGTTTATCTACAAACACATAAAATGACATTATATGTCCCTTCTGGTGGATGAAATGGCAAATAGTTAAGAGCATACAAGAATAATCAGGGCAGCAAGTGGAGAAAAGCTCTTTTCTACTAGAATTTACACATGGAACCTAGAAAGAGAGACTAATTGTTCCCTGGGACCCTGTGATTAGCTAAATCTGACTCATAAACAGCTGCAAGATCATGGTATCAAGGAGTGAGTACCTCTGTTTTCTGTCTCACTGACTGCTTGAGACACATTTTTCCCCTGATTTGAGCTGATTGGGCCTCTCATTTACCAATTAGGGGATGAGACTGAGCAGGGAGGAATGGAGGATGATTAAAAATCTGCTCTTTGCTATTTCTAAACAACTGTGGACCATTCTCTTCCAAATTAAATCTGGCTTCTGGCTGGCAAACTAACTGGCAAATGCAATCTCATTCCCCGAGTGCCAGAGCACATCAGCTGTACATGTGCCATGTGTGGTCCATCTGCAGGAAACGTGACACGCTGCCTGATTTGGGGAGGGCAGGGAAGGGGATGAAGCAGTACAAGCAGCATGTCACTGAGTTTTCCTTCCCAAGAAAGTAAGGTTTGGGAATCTTGGGAGACTGTGCTTTAAAACTTGGGCAATTGTCACCATTTCCACATATCAGCTTTTGTCAACAAGTCTGGTTAGTAAAGTATCACTCTTGAAATGGAGAGATAGTGGCAATGAAATATTTTCATTATTTAAAAGAATTATGATTTTAAAGATTTAGGAGTTCTGGCAGGTGATGTAGGAAATGTTTGATTTCTGTTTCTCCACTCTATCTCTTGAGCTAGGGCAGGGTGGAAATGAACTGAACAACTCTCAGAAAAAAAGGTCAAACACAGCAATTTAAAACTGAGTCAGATGAGATGTAAAATGCTCATCCATAGGAAACCCATTCTCCATTAGATATTTCTTGGATATAGACTCCCCTCAGGAAGGCTTTAGGCCAGTTTGATAACCTTTATAATTTTATAATCTCTGTCTTGGAAGGGAAGTAGTGCTGAGAGGAGTTGAAAGTTGTCCTGTTTTCCTGTATAATTGTGTCATACTATTTTTTAAAACTCATTTTCCAGAAAGAGAAATATCATATTTTATGATGTAACAGATTTTTTTCAGCACAAGAGAATACTTTAGATGGATAATAGCAAAGAGTGAATGGTCAACTGGAATGCTGACCAGAACTCCAGCTCACTCCTCTAGCTGTAAAACAGTGAATAGGTAAAGTGAGCTGAACAGCTCCACTGCAGTAACCAAGGCCCACTTGGCTCTCTCTCATTTGTCCAAATTAGTTTGTCCCAATAATTGTCATAACTGGCAAATTCATTTCAGGAGAGATTCAGGAGAAAAACTGTTCCTAGTTATGAGTGCAGATTGAAGTGAGCTGCCAGAGTTGCAAGGGGGGGCTAACAAGGCACCTGACTGTATTACACTCAGAGTGAGCCAGAGCTGTCAGTCTGCTGTTCTCGAGTACCCTCATTTGAGAAAAGCACAAGATCTTGAGTGCCTCTTGTCCTCTGTAATTGCATCTGCACTCCAGTGCTGCCATCCTCTTGCAGTTTGACTAAGCCCCATGATCATGAGAGCTTGTTTGCTGTTTTCTCAGCATACACGGGGTCGATCCATTTCTTTTTTTTCGCCCTTATTTGCCTTGCTGGAGCTGAGAGCAGCTGCACCCAGCCACTGCCTGACCCTGTCAGTGGGGAACTCATGTCAAACACTGGTACCCAGAATGTTGTCTGCAGCTTAAGCCAAAAGCTGCAGCAAGTGCTCGACTGCACAGCATTGAATTAAAATGTTGTGCTTATTCATAAGCTTCCTTGACATTAATATGAATAAAATGGCAAAAAGCCTATATTTTATATTCTGTCATTTCACTCTGCGTGACTAGTACTGTAACTTTGTATGCTCCCACCACACTCATAGAGATTACACTTATAAATTGCCCCTCTGAATAAAGAGCACTGTGCAGGGATGACAAGTATTGATTTTCAATCTCCTTCCAAAATGACTCTATCATTGCAAGTAAGTCAAGCAATTTGCCTCACTTTACACTTCAGGCTACAGGCCTCAGATCACATTGACAGGCCTGATCCTTCAGGAGATGTTTAATTAGAAAAGAAAGGGAAGGAATTACTGTAAATCAGCACTTAGCAGTGCTGCAGAATTTGTAAAGCTCCTTCTTCCCTCCTGTATGAGCAGACTTTATTCTCTTAACCTCACCGGGAAGTTTGTTTCATATAATTAAAACTGCAGTGTTTTCTCTGGGAAACACCTCTCCTGGTCTAGCCTGTGTTTTTCTCTTCCTTGCCAGCTGCTCCTCCCCTGCCATCCAGGGGGGTCTCCGCAGCCCTCACCAGGACTGCCCTTCCCCACGGGCAGCCCAGCAGTTCTGGCACCTTTGCTTCAGAGCTGCTGGAGCCGAGCTGGGGCTCCCAGGCAGTCCTGGAGCATCCCCCCAGAAATTACAGCCCTGGTGCATCCCCCCCAGGAATTAATTACAGCCCTGGTGCATCCCCCCAGGAATTACAGCCCTGGTGCACCCCCCCCCAGGAATTACAGCCCTGGTGCATCCCCCCCAGGAATTAATTACAGCCCTGGTGCATCCCCCCAGGAATTACAGCCCTGGTGCATCCCCCCCCAGGAATTAATTACAGCCCTGGTGCATCCCCCCCCCAGGAATTACAGCCCTGGTGCATCCCCCCCAGGAATTACAGCCCTGGTGCATCCCCCCCAGGAATTACAGCCCTGGTGCATCCCCCCCCCAGGAATTACAGCCCTGGTGCATCCCCCCCAGGAATTACAGCCCTGGTGCATCCCCCCCCCAGGAATTACAGCCCTGGTGCATCCCCCCCAGGAATTACAGCCCTGGTGCATCCCCCCCCAGGAATTGCAGCCCTGGTGCATCCCCCCCCCAGGAATTACAGCCCTGGTGCATCCCCCCCCCAGGAATTACAGCCCTGGTGCATCCCCCCCAGGAATTACAGCCCTGGTGCATCCCCTCAGGAATTACAGCCCTGGTGCATCCCCCCAGGAATTGCAGCCCTGGTGCATCCCCCCAGGAATTACAGCCCTGGTGCATCCCCCCCAGGAATTACAGCCCTGGTGCATCCCCCCAGGAATTGCAGCCCTGGTGCATCCCCCCCCCAGGAATTACAGCCCTGGTGCATCCCCCCCAGGAATTACAGCCCTGGTGCATCCCCCTCAGGAATTGCAGCCCTGGTGCATCCCCCCCAGGAATTACAGCCCTGGTGCATCCCCCCCAGGAATTACAGCCCTGGTGCATCCCCCCCCAGGAATTACAGCCCTGGAGCATCCCCTCAGGAATTACAGCCCTGGTGCATCCCCCCCCAGGAATTACAGCCCTGGTGCATCCCCCCCAGGAATTACAGCCCTGGAGCATCCCCTCAGGAATTACAGCCCTGGTGCATCCCCCCCCCCAGGAATTACAACCCTGGTGCATCCCCCCCAGGAATTACAGCCCTGGTGCATCCCCCCCAGGAATTACAGCCCTGGTGCATCCCCCCCCAGGAATTACAGCCCTGGTGCATCCCCCCAGGAATTAATTACAGCCCTGGTGCATCCCCCCAGGAATTACAGCCCTGGTGCATCCCCCTCAGGAATTACAGCCCTGGTGCATCCCCCTCAGGAATTGCAGCCCTGGCCCTGCTGTGGCACTCAGAGGACGGCCCTTGCTGTCCCCAGACCCACCCAAGGGCACCTGCAGAGGCTCCTCCGGCCGCAGGGCCCAGGGGAAGCTGTTGGTTAAATCAGTTCTTCCACGAATAACTGGAGTCTTTGACATGGTGCTTTGGAGTCGTTGTGAGGTGGGGGCTTCTGAGTTTTGGATTTTTTTGATTTTTGACTTTTAAACTTAACCAAACCACTGGGATTAGCTCAGCTGGTTAAAACATGATGCTAATGATCCCTGTATGGGCCATTCATTTAAGAGTTGTTGGACTTGATGATCCTTGTGGGTCCCTTCCAACTCTGTTCTGTGATTCTGAACAAAACCTAGGGTTTACTGGCTTCTCCCCCTCAGCTCCACACTCTCTCCCTCTCCCTCACATGGAGCCTCGCCCAGCCTCGCCCTCTGCCAATCCACCTGCTCATCAGGCTCCCAAAACAACCACCAGGCAGTCTCAAGTCCCAGACTCCCCCAAAACACACTGCAGGTTCTTGAAACGTGCCCATGCAGGTGTCTGCAGGGCAGCAGATGGCACGGTACAGGAAATCCTGGGAGTGCTGTGTTCACTGTAGTGTTTGTCATAGCAAGTCCTTTTGTGTGAATGACATATCAACCTCACCATCTTGAAAGGGCTACAGGAATAACCTCTGCGCCTTTTAAGTACTTATTAAAA
The DNA here is from genome assembly GCA_038380795.1 of Pyrocephalus nanus. Classification (NCBI taxonomy): domain Eukaryota; kingdom Metazoa; phylum Chordata; class Aves; order Passeriformes; family Tyrannidae; genus Pyrocephalus; species Pyrocephalus nanus. The sequence goes on from CM076281.1 coordinate 10,495,198, forward strand.
AGGGAATATCTCAAAACTAAAGAGAAGGATGTAACATTTGTGACACTGCAAGAGGTTTTAAAAAATTACCTTCTGTTGGAATGCAGTGGGGAGAAAAAACCCTCCTACAATTTTATTAAACCTTGTTACAAGTGGTGAGTGCAATCATCCATCACCTTGTATAGATTACTTTTTCGTCTCTTTAGTGTGAGAAATGAAACCACTTGTTTACTACAGCAATAATACATGGAGAACTACTTCCAAAGCTCCCAGCTGTGCTCCATCTACCACTCACTATGGAAGGGGGGGAAAATAATCACCAAAAAAAAGCCAACAGAGAGGCTTGGATGCCAATGGTCTCACAGTATGCTGCAGGTGACATGTTCTGCAGTGCAGAAGTCCTTGAAGGAGAGGAGTTCTAAGTGAGTGGTTTTCAGTCTTGCTGGTGCAGGTTCCCCAGTTGCCTTGGGCCTGATGGGGCAGCCCCAGGCTCCCCTGTGAGCAGTGTCAGAGTCTGTTCAGGGGAATGAAGCTCTTTGAGTCAACGACAGCAAAACACCCCACTTCACATTAGTTCCAATGTTTGCTGCAAAAAGCTAGGAAAAGATCATTTTATTTTTATAAATGCATATAAGCATCTGGAATCTTCAGAATTTCTTTAAATACAGTGTTGCCAGGGTAAGCTCAGTCAAGCCTGTGGACTTTAGTGCTCCGCTGTTAATTGGGGTCACAGTGGTCACCCAGATGACTGGGACTTCTTCCTTTGGTGCTGTGAGCAATCCTGGCTGTAGGACAGCCTACTTGCTATTGGCAGGCATGGCTTGCCAGCTGACTGTGTAGAAAAGCTTTCAATAAATAGAGTCTCATTCTAAAGTATCTGATAACTCAGCCCTGAATAATTGGAGTCAGTGAAGGAAATACTGTAGGGATTGTTTTCCCCTAAATGAGTTAGGAGTTTAGAGAAGAGGAATCATTGTACTAAATCATAATAAAAAGACAACACTTATGAACTACTTTAAAAATATTTAATGATTAAAAAATACTTTTCTACTCAAAACTCAGAACAAGAACCAAACACAGAGTGAATCTTCTGTGCTTTATTACAACCACTATTAATATTTCCAGGAATTTCCAACTGTTTCAACCATTTGTTCTGGCACTGAAAAGGAAAGCTTTGATTTCTAGTGTTCTAAAAACACCAAGTTGTTCTGTGTACAACACAGCTAATGGAGTTGAGCTTTTTGTTCTTTTTTTTTTCTCTTTCTACACAGAGTAACTGCAGCCCCATTACGAGTCCTTTGTGAGAGCCACTCTGAGCAAGACAGGCCAGACAATGACCCCCAAGCAGAGTATGAACAACTGAGATCCACTTGCCATTTCCCTGGCAGAGGTGCTCATTTGGGTCTCTACTCTAGCTGGATACTAACAGCCATAAATCTGTAGGGAAGTGTTTATCTTTGAACTGTCTATTCTTATGTAAAGTGTTGTTAAAATAGGCTTCATAAGTTCTTGGAGGGCTGTTTTGGCTTGCAGGTAGATTGACAGTGTGGTCACCAAGCCTGCTTTCTTGAGGAGATCAGGTCACTGAGTTTCAGCAGCTCAAGTTTCTTGTCATCATCCTGAGAACTTCAGTTGTATTTTCAGAACATTCCAGAATGCATAATGCTTCCTCATTACTGAACACTGACTTTACCTGTGGTGTTCAAACAAATGTCAGGCACTGGAGAGAGCCCACAGTGCAGCACAGCTGAATGATCAATCCTGCACAGGAGTTCTACAGCCTGGAGAAAAGGACAGTGCACTTCATCAAAGTCTCCTCCCACAGCTGTGGAGGGCTGCTGAGGTGGCCAGTACTCAGCATCTACTCTAAAGGGATCTGCAGTCTCCAGTCTGCACTCTTTCCCACAGGTAGCTGTGGCTTCATGCTGGGTAGGGAGCTCCTCCACTCAGCATCATCCTCAGCCCCAGTATTGCTGCTGAAGCTGTGGTAGCATCAAGCTTGCTACTGATGGAGGGGATATTGCTTGCTGCAGCTTCTGCTGATGTTTTAGCTCTTTTGGAAAAGTAACAGCAGCCTAAAAGTTCCTTAATCCAACATAAACGTCCCCATAACTGAAACAAACTAGTTCCCTCGGGATCTTTTCCATGGTATTTCAGCAGGTGGCCACCTCTGACAGATTTGCCACACTAGTCAGGTAACATAAACTTAGTTCTCCTGGCCAGAAATTCCCAAGCACCAGTGCAAATACTATTTTAAAGTCGCAGAGAACATATGATTTTGATAAAAAAATCACTGCCCTTTTCATGCGGGTGAGTGGTCCTGCCCTTTCCTCACTTGTACTCCCTGTCCCACTGGGCTGCTACCCAGGGCTCTCCTTCCTCTCCTTCCTATCCACTGTCAAGTACCAACAGAGAGCTCCCCTTCTGCTCCCTGTTCTCAGGGCTTTGGCTCTCCAACATTACAAGGAATAAAAGAATAATAAAAACTTAGCACCTTCTTAGGAGTGTTTTTCAGCAGATCTCTGCTGTGTTATGTGCAGCCTGTGATTGTAAAATCATTTTGCACTTACAAATAGTTTCTGTTAGAAAATGGAATCATAGAGTCAAAGAATATCCTGAATTGGAAATCAATCACAAGGACCATTAAGTCCAACTCCTGGCCCTGCACAGAACAGCCCCAAGAATGTACCTGACAGCAGTCACTTATTTTCAACTGTTCTGCAATTTTTTATACCTTTTTTGTTTTAAAAAAACTATCAGTCTAAGTATGCCAGAATATAGGCCTGAATTTTCAGTGCAGAAGTTACTTATACATGCTGCAAACGAGATTAGAATCATGCTTAATAAAAATTCCTTTTCCCGTTCAAAGCTCTTATGATGTAGGTACAATAATCATATTTCTTCTATTCAAATGGGGAAAATGAGGACATGAGGAAAGTAAATTATTGGAGACCATTCAAAATTAGCAATGGTACTGATTATCACTAAGTATTCTGCTGCTGCTATCTGAGGAAGGAGGGGAAATAGAAAGTGAATATTCATTTCAAAAGCTTCAGACCAGTGAAGAAGGAAAACACTTTCCAATTGCCTGGCAGGAATGACTGTTGGAGGGCATTGTTGGGCTTTCCTTGTTGTGTCACAGTTCTTAAATTCCATTATTCCTGCTGCTGTTTTATTTTCTTTTTGCCTAAATTCAGGCCCTAGCCCTCTATTCACCATGGTGGAACACTGACACATAGGGTGCTGGGGGCACTTCTGCCCAGGCCCCCAACAACACAGGATGGCCTTTGGGGCTGAGCTGGGAGCAAGGGCAGCCTGTTCCATGTCCCTGTCCAGCACCTTCACACTCCCTGCTCTGAACTGGAGGACTGAGAAATGGCCCAACCTTTCACTTCCCCCATCTCTGTCCCTTTTGAACCAAAACAACTAATAATTCCCAGTCCCATTTTGAAGGGACACACACCTTGTGCTACTGCCTCACTTTCTGAGATAACTTCAGATGGAAACCTTTTCACTAAACTAATTTCAGCATGCTCAATTTAGTTTTTCAGAGATTATGTGTGTGAGAGAGAGAGAGATAAGTGACACAGGTTATTTATTGAACCAGACCAAAATACTGCACTTACTTAGAATTAAGTACTGAAAATGTTGACTTAATTGCAAGGATTAATTAGGTTTTTGAAACTCTGTTCCTACTGAATAATGCATGTGATGTGAAGAGAATGAGGCAAGTATTTGGATGATGGATGAATAGCTGGTTACTAGTTGATCACCATCTGGTCAAAGTGCTGACCTTTACTTGCACTAGTTCCCTTCTCCAAGAAAGACCCTTCTTGTTTGGAGTTGTTTTCCTCATTAGTTTTGCAGTTTCCCTTCATGCTTCTTCCCTGCTTTGAGCAGTTTCAACTGACACCCTTTTCAAAGCACACCAGCCCTCTCACAGCACTCCAGAATGTTTCTAAAGGGGAGCAGGAACATTTTTCTTGAGGGAACACTTCAATCTCAGGTTGTTGTGGAAATCCCTTTTCCTTTCGGTAGCTTATTGCTCTGCTACTTTGTCCCACATTCCTGTCCACCTTAGGCTGCACATTTGGGATGCTCCCTCCTGTCTTGAGAAAAGGCTCGCTATCATTCCAGCTGCACTTGAGCCTATCTGGTCTGAAGCAATCATCCTTTTTAAGCTGCAGTTTAAAAATAAAATCCTCTCCTCAGTAATTATAGTGTTGCATTAGAAAGTATTGGATGTGTACATATTGCATCCATAGGCTGTACTCCCTGCACTGAGATAGCTGCACCATCTGCTCCCCTGCTCTGTTCCTACTCCTGCAGACATTGGATAAACATGTTGGGAGAGCAGCAGGCTGTTTGCAGTCATGACATATCTGAGCTGTGTTTAAAGTCAGAAGCCTTTATTTACAGCTTGGTGAAGAGAGAGGACTCATAATCAAGGGCAATAAACCAGATCCATAGCAGTTTAATGTTTTGAAGGGGTGGGAGCCATGTATGTCAACCTGCCACTTCTTTAAAATGGAGAAGGCTCCAAAAAGAAAAAGGGGATGGAGCCCTTGCTGGTTACTGGGAGATGACCTTCAGTGCTGTGGATTGTGTTTGCAGGCACAGAAGTGAGGTAAGTTCTGTGATTCTAAAGTATGTGCTGCTTCTCACAGACTTCACAGAGTGGCCTGAAAAGAAGCTCACTGGCTTTTACTCAATGCAAAGTGCTGGAGCAGCACGAGGTATTGGCAGGAATACTTGAAGAAGGATATCCCTCTCTGGGATAAGTTGCCACAGCTGCTGTTATTAGAGAAATAGGTGTGAGGTGTTTCTCCTTGTTTGGAAGGGAAGGAGAGCAATGAAAGGGAAGGAGTATTGGCAGGATGGTCCTGTGGTAGCCTAGAAGTCAATCCGTCTGTCTGATGCCTCAGCGCAGGAACTCACCAAATTCATCATCCTCCTTTGAACAGGAAACCAGTCTTAATCAACTGACTTAGTCCAGTATCAGCTCAGAGTATTTACAACAGCACTGAGTAGCTACTACATCTAAACTAATACTCTGAATCCTGTCTGAACCTGGGCATTTACTGGGCCTCTGCAATGTGTTCAGTCAACCCTTCAGTGCTGTGAATCCAGGAATGCAGTTCACATGAAGCCTTCAGTGTGTTGGATTGGCTGAGCTTTGCAGGAGCTGTAATGGCAGGGATGCAATCCCCTGGTTTAGAGCTAATGTTTATACCAAGATAATTGAGTGGCTAAACTAATCCAGGATAAGACTCCTACAATTCAAGCTTGCAAAAAATCCCAAGACCAGGTTTTACAAGCTCAGGTTCTCAGCAATGTGTGTGCATTTTACCTTGCTCATTTTATCAACCTTTCCAATTTTACTTGTTTTCTCTCTGATCCTTGGAATTCAATTGTACTGATTTCCTGAGCATTAAACATACATGAATGTTCTACTAGTCTGCTTAATGGCCCTAGCAAAAAGTGTTTCGACTCATTGGCAAGGCAGTTGGAGCAATCACTGAACACAATCTACTCTTGCAGGATTGGATGTTGGAAACAGCTTTTTTTTACAGTGAGTGAGCGTGTGAAGTTATGATATTACAAATGGCTCCTGAGAAGTGATAAATGGGCTTCAAAATGCAGCATAATGATCATTACAAGATGGGGCTGTATTTTGTTCTTGAACTGCTATGCACATTTTATTGAGATGGGAGAAAAGATCCCAGAGAGTGATGCTTCAGTAGCCAACTGGAACCCAGTTTGGGCTTTGGCAATGACGCGTTCATGAACTTCAAATTCCACATCTCCATGATGGTGCTAAGAAGAGATGATGCAGCTGAGGTGGATTGCTAAAAGGTGTTTTAGAAAAGTTAGAAGTGCAGAACTCTCCAAGCCTGAAGCATGTCACAGCTACAGCCTTGCAGCTCCTGGTGGTGGCTGTCATGTTGCAATATCTCAGAAGTCTGAATTCAAGTTCATGTTGGATTGACAGTAAATTTTTTAATTCTCTCTCAGATTTTTCTGAGTGAAGAATTTGTTCTTGCATCAAATGCTTTGTAGTATTTTCATTTTCTGCCAGAGATTAAGAAAATTGTTCTGGTAACTGAGTCCCAACCCAAAGTGCCAAAGATATTGGTTCTTTAGACTGAACCTATTACTCAGTCAAGCTGAGCAAAGTTTCCTTACTCTGCTTCAGGATTTCTGCTCCCTGCAGATCTACCAGTCTGTCTCTAGGATTTTTCTACTCTCTTGAGCCTTGTCCAGTGAGTGTTTTTGCCATTAGTACATTCTCTGCAATCCCCAAATCCTTATCTGATGATTAAAGCGGGCAGGGAGGAGGCCTCACAAAGCCTCTCCCTGCCCTTTCCTCATGGCACAGCTCTTTTCCCTCTGAGCTGAAGGGGCTGGGTGTTATTCTGTGGTGCTGCTTGGCCTGCTCGGGCCAGGCAGTGTCAACCCCTGCTGGGAGGTCCTGCAGTGAGGCACCCTGTGGGCACAACTCCTGCCCTGGGTTCCTTTGTAGCCACTGCACAGAAGAGGAAAAAAGGGAAGATTTCCCCTTCATCCATCAGTGTGCTGGGGATTGCTGTTCCGGGGTGACTGGCTGAGAACAAGGGGCTCTCCCAAAGCCGTGCTCATCAAGTGCAGCTGGAACTGTGGAGGGAATTTGTGAGTGAGGTGGCACACCCATAACATGCACCATGCCCTGCAGAGTTACAGCCCTGATTGTCCACATTGCTCCTCAGAGAGAAGAAATCATCTTCCCCTGCAGAGGAAGTGTAATGCCCTGTGTCCAATTTTCTTTTCATTGCTGTTTTTATTATGGAAACAAAATGTTCACTGATTCCAAGATGAAAATGGAGAAAGCTAATTTTTGTAGTTCTTGCTAATAAAATTCTTAATGTGTTCTTCTCCCATTATCATAAAGATTGTTATGGTTTACTTTATATCTGGAATCTTATTATTTTCCCCAGAATTCGTGGGCATTCCTTATCTTCAAAACTGTTTTCATCTATTGAGATATTCCTCCTTTATCTTATCTTTACCCCCATAATTACTATGAACATATCTTTATTATCCTACTTCTGTTTTCAAAACGATAAGTGGCTATTGATCACAAAAGCCTTAGAGTCTTTAGAAGATGTGGCAGCAAAACTACTAAAAGCACTGGGTAAGAAGAAATTCTGGATTTACAGTTAACCAAAAATCTGATAGATAGCAAGGTAATACAAAGCCATTAAAAAAAATTGTAATTCCAGTAGCATTGAGAAGTGTCAGCCTAATTTGCTGTATTGTGAATGCTGCAGATGACACACTGAGCTGGAGCCCTGTTCATATGGTAAAATGCAGGTCAAATGCACACACTAAATGTTTGGGGACAGGTTGTAACAACCTGGCTGTACTGGAACCAGTCTGCCTGTCTGCCTCATGCCTGAGTATTCTTAAAAATGGGTTACAGTGAGGGTTAAAGGGCTGCTCTCCCATCATAAGCTACTTTCCCCAAGCAAAACTAAAGTACTGCAGTTGCAAAGATTTGTTTGCAAAGACTTTTCCCAAAGGTGTTGGGAAAACACCTCTGAGCTGGTTGCACTAACATCTGTGCTTTCCAAGCACAAGAATTGTTCTGAGAGCAGGACAAGTGAGTGTGGCAGCTCAGCTCCTGGGGAAGGCCCTGCTGCACAGACAGGTGGGGTGCAAAGCCACCCAGAGTCTGAACACTGACAGGGGACACCAGGGCCTCTTTATAGGAAAACAAGAAAGAAAGAAAGAACAAAAGTCCAGGGGGATTCTTACTCATGTAAGAGATGTAACAAGACTGTAGTGTGTGGCCCAACCTTTGCAGGTGAATAGTGGTCCCACTGACCACCTGCAGAGCCAAGGGGAACATGGAAGCTGTTAAAGGTATCACAAGGTGCATTGCAGCTCACTCACACTTCCCTTCACAGGCTGCTGCCACTGTCTCTGAGCTGGGCTGATCGTCCCAGCTGGTAACCAAAGGAGACAGCACAGTTCATCTTAAGGCACTCAAACCTGTTTGACTATGTCTGAGTAGCATCTAAACAAAAGGAGACAACCAGAATTGTCAAGGAGTTCTGTGAATCTGACTTGTGAAATCATTAAACTTTGATGTGTCCTTCCCTGAGATGGCAGCAGGAGTCTAGTAATGAGCATGACATGCAGACTGAAACACCTCTGAGCAGGATGGCCCCACACTGGAACTCACCTTTGTTTCCTTTTGACATCCGGCCAAATGAGTTGTCTTTTCCTGGAATAAGCTGAAAGCTGGCAGCAAGGTGGGAGCCAGAGTGGTGATGGATTGCCCAGGCAGCTACAGTGACTCTGGTGTCAGTGGGCAACAAGGCAGATGGAATCCTTGGTTTTTCCCAGTGTCGCCTCCATCTCCTCTGAGCCACCAGGACATGCAAGGCATATGAAGTACAGCATGAATCAGGCCAGCTCTGCTGCCAGCACATGCTGCAGGCAGGGTCTCCAGTTCAGACCCTCACTCCTGCCATTAATCTCTTGCACTGAGCCAAATGCTCACAGTAGCTTTTCCTCTCCCAGTCTCTGCTGAAAGCAAACTGTTCCAGTTGCTGCCAAGGTGAGAAGGAGAGGACAGGGCAGGCTGTGCCTCAGAGAATCGAGTCACCATCAGATGGGAGAATGTGCAGTTTGTGTCTTGCTGGCCTACGAGCACATTGCCATGGCAACCTCAAGCTCTTGGGTTACAGTGCCATCAGTGAAACCTGGAGCTGGTTCTGGCTGCGAAGAAAGTGTTTTGAGGCTCCCATCACTGTTCCTTTTTACCACACTGTTGGACTCAGACCACCACTGAACTTGTCCGCTGCTGTGGAGCACTGGCTCTAAGATGCCTGGAGACATAAGCTTTTCTGGTTTTTTGGTTAAAGCAGTTTTTGCTGTAATGACCACACATTGCTAGTACAAAAAAAAAGACAACAGAAGGATAAAAGCTAATTATAGTGGCTGGCAAAAAAGGGTGGAAGCTCTCTCCATGCTGGCAGCAGCTCACTTGACGTGTGATTAACGGTGGTTAGTGTGGGCACAGCCGAAGCTTGTACAGCCCTAGATAAATAATAATGAGGTTTAAAAAGATATAAGTTCCTCGAGTTAATAATTTGAACAGGCTGTGAGAAATGTTGCTGTTCTCATGGTAACAGAAAAGCTGTAATTTCATCTCTAATTTGAGCATGCCTTATAATATGTGCAGATAGCTTTCTGACAGGAATTTTTTTCTCTCTTCTTTAATTGAAGCCTTTTTAATGAAGTGATATTCTTGTGTAGTTTGGGCAAACAATTCAAAATGGACAAATTAGCACTAAATACACCATTGAAAACCACAGTCAGAAGTATTTGGAACTAAACTGGTATTGCTGCTTGCAACCCCTGGTTTTGATATCAATGGATGTCTGATACTGATGTTTGTGGGCATCTCTCAGGACTCTCGAGGAGATTCTGAATGCATTTGCATCTCACTGGTACTTGCATTTGTAGAGTTACATTCATTAGATAAGAAAGAAATGCATTCACTGGTCCTAAAAACACGTGTGCTCACTTTTTGAATAAATACCTCACGAGGAAAGACTCTCAGAGGACAAAACAGACCAAGGATTTGAACAGTCAGTTTTTTCTGTTATGGCTTTGACCAAGATGTCAAGACACACAAAGATATTGAGAGTCTCATCCTTTTCACAGTAATTCTGAAAAAAATATGAATAACCACCTAAATGTGTGCTGCAGGTGCAAGACCAAGAATGAATCTCTTGGAAAACCAACAAGGATTAGGCCTGTGATTCTTCAGTACTTTTAAAAGTATTATCTGTTGTCCTTTTCAGTTTATCACAATGGTTTAGTCATGGAAGCCCAATGACAGCACACATAATGGGAGCAGTTTTGGTAGCTGTACAAAAGTGTCTCCATGGACTACTAATCTTAAGCCATCTCCACTGTTCCTTTTTCCTATTAAAGCTCTATATTCAGGTTTATTATTCTCTGTCAGTTTGAGAACTGCCTGATACTGGGACAGTTCCAAAGCAGTTTCATAAATAGGAATTAGTGCTTTGCTTACAGGAAAACACAGTGTGACCTTGCCCCAGGTAGATGTGTCCTTTGAACTGGAACACCAGTCACCCAGGGGTAGGAGCAGGGGTGTAGATGCTCTGAGGAGCCTCCCTCGCTGGGGCAGCTGGAGCTGAGCACAGAGGAGCAGGAAAACACCATTTCCAGCTTCTTGTTTTTATCTTTCAGCATATACAGATTGACATGTGATGGAACAGAGGCATTTCACAGTTAGCTTTCCAAAGGCTGTTACTTCAGAATCATTAACCTGGCTGAGATCTTTGCATTCTTCTCTCTGCTTTGTTGAATGTTTCATAGCAGCAATTGGTGGTGGTTCACATATCCTTAAAGCTGCAAAGCTAGCATTTTAATTTATCCTAATTCAGAACTAAATTGTCTTGCACTGTTGGCTAATTAAATGTTCAAAGAAGTGATAAATTAAGTAGGTTGATCATTACAACACAAGCAATTAGTCAGTCCAGTTGAATCTGAGTCTTGAAATCCACATTCCCTGAGATGACAGAAATGTTGGGGATGTACAAGAATGCACATCCCCAAAAATGTGAGTCAAGGTTGAAGAGGAAAAACTTCCTTGAATATTTCATGTTCACATCAGTTTCGGACTTTCAGGCAGTTTATTTTGTTGATAGGGAATTCTTTTCTGGTGCCTAAGAGATGATGAAGTTCCTAAACAGCACCTTGAGATGCTGAGACTTGCAGCTAGCTTCCTACAGGATCTGACATCTTCCTATGTTAGACACACAGGAACACACCTGTTTGTGAAAACAGGTATAAGTGGGACAAACAAATGCACAAAACCTCCAACCTTCTCAACAGTAGTTAATTCTTAATGGACAGTTATAAATGTGATGTTGCCTGGCAGGGAGCTTCCATTCATAAAGGCTTTCATAAGGTCTTTTACTCAAAGTTCTCGCTGGAGTAAAATTATCTAAGATCTAAAGACCAAAACGTTTGTTCTGAAAATTTCAGCCTCTCTGTGCACCTGCTCAGATTCTCAAGACAACTTTCAGAAAAATAAAACCAACCTGTATGAGGTATCATCACAGCAGCTTCCTGCTCATTCTTCCTGCTGATACATCCAAGTGCTCGGTGTCCTCCCACATGGCCACCCTGAGCAAGGTGTGTCTGGGGAAGGGCCTTGTTGGCACATTATCCCACATCCCCACACTGCTGTGGACTGTCTGGAATGTGAACCTGGGAATGGTGTGCCTGAGACAGGACATGCCATCTTGTATCTGCAAACAGGAATGAAAACTAGTCAGGATGGATACTGAGACTGTTTAATTCAAGCACAAGGGGGACTTTTCCTGTCTGTGTAATCATATCACTCTCTGTTCAGTCTGGTAGTAGAGTGCTCTTCTCTCTTGCTCTGTGTTTAGCATAGTTAGATTTCAGATTTACGGTCTTCTGCAGTGGAAACAACAAATAATAATTGCTAACAGTGTCTCTTAAAGGTAAATTTCCAGTGCAGGCTTCTCACAGGCTGTTTTTCTCACCCATCCACCATGACTCTGGTCAAGCATTCAGACCATTCTCTCAGTGCTGCTGCACTAGACTACTCTGTCTTCTGTCCACCTCTTCTAGAGGTGATAACAAGTTTTAAAGGTCTTCTTCTTGTCTGCTATGAAGACAATGTCTTGTCATGACTTTTCAGTTTATCTACTATTTCCTTGTGTCGTGGGTTATAACTTGTTTCCTGAACCCCTACTTGCTTTGCTGAATCAGCTGGTATTTCATATTGCAAATGATGCTCTTCAAATTAAAGCTTTTACAATGTTCTATTTTTTTTTCTTTTCTGTGCTCTAATTGGTCTAGCTGGATTATGTTAATTATTTCTGATCAAAACTGCTTAATTAGCATGTCAGGTCAATTAGTAAGGGTCTCTGGGGCTTGAGATAGTTTTTTGTTTTTTTTTTTTAGTTATAGCGTAGGCGATCCATTGTTACACATTTTATGTTTCTGGAGCTATCCCTGAATTAATGAAAAGTTAACAGACTGGATTGTAAGCAAATGCTTCATAAAAATCCGCCAAGATCTTGCACTGGGGATCACTGGTACTGAAAATGCTGCTTTAATGCTTCAGCACTGAAATCAGTCTTGAAAGCAGAGTTCATGGCCTCACAGCTGGCCCATGAGGGGACAAACACCATGAGAACCATGTACTGCCCTGAGCCTGAGGGACAGGTTGGAGCAGAGAAAGCTGCAGCCATGAGTGTTGTCCCTCACTGTCCATAAAAAGGAGGGATAACAGTAATTTCCCATCTGTGAGATTCCTTTGAGTAACTCTTCATAAAATACTGAAAGGCTGCTAAATGTTGTTAAATTTATTTCTTGCAGATAACTTTTTGTGATACCCATTCATAATCACAGAAGCCTTTAGGTTACACTGGCATAGAGGATGTCAGAGAAAAGCTGTCCACAGATTTAAGACTTTTTTTTTTTTTTTAATATTCTAAATACTTGATTTATTTCTGTGAGCGTAGGTTTTCATCAAACCATCTTTCTCCTTAATTGAGCTAATAACTTTACTCATGTCCTCCTCTTTGTTCAGTCTGGCAAGCAATTTCCCAGTCTCATCTCCCGTCTCATATATCCACGTTTGATCTGATTATAAGCATTTAATCTTCTACAGCATTCAGTGCATGATATTCAAGCCCAACCTTATTTAAGGAAGTAATACCTTTTGGTGTGTGCTGGGTGTCACACATCTCCTTTGTAACGTAACAGTTTTATCTTCTGTTATTGCATGTTGTTTGTTCTCCATTTCTCTTCCCCTCCTCCCCTTTCCTAACTGGCATATGACTCTTCATAAGAAGGTGTAAATGAGAATGGTTCTGGACTGCTGGGGTGGGTGACCTTGGAGCCACATGCACACACCAGTGGCAGGTAGTTTAGCAGTTTCCCTGCCATGGCTGGCCCTGCAGCACAGGCAGGATGGAGAACAGGGGTGTTGCTGGCAGAGCAATCACAGCAAACTGCAAAGATGGAATTTCTGGGTCAGCACAGACACATATACATACCAGTAATCTTTTGCTAGAGATAAACCTGACTGGGATTGCAGATCACAAAAACAGGCTATTCAGATTTTAAAAACATTTAAGTTTGGGGGAGTGGGATTATCAAGAAATAGCAAGTGGTCGCCAAGAAGTTGTCTCCAGTGTGGGATCACAGTGCACACTGTTAGCAGTGGGCTGGTTGACTGAGAGAACAGAGCAGCTGGTGTTACCACAGCTGCTTCTTCACTTCTGCAGATCTTTCCTCCAGATAAATTTCCTGGGATCTGTTCTAAGCTTTCCCCAGATGCAATTTGGCATTACATCTTTTTGCAGCTGTAAACAAACCTGAGAACTGGTGATGCCCAGCAGGGGCACAGTCACACTGCACTGGCTGTTGAACTGCTCACCCAGTCTCAGGGCAGGACTTTGCTGCTGTCCCAGTGGCACACCTGCACCTCTCCCACTCCCCACTTGGGGAATCAAGGAACCAGATTATCAGAACAACTCCTTTTTAAAACAGTTAACAGCCTGGAGTGAGTATTCCTCTTTCTGATAACTCAAGTCCTAAAACCTGCTAGAAAACAGCTTTCAGAAGGAATGCTTTGCTGCTGTGACTTTCACAAGTGCCCTTATCTGTGAAGCCACTGAATGGTCTTCTTTTGTTTCTAACTACAATCCTATCCCTATCTTCTGCTGACACAGTGGGTGTCAAACACTAAATTATTTGTCATTAGTCCTAGGTGCTTCATGTATGTCACATAATTAACTTACCAAATTAACAGGGAAGAGAAGTTGAAAAGACATGGCATTCTGAGCCTAAAGTCTTCTCTGTATAGCATTAAAAAGGAACACAATTAAATTTACCATTTAGATCTTCTTAGCTCAAACGTTTTCTGCAGTTTTTTAAGAAAATATGTTTCCTTTGGATATCATTTATGGCAATATTTAAATACAAGATTTTTCTGTTCTATGCAAATATATTTAAGGGACATCAATGATGAGGCTGAAAACAGAGTACTGCTCATTATCTTCACTCTGCCTGAGTTTGAGTGTGGGGTGTTTTTGTTACTTTGCTGGCAAATAGTGGGTTTAGTCTTGTTTCTGAAGGATGGGATGTTGGGAGGGGTGTTAATTTCAGAACTGATTAAAATTGTGAACTCTTAATTTTGGGACTTGATTGCTAGTAGCTGAGGGACATTGTGGGACATTCTGCAATGGAACATTTGAAATGGCTGAGAGAAAACTGCTCCTAGTGATTAATGACACCTTTGCTCAATCCCTCCTCTAGGCAACATGTTCTGAAAGTTGTGTGGAGGCTTGGGCTGTGCAGCCAGACTCAGCTGAGTGCAGGGGGTTGTTTGCTCCTCAGGGACCTACAGAATTGTGAGGAAAATCTTTGCCAAAGATGTAGGAGATGCACCTTTCCTTGCTAACAAGGAATGGTATGGCTTTACATCTTGCATTCCACTGTAGTGCTTATCCTTGTACTCACAAATTCCACTCACTGTCTTGCAAGTGGCCTCTTTGGGTGAGCAGATCTTGGGAGAAGATCAGGTTTGTGTGAGTATTCTTTTTTAATTTTTTTTTTTTTTTTAATGCAAGGAACTAAACTAGATACTTTCCCAGAAAAGCTTCAGTTATTCTGAGGGAAATGCAGGAGAATGCAGTCATCAACCTCGGTGCATTTGACTCTCACACCTGGTGGTGCAAGTGTAGTGTCTGGGCTTTTTCCTGTGTATCACAGTGTCATGGTGTATGTTTGAGAGTGATTCCAGCACCTCATGGGTGCTGAGGAAAGAGAGGTAACTCCCCTTTATCTTCCAGGAAGTCCTGTTGCTGTAGTTCCCCACCACAGATCAGCTGGCTCTGGCTTATCATCAATCAATCTACAAACCTGTGCCCAAACCTGTCCTGAAATGCTTTGGAGGTTTCTTTCTAATGGTCCTTGAACTCCAGTCAGACTGAAACCAGCTGGGGCAAAAGCAGCAGACTTATCCCAGAAAGAAGTGAATCTGAAACTGTTAGGTATGAAATGTTTACCAAGGAAACATCCTGCCACTGTGCTGTTCCCCTGGGATCCCACACTGCTGATGTGCACTGGAACCAGTCTCTTTCCAAGCACAAACGAGCTCTCAGCCCAAACCCTCCTGTGTGAGGGTTGAAAGAGCTTCAGTGCCTGCAGATCTTGTTGCTGTCCCATGGTCATTCCTGCAAGGTATTGGTGAAGAACAAGTGATGGCAACTGGTGAGGAAAAGACCAGAAGATCATCTAAAGCCTAGTTCTGCCCTCAGTTAAAACCATGTAGAGCAAATTCCAGCCCTTCTACCAGCTGAGAAGAATCTCCTACTGTAAAAAACCTAACTAGACGCAGGATCTGCACAGAGCTGGAGATGGGGCTGAGCAGAAGCCTAAGCAATCCATCAGGAAATGGAGGTCTTCCTAATTACAGAGCTGGGTGTAACCATCTGCTCGGTGCAGCAGTGAGGGCAGAATCCAGAAACAATAAAGTATTAAGCTTTGCAAAGGTAAGGATCTGCCAGGCCTGAGAGGGCTCACCATGTCTGAGGCTTTGCACACAAACAAAGCTGTATTCCAGCAGAAGTAAAACATCTTTTTTTGCCCTTCTTAAAAAAAAAAAAAAACAACAACATAATGTGATATGAAAGAACACAATTGGGGATTTTTGTCTTGGGTTTTATTTTGGCTTCAATGTTTTTATTTCCTCTAAGTATGTTTGTATCAAGTTTCAGGCACAGATTCTCTAACTTTTTATCGAGGTCTTCACAAGTACTCTCTCTTCAACAATGTATCTAAAGATATTTTGATGTGTAAAAGCTCATGAAGAGTGGTTAATGTGATAAAAGCAGAGGCTTGAAGCAATGACATCTAAAGAGAGTCTGTCTGAAGATCTTGAAATCAGATAGAATAAAGGGAAGGCTAAAATGACAAACATGTTTGATCTTACGTACTTAAACAGAAAATCATTTCTGAGCCCTGTCTTATCCTATAAAGGAGCTGATGAATGTCTTGGATTTAGATACATGTAGCTATATTTGCTATTGAGAAAATTACATACTTGTCCTTTTGCACCAGTTCTGTAGTTTGGGAGTTTATTGATTTAAAAATCCAAATCACCCACTTCATTCCTCCTCCCCTCTCTGCCTAAAAAAGTATTCAAGTGGAAAACAGAAACTGGCTTTCTTCTACAAGGAAGGAATTAATTTCCTTAAGGAAAAGCAATGAAACACCTCCAAAAATAAAGTACTGAGATGATTTTTGGATCAAGTAGGGAAGTGCAATGCATACAGAAGGCACCTGTTGAGTCAAGTGAAGTCACTGCAATACAACTGCACCATTTGCAGGGGAAAGGGCAGGTAATTAGGGTGAGAGAAGACAATTTCTGTGGCATTAAACCTGTAAATTAAGGGAAAATAAGGAGGATTTACATGGCATAAGCCCTAAACCTGTCATTTCTCTATTCAAGTCTGGAGCTCATAGATCAAGACAAGCAGAGAGCTTGCTAACAAGGAGGTAATGATAATCATCCTTGAATTTACCCCTGGACATGAATAGTACAGACAGGCTGAGACCTCGAGCCTTTCCTTCAGAAACACACTCCCTGTTCTTGCAGAATTGAAGGAAACTTGCTTAAGGTTTGCTCATATTTTGAAATACTTCTTCCCCAAGGCCACAAGACGCGTAAAGCCTTTAAAAATTATTTTTTACAGAAGAAATTTTTCTTGTCTGCAGCCAGGAGGTTCCGACTTTAACCCTTCCAGCTACAAAAAGCTTTTAGTATATCGTGGCCCATTAAAGCATGTAAGTAGTTGCTTTGTTGTAATTGCAGCATTACACATACAGCTCTGAGCTCCACATTGAAGCCTTGAAACTAAATAATGGTGCATTAGAAATATTCATCTCTATTAAATGATGGCCTGCTCTTTCGTCTTCCGAAGAGGTGCAAAAAGAAGTGCAGAGGGCTGGGACTGCCACCTGCAGTGTGTGACCCACCTGGCACACACAGCAGCCCAGCTGGTGCTCACTGACACATTCCCCTTCCCACAGAGAAGCTGTTTGTCCCCCCATCGCTCCTTTGAAGGACCTGTGTTTTGGATTTGCTTTGCTGTTGCTGCCTCTGCCCAGAGCTGTGTGCACCTCCTCGTGTTCTCATAAGCAAGTCACTAAATTAGATTTCTCTGCATTAAAAAAAACAAAACAAAACAAAAACAAACAAACAAACAAAAAACCAAAACAAAACACCACAAAAAAAAACCCAACTCTAATTTCATGCAATAAAAACTGCTAAAGAAGAGTAAGGAGAAAACATCAGCTCTAGATCAGTGGAGGATGGGGCCACCTAAATCACGGTGCATAGATCCCAATCTGCAGAGAGCAGCAGCTGGAGTATTATTTTAGAGACTCTCCAATTCCTTATGCACCCACATCTCTGATATTACACTGAAGTTACACTTGAATGTACAATATTTGCATTCCACTTGCTAATTCATGTTGCTTATTCCCTCTAATCTTGACATCACAGCACAAATCCTTTTCATGCTCTATTTCCCATGCAGAGCAGCTTCTTTGGTTTGTAAGCAACATTATTTTTCCCATTAAAGTTAATTTTTATAGTAGACTATGGACTGGCTCTAACTTCTCCCCTTGCCCACTTTCCAGGAGGAGCTATGCAAAGAAAAGCCAAAGGAATTTCCATGGGCACCTTTTCAAAAGGTGCTAGTAAATTCTTCTTTTTCTAAGGCCTGTTTCAAAGCTGATGAGAGCTGTTACATTCACACAGTTGTGGACAAAACTACTTCTGGCCAGTAGACAATCAAAGTAGACATAAGGCATCATATTAGTATGTGAACATACTAAGAGGCCAGTGTGTAAACATAGTAAGGAGTCAGCTGAGGAAGAGGAGGGAGACAATCTGCTGAAGGCAGCCTTACTCCTTCTTGGCTAAATCAATGTAAACATGAACCCCGAAGGTGATACATGAGCAGAAGAAAGTCCATGAGGAAAACAGAACAAGTCTGTCGAAGGACATGAAGGGTGGCACAGATTTTGCAAGGTGTTTTCCAATATGCAGGGGGTCCTCAAAAAGCCTTGTAATTCTCTGTACATACTGGCTATGTGACACTTTCTGCAGCTGCCATGCAGGCCCATTTTTTCAAAACAAAGCCACAGGTGAATGTAAACCTAAATCAGTAAAAAGTCATCAGCTGCCACTGGTGAACACTGACCAAAACACCCACTCATTCAGTTTTTGTTTGTTTTCTGTGAAGTGTGCAATGTCACATCAGAACTGGTAGATTTGAGTTATCCCGGTTTAAGGTCTGGTTTGGTACTTAGAGAAAGTCATGTGGAGTCAAGGTTCATTCACCAGTGGGGTGGGTTGACCTTGGCTGGACACCAGGTGCCCACCCAGCTACCCTATCACTGCCTTTCCCAGCCAGACAGGGGAGAAGGAACAAGATGGAAAATCACTTGTAGGTTGACATAAGGCAGTTCACTAAAGCAAAAGTGAAAGTTTGTGCATATACAAGTGAAGTAGAAAATAACAAGGTTTATTTTCTGCTTCCCATCATCAGCAATGTCTGGCCACTGCCCGGGAAGCAAGGCTTCAGCAATGTGTAGTGGCTCCCCAGCAAGCAGACCCTGTAAACAACAAATGCCCCCTCCTTCCTTCTCCTTTCCTCACCTTTTATACCTGAGCTGATGTCAGACGGTCTGTTTTGGTCAGCTGGCCTGGCTGTGTCCCCTCCCAGGATCTTGCCCTCTGTCGGGGGAGGAATGTGACAGTGCTGATGCTGTGTCAGCCCTGCCCAACAGTGGCCAAACCACTGGTGTGTTATCAACACCTTTCCAGGTCCCAGTGCAAAGCACAGCACTGTGAGGGCTTGCAAAGGGGAAATGAACTCCATCTCAGCCAGACCCAATACAATCTCCACCCCTCATTCCACACCATTTGCATCACACTCAGATCTCACATAATTTATATATCTTCTACCTATCTCCCATCCTTTCACAGATAGATATTATTTTCCCATTTTCATGGGTTTCTTCCACCCCTCCAGCTCTTGGGCTCCATTCTATTGGGATGGGTGCTCAGGACAGGAGAAGCAACACAATCAGTCACTGGGCACCAACACCAGCCCTTCCCAGGTCATTGTCACATTTCCCTTGCTCCTCACAAAATTCACCCTTCATTGTCCTGCTGCTTCACTTCCTGCAGCATACAACTTACACCACAGATTATTTTTCCCCCAAGGTTAAATCTCCTTGTGGCACACACAGGGTCTCCCCATTGTCCCACAACACCCTGGTCCCTGAGCAAAGACAATCCCATGGATGGGTTTGCCTTTTCCCATGGGAGAAGAAATCCACCCTGACTTCCCCAGCCACTTCCCCATGTGTAGTACAGGGACCTTCTCTCCTCCCACAGGGTGTAGGGGTTTTGTGTGGGCAAGACCAGGGCGGTTGGCAGATCCCCTGGTGTTGACCAGCCAAGTGGCCTCAGCTAAATCTGTATGCCCATGCTTCCATGTCCCATTACCTAATGCTCTAACCATTGTCTTCAACAGTCCATTCTACCTCTCAGTTTTTCCAGAGGCTTGTGGGTGATAAAGGATGTGATAGATCCACTCAATGCCATGGTTCTTTGCCCAACAGTTTATAGGGTTATTCAGAAACTGAGTCTTATTATCTGATTCAGTTCTCTCTGGGGTGCCATGTAACCACAGAATGTGCCTCTCGAGGCCTAAGATGGTGTTTTGAGCAGTGTCCTGGTTTACAGGATGTATTTCCAGCCAGCCAGTCGCTGCCTCCACCATGGTGAGTCTGTAGCTCTTGCTGTGTTGGTGGCAGTGCTCCAGTGGAGTGACTTTGCCAGGCCTCACCATACTGGGAATTCAGCCACCGCCTCCTATTCCAGGGAGATTTTACTCACATGGCCCTGTTTGGTTGTAGCACATTTCACATTCCTGAATAACCTGTGTGCTGGCCTCCATGGTCAGGTCCATCCTTCCCTCACCAGCCCATCTGTATCTTGTATCTCTTCCTAGATGTCCTGATATTCCACGGGCCCATCGGGCTATTAATAGCTCACCTTTCCACTCCAAGTCTACCTGAGCTATTCCAATCTTGGCAGCCTTACCCACCTGCTCATTGTTCTGATGCTCTTCAGTGGCACCTTTCCACCCGTGCAGGGATGTCCTGCCCCAGTGCAGGGCCCAGATGGCTTTACCTGTGTGCTGCCTATTGCTCTTCTTCCGCTGATGGATCCATCCCCCAGGCCATTAGCCACCATCCAGCATCAGTGTAGAGATACAGCACAGGCCACTGTCACTGTTCACAATCTTTAGGGATGGTTGGAGGACTTTCACTTCTGCAAACTGTCTTGACTCACCTTCTCCTTCAGCAGCTTCAGTGGCTCCTCATGTAGGACTGCACACAGCAGCTTTCCAGCTCCAATGGTTTCCTACCAGGAAACCATCAGCAAATAGAGCACAGCCTTTTTCATGTTCTGGTAGCTCATTATATGGTGGTGCTTTTTGGGCACGAGTCACCTTCTCAGATAATGCTCTAAAATCTCTGCCTTCTGGCCAGTCCATAACCTCTTCCAGGTTTCCTGGGAAATTGGGTTTTCCCATTCAGCTCATTGTGTAATCAATGCTACTCACTTCCTCCTGGTTATTTCATTCTCTAACAATGTTCAATACCTGTTCTGCCCATTACTTCTCCCAGTTAGTTTCCTTATCTCAAAATCCTCATGATCCCAGGTTTTGGCACCAAAAAGACTGTAGTGGGTTGAGCCTGGCTAGATACCAGGTACTCACTACAGCCACTCTCTCACTCCCCTCTGCAAATGGACAGAGGAGAGAAAATACAATGAGGGGTTCATGAGCTGAGACACATCACTGACTGGTCACAGGCAAAACAGACTCAAAGTGGGGATATGAATTAAATTTATTACTAAAATAATCAGATCAGGAGAACGAGAAGTATAATTTAGAAACACCTTCCCCACCCCTCCTCCCTTCCCAAGTTCTACCTCTTCCCCACCCAGCAGTGCAGGGAGACAGGAATGGGGGTTACAGTCAGTTCATCACAGGTTGTTCCAGCTGCTCAGAGAGGGGAGACCTTTCCCTGCTTCCCATGGTGTCCCTCCCACAGCAAACAGTTCTTCATGAACTTCTCCAGCATGAGTCCACCCCACAGCACCCCTCTGGCCCTCCAAGGGCTGAAGGGGCACAGCTGCCTCACCAGGGGCTGCACCAGGGGCTGCAGGGGAACCTCAGCACCTGGAGCACCTCCTGTCCCTCCTTCTCCACTGACCTTGGTGTCTGCAGAGCTGTTCACATGTTCTCACTCCACTCTTCTCTGGTGGCAATTTTCATCTGTACAAAAACCTTTTTTCATCTTCCTAGATATGTTATTGCAGAGGTGTTACTGTCATTCCTGCTGGGCTCAGCCTTGGCTGGCAGTGGGTCCGTCCTGGAGCCGGCTGGAATTGGCTCTGCTGGATGTGGGGGAAGTTTCTGGCAGCTCCTCTCAGAAGCCACTGCTGTAGCCCCCCTTGCTCCCAAAGCCTGGCCACTCTAACCCAATACAACTAGTTTTATATTTGTTGACTTTACACCAAGAAATTATTTCAGGATCCACTTTCTAGTTCTACAGCAGGGAACACAGGATTTCTTGCATATAAAACCTGCAAAATGCTGCAGGAGAAAACACAGTCTGTGCTGTGTGGTGTAATTTAGACCATCTGTGGTGACAAATCTTTCCAAGTTGTGTTTTTGCTGCTGCTCTCTGACTTTTCTCTGTGCTGGGGTGTGAGTTACATAACAATGACTCTCAGCAGACATCAACAAAAGTGACCTCAGCTTCAGCAACACCATAGCTCTTTAAATTATGGTGCTGTTACTGTTTGTTTTCTTATCTCGTTGCTGTTTCCAGTACATTGTTATCTCAATAGCTGCCTTTTGTATCTCTCTCACAGGATGAGGTGGGGGAAGAGAACAACTCCATGGGGCTCAACTGCCCGCTGAGCTTAAACCACGACACTCACACAGGAAACAGCACGGGTTTTGCTTTTGTCAGGGGGACAAAAACTTTTATTTCTATTTTGTTTCCTTATGATCTACAGGAGCAGAGATGCATGCCAGTTCATGAAGTCAGCTCTGAAAGTATCTCCCCATTGGTGTCCATCTGTGGAGGGCAAAATAAAAGGCCCCAGTGGAAGGCTGGGACTCAGCTCACAAATGTCACTCTGGACATTCCTCCAGCTGCCACTTCAGACCAGCATAGCTCTGTCACAAGTCCTCTGCTACATCCACAGGCCTGTTTTGGATGTCTCTGAGTTTTAGGCAATTGAAGTTCAACTTTCAGGCCTTCATATTGAGTTTCTGGCTATGCAACAAGTTGATCTGAGACTTTACAGCAATCTTTTGATTCCTCTGCAAGACCCAGATAATGATCCTTTCTATGTAAACAGCAGGAGGCTCAGAGAAGAGCAGTAGTTACTACACATACATCTGGATCCTCACACAGCAGGGCCTCAATCTCAGCTGATCCTCATGCACTAAGCCATTGATGGTTCTTTCATCTCTCTCTCCAAGCTGTCCTCATACTCTGACCGACAGAACAGCCTGGAGACTTTTCAGGAGTGGAGGCTGGATATTTCAAAATGGTATTTCTGCTACAGGCTAAGAAACTTTAACCATTCTGGGAAAAATTATTTGCTGCCGCTGTGCTGAGATCATTGCCACTCCATGGAAGGAAGGCTGAGTTCATTCTGAGCTTATACAGACATTTTTCTCAAAATTGCTGACCTTTCCCCTTGTTCAGCTCTCGTTCTCTTAGGTACCACCATCACTAAGTGATATATAGTACACAACCATGGGTTTTTCCTTCTGGAAAAAAATGATGGGCTCAGTTGTTCTATTCCCTAGACTGAAACACTTCCTGCACAATGGTGAGCCACAGATGGGTTTGCCTTACTTGATTTCAAGGTTGTATTCTGACTCATGGAAGAACACTAAAAGAGCACATGTCATCAGTGCCCTTAAAAGATAACTCCACTAATTTTCCCTTTTTACCTTCCTGTCACTAATTCAGAACTATAAAATGCATAATTATACTGCACAGATTTCCATTCTTTCTTGTGTAGCACTTTAAGTGTTTTGTTCTCCTACCAAAAGATTTTTTTCAATATTTATGGTCTAGATGCTTTTTATGCGTCTTGGACTCTAAAGATTCTCCAATAATTCCTTTCAAGAGTCCTTATTTCTGAAATTACCTTTGTGTGGTTTCATTTCACACTGCTCTCCAGAGTACAGTCATTTGCATTCTTTCCTTTTTATTTTTTCATCAGCAGCAGTGCTTAGAGTTTAACAATCACAGATTATATTTTACTTGGGAGCACATAGTATGAGCTTCAACCAAGCCATTGGAATATTTTGTTCAAGCTGTTTTCTCTGTCAGATCTTTCCAGTTTTCTTGAGCAGGGAGGAAGGTGAATGTGACATAAGTGCAGAGTTGGGACAACAAGGGCACTTTGGGGGCTCCAGTCTGCAGGATGTATAATTTTGTGCTTTGTAAATCACTGAGCCAATGCAGGACAGGAGATCTCTTGCTCAACTGATCTTTTGGGGAGCATTCCATTTAAAACATCAGCTGCAAACTCTGGTCTAGCCTAAGGTTTAACGATTCTACTGCAAATGGACAACCCAAAATTATCTACCAGGTTTGGCTGACAGTTCTGAGCAATAAGCCAGGGAGCTGAATGCCTTTATTCATGCAAAGACAGGCCAGTGTCTGGAGGCTTTGTCTGTAATGGCTGAGCAGATAAAAGTGGAGGGTTATTCTGTACTGCTTCTTCCTGTCTGAAAAAAACAAGGCAGGGGAGGAATTCTCACCTTAACCCCATTGCCATGGGTAAATTTGAGGTCAGGAAAGCAGCCTCTTGGCTCAGAGAGGCCGAGGTTGCTGGGCTGCCCCTGCCAGGCTGGCCTGAGCTGCGGAGCCTGGCGGAGGATGGAGAGCCCGGCTGGGGCAGTGCTGCACATGGGGGGCTTTGCTGATCATCAGCAGGGATGACCTGCAGGGTGCTGGGAACCAGAACTGTTCATGGGAATGTTTGTAGCTTGCCATTTAACACAAGCCCTGCTAAAGCCCCAAAGCAGTGTGTTATAGCCCAGAAACGCTGTGCACAGCAACTCTGGTGTTTATTTATCAATACAATTCCGTGTGGTTCCAGGGGGGATTGATCAAGTGACATTAAAGATTTAGGAGTCCATTCTGTAGCTGTAATAATGCTTTTAGCACTTTATCCAATCATTTCTTATATTCCAGCATGGCAGCTTGTGCTGGTTTGTCTTGTGGACCATAAACTATTTTATGATTTCAGTATTTTGGAAGTGATGTCATGATAAAACAGATTTTAGCCACAAAATAATACACACATTTTCTGTTTGTAAATGCGTTAAATCTGTTTTTGAGAAACTAACTGCTTGTGAAGCTATTAGCACAGTACTAGTAATACCATAGAATATCACTCTAAAAGTGATAGCAGGTTCTTGTTAATGAGTAATCCAGTTTTAATGCAACTCTGTTGAAAATTTCATAATTGAAAAATCATATTCAAGAAAAAATTATTCATCTCAGAGACTTTAGGCACTTTGGTTTGTTTTTTAATAATTTAATCAAAAGAGTTCTTAAAGCTTTCTATGAAATGAAAACCAAGGATTTTGGGATAGCTTTTTTTTAAAAAATTCTTCTTTAAAAATATAACATCTTTAAGCCATATCAAGGTTTATCTAAATGCTCAGCAGGTAAATATGCTAAAATTAACAACTCCACTTCAACATTTAAAATTCTAATAATGGAGCAGGGTGATACTGTCCTGGGTTTGCATCCTAAGGGAGCATGACCTCAGACAGGGCACTATTCCTGTGGAGGGAATTCAGGCACTGTGGCTGCTGGGAAGCATTGGCAGCAATAGCCAGGCTTTAATAGGTACATGAGCAATAACTCCCTCTGCAGTGCTTAGGAGAAAGGAATTCCATTTAGGACTACATACATTTTCAGTTTGTTAATTAGATTAAGAGAGGAAAAATAACATTAGGAACTTCCACTGGAATTGTATTAGCTTCAAAATTGCAAAGAAATTGAAAGACAATTTATGTTGTTCAGTAGCTTTGGCAATCAGCTTCCAAACCAGAGCCCCAAAACACTTGGACACTTGGATATGTGTTCTTTTTTTTTTTTTTTTTTTTTTTTTTTTTTTTTGTAATTGTTTTTAATCATTTGCTTGTCATTAAAACTTCTCAAACAGCTTATTATGCAGTTATCCAAACATATAACATAGAATTATTCTGAAATCTGTCTTCTTTAGGAAGCATTTTTCAGAGTGGATGTACTCAGCCCAGGTATCACAGAATATACACAGGAATTACTCCCAAGAAATACCAAGTAGCTAAAGCCTTTTTTGGAAAATATCAGGTCCCCCTTCAGAACTGACTGGGCTGAGATCATGTGTGGTCATCATTTCAGCTTTGGGTGGGACCCTGGGAACTTGCCAATAACTGGTGAGAGTCACTGAATGTCTCTGAAAGATTTCAAGAGTGTGGAGGAACCACCAGGAATATTTTTGATAGTGCAGACAGGAGCTGAGTGTAAATCAGAAACCATCTTTCTATCTGAGAAATTTTACCAGGTTCAATAGAGGGAGATTAATCCACTTCAAAACCTCACAGACTGGTGCTTTAGATACACCCACATGAGAGCAAAGCCTTGAAAAGTGAACTAAGAATTCTCAGCTGAGGATCCTGACCAGGAGAGGAAGAGTGTGTGTATTGCCCTTAACCTTCAACTGCTCACAGGTGAAAGCACTTTTGTTCATCTATTCCTACCTGGAATATGAAGGACTTGGATCATTCTGAAAGTAGCCATGAATTTCTAGCTCAATACTTGGGGAAAGAAGGACCCTGGAATTCTAACACACTGAAGTAACAAAGCTGGCAAATGGCTTGACCTATCCCCTTCTTATGAATATTTACACCTGCTCTTAAAAATACTTTCAGACCTGGGTATTTGAACGTGTCCAGTGTATTCACCACCTGCCAGTTAAAGAGAAGTTCAGATGAAGCATCAAACTCCTTATACACAACTCCAATCATTCCTACAGACAGTAGGAATTTCACCTCTCAGCATGTTTCTGTAGACATTTGCCCTCTTTCTGAGGTTTCTCCTTCCAGAAACCCAACTTTAGGGGGTTAACTGTTTGCAGCAGATGAGCAAAGCAACAGTTTGTCTGAGGTGCAGGCCAAAACACGAGAAATAGCATCAGCCTCGGTGTCACCCCTGTCTCCTCACCCTTTGCTGGCAGCTCTCAGGTTTGGTACCAGTGCCAGTGATCAGGAAGATCTTGTAGCTTTTGAACCAAGCCCTGTCTAACATGGGCAATCTCAAACCAGAGCAGGTAGGGTTTATTTTGGGGCAGCCATGAGAAGTATTCCCCTTCAGAGCTCTTCCATCAGGCTCTTTTTGGCCAAGGGTCCTTGTAGGCTGGGCTCCCCACTGAGGCAATCATGGGGAAAAGCAGTCCTGGTGCAAGCCTCTTGTCACCTTCCTTAGGGGAGCAGGAGAGGAGGAAATTCAGGGAAAAGTCTGAGGAACTGCTACTCCAACCTCGGGATACAAGCTCCCTTTTCAGGAGGTTGTTTCACTCAGAGTGAGTGCTGAGCCCTGTAGTGGGGTCACTGGTGCAAAGAACTCACTGGTGTGATCAAACAGCATCACTTACAACACCAGGCAGGCACAGCTGCAGGATGTGAAATGCCAGGACGAGGTAAATACCTGCACACACATCAGGAGTCAATGCCTTGGTGGGCACAACAGCCTCCAGCTGTGCTTACTTTTCCTTTTGATTCTGTTCCCTGCTTGTCCTCTGCAGAACATACTGAAGGGAACAGCATGCACCTCATTATTTAGATTTATTGATCTATTGATAGCAGTTCAGAGCAAAACAGAAGGGCTTAATAATCCTGCCTCCACCAAGTAAGGTCTGGAGAGAGCAGTGGGAAACCACAGTCCCGTCAGTCACTGCCCCAGTGGTGAGGGCCTGTTCCTGGTGCAGCTCTGTGTTCTGAGAGGGCTTGCTCCAGTCACTCGATGATTTTGCGTTTAGAGCCAGCATCTGATCAGACTTTTAACCTGGAGGGGGAAGCAAAACAAAATTCTGGTGAGCTAAATTACCTTCTGCTGCATACAATCATCGGGCATAACACAGCTCGGCAATAACATTCATGTTACCGTTAATGGAAAACACTTCCACTGCACTCCAGAGACTTTGTTGTTGTTGTTTCCTTTGCTATGGAAGTGATCCATTCAGATTGGAGCTGCCTGAACAAAGCCTAGGGGCTCAGACATCAGCAGCAAGAGCTCTCTAAGTATCTCTGTCTTACTGTGTAATCTCTCAGTGACTGGAAGGAAATGTGCCAATTGCTGCCGCTGCCGGGCTCTGTGTGTATAAAACACACGCTCAGCTGAGTGGCCCTATGGGGCAACGTGATTTATTTGCTGATTTACCTCAAGTAAATCATGATAATACTTCAACAGAATTGTCTTGACTTCAACAAAATGTGTCAAAGCATTTTTTAAATAGAACATTCAATCTGTGCCTCGCTCCCTCGTGTCATGAAGTAAAGAATTAAAAACATGACTGTGTACTATGCTGGTAGAAGTCTGAAAGAGCTGATTAAATGCTTATTGGGGGAAGTGGGGCATCTTCCAGTGTGCTCAAAAATATCTCAGGTTTTCTAAACATTAAAGCTTGTCTTGGAAACTTTTGGTCATCTTGAAAACTAAATTGAAATATAAATAATAACACTAACCATGATGATGTCAGAAGACCAGAATGAACATTTCATCCCATCTCCATATACAGGCTGTTCCATCAAGCTGACAGGTGCCTGTACAGCTCCCAGGTAAAGAGGTGCTGAAGTGCTGACAGCAGAATGGTGCCGACCCACACACAACCGAGTGCCAGGCAGTGGATCTGGCTGGAGGAGTGATTTGGGCTTCCAGAGGCTGGAGTCTGGGGGATGTGGAATTATATTACCTGAGAGGTGAATTGTTTTATATCCTTGGTCCCTAAAATGTTCAAGAGATAGCTTTACTCCTGGCTGAATGAAACTACCCCTTGAGCCATTTTATTAATGTTTCTTTATTGTTTAATGAGGGCTTGCAAAGCTTAAGTCTGTCTACTCCGTTAAAATTAGCAACCACGCTTTGTGATGGAAAAAGTCATCCTGTTGTCTCACTGGAATCATTCACAACCCAAGAAGGGATGCTGCAGCCAGCCCTTAATTGAATTCTGTGGCATTTTCAATGATAATGCATGAGCCTCCTCTCCAATTCAGGAATTATTATACAGAAGGATAAACAGGATAAAAATTAAAATTAATGCTCTTGGAAAACAAATCAAGTATTTCTGCAAATCTGTTTACTGGCATTTCTGTTCGTAGGCTGGTGAGTTAGAAGTCTCTGTTATTGAACCCAGACCCATCAAAGATAATCATTCTCTAATTCCATGTCCTTTTTTACTCCTGGTAAAAGACCATGAAGTTGCATAGAGCATTTAAAGCATTACTTTAAGTAGTATGGTAAATAGGCTGAGCTTATTAACTTCAGTATAAACCAGGAGCACAGGATCTGGATTATGAAGGGGAAGGCTCATGTTCACACACCTTTATCTAAGGTAATTAGACATTTGTAGGGGGGATGGGGCGTAAACCAAAAGTACAGGGCAAGAAAATTGATTTATTCTCTGAAATTGTCTGCCTTTTACAGTGAGATCTAAAAGGAGATCCTATCAAGTAATAATTTGCTATGTCATTTACAACATTTAGAAATGGAATGGCAATTACCAGCCCTCTCTATGTGTCAAAGGTTGCTAGACAAGGTTAGCTCAGCATTTTCACAGCATCAGGTCTTTCAAATTCAGATCTTAGTCTTTATCAGACATCAGAGGAGTCCATCATAAAATAAGTAGAAACAAAATAGGTGGTCTAGTTTCTGGACAACTCTTTTGGCAATATTATGGAAGATTAAGACTTGGAGACTGCTTATTTTTCAGTTCAGAAATCCTCCTAAGGTTGTTCACTATTTGGAAAACTTACTTTTTTGTTGTTTTTACTGGGAGAAAAAAAAAAGTAAAGAACTTCAATGTAGAAATTTTCTGATGTAGATCAACTGCACTACATATTTACCAAATAGTATGTTACTAGAAGTCACTATTAGCAACACTGATGAGATTCAATGAGATGTGACACACTATTCAGGATGTAGGTCTGTTTTCAGAATAACTTGTTCTCAAAAACTGACATTTTTTTGTTAAGTAATTGTTAAGTAGTTGAGGTCAGGAGCTGTGTATTTCTTAAAAGGAACTTACTTCATAGAGTTTGTGGCAGGAGCAGGGTAAAGGAGTTCCAGGTGACCTGAGGAATTTTCTTTTTCCTTGGTCCACTCTCTCTTGCCACATCAATTGCCCTTCATGAAACTGAGCTAACAAGTCAATACTTTGAAAACCTTAGCTTGCAGTCTCTTGTAATAGTAAATTTTGCCTGAATTTAGGAGATTTCCCAAGTTTTTTCTTTTTCTCCTAGCTAAAAACAAGGACAAGAAAATAATCAGAAAACAAAACTAGAGTTAGCACTAGAAGAACTACAAGAAGAAAGCAACTGAATGTCTGTAAATTAGAAAAACATTATCACCTCATTAAAACCCATAAAATGACTGAAGCATAGAGGGTCAGCTCTGCTAAGAGGTTAGGTATGTCTGTGAAATGCTAAGAAAAGTAAGTTGGGGAGGCTTTTGCTTTTCCTGTGAAAGCTATTTTTTCTCACATCTGATACCTCAGGAGCCTGTAGGAATGCAGGAGCAGCTGATTTACTCCTGGGTACCAAAGATCTTGTCTGGGGGGTGTTTAGTTTCACCATTTCCAGTGCTTCAGGTGTGTCTATCATCATCATGGCTGAGACCACTGAAATGGGAAGGGCTGTTTTACCACGCTCCATTCTCTGCTTTACATACAAGAGTGTGGCACATTTGCATAAGTGAAGTTGCTGGCAAAATACAAGTTTCCCTCACATAATGCAGAATTCAAACCATCTCAGTGTTCATTTCTCAGTGAACATTTTCTGTAATAAGCATATCTGAAAATTGGGCTGTGAACTACATTAAGAAACCCTAAACCTGGGGCTGGTGGAAGACAACTTGTTCTGAAGAGGGTCCTGAGACCACAGAAATCCAGCCCTGTCTGTAAAGCCTGGGGAATGTGTGGGACTCCTTCTGGCCTGCTACAAGGGTGAAGGAATTGGTTTGAAGGCCAAGCAATCAGCCTCAGTCTCTGAACACAGCCTGGCATTTGGAGAGTTCAGATCACTCCTGTTCTCCCATGACTTACTGTGCACAGCTCGGAAGTCCAGGATGAGGCAGGGAGTGTATTGGTGCTCCCCCCATGTGGGTAAGGACAGGAAACTTCTGATTTAGGGCATGTTTGCACCTATTTGATATATTTTTAAATTTGTTTAATTTTTTTTTCTCTCTCTCTGTTGTCAGCTTATTCTGAGACATGATGAAAATGGTCATATAAATAATATCATTATATTTCAGAATTCACAAGAGTTCATCTTTCTTTTTCCTCCCTTAAAAGGACCAAGAGGTTGCTCCACATGAAGGTATTTGAGTCTCTTCATAATCATAGGAAAATGACTTTAGCCCATCAGGAGAGTATCAGCTTTGCATTAGCAAGTTGGCTTGAACAAAAAATGACCTTTTTACAGTCTATTTATCCATCTCTCTGGAATTAATCAGCCATTCAGCTGGTAGTTTATTTAAACATAAACACACAAAAAAAGTGAAGTAAGAGTGTTTTCAGAATCCAAATATTTGCTTTCTACCTCTTTAAATCACCTCCCCACCACAAGGGTGAAAGCTGCCAATTGGCAGCTGAAAGCAACATTTTGTCTTCAATTAGTCATATCTGAATCTTTTTTTTCCTATGAGATAGTGCCACTGGGACATATGTGTAACAACAGAGGGCAAACCAGGTCACTGGAAAACCAGCTCCTGGGGCATGTCTGGCTTGTGAATGAGTCCATGACTTCTGTTAGGAGCTCCTATTCTCCCTCTGAGATTACATTTCCTGCTGTAGACAGATCACGAGGGCTGAGCCAGCAACTGCCTGTGGGCAAGCAGGAGGGAACACAACTGGGGGATGCTGCACACAGGGCAGGAGCAGGGGGAGCCCCCCCAAAATTACTGACTAACCCTGACAGCCCAGAGTGCTTGAGAAGCACTGTGTGCTTTCAGGTGTCTCTGAGGGCAGGGATGGTGTGAAATGTTTCATGGTATGAGAAATGTATTTTATGGCTACTAATGTTAATCACTTGGGTTAGGGCTGGGCCAAGGGTATCCAGTGACAGACCAGGGTCACATTAGGTAGTTTACAGACACCAAAGGAAAAGATTTCTTATTGAGACAGAGGCCAATTCATAGCCAAGTATTTATGCTACAGCTCCCTGTGAGCTCCAGGAGGAATGGAGGAACTGTCCAATATGAGAACTGACAAAAACAATACATGGGCATGAGTTAATCCTGTTTTGGGTTGGTGGGCTTACGTGTGGTTGAGCATGAGGGTTGTTCCCAATGGGGCCTGATGAGCCTTGATTTCACATTTGTCTTTATGAAGTCTGGAAAGCTTTCCTGGAAAAATTCCCAGTGAAGGGCACTGGAGGTGGCTGACTTCCCCAGCTTGTGTTTCAAGGTGATGAATTCTCATGGGGCTATGTTATAAAAACGGCCTGGCCAAGAGAGGAGAGCACATACCTTTCAAAGGCAAACTCAAAATTAGGAACCTTGAGTGTTAGAGTTGTGATCGATTTCCCAAACTCTCAGATAATTTCTATGACTAAGTAAAAGCATTTCTAAAAATAGGGTCTTTGTCTGAAAGGAGGAAAACAAGGTAAAGTATCCTCAAATGCCTACTTGAGGTCTGCTCTCTGTGTTACAGCACTGGCTTGCATTTGACGCAGCATTAAACAAATAGAGGGTTTTATTCTGTGCTGTAGCTTTTGTTTCAGAGTGTGGCATGTATTTAAGCCTAGAATGACTCAGAACTGTTGTAGATTGACTAACCTATAACTATTACAATAGCTGGAAAGCTTCCTTGCCTGAACCAGCGTCTGGAAGGTAATTGCTGCTCAGCGTTGATAGGCCCACCCAACTTTGTGACCCATTTGTTATCATTTCATCTGATAACAGAGAAAGTAAAGGTGGTCACAACCTCAACTTCCTTTATGACCTCAGAAGTGAATCAGCACAAAATCCACAGGTATTTCTTCTGGTTGCTTTCAGGACTGTCTGGAAAGCCTGCAGTGCTGTTCATATTCTCTGGCAAATGAAGAAGGTTGTTGCCCTGAAATGGAAGTTTTTCCTGCTGGCTACAGGAGCATCCAGCTGGTGGCCACAGGCTTGGAGAGCAGTTCAGACACAACTGGCCACAAGCAGATAAGCCACGGACACAAAAAAGCTGAAGGTTAGACACTGCAGCCTAATTAATATCTTAATTAACAGTACTAGCCCAATAAGAAAGGTTTAGCATAGATGTGAACATTTGTCTTTAGGCCCAAATCTGCCAAATTGAAGGCTACTTACTCAAAGCCAAATTTTCTTTTCTTAAGGTACTCACATGAGTTTGTGTCAGACTGATGTGTGCATAACTGACAATTCTAGAAAATACCCTGTACTCCCAAAACAGCACTACTGTACATAGGTAAATTAGGATAGAACAGTATAATTCCAGCTGTATAATCTTCTAGTCCAAATGCTTGACCACTTGAGGCTGGCCAAAAAAAGGTAAAGCATACAGAAAACAAACCTCTTTTCCTGACCTCACCTGCACACCTGAGAGCCCCCACTGTGCAGCACCGAGCCCTGTCCCTCTGCACAGGGATGCAGGGGAACCTGGGCTAGGGGGGCTGCTGGGGGGACCCCCTCCAGTAACTGGGCTCCCCCAAGGTGGCTCACCTCATGAGCATCACTAGAGCTACAGCCCCTGCGGAATGAGAAATGGGATTCATTCGAATTCCTCTATCCAGGCCTCCTCTCTGCCCTTAGTTGTGAGAACTTAAAAAATCAGATGTATTCAGCTTTTAGTTTTCAGTTCATGGGTGTGTCAAATTGCTTGGATAGTTTCCCTGAGGAAAGCTTAAGAAAGCTCTAGAACAACTCAAATAGTCTTATTCATTGCAGAGTCCCCAAAGGATGCCAAATTTAAACTGAATTCCTGCTTGGAGAGGAAATGAAAATAGAGAGGAAGGGGTTTGGAGGATCAGAGGGTTTTTAATTAGTTTGTGGTGGAGACAGTGGAATTAAGTGCTGTAATACCCCGGTGCCTCTCTGCACATTGTTCTCTCCAGGGTCAGCTCTGTGAATCTGCTGAGTGACAGAAGGAAAGGGTAACCTTATTGCTTCCTTCTCCGATGTTCTAGTCTCAAATCAGCACAACACTGGTAAATTCTACTTTTACCTCTCCCTCTTTCTGGCTTTGCAAGAGCTCTATCCCAACACAGAAGGGAAGAGAAATGACAATTGGATCATGTACATCTCTCACTTCTGGACTCCTTCAGCAGCACTGCAGCTGCCAGGCCAGGTTGCTCTGGTTTGTTCAGTATTTAATTCAGCAATGACCTACTCTATCTTTTGTATGAAAGAAACCACCTGAGCCACAGCAGCTTTTCTGTATTCTGTCCCCAGCAGTCAGCTGGTTGTGGCTCCTGCAGCACTGGCTGAACACAGCAGCTGCTGCTCCTTTTCCCCAAATGAGACACGGTACAAGTTTTCAGGGTTTGTTTTCCAGATACTGCTCTTGCAAAGAGAATGGGCTAAAGAACATAAAGTTATGGCAAACTTCCTATCAGCATAATGCCAGGCATTTAGAAAACTGCCTTGACCTAGTTTCTGATTTGTAGAATCAAGTAGTGACTTGCAGTTTAATCCATGAAAAAAAAAAAATAAATCCTTAATTAAAAAAATTGTGTAGCACACATACTCCCTCCTTACAGTCTCATACTTGTATCATGCTGTGCATGCTGCTAATTCAAAAGGCTGATATGGTCACAGACAGCCCAGCTTCTAGGATTTACCATTCAAACACACTTGAACTGGCATGAAAAATGCAATAAAATAATTCTTCCAGACAAGTTTAGAGAGAGGTATTCCCAAAAGACAGAATTCTGGCTTCCAGCCACATAAAGCTTACACTTTGTCAATAACACAGTGAAGGAAGGCATGAATGAATTTTATTTCATTGGACAAGTGACTTGGAATACAGATAAGGCAGGGTGAGCATATAAACCTTTAAATAAATGTTTTAGCACTATCTGGAAGGGAGGAATGCAATTGATTCCAATCTTTTCTGACAGAAAATCAGTTCCTCTAGAGCTCTTGGGGCAACAAACACTAACTAAAAGTGTCTGTTACTAATAAAATCTTTAAGTACAACAAAACAAGATGTTGTCATTTGAAATTAATAAGCTACAATTAATGCAAATTATTACTCTGTAGTTTAATTGAAATATTAAACTGTGATATGAGCTCTTTGTTTTACTAGGACTTTAGGAACCATGCAACTTTGAAGAGGGATCTTTAAAGAGCTGGAGGAAAACCCAGCAGAGCAATAGCTGACAAAGCCCCGCGACAAAACCCTGTGCAAATAGCAGCAGGAGGAATTCCAAACACTCTGTCGTGCTCTGCTGGGGTTTCTCTCTAATGAGCACAACTGTGGTACCTGGAACTGCTACCAACAGTTAATAGAAAACACTGATCTCTGATTATGCCCCACATGCTTTGTTCTGTTTTGTGGGGGTTACCTCATACAAAGTTGTTTTGTGGAAAATCCTGACCTTTTCCTCCCTCTCTGCCTGTTTAACATGAACCTTGTTTTATTCTCTGCAGTGATACTACAAGCTGGAGCAGTAAAAACTGCTGTTATAATTCTGGTTTTGCTTTGCAAACACGTGTTATGTGTTGGAATGAAGGGGGGGTACTTTGTGTTTTAGGAGAGCCAGGTCTGGAATTTCTACAAGAGAAATCCACTGCAAGTGGCAATTTCTTTTACATTATAAATCTAACTCAAACCAGTATATAGAACTGCAGTTTTATTTGCAAAACCACAGCTTGATAAAATTTACAAATAACGCTCAGTATTATTATCTTGGGGGCTGAGGATGACTGGCATGGCTCAAAGAAGGGACTGTACTCAGTCACAACCCGAATTTCAAATGAAATGGTACCTCATTCCCACTGCCAATCCCATACCAGCTCAAAGGAGTCACTATATTTTTAGTATTAAATGTTCTTTCCCTAATGCTTTCCATAATGGAAGCAAAAATTGCAGAATAGAAACAAAGGGCTGGTGTTTGTACAAAGTACATTCAGTGGCTGCATTAATGCTTTTAGCCTAAAATATGTATTAGCAGTAGTACTAGTACAGTAGGAATCTGTATTAGTTGGTAGAAAACACTTTTTACATTGAATTTGCTTTCAGGTTACTACTTACTGAAATAGACCTTTTCAGATTAAGTCAGATAACATGGTTAATAGGAGGCAAAAAATCACACAACTCCAGGGACACATGCTTGCAATTGTTATTACCTAATAAAGAGCACTCAGGGTCTTGTTTCTGTGCCTTCCCAGCCCATAAATCACGGAATTTCAGGATCCTAACTTCTGCCTTTCCATCTTAATTGTTATTTTTATTTTTATAAATAACTATTCAACCTTCAGACTTCAGTTTGACCAGACTTTGGCCCCGTACAAACTAAAAACACAAGTGGTGAGCTTAAGATTTAGAAATAGAAAATTGTATCTCTATTTTCATAGTTCTACAGTGAGAGAGGCAATAGAATCTATTTCACTATCTTGTTACAGACATAAACCTCCAACACTCGGGGTAGCTATTTCTGAAGGGGCTGCCTTTCAGCTTTGCCAAAGAAAGCATTCAGCAACTGCACTGAAAAAAAAAAAAAATCAAGTGTTAAACAATAGCCAACATTTTCCTTGCAGCTGATGGATGACTCCGTGTGGTAATTGATACTTCTGCACTGTTGAACCCAAAATAATTGCATGAAATCTCCAGAGCTCACAACTTGTCTCAGGAGCCTCTAAGAAATACATCCTAGAACTCTTAGCACCAGCAAAGGGTGGAATAGAGGAACACAGCCCTTTGCACTCTCCTCTCTGAACTGTTTATTTCTGGCAACAGGCTCCACATGTATATGTATATACATTTTGAATAAATTTCTGGTTTTGAATGACACTAAAAAGTGCAAGTCTACATTCTGCAGTGAGGTGTCCTCATAGGTAAATCTATGAAAGAATCCCTCGTGTACTTAGGAAGCATTTTTAAACATGCATTTTAACATTCCACCAACATGAACAGAATATCCTGCCTTGTGAAAAAGTGCTTCATATTTAAAGTCCTGAAAATGTTTCCAGATAATTTCTTTCATGTTTGTGACCTTTATGGAAATATTTCGAAAGTTCTTCTTGATTTCAAATAGATAGAGGTACCAAACTTTTCTAACTAATTTTCATCCAGCTCTAATGACTGCAGATCCCATCAGTGGGCAGTGGGGGGTTTTATTTTAAACAAAAGCTGTTCAACTAACTACTGATTCTATAGGCAGTGCTGACACTGTACAACTTTAAAATCTCTTACCTTCTAGGGAATTGCTTAAATAATGAGAAGTTACTGATTGACATACTATGGAAAACTTTCAATGGAGTAATTTGACAAGTATTTCCATCTTCAGCTAAAGGCTACTTTTCTTTTGTTAAATATAATTTTCAAATAAAGTTTTCCTTAGTGCTGAAGAGCAGGCTAGTTGTGCCTCAGTAAAGAGATGGCTGTGACAAATGAGTGGATGAAGCAGTAATCTCGAAGATGACTTGAACAAGAAGTCAAATAAAAAAGATACCAATTATTGTAATTATAGAAACCCAGAAAAATGGTGTGACTTTCTCCATATGTCAGAACATGCAAGTCTTTTGAAGTTATAAAAACTCTTTTAAAGCACTTTTAAGCACTTGGGGCTCTTTTAAAGAACTCCCTTCTTATTAGAAGAACAGGCAGCTTGGAGCTCCAGGTCAGGGGAGGTGTGTTTGGCAATTTAAATCAGCTCCTGTGTACCCTGAGGATGTGTGCCCTGTCCTCAGAGCTGCCCCAGGGGCAGGGATGGCCTCACAGCAGGATGGCCCAGCACTAGCACCAGTTGGCAAAGGCTGCCCCCAGCCACACTGCACAGTCCTGGGCCTTTGTGCTCTCTGAGGCCCTTACAGCCCTGAAACTTCCTTTTCCTGTTTTTGTTTCCAAACAGTGGTGACTG
The DNA here is from genome assembly GCA_038380795.1 of Pyrocephalus nanus. Lineage (NCBI taxonomy): Eukaryota > Metazoa > Chordata > Aves > Passeriformes > Tyrannidae > Pyrocephalus > Pyrocephalus nanus. The sequence goes on from CM076281.1 coordinate 10,532,727, forward strand.
CCAGCATGGTGTGTTCACAGCATGGTCCAGGGAGCACACTCAGGACAGCACGAGAACATTAAACAGTGAGCAACTCCCTGCTATGGCAGCAAAGAACTCTCCTGGCTGGAAGAACCAGGGTAGTGTTGGATACATTCAGAGTTTCTGGGTAGAGCTTATAACAAACTCCCCTTGAAACAGGTTGATGTTTTCCTCTAGGACTAGCTGGTGCTCACTCCAGAAGGCACTTCGGAAGTGAACCCATGTGCTTCCAGCATGGAAAACTGTCCTACAGCAAAGCAGGGACACGAGGAAGACTTTGCCTTCTGCTCTTCCACTGGAGACATCTTCCTTAACTCGCTGTACCATCGCTGTCATTTCACATCACTGCAGTGCTTCCTCTGATTCCCTGTCCTCCTCCTGTTCTGAGGAGATCCTTTGCCAGCAAGGAAGTTTGTGATACTGAGTTTTCCAAATACAGCCAGTTGAAATTATTAAATGAACGCAAATCAAGCATTTGTGCATACACAGAGGGACGAATTTGGGTTTGATCAACTGAAGCTTTTTTCCAAATGTTAAGTCTCAAGACATTTCTGCTGACTTCCTAAAATAATTAAAGCTTGTGGTGAGGGAGTTTTATCATTTGGGGTTTTTTATTAGCTGTATCAAATAATAAGGAAAAGAACCATCAAGATTTCAACATATCCAATTGTGCTTGCTCTCCTAACAACTAAACCAAACTGTTAAATTTCTTGTCAACAGGCAATCATTTTCATGGATGACCCTGACTCACTGCACCTGGAAGTCTTTAAATAGCTCCACTTTCAGCTGTAACAGCTTCCAGGAGTAATTAATCCTGAACATGCTGTTTCACAGAAATGACTAGGTGATTTTAGAGCTGTGTTTTCCCTATAGTGAAAATGCCAGGCTATTGCCACATCAAGCTAGCTGTCATTCCCAGCTGCCTTCAGGGAGCCAGTGGGATGCACAACTGCAAGGGAATCACTTTGCGTCCCTTGGAGCTGGGGAACAGCACTAAATCAGCAGGCTAAGTGCTGCTAGAAAGAAGGATTCTGAGAACACCATCTGTTCCCAGGCAGATCAGTGGGATGATTTTGGTGTGCAATCCACAGTGTCACCCTTGAGTGTGTGAAGTACCCGGCTTGTGCCAGCTCCCACAGAGCACTGCCCCACACTGCTCCTGCTGCTCTCCCTCCCTGCTGAGCAGAGCAGGCTTGGGCTGAGCTCCCCCTCTGTAAGAGGACAGTGACACTCTGAATTCAGTGTAGTCCAACACAGGGACCAAAGTCAAACCCATGAGTGGTTTCACCATGGATACAAACACTGCACATCTCCCTAACACAGCCTTGGGCAGATAAGTGGTGTTATACAAACTGTGATGTTCTCAGTGCAGTGGAAAGCAGCTGCACCTTGGAGGCACAGCTCTTACCTTCCTTCCTGTCCCCCAGGGCAGTGGTGGCTGGCACAGACAGTCAGTCTGACCCCACTGGCCTCTTCCTCCGTGCGCTGCCTCTCGACAGGGATAAGGCCGAGGCTCTTCCATTGCTGTGCTCCAAGGCAAATGAACTAATTTCCTGTTATTCTGCACATTCAAGAAAGAAAAAGGCAAATTATTACAATATAAAGCTAGAAAAGCAAAGAAAATAAAGTTTGCTGAGTGATCTTAAGCAAGCTGGTGGTGTGTTGTGCTGCCCACCCTCATCTCTGCAGCACCACCAACAACAGGTACGTCCTCTGATGAGGCTCACCTTGAAGGATGCTGCAGGAAGATTTCATCCTAGAGAAATACCATGCAGGTGGACATGACTCAGGATTTTTAGCATTGGAAATGAGCAAGGGAAGGTGATTTCTATTCCTGACTCTGGCACTGACCCACTGTCTGACTAGGCAGTTCATTTTTCTGTGGTCCCAAACTATCAGTCCAGAAGTTCTGCCCATTGGCTGTCAGGGCAGCATCAGCTCCTGGTAGGGAGCAGTTACTGCAATCACATTAGGAAATGTTTTTAATAGTATGAGGTAAGAGACATATAGCATTGCATTATGGGTTAAATACAGCTTTAATTGAAATATTTTGTTGTAATTTACCTTACTTGACTTTTCTTTCACATACAATAAGAAATCGAAACAAATCAGTAGAATCAAAGTGATGATTACAACATAACTTTAAATCTTGATTATATTTTCCTTTGTGGATGGTGTGTGTGAGGAAAGAAACACATAAATCACACACTAACTGGTTAACACATTTGAGGCACTCGATACTAAATCAGTGAGGCCTCATTTACTTCTAGTCTTAATTCCAGCATCCCCCCAAGGACCAAATAAATGTAAAACCTGGCTTTGCTGCAGTAATTTATTCTACTTGTTGAAAAGTCTTACAACAGGGTATGTGATTCCAATACTGAAAGAGAAAAGTGACTATATACCTTAAGAATGAAAACATCCTATGCTTCAGAAGCATTTCACTTTGACTTGTATTTGTTCTCTCATGAGTAACTCTTACAACTGAAGGTGGAGCTTAAATTGATATTAAATATTACTTTACGTTTAGCAAGGGCAATAAGTCAAAACCATTTTAAAAATAAAATAATATTGACAAAGGCCTATCAGCAGAGTCAACCAGGGCTTGTGACATCCCAAGTGAAATCCAAGCATTAATAAAAGCCACTGCTTAGAGAAATTCATCTAAAGAAAGGAAGCTGCAGACAAGAAATCTGTTTCCACAACACAGGATTTTTTGTATTTTTTCTGGTCAGCTGAACTGACTATTTGAAGAGTTTCCTATTTTAACCCCTCATCATATTGATAACATTAACAAATATAAGGAGATCTTGTTTTCAAAGCCATGCTCACTGGTCAGGGATATTTTAGAATATTTTGTTAGTAACAATTTCACAGTAAATGTTGGGACATTAGCACACAGCTACTGTAATCTACAGGAGAAACCAGCCCAGCTTCTGACAGGGCTTTGGGTCATTTCTTGCACCTGCAACACTGCTCTGACAAAGGACAGGATACTGTGCCATTAAAATTAAAGCCTCAAAACACAGAACCCACATGTGTTACCACAGGAGCAAAATGTCAGCAAGCTGAGGGTGTTTTGTATGAGGTCATCAGTTTTGTTTACTGTGTCTGTTAAATAACTTCGGAAGCCTCTACTTAGTTAATTTTTTTAAACAAGATATTCCATGCCTTAATATATTTTTTTTCTTTGTGCAAAACAACTTGTGTTCAAAGCTAGAATTTAAGCTCAGGTAGTGTTCAATACGAGTGTGTGGATTTGGGGATTTTGATTGCCTGAGTTTTTAATAGAAAAACTTTCTTTATTTTTGAATAGGTAACTTTGCAGAAACCAATAGTGAGCAGGAGCAATAGTCTGAGCAGACAGCATTGCTTGTTTTTCAAAGGGACTTTTTCATAACCTGAATTTGGTTATTATAGCTACTTACCTCATTAAATCAGATCTGGTAGCCCTCAAGACTTCAGTTCTTGGTGACAGACAGCAGAGAGCATACAAAATCTACCTAACTGCATTTCTGCTCATTTTTTTTACAGGTAGCATTACTGTTTGTGTATTGGACACAGACATCAGTCCCAGAGTCACGCTGCTTACCCTGGCTGCCCTGTGCCTCAACTCAGGGGAATGGAGTTTACCTCCTTCCCTGTGCACATCACAGAAAGCCACCCAAAACCTTCAAAATAACACATATTCCTTGTTACCTCCAGTTAAAGATCAGCAAAAGGTTCTTCCCCCAGAGGGTGGTTGGCATGAACAGGCTCCCCAGGGCAGTGGGCACAGCCCCAAGGCTGCCAGAGCTGCAGGAGGGTTTGGACAACGCTCTCAGGGACAGGGTGGGATTTCTGGGGTGTCTGTGCAGGGCCAGGGGTTGGACTGAGTGATCATTGTGGGTCCCTTCCAGCTCAGGATGTTCTGTGATTCATGAGCAATGAGCTGACTGCTTTACCCCATAACGAACAATTATTGCTGGTTATAACTCACCAACAGTTTACCTAGAATGAAATTAAGTTTTCATTAAACTGCAAGGTGAAGGCAACTAGACAACTTCAAAGTTGTTCCTCTTTAACTGAGCAGATCTAATTTCAGATTTCTTCAAAGTTCAATCCTTCATGTCCTCTCCATAGGAGTAAACCCTCATCCCTCATAAGGCCACTGTTTTTCCTAGCTCCTGTGCTAAGTGACACCTCTGTCCCCATTGCCTGCTGCTGACCTAGTGAGTAGAGTTTAAAACTGAATACTATTTGCTGGTTCCCTTTTGGCAGCACCATCACACACACAAATACACTCTAAACCAGTTCTGAGACCTGATCCAGCTGAGACTGAGTGTTACCAAAAGCTGGTTTGGCTGCAGCCACGCAGAGGAGCACCAGAGCTCCAGGAGCAGGCGGGGAGAGCAGGGCAGGACAACAGCAGCCTGGATTTAGATCAGCTTAACCCGTAACAGGATTAAATCCCAGCATCAAAAGACACAAACTGGTAGGATTTAAAAGAAGATGACACTTACTGTGTGCAGTTCTGAGAATGACTCTTCCATGCCCCCTTTTCTGTGTGAAGGGGCCTCTCAGATCTCTGTCACTTCTTTGTCAGGGCTTGGGAATTACTGCCTTATGGAAAAGTGTGTCACTGCCAACCAGCTAAATCAGCGAGCCCTGCTTAATTCTAGTGGGCACCATTCCTGCATTTTACTGTTCACATGCAGTCAAACCAAAGCCTAGGGGGGTGGGCTAGAGCCTGACCCTTTCTCTCCATCCTTTACTCAATATACTGCTACCTTTTTATCTAATAACCTTGGCTTTCCACATCCTCCAGCTCTGCCCAGATAACCTCACTGACAGACATGCTGAGGAAACATCTCCCCAGTTCCCATTTCTTTGACATAGTACTTGAGTGACAGAAGATCCTCTGAGCTGTTTGGATCAATCAAGACAGAAATATTAAAAAACTCTGGAGAACTTTGTCCAAAGAAGTCAAGTGAAGAAATGTAGCTGAAATGTAAATGCACCCACATGAGGGAGCAGCTGGGAGAGGCTGAGGATCACAGCTCAGAACTTTGTGTCCCAATTTAAATTCAGTTCTGATCTGGCTCTGGCCAGAGCACTTTATCTGATACATGTGTGTTCAAGTAGCAAGTGTTAGAATATGTGGGATTCAACACAAGTTCACATAATTTCAGCTCAGACTCATGTCTTGCTGAAACATCACTGACTGCACACACTGAGAAACAAGACCCACAGAGTATGGTAGATGTAATGACAATTAAGTGTGGGCAGCTATAACCAAAGACCAGTGAAGTTCCAAACACTGACCACAGCCATTCAAGAAAAAAATACTCAAACCATGAAGCAATGTACACATGCAGTTAGAAGCAGCTGTTCATTGAAAAGTTACTTCAGACGTCTCATTTTCATTAGATATCTTTTCTTCTTTATATATTTAAAACTTGAACAAATGACTGTAGAATAAAATGGGTTCTCTGTAAAAAAGAGCACTTTTGAGGGCTGAATTTGCAACTGCCTTTTCTTTTGCCACTAAAACTTTTTTATCCTCCCAAACCTCAGCTTGCCCTACTCTTGTGTGAACAGAGCTAATGGAAGGAATGGCAACACCCCTCCTCTAGTGATGCCTCCACACAGCTGCTGGAAATTCATGACCAGCAGCCCTCTCCCCCTCACAGGCACACGCAGCCCTCTTGTTTGTAAAGTTAATTTAGTGAGGTTAAATGACACAGTATATCTGACTACATTTTCTCACCTCCAGCTGGAGCCCAGTCAAGGCTCCCAGGTAAGGACAGGAATACTCTCCCTGCCTTGCTTTCATATCCGCTACAGAAATGATTGCATTATCCTCCCCCCAGCCCCAATTACCAGGCTGTGGAAAGAACTCCAATTAAGTGGTTAGCCATAATAGCATGGCAGCCCTTCAGGAAACTGCCTATCTAAATAGAGATGTACGGAAGGCAGTTTTCTCTCTAATAGTGATGCATTTTCAATTTATGCAATACAAAGTGCATTGGTCTGCAGTGTCCCTGGCTACTGATGATTAATAGCCCATACACTGCAAGGGGCTACAAAGAAAAGTGCCAAGGGAAGCAGATGCAGCGGGTTTTATATTATCATGACTGCAACAAACTCATTCAGTGGTGTCAGCTCTGACTGCAGGATTCTGATTATGAAATATGATGCGTGTTGAATTTAATGGCTTTCTCTGCCCTTCTGGTGAGTTCACTGCTTTCCAATGTCATTTTGTGTTCTCATCTGAGTGGTAATAAAAGGAATATCATTGACTGTGCTAGCTCTGTAACCACTGTGTGTTTTACAATAAATTGTGTTTCAGGACCTTTCTACCCAGGAGAGTGTGCAGGGCCAGAAAGTAATATTCCCCAGTTCTCCAATATGAAGGCTTTCTGTGAGAGAAGAGGAAATTATGCAGGACTGCCCTTCTCTTGAGGCATTCCTTATGTGAGCAGGACATCTCTTTTTCAAATGGTTATACAGTAAAAAGATCAGTTTGGATTGCAAATAAAAAAAAAAAATCCAAATAAACAGCTACTGCTACAGAGCAGAAATTACGATACCTTGATGACAAGAGGGTAAAAGTTGTTTAAAATAAAATGTAAATAAGGAACCTGGGCATACATGGTGTCATCCATGTAAGAATATAAAGTCAGGGGAGACATCTAAAGGGAGATTTCTTCATCCAGGAAATCATTATTCTGTTCAACTTGTCAGTGAGCTGTGGCCTGCACCACTGAGTTAAGATCTTACTTGCTGGAGAGATACAGGTACAACTATGAAATCCTCTAATACCTGCAAAGTCTTTCTATTGGTTTCTCAAATAAAATAAGCTTTGCAAAAATGCATTATGTCAGCCTCAGTGTTGAAGGCTGCACAGCAGACTTCTTCATGCTGCCAACCAACACTGACCAAGCTGGGCTGGCTCAATCCCAGCAGGGACAATACAGATCTGTGCAGAGAGAAGAGACAGAGTCTCAAAGCTGACATATTTTGCATTACCTGAAGGATTTCCAGCAGTTCCATCCTCTTTGCCCATATCCATCTCCTACCCCAGCAACACTGGGGGCTCTGTTGCTCCCACAGCTGAATCAGTCAGGCCAAAGCAATGTAAGAGATAAATAGAAAGACACAGTCTGTGAGGTTCTCAGATAAGTCCACCTGTCTGATCTTTCACCTTGGAATCTACCGGAGCCAGCATGAAACGCTGCATCAACAGCTGATCAGTAGTTGTGTGAGCTGAACCGCAAGTTCTGTCATGCAGACAGGGTAAGACTCAACCACATTGTTCCTCTTTCGACCACCAAGAGGCACAAATCAAAGTTTACTCACTTTTGCACTTCACAGTTTTGTGACTGGCCAAGTCCAGAGGGCAGCAGTGAAAGAGCAGGAGCTGCTTCTCATGAGGGGCAAAACCAAATCCACTGAGGCAGGAAGTGCCTGACACACAAATAGTATTTTTTTCTTTGTAAATGCACAGCCCAAAGTCCACCTGTGCTGTTTTCTTAACTGCAGCCCCCTCTGATGGAGTACTGCTGTTTCTAGAAACATAAGGAATGTTTTTCTAGGCAGGAGGACAGAAAGTTATGTGTGGACGTTTCAATTCACTATGATCTGAATCCAGGGCTGGGGCTATATTTTGAATGTGATGAAACCAAACTGCAGAGGCTGTTCCTAAGAATTTACAGTTAAGGTGGAAACTCACCTTTACGGAAGTAAAGAAGTACGTTTGTCTGTTTTTTGGAAAAAGAAGATCACCACCAAACCAGGACACAGTCCAATAACACCACAGAGAGGTGTGTATGGCCACATGCAGCCAGCACTGCCCCAGCTGAACTCTGCCTTTAGCTTAGTGAGTTTGCATTCAGCAGTTCAATTGTATCCCACACCACTTCATTTATTAGGTTTTCATAAAGAACCTGGGAATGAAACTTCCACTTTTAGGATAAACCAGAACGTTTTTAACCTTGTTTTTGTCTCTAGTTGAAATGTCACTCGTATTCTCAATCATATTTTATACATGAACACTTAAAAAGCGTTGCCTAGAGGATAAATGAGAATTGTCTTTTGTCCTTTCAGACTATACTTCATATATTTTCACATAAAAATGTATTGAAACAAGATTTAGAACTGTTATACATTTTATTGAGATCTACCTCCAGAGGGAGAAAAAAAGCATGCTAACATTTAACATGGTGGTTTTGTCTTTCTCCTTGTTTGCTGAAAAACTTGCAACAGTTGAAGGGTAGAAATGTCAGGCAGAAATCTGTGATCTGCCTCAAAATTAAATTATGTATTGCCATAACACAACAGAGCCTTTGTCCTTTCTGGAATTCTCAGTTTCAGTAGAGAACCATCAAAGGGGGTAAGAATTCCCAGATGAAGAGAAAATAGAGAACAAAGGCCCCAGGAGCATTACAATCAGCTTGACAAGCCAGTGGGGGTGCTGCTTCTACAACCACCTTTTGATTTACTCTGGAATGCAGGTCCAAGCAGGTGCCTGTGTCGGGGCACAGCTCAGTGCAGGGACATAGGAACAGGCCACTGGCTCTGGGGCTGCAAACACAGAGAGGCCTCAGCTGCTGCCACGACTGAGGAACAAAGCAAACCTCCTGCAAGGTGCATCCTCCCTCCTGCTGTGCCCGGTGCTAGTGTCTGCTGTTTACAAATCTTGGACCCGGCACAGAGACAGCTGGCACTGAAACAGCAGCCCTGAGAGGAACTGCATCCTTGAGCCTCCCCTGCCCAACAGCCCATGAAGTGCTGTGCTCAAATTTAGATGTCTACATGAACAGTGAGACCGACTCAGCACTGAGGGCCAGAGCACCCCGGATGCATCCAAGATGTTCTTCCCAGGCCAGCAGCAACTCTGCCCAGTGAAAATCACCTCAGAAGGTCAAGGCAGGAGAGTCTCAAGCAGGTAAAGAAAGGTTTAGTATGACTGAGATAAAAGTTCTTTGACAGCTGAGTTACGCTGTGCAGATGGGGGAAGGGAAGGAGGATGACCTACTCCCTGTGGTGTCCAGTATCAGGTGCGTTTCTTATTCTGAATGTATTTTTTATGTTTGAAGTTGCAAATTTAGTCCTCAAGTTCAACAAAGCCTTTAAGCACCTGCCTTCTTGTATTGACTTCAGTGGGGCCTCAGAGCAGCTTGTGTGTTTGAAACACAGCAAGCCAACATGTTTACATCCATCTTTCTGACCACTCACCACAACATCACCACAGGGCACACCCCACGTTCACACCAATCCCTGAAATCCTGTCTGTGGCAGCCCTGGAGTCCCTGCAGAGGGCATCCCTCAGTCTGGAATCCTTTTGGTTCAGATGACTGCAGTTAGCCAGGTTTTTTACCAAGCTGGGGAGCTCCTGTGCTCTCCCATCAGAAGCACGAGGCACGGCTGGATTTCACCTGGAATGCCTGATTGCCAACAAGTGCTCCTTAATAACACCCAAAGCCTCCACAGCCTTGCTGCATCATTTATGAGAGACTGTGATGGTGATACACATGAAATGCCACATCACCAAGGATGGTTTGTCAATTTGGGCTGGACAGAGTTTTGTACCAGTTGTGCCTGTACAAGGGCACATGCCAAGAATTGTTGTTATTTTTCCTCAAAGGCCATAACTGAAGTGCCCTGCTGGGAAACACGGAAATCCATCAACTTTCCTGCAATTTTTTAAAGCAGATAAATAACAAAACCAACATAGTTTCTTCCTTTTTTCTTTGTTAACATTAGATTTTCTGCTATAATATTGTTGTAATACTGTTTAGGAAGACACAGCTATGCAACCTGACGGGCTTAAAGAGCAGTTCTAGAATTTGCTCCTTACTGACAGCATTCTGACATATCCAAATCTATCAGTAGACTCTTTATAAAGCTACCCAGGGTTGGTGTCAGTTTGATGGGGGGGAAAAGGAGCCCTATATTCAAGGAAGTCCCCAAGATCTTTCCCAGTCCCCTGGGGGAGCAGGGAACAGAGCAGGCATTTTCTTCTCATTCGACCTCTCCCAACCATGGCTGTTTTAAACCAAGTGGGCACCTCCACGCTCTAAAACCCAGCTAGCAGGGCAGCCTCTCAGCCACAGGAGAAAAGATGTACAGGGCAGGGAGGATTAATATTCTTGGAGGTTTTCCTTAGTCTGCAGGAAGCCAGCACAAAGGCACTAATAACCTCTTCAAGCGGAGAACATTTTCTCGTGGGGATAATAGCTCAAGGAGAGAGCTTTTATACTATAAAGTAACATTATCTTGTATGAAAACTAACTGGGTTTGGCTCTCTAGTGCAGAAATAAGCCACCTTGGTTTTACCTGTGCACTTGCACCTGTGTAAGGAAAATTTTGAAATGTCAACAAAATATGTTTTAAGGAGTCTGTCTTCTGCCTCCTCGTTTGCATTTGTTTCATAACATAGAAATAGAAATTAAAGGCCTTCACTACAGTTCAGGCAGCTTGCCAATACCTATTTTATAGCAATAAAATATGTACAAATTAAGGAATCTCATGTGGAAAATTCATTCAACAGCCTCAAAAGCCAAGTGAATGGTAATTACTTCAAACACAATGTGGTGGCAATCAGGCAAGATTGGATCATGCTTTTAAATGTATGTCTAAATTTTTAAGAACCAAGATAATTATGAATTATGAAAATAACTCAGACAATGAAATAGCAAATACAGAGTTTGAGGAATAAGAGCGATCTTTAAGGAAGAGAGAAGACTTCATTCCAGAACCTGCATAGAAATAATTGAAGGGCAAATATGGGGCTGATATTTTAATTCCTTACTTCTAGTCGTCATTTTATACTTTAGGGTGGCTCATGGATGCCTTGAGGTATGCAGTAAGTGGAAGCATATAAAATAAAATTCAAGTAAAAGGATTTATCCTGCTTACTAAAAGCAATGGAAGCTCTTTCTAGCTCACATTCACATATATTGCAGTATAAAAACAAATTTCCCTTCCTAGTTCCTGTGCAAGTTTTCTTCAATCTGGAAAACAATTTCAATGCTCATCCACTTATGCAATGCCAACTGAATAAACACAGTGGGTTCATTTCCCATGGGTAAAGCTGAACAGAACTTTTGGAATAATTAACCACGAGAACAGTGTACCTAAGGGTATGGTTGAAATTCCATCTGTGAAATCTTTAGGACTGTACATTTTGCTACAAACATGCCAAACCACAACCAGCTGTGGGAGGTTACAAACCCTCTTGGATAATGCTGAGTGTCACACTGGCAGACAACAATAATTTTGTAAGTGAGCATGAAATCAAACATAGTAAGTACTAGGGGAGAAGGAGCTGAAGAGGGAAGTTCCCAAAGGCAGCTCCACATCTGCCTCCCCTGGAAGAAAAATTAGGCCCCAGACTTTGAAAAATTTCCCCACAAGCATCCAGCACTCTGGAGCCAACTGCATATTCATTACATGCCCAAGGATTCCAGTTTTGTTTTGCTGTGGATTTTGCTGGAACATTTACAGGTTTCCCTAACTCAGATTTGCTTTGCCCAAAGACATGCTCAAGGACTGAAGAGAGAATCTGCCACACTAGAAGCCCATGACATTATGAACAGGACCAAAAAAGTGAGTAAAGAAGAAAAAAGTTTTCTTCATTCAAGAAGAGCTCTGGGACATCAGTGACATTTTCAGCAGAAGAAATCAAATTTTGGAAGTCTTTGCGAGAAGATGCTGAGAGTATAGAATAAAAACTTAAAGAGGGATTGGACACAGATCACAGAGAATAAGTCACTATAAAACCTAAGAGTGCTCATATAGCTTCTGGCACAGGAGAGCTGTGCTCCTCTCCTGGCTGGGAGCTGTGGGGGCCTTTCTGGGGAGAGCTCTCTCAGTTCCAGCCCAGCATTTTCTGCAGTGTCAGCCCTGCAGATCATGGCATTGCTGAGGTAACTCCACTCAAGCCAGGGCACTCCAGGGAGGGATTCGTCCCATGAAATCATTTTTGTCTGCAAGAATTCTAAGCCAGCTGATTAATTTATCCAGCTGTTGTGCACTGTAACTCAGTTCTAGCAGATGCAACCTATAATGCAGAGGGTGATCAGTATAGCTCAGTCAGGAGAGCAGTAGGTTCTGTAGAAACCACTGGGAAAGAAAAAAAAGAAAACCTTCTTAAATTTTTTTTTTTTTAAAGGAGAGTATCAAAAGAGACTATCCTCCCTCTCTCCAAGTTAAATGAAGTAGGAGAAGGTTTTGAACCACAACCACCAGAGTGGGAATTCCATACATTTTATTAGTTCCTATTTTTATCAGAAATTGAAGGGGACTCCATAAAAAAGTCAAATAAAGCATATGCCTTTATTTTCCTGAGATGATTTGGCTTCACCAAAGATCAGCAAGACAGAAAAAACAACTTTGGACTGGTCAAAGCTATTGAGAAGATGCCTTCTTAAAAATTTACAAATGAAAACAGCCTTCAGCATTGCAGGTGCTGAGTGCATCTCCCATGGGCCCAGCACTCACAGTGCACACACAGCCCCAGTCCAGGGGCTCAAGAAAGGAAACTTGCCACTATCACCCTCAAGGTTTCTTTTTAAAACCACAATTCTTAAGACACGTTTAAACAATGCTGATGGTTTAATTCTAACTCTTGATGGATTTCTGAGCTGATACTGAAATTTGCTCCACGCTCTTGCCCCCAGGGTCTGGCTCCTGAGCAGGGTGGCAGAGGTACAGTGTGTGCCTGTGGCTGGCCCCTGGGTGAGGACCCAGCCCAGGGGACATTAATCCCAGTCCAGCACAGCAGGAACTCAGTGGCACTGCTGCCTCTGCATAATCAGCTTTGGCCTCTCCAGCACTGCGTGTTTGCTTGCAATGTCACATCCACTGTGGGATTTGCACTGGGGGTGCACTCACCCACACTGGGACAGCACCACTTCCTAATACCTCTCTACAGCACTCTGAAACATCCAAAAGTGCTGCAAAAACCAGAGCGAAAAAATTACCTGTTAAGGGTAGAACTGCCTGACCAGACCAAGAGTATTCTGGCTGTAACAATACCCACTCAATTCCTTCACAGCAGCACTGCTGCTTATTTTGTCTTGCTAAAAATCAAACAGGAAAACCCAGTTGCTCAATGTAACTTGAGACTGAACCATTGTTTTCTGGGAAGTTATTATAATTATTTCCCAGGGAACCTTTGTTAACACCAGCAACAAGCAAGGCCTGGCATCAACTAGAAAAATATTGATCCCCAATTTGCTCCTTCATTGATCCCCAAACATCCCAATCTTTTGTTGCTGCAAACCAGCTGGCAGTGCCTTGGCTGTGTCGCCAAACACAGTGCTAACCATGCCCAGGGTTGGGCACAGCCTGGGGCTGTGTGGGGTGACTGGAGGGATGAGCTGCATCACCCAGCTCCTGGGAAACAGGGAAGGGAAAGCTCCCAGCCCCTTCCTGCCCCCTCCCCAGCTCCCGGGGAAACTGCCCACCAGCTGCTGCTTCACATGCACTGCTGGTGTGTAATTAAGCTCTGTGAATGGGCCATGTTTGAGCAGCCTCTCCCCAGTGCTGCTGTCAGACTCAGAGGTGCCAGAGCAGAGCCCGAGCGACTGCGAGCGCTCCCCGGGCTGGCAGTGACTGACAGCAGAACAATCTCCCAGTGAAAACCCTGGCCTACTTACTGCCCCTTGCTCTGATGAGGCAATTTGATCTTGCAGGCAGTTCAGCAGGTGCACTGCCGAGATGCCCAGTTTGTTGAATTTGTATTTTTTAAAAGCTCACTTAAGTTTTTCATCAAGAATCTTATACTTTCAAGTGCTCGTTTTCCTCTCTAGGCTATCTCATGCACTAGACACATCTTTTCTCTTTTTTTTCTGGAGGTTGTAAACTTTTAAAATTATTTGAATACGTGGAGAAGGAATTACTTGTCAATATTATTCAACTGTTTTTCTCTCCCTTTAAACCTGCTAGTAAAATATCTGTTATTATCAGGCATGGGAACTATGACCTCCCTTCCTTCTTTCCTGCCTTTATTCTTTACTGACTTTTCAGCCTCTAGCAGAGACACCTACTGGGAAACAGGAAAGAAAGTACAGCTCTGGCAGTTCATAAATTTCAAAACAAAAAAAAAAATATTAGAAAGCATAGTAGTGAAAGAAGAAATGACAGAAGGCAAGCAATGAGGAAAAAGTGGATAAACTGATTGTATTCCTTTTTCATGTTCAGCTAAAGTATAAAACCCTTGGAATATTTCACAGATTATTTTAAAAGAGCAGAAGACTGTGCTGTCTCAAAAATGAAAATGGGAGAATACGGTTTCATGATGTTTTGCTGCTTCAGACTTGCCACATACACTTCTTGTTTCTCACCTACTACATTTTTCCTGTACCTTCATACCTGGGCTATCAGCATCTTATACCTCCTCCTGTGGAAAAAGAATCCTATTGAAAAAGATTAATCCTTGAAATCCTAATACTTTGTAACAAGAAATTTAAACCAACATTGTTGTGGAAAAAGTTCCATGTCTATTTTATCTCTCCAGTGATCAACCACACCATGAATTCTTTTGCAGAACTGGCAACCGCAAATTGTTTCAGGATTTTCATTCCATACAAAGTCACTGCTGGACCTCAGTTTCTGACACTGCCATTAAGTGCTCTGTACTTACTGTACAATAACAAAAACCCAAACATAACATTCAAGAGGTGATCAGAAAATGACCACTGATACCTCTTCCAACATACTGGAAGTGGCAGATGATGCCTTGATTGTGGAGTGAAAATCCCAAGGAGCTTCCAAGGGTAATTCCTGTTTCCCTGCTAAAAGATGAAGATCCAATACAAGTCCTGATTTTCTAGGGGGCTGTGCATATGTGTGTGGTTTAATTTAAACAGCTTGGCATTTCACAAAATAGATACCAAAATTGATTCTGCCTCCTTCAGGCTAAACATGGGGAAATGCTGACTGACAGAATCACCTGAGGGTAATAAATCTGCCAAGTGTTTGGTTAAACAGCCATTCAGTCTGAAATGCACCTTGGCATTCTGGAATAACAATAGGCTACTGTAATATGTGATGCATTAATTAGAGAGTTGACAAGAAAATTACCCTTCAAGCCAAGATTACTAAAAACTTTACTAGGCATTTTTTCCCCTCTGCTGTTAAATACAGTATTCAGTGAAGCCCTCCCAGAGGTTCTGCTCACTTCCCCCTGCAGAGTTAACCAGTATGGCAATAAAGGTCCAGGCAGAGCTGCACTAATAGTTCACTGAGAACATTGGCTGCTTCCCCAAATTTTATTATAGCTGCTAAATGATGAATATCAACATCAAAAGTGGCCTTGGCTTTTCTCAGTGTTTTTCTGATAAAAAAAAATTAAAATGTTGCTTTAATGTGTGACTGCAATTACATCCTACAATAGGTGTGCTTGTGGAGCCCTGACAAAAAACCCACCTCAGCTTTCAAACACTCAGGCACTGGTGAGAGAGAAGGAGCTCCAGCCTGGGAGGCGGTGCAAAGATGTACATCAATATAAAGACCCAAAAGAAATGAAAATGCTCTGTTATGAAGAGAAGAGAATTTGCTTGTTCTCCATGAAAACACCTCTCTGATCCCCCTGACAGTTCCTGAAGCTGCTGCAGCTCAGGTCTGAGTGTAGACACCCTCAGCGAAGCGGTGCAGTGCTGCTCCAGCATAGGCCACCCCCCCGGGAGCTGCCTTCAAACCTGCAGAGTGAAACAGGGCAATTCTGGCCCAGCAGCATCCTGACTGCAGGATGTAGAAACAGATTCCAAGGTCCTGAGGGTGATGTAAGTGCAATGGGCTTTTCTCCATTATAATTCCTTCTAGGATGTACTTTTATTCAGAAATGTCAGGATGTGAAAAATTCTGTGTATGAAACAAATTCTGCACCAAAGATGATTAATTCTTAAATATATTACATTAACTTTCTAAATAAAATTACCAGTCATGCATTTGCTTCTTTGAGTTAGAATTTCTCTCAACATCCAGCCCAATTCTCTGGTGAGTGTTCAGCATTCATGCACTGCTGCTGATACGGAAAAGCACTTCTAGTATTGCCAAGACAGAGATGCTTACTATCAAAGAAATGTTTCAAAACTGTACTGAAATATACTCTGTGGAGCTGACAACGATGTGTTAGAACTAAAGAAAATATCACACCTGCTGTAAATTGAATTAAAATTCAAAGACGCCTTATAAGCATAAAACTTAATATTCAATTTCCTACAATTTGAGGTAAGAGAATGACTTATAATCAAACACATCTGGAAAATGACACCACTGAGATTTGTTACCCTGAGGAACAGCCTGTAAAGATACATGTTTTTAGCATAATGCCACACTTCCATTTAACTGAGTACAGAGACATTCTTGGGTTTTGCAGCCGAATTTTAAAAAGTTACATCTTTTGTATTCTGCTTTACTGTAGGTTCTGTAAACTCACTATTACAATAAATAAGCAGTAATCATGGATTAAAAGACCACTCCAGTTTCATATGTTATAAACCCCACTTTAGTGAATCACATTGCCTTTAATTTATTCTTATGTAGTATGCATTTCCCTTTAAAACCACTTTCTTTTCCTCTGGCATATGTCTCAATGCCTTTCTGACTAAGCACTCAGTTCAAAAGCCTACATAGCTCAAGCAAAATATTTCCATTTACCTCAACAAGCTGTATATTATCCTCCTCTTCAGAAGTTGGGAGGAGCTGGATACCATAACAGCGCTTTTTTTTCAAGGAAAGCTTCAGATGAAGCAACAGTGGGGACTGGATGCTTGAAGAAAGCAAATGAAATAATACATTGTGCTCTCATGGTGACCACAAGAGGAGACTCACCTGAACAGCAGGATCAGTGAGTTACCACTGCCAGAGGCGACATCTCAGAGCTGCTGTGAATAACCCAGTGTGGGCACAAATTACATCCCAGTTCTAGATGTCTCTGACCTTGAGGAAAATACAACCTGGATGTTATGGCTCAAGTCCTGTTACAGGAGTCAAGCCTGTCTGTTTTCAGTCCCAGCTGGCAAATGGCTTAAGACTCTCATGATACCTGCACATTTACAGAAGGAAAAGTTACAAAATTTCCCAAATGAAAGTGCTCTGAGCAGAGAACTGCCATAGGTTTGGCTCATAGGAAGGAATTAAGAAGAGACAGAATGTAAAGGATTATGCATTATGGCAACATAAACAGCACGGAGAGAAAGGAGGCTTTGTCCAGGGTAAATCAGTGCCTGGTAAACACTGAAATATGAAACTCGAAGCCTCTCATTTCCAGTGTTTGAAACCCTCTTCTTATCCCTCCTACCACATATCCACAGGCTGCACTGATGGACTCCAGTTCATTACCTCTTAAGCAGAGCTTGTCATTGAAGAACTCTAACTCAAGGGGCTTACCCTAACTCAAGGGGCTTGTGGTGCTTTAAATATATTTCCATCACTAGCACATTTCTTTCTCCATTACACACTTTGGAGAAGGAATCAGATTTCCTTTAATTTCTGTACATCATCTCAACATTCCATAATGCATCAAGAGAACCAATAGACCATAAACCATCAAGAGAACAGACCAAAAAATGGGCCTAAAGTCTTCTTCAGAGTTCTCACTTACTAATTTTTGCTTTATTGACTGAGTGTCTTTCCCAGATAACAGAGGCAGCCACACTGCCCAGGTACACTTGTCACATTTCATTGGAAAATTCCATGCATTGTTTTTGCCATTGCTCCACTCTGATTATCAGACTCATCTAACAAAATCAAGAACACTTGTTCCACAGCTTCATCAGATCTGCAGCTTTGAGAATTCAGCCGTGACCACAGATTTCAAGCAGCAGCCACTGCCCTAAACTCTGAAGCTGCTCAAATGTTGTTACACCCATGGCCGAAACTAAACAGCCTCAGCCATATCTACCTACAGCTGCCCAACATGCTCTAGTGCTGTCCAGAGTATCTTATCAAAGATCTCTTCTTCAAGTAATCATTCAATCTTCTTTTCAAACAAAGTAGGAGATTAAGAGTCTAAGTCTTTCTTTTCAAATCTTCCCTGTAACTCTTTCCGAAATACTTTCCAATTTGCCAACATCCTTTTTGATGTCCACACATCAAACTTGGACATATTTCTACTCATCTATAAGAGTACTTGGAAGCTAATCAGCACAGTTCTTTCTGTTAAGCAGTTTTCCATTTTACAGCTTTGCTTTCACCATACCTTGCTGTTGGGCTGCACACACTCTGTGCTTCATTCCAACTGGGCTTGCTTTGGTGGGAAGGAAAACAGTGTAGATTCTTGCTTTCACACAGTTTAATTTGTTCTTGCAGTAGATCCTACACAATTCCACTACACCTGCTTCCAAAAAGAGGTGTTCTTATGATTTTAGTATGGGGGGCCAGAAGGACATGGGAAGACACCAACATTAAAAAACCACAAAAACCATTGCCTTACTTGAGAAAAGAAATTAATGCCCTGTGGCCCATTACAACCCAGGCCACTCATGGCCTAGCTGTGCACTAGTAAAAGTCTCCATGAGCTCCATGCTAAGGAGAAGAGGATGCTGGATAAGTCAAAGAGGAATCTTGGTTGTGATGACTTTGACAATATTAGGTTACAAAATGGAAAATCTCTTTCCAACAGGCAGTACAATTCCAATTGGCCATTACAGCATACAACTTCCAGGGATTACTGGCAGCTTTAGGAGGGGCCAACTGTGCAGCTATAAAACATCTGGCCATATTTCACAGAGCAATCACACACTTTCTGGGTCCTACATCAGCGTTCTGCAAGCTCAGTCCTGGTTACTGGTGAGGACTGCTGAGTCTCCAGAGCCCATGATACCGTCCCAAATCAAAAATGCCACAGCCACCAAATCACCGGAGCTATTTGTACCAGGAATCACATAATCCACATTTTCTTTCCCACAGAGCACATTTCCCAAATCTCTCTCATGGGAATGCCCTCTGCATTGTCACTGGCAGAAGCAGCCAGGCTCGCTGTGACTGAGCACAGCACAGGCCGGGCTCGCTGGCTGCATTATCATGAAATGCTCTAATTGCATTAAATACTTAACTCCACTCACTAGGATGGTAAAAAGGCTGGGGGGGGATAGGGGGGAGAAGAAAAAAAAAAGAAAAAAAAAGCTTGCAGAAAGCACAAGAGGAGGTTTAAAGCAAGCAGTAACTTTAGAGCCAAAGCAATTGGTGACAGCAAGAGACTCCAGATACCCACGTGGTCAGCACTAAAACTTTTATTCTCCCCTGTCTTAGACATAGCAATTTTCATACTCTCCAACTGATGACAGTAAAACAGCATTTAAGGAAAAAAAATCAACAACTTTACTGCAATTCCATGAGTGCAATAGTGAAAAACAATGAAAGCAGTTTGGCATTTTTATAAGACAGTTCAAATAAAAATTAATGGTACATGTAATAATAATTCCAAGAGTATTTTGTTTCCATTTATATGCAACTAAGAGACAATTTTTGGTGCATTTAGTTTTATATGTGTATATGCTGTGTATATGCAGCAAAGTAAAAATTCTGCACGTGGGAAAATAAATAAGTGGCTATATGACTGGTTGACAGCAAGATTTGTAGAGCTAATTAGTTCATTGAATAGGAAAGGCACTCAGAACTAACAGCTCATCAAATAGTTCTTCATACAAGAGATATCTGTCACCCTGCCTGGGCTGAATAAATATCTTTACTGTTTTCCAGAGATCAATGCCAACAGAAGCAAAGCTAAACAAAACAACAGTAAAAAACACCAAGCCCCAAAGAACCCCACACCTAGGCTGACCTCACCAACAGCAATTCCATGGGATCACAGAATCACAGAATCATCACAGTTGGAGGGGACCTTCAAGATAATTGAGCCCAACCATCAACCCAGGGCCTCCATAGCCACCCCTAACCACGTCCTCAAGTGACACATCCAGACACCTCTTGAACACTTCCAGAGACAGTGATCCACCACTTTCCTGGGAAACTTTTCCCAGTGTTTGACCTTCTTTCAGTGAATTTTTTTTCTAATCTGAACCTCCCCTGGATGACTCGAGGTCGTTTCCTATCATCCTTTCACTTGAGACACAGCAGAAGAGGCTGACTCCCATCTGGCTCCACCCTCCTGCCAGGTCATTGCAGAGAGCAGGAAGGTTCTGCCAAGCATCCATTTCTCCAGCTAAACAATCCCAGTTCCCTCAGTCACTCCTCACAGCTCTTCCCCAGCTCCAATGCTCTTCTCTGGACACCAGAGCACCTGCAGCACCTCAATATCCTTTTCAAAGAGAAGGGCCAAAACTGAACCCAAGATTCCAGGTGCCTGACCAGTGCCAGTAGAGGGTGATGGTCACTGCCCTGGTCCTGCTGACACACTATGGGTGATACAGGCCAGGATGCCATTGGCCTTCTTGGCCACCTGAGCACACACTGGCTCATATCCTGCCAGTTGTCAACCCACACACCTAAATCACTTTCTGCTGAGCAACTCTCAAGCCACTCCTCCCCCAGCCCTGAGCACTGCATGGATTTGCTCAGACCCAAAGTGCAGGACCCAACACTTGGCCTTACTGAACTTCATGACTTATCCTCAGCCCATTGCTCCAGCCTGCCCAGATCCCTCTGCAGAACCTTCCTGCCCACTAACTTAGTGCCATCTGCAGGCTTACTGAGGGCACCCTGAATCCCCTCATCCAAACCTTTAATCTAATACTAAAGGTTAGTATTAGACTGGCCCCAATACCAAGCCCTGGGGAACCCCACTCATGTCTGGCCATCATTCACCACCACTCTCTGGGCCTGACCATCCAGCCGGTTTTTCAGCCAGTGAGGGTTTCACCCAGTGAGGTATAAGAAGTTGCTGAAAATACTAAGTAGAAACCACTCCTGCTGCTGCCAAAACCAGCTTTCTGTGATCCCAGAGGGATGAGAGTCAGTCACAGCCATGGATACACCTTAAATTCTATAATATACAGAAATACTCTTCTTGGGTTTAGTCCGAGGCCAGAGGCCATCATTTTGGCCAGTCAGACTGTCCAGTCTGGATTATACAACACTGTTATCACAGCCCTGAACAAAACAGCAGGCAAGGAATGGAAGAGTTCACACAGCCCCTCTGCTCTGTCTGTTCTGCTGGCCTCAAACCATGGCACAACCTGTTGGATTTCCTGTCACTGCAGGAGACCCTGGATGCATTTCAGCAGAAGACATGCATTAAACTCCAAAAGCAGCCACCTCTCAACTTGCTGATTCCTGTGCATGCAGCTGGGACTGCAGGGGAAAGCAGAATTCTGTGCAATTCCATGTCCCCCACAGGCAGCCAGCATTCCTGACAGCCTGGGACAGAGAGAGCACCTCAGGGACACGTGCAGAGTCTTGCAGGCACTTCATGTATGTGCAAGACCTGTTCCAAGTCTCAGGATCCTGAAGCAAAGTGTAGCCCCTAAACAGAAGATGTGGGCCTAGGATGAACTAAGCCCTATTTTTCAGGCCTAATTCATACATCTATTTCAGATCCCACTGGAAAAGACAATATTTATTTATTTATTTATCTATTTGCAAATTTTCTCATGCCACAACATGTGAATTGTGCCCAGCACTTGATTGCTATTAAAGAGCCAGGAGGCTGCACCTCAATCCCCCCCAAGCAAGCTGTCAGGCCAGCTGCAAACTGGGCCATTTCAGGTATCCATAAAACATGTCCTGTCACACAGTGTAACAACTGTGTGTGCTCCTCTTGGGCACTGAGTCCTTCCTTGTACGGTTCTCTGTATTGTGTTGAAAATTATGATTAATTAGGAAGACAGAACACCTCCCCAAAGCACACTCAGTAGAAAAGGCAACACCTCGTGTAGATATTTGAGGTCAAATAATTTTCCGTGAGAGTTCACTACAGAAGTTTTGCTTCATCAAACATAAACAGGTTCAAGCAAGTGCTTTTGTATCAGGGGACCCAACAGGGCCACATCCTGCAGATTAAGGAAACAATTAGGAAATGATAACAGATGAAATAGTAAAAATCAACAGTGTGATAGGAAGGCTTGCAGTAAACACTTTGTTTCGCTTGGGTTTTTAAAACCCATATATATCACCTTATTCAATCCCCTTGTCTAAAAAAGTAGACTCAGATGGATAGTTTTATTCCTTAGGAGGGCATGTATGAAATACATCATTGTGAGAGACAAACCAGGTTACAAGATGTTGTTCTGGGCAGAACATCTAGCTATAGTTAGCAAAAGAAAAGAAAGTGCTTGTCTATCCATATCTTGTACTCCTGCAGAGGAGAAAGTAACATAATAAGGTAATAACATAGATCAAATAAAAGAGGAAAAAATAAGCAGCAATGAGCATGCACTGAGGGAAGCTTCCTCAAACCAAAAGGAAGGATCCAAATCTGTCCTACTTCTGGCAGTAAGTGCTTAGAGGAACAGAGGAGGAAAAGGATAAATTATAGAAGCAGCTGTGGGAGGGAATCACTGCCACAAATACCGTGAGAAAATGAAACTCCCTCAAAAAGGCCATGAGAACTCCAGCAGCTCCTGACAGTTCATACTGGCAGCACTGTCCCTGGTACAGAGAAATGTAATAATGTTAAAGAGTAAAATTCATGGCTTATACAGTTTTACTATTGACATTCAAGTAAAACATCAAATCCTCTGCAAGCAATATTTCTAATAGATTTGAAATTGTGATATAGCTATTATTCAATCAACTCAGTTTTGCAAATTAAATTGATATCTGAAACCATTCCAAGAGACATAATGAGACTGTAGTAGCTACATATTTAAAAGAGAAAAAGTAAACCATCTGTTTGCTTATGTATAGCAATAAACAACATACCCTTGCCATCTCCTTTGATTTTGACACTGTACTCCTTTGAAGAACTACTCAGAAGAAAAATGCTCAGGCTGTAGCTAGCTTTCATTGTAGTCCCCAAATCACAGTCCTCTTTTACAGCAAATCATTACAATTCTCTTCATCTTTCTATGCAAGCACAGTCTTGGATATAAAGGCCACTTGGGGCAAACATAAATTGATGAAACATTGGCCTTGTCTTCTGAGCATTTCAAAATGATGACACACATTTCAGTATTTGAATTCTTCTAAACCCGAGGCACGATAGTCAGTGAAAGCAGAACTGAGCAAACTCACATCTGAACATGCATCCATGATTTAACTTTTAGCACTTTGCCAAATCTTTCTGAGCTTCTTTAAAGCAGTACAAGAGGTGTGTTTCCACTGAGATATTGAATCTGACTCCTGAAAACATGGTACAAAAAAGGCTAATCATAATTTTCCATTTTACTCTTTTAGTGCTGACACTGCCCCCACCAAGTTCAATAACTTTTCCCAGGTTGACTAAGGTGACCAGCATGACAAAAGTCCACATTCACAACTAATATAATTCAAGACAAATTGTTTCTACTGTGCTCATCCTCTCATACGGAATTCTTCTTGTGTGTGAAAAGGTGGCCATGGCCAGCACTGACTGTAATTGAGGTTCATAGAGTTGCTATTTCCATTATCAAGCCCAATTTCCAAGGTTTAATGTCAGCAGTTCAAATTGCACAAGTTATCGGCAGAGTCACATTTTGTGCTTATCTGTTTATAAAAGCACAGTTTAAATCCACTCAGCTGTTGTTGAATCAGAGAGCTACAAACCACAACCTGCATCTTCCTCCTCCAGCTCTTTAGGACTTACGTGGTCTGAACACCAAACATTCCTCTGGCAAGTACCTGAAATTAGACTGTGGGGGAGATACCTTCTTTTTTGTTTTCTTTTTTGGTTGTTTAGGGTTTTTTTCCCACCAAAACCATTCATATAGAATATGGAGGAAAAATAAAGGAAAACCTAATGTGCTTTTTGCACCACAAAGCAACAATGAATTCCTAAGAACTGGAATTTTTGGAGCTGTGTGTGCACATCAGGTACATAAGCCCCACAAAAGTGCAGTAACTTGGCTGAGTAATTTCTGAAACAGCATCTCTGGAAGAACATAGGTTGGGGCAAATTCTGAGGTAGGGAAAGCCAACACAGGTCTTTCCACTCAGGATGTAACATCAGTTGGGAGCTGATGGCTCTCTTTTCAGATGTCAGAGTTTTGGCCTCTGAAAAAAAGGTGAAGTACATAATTCTGCTGCACGAAAGAGAAAATTAATTTGTTTCTCAGGCATGACAATGAGACTTTGAGCCCTGAAAATACTTCTGTGTCTGCTAGTCCCAACACTCAGTGACTCCATCTCGGCTCAGAGGTGGCACAGAAGGCAGTTCCTGTCTGCCCTAGAAGAGAGCAGGTTTGGGAGAAGCCTGATAAAACATCCAGGGGTTGCTTTGTCCAGTTTTGTGTCCATTGCTTTACAGAAGCAGTGACGGGACTGTACTGGCAGTAGGGGTAAAACTGAGCTTGTGTGAATGAGCTGTGGGTGGGAAAGGCTCGACCACGGGGAGCTGGAGGCACAGCTGAGCGGGGCAAGCACAGCAATCACTCTGCTGTTTTGTCAGGAAGCCACGTGAAAAGACAACACTGTCCCCAACAGAGAGATGGTTCTTGGGTTCGGGGTCCTGCATGATAGTGGAAGAAATCAAAAAACTAATCAAAATACTGTATCCTGTGTCTTTCTATAGCTTATTACAGGGGCAGAATTTACTATTTTGGAGTAAATTCCTTCATCTAACACTATTCTGGTCTTAAGATTATTTTAGTTTGGACTAATTCCTCCAAACTAAAATACTAAGCAAAATAAATCCAAACTGCTGCAGCCCAGCACTGAAATCCACAAGGGACTGAGGAAAACCTTGTGTAGTACAAAAAAGGAATGAAAAACAATTAGCAAAATATTTCAAGAAGTCCAGCCTTGGTAATAAGAATCTTTATATAATGACAAACAATTATATTGTATAAGCAGTATGTGTGTCCATCATCTAATCAAAACATGGCTTTAATCTCCAGGATTTTTTCCATACTAGTGTGACTTCAGAGCATCTTCTCTCAAACCAGTCTAATAATAACAGTAAAAAGGAGAAAGAAGTACTCAAATATAGAGATTTGGTTCTCCTTCCTGCATTGACACACCTTCTCTTGGTTGAGTTATGATTGCAAAGGTGAACAATGACAAAGCACATCAGAACTGAGACAATAACCACATGTAACTTGCTCAACTATCTTCACTGTGTTATGCAATGTTCAATATTGATTTTGATTCAACTAAACTGCTATTGGAGTTATCTGTTCCAGCCACCTGCCAAATATACCTGCTCAGTAATGTGTCCAAATTCATTAACAGTTTTGTTTTAATAATATTTCTTTTTAAAGTTTAATTTTATCCACACATTAGCTTCATATTACTTATGCAAATAAAAGCTTTATGGCTATATTAGCAATAATTCATTATCATTCCCTACTGAGTTAGTGAAGGAATTTGTAACTTTGGAGTACATCCAGAGCTTTTAATTGAAGATACTAAGGGAAGCCTACATTTAGTTACAATCATTTGCACATACTAATCAAATATGATTAGCATAAGTCTCTTACACTCTTTCCAGGCTCAAAGATAAATTGTCTAGGATAGGACTTTTCCTCGAATTCTGTCTGAAGGATACTGTCTGAAGATGGAATTCAATGAGCATGCTGGGAGAATGAGGCTCTGACTGTTGGAGATGGGATCCAAGACAAGAAGGTGACCTATTTATTGAAAGTTACCACTCCACCATTATGGCAGAGGTAACACTTGGCTATTCCTCCTCTGTCTACCCCTCATCATCTCTAAGCAGAGGGAGACAGGAAAGCAGCAGCTCCACCCAGGGTGATTTCTCTCCCAGGGACTCACTCCAGGTAATGTGGTAGCAGAGAAGAAAGGAAATATCAAGACTGTGTGTCAGGTTGCAAAAGCTAAAAGTTTTTAGTTGCTGCAACTGAGGGAGAATGTTCTGGTGCAACTTTTTTCTGTTTCTTTAAATCTTCTCAACTGTCCATGGAATTGATCATAAATACCTGTTCAGTATTGCCACAGAAGTACTACAGGGCTGGGTCTTCTAAGTTCTAGTGTTTCCATCTCCAAAGGTGGAGGAATGGACCCTAAACTGCCTCAAAAACCTTATTAAGAAAATTGCATTGTGTACCTTCCTTTCTTTGTGCTCTAAATGAGCTCTTGTTGAATCAGGAACTGGCTCGTGTTTACTTTAGTATGTTCCAAGTCCCATAAGGACTGTGGGTATCTCCTCATCTCCCACAGAAGATGTTTTAATTAGCCAATTATATTAGTAAAATGCAATCTAATTTCTAGGCCAAAGAATAGCACGGCACAGATATTAAAATCAAATTAGCAAGACATACCAGTGTTTTCCTTCGGCATGTAAAAGCGACCTCCTGCACGGATAATCAGCACTGCGTCTGGGTGTGATCTGCAGCACTGAAAAGCACACACAGTGCTGATTAACGAACACAGTGACAGGTATATGAACTTCCCTCTACTGTCTCCAGCTTTTGCCCTTTTAATTTAGTTTATTGGCAATCATGGTGTGTCTTTATGCTTTAAAAAACAAACAGCGGTGTTTGCAAACAATGAGCAAAGCACATACACCAAAAAGGAAGGGGGAGGTAGGGACAGATCTTACAGCTTGACTCCACACTGACTTACAAAGTTTACACCGAAGCAGAGAACTAGAATGTTTGATCCAGGGTGGTGGTGCTTCTGATTGTCAGCTAATAAAAGCTAAAGGAATCCTTAAAATTGGGTTTAGAATCCCCCATCTGAGATAAAAACCGACTGAAAACATGTTTATTTGGTATTAAAACCAGACATTTACAAAGCAAATAGCTGCTTTGAAAAATGTGTTTCTATCTCCCCCTCCCCCCCCCCCCCCGCAGAAAACAGCAGCCTGTTCTTCCATGTCTGCTACCAGCAGCCCTGCTCCCAAACCCCAGCTGTGCAGCACAAGGAGTCACTGGGAAAAGTGGTGTGGATTTGTATGGATAAGACTTTTATCCCTCAAAGCCACCGCAGCAGAGCTACTGCCTTGGCAAAGCTCACAGATCAGCTCTGCTTAACCCCTGAACTCTGAGTCCTTATCACAACCTTCCACGGGCTCCACGGAGTAACCCACCTCTGAACAGCACAGGGCCAAAGGACAGGGACAGGATGAAGAGGCAGAAATGGGCTCAGGCACCAGCTGTAGGGGCTCCCTGACCCTACAGGATGCAGAGCCTGTCCCTGCTGCACCGTGTGCTGCAGCAGCTCCAGCCCCAAAGTCAGGTTGGACTTGGGCTGGGAGTAATTGCTCCCCTCCCAGCTTGTGAGAGACACCCCAGCTCAGGACATGCTCTGATCTGCTCTAATACATAAAGGGAGTCACGTACGTGAAATGGGAGCTCTGAAAGGTGCAGGACATCCACACAGCTGGACCCAAATTTAATCTGTTCCACATTACTCCAAGGGAGGGACTAGAGGACTGCAGAGATCATTTCGGCCTCCCTGGCACTGGTGCATCCCCTGTTTCTGGCTGTGCTCTGTGCTGCTGAAGGAGATTCAGAGAGGATTGACAATCAGAAGAAAGACAAATGAAATACGAAAGCATGTCAGCACTAAGTAGAGGAACCCAGTTTTATTCCAAGCAAATTAAAATAAACAGAGGGTACTAACAAAAGAACTATTTCTGTATATCTACTAACTTATAGGCGTACCGTGGAAGCTGTAAGGTGAAGGGTCCTGCCTGGACCTACCACCAGGGAATCTTTTGTGGCCGGGAACAGGGAACAAATTATAAATAAAAATGGATTCCTGCGTGCCATGTGGATACACAGAGAGACCCCGCATACCTTGGGGATGATGCAAGACCCCCCTGTACGAGCCCAGGGGAGATATCTTACAACCAACCAAAAGGTAACACCCACCTCCAAAGCAGGGAAATTACCTTTTAAGGCAACAAACGGACAATGAATGAATATTCAACAGCTGATATCGAAGGGTACAAAAAAGCGCGATTTTCAAATTTCGGTGTGCTCTTTGTATGGTTCAGAGGTGCACCCAGTGCTGGAAATGGGTAACCAGCACTGCAATAAAAATCTCTTGCTATATTTCTTTGTCCTGCAGGTATTTTTGCCGTCTTCAAAATTCAAGAAAAGAAGTAACTTATAACAAGCACTGCTCTTATATCGCTGCTGCCAACACTGCTAGTTCCTCCCCCAAACAGAATTCTATGTATTTTATTTTGTCTGAAGGAGCATAATGTCCTTGTACAGTTTTTGTTCCAGAATTCCTTCTCCTTACCCCAGTGTCCACTCACTTGCTACTCTGAAACAAACAGTAGGATCATGCACTGGATTAAACCACATAATCCATCATTTAAACAAAAGGATCGAACAAGAACTCAGCTCTCAATGTGGTTTTTGACTAAAATACACACAGGAGTTTCCACATATTTTTGTAACCACTGATATTCACACCCATCACCTAGGGCTCCTGCTGAATACTTGACATCAGTGTTTTCTTAACTGGCTGTGTCCAAAGAGGGACTAACATCAGCTTCTTATGAAGACCATGGCAGTTTGTATCTATTGGAAAGCACTTGGGCACATGATTTCTTTTTCCATTTCCTACAGTAAATAAAATATAATGAAATTACAGTTCAGTAATTTTGCAGAATTTCGTGCAAGGGGCCTGCTTGTCACCTTCCCTTCAGCCCTGGGACATTATTTCCACACTCACTCACCCAAAATCCTCCCCCATTTACAAGGTGACTCTTAAAGATGCTGCCAGATGCTCAGGGGAGGCAGTGATTCCTGGCTGTGTTGGCATCCTGTTTCTGAGGTAACACGATGCTCTGGTAGCATTACAGAGGGTATTTCCACCAGAATAACTTCCTTGCAAACACCTGCAAGCCTCTGCCAGAGAGGTGAGCTCCGGTGGGAGCTCTGCCACCACTGTCACCACAACCAACAACAGAGGGACCATGGGCAGCACTGGGAGCTCTGGGGATGAGCTGCCAGCCACCACTGGGACAGGGACTCCAGGGCTGATCCCAGCAACACATCTGGGCTTCACTTGGCAGCACATCTGCAGCAAAAGGGAATGTCCCTGGCACCTTGGGCCAGCCAGTCTGGGTGACTGTCACGGTGAAGGCTCTGGCACAGGGTGCAAAAGTGCACTGGCACGTAGGAATGGATTTGCCCTATATTGGGGGAAGAAATCCTGCCAGAGATGGACTGGTAAAGGAAGAGGAGAAAACAGCTCAAGGGTTATAGAAACAGAAGTTTTTTATGTTGTTTAAACAGATCTTAAGATGGCTTTTCTGTACTTTGCAAAGTCACTCTGTCCCCTTCCTGACACCCCCCTGTGAAGGACCCTTATGCAGGAATGTCCTGGGAAGATACCCTGAGGTCTTCCCATTGGCCTTTGTTCACCTCTTCCTATTGGCTGTTAACTCTTTACCTGATTGGGTTTTTCTGTATCATCTTGACCTTGTAATTGGTCCCTTTCCAATCCCCCTGAAACCCATATAAACCCCCATCCCCAAATAAACTCTCTCTTTCGTCTGTCCCTCAGCTGTGTTCCTGTGTGTCCTTATGGGCTCATAGAGCCACGTGCTCGAGGGGCAGTTGGGAGAGCATTACACCTCCAGAGAATGGCTTAACCCCCAAGACCTGAAGGTGCCCCCTCTCCAAATCAGTTGTCGTACTGGCACTGTGAAATCACCTGGGCACCTGCAGCTCAGGTTTGTCATTAGCAATCACGCTCCTGGCCTGCAGTGTGACCAGGGCCCTACCATTGGGAAGAGGTCAGGAAAAATCAGTTGGCTGATCCTGGGTTTCTGCACCTCAGTGAGAGGAACAGAGAGACAAACTGAGAGAACACCGTGCAGCATCCAGCTGTGGCTGCTCTGCAGTCTAAGTTGTGGCACAACGATTTTGGGATGAACTTCCCTCTCCTAGGTACAAAGTGTATGAGTAAAGAATGCTAAATTACAGGCAAGTCACATTAAAAACAATCAGTGGCATGTAATAAGGAATCTAATAGTTCATAAAAGAGATGCAAATTCATTTTTACGGGTGCACTATAATAAGCCAATTATTTCAGAGCTCTTCAATTATGCAGTTTCAAAAAGCTGAATTGCTTTAAATTTTTTTTAGGAAGCTTTAGGTTTTTTATATAGCTTACAAGGAAAAGAAAACATATCTGCCTTGCAAGCAACATTAAAAAAAAATGTAACCAAATCCCAAAGCCCAGCCCCCAAACATGATGCCAGGTTGCAAGCAGGAGCAACACAAACATAGAAGAATATGCCAGCTGGCAAACCACGAGTGTAGAAAGACATGGAGCTCTGTGTTCCCCCCTATCCTAGGCCCTGAGGACTCAGCCTGCAGCACACTGGGGTGAGTATGAGATGAGCACTGGGGAATTCCCAGAGCAGCAGGGATTTACCAGGCCTGCAGAGAGGAATGGCAATGCCATGCATGGCAGTGTCTTACCACCATCAAAACAGCCCTGGGAACGCTGGCACTCAAAGACTGAAAGGATATAATTTCCTTTGAAAAAAGAATTAACATTGAGATGTTCTTCCTGAACTGTCCTGCGCTGTTGTTCTTTCAGGAAAAACAGAGACAGGAGAGAGTCAGTGACCCAGCCAGATTCTATGACCTGTGTGGTAGCACAAAACACACCCAGCACTAATTTACAAGACAAGGAACTTGTGGATGATTGATTCCTGGAAGTGTCCAAAGGCCAGGTTGGATGGGCCAAACTGGTCCCGTGGAAGGTGTCCCTGGCCATAGCAGATGATGATCATAACAAGATGATCTTTAAGGTGCCTTCCAACGCAAAACATTCTGTGATTCTATGATTCAGTTCAGCCCCAAGTGCAACTTCATATTTTTTTCAAATTCAAGTCCCATTTGGGGAAATTTTGCCAAATTAAAGCAAACTCACTGCCTTCTAATGGGTGACACAGTTTCACTGAAGTCTTTGCTTCTTTAGCTCCTCATGATTGCTTACAGGGAATTTATTGCTGATCGTTACTTACATGGAAACAACAGCAAAACCAGTTCTGAACTAGAGATCACAGGAAAGAACAAGCCTCCCTTTGCAGTTTTATGCCTTTTAAGACTTTTGCTGCACTGATTGCAGTGTTTAAGTGTTTTCCTACAGGGCACCTTACTACAGACCTTGGCAGCTGGTGTGACGTGGCCTGGTTTTGGTCTGTGATTTTCAACGGGGACAAAAGAGTTCAAATGCTGTATGGGCAGTTCCTATCTCTAATACAACCATTTTTCATTCACAGAGCCACAAAATGCTCTGCAGGGGCATATCACAAAGAAATTGAAAAAATCACAGTCGTTCAGATCTTGGCCACACAACAATAACAAAGTCAGACTGAACGCAGCCGTGTACAGTTATGAAGTGCTGGATTCCATCCCAATCTCTCTCATTACCATTTACCCCTTTCCCACATGTGCACACTTATGTGCATGTTCACATAAATGACCTGAGGAAAGGGCTTCCCTTTCTGGATAATGAATAATTGTACTTTTCAGCCTTTGCTTGCAAAGTGTTTGGACCAATGTGCAGACAAAAGTAAAAGCACTCTGTTGTCTCTGCCAAATC
Organism: Pyrocephalus nanus; assembly: GCA_038380795.1. Lineage (NCBI taxonomy): Eukaryota > Metazoa > Chordata > Aves > Passeriformes > Tyrannidae > Pyrocephalus > Pyrocephalus nanus. The sequence goes on from CM076281.1 coordinate 10,564,320, forward strand.
TTCCTGGAGAGAACACCCCAACAGATCAAGTTTCTGAGTAGCAGCAAAAGAGACAATAAACTATTACAAAGTTTTCTACTTTAAGTTGTCTGGAGATAGTACAAAATTGACATCCAGATACAGAATCAATTGTTTAGCTTTGAAAATGCTTTTTGACCAAGGCCTACAACAATGTACATCAGAGTTTGAACACTTTCCTATCAAAATCCATATTTGTTGTTTGCAATTGGAAAATTATGCTAATTAAAAAAAAGACCATATCCAAAACACAGAAATATAAAAAAATTAGTGAAGTGTCTAAAATCCAGATCTGCCTGAGATTCCAAGGTGGCTTTGGAGAAGGACATCACTGAGCAGAGCTGACTTGAGCACCCAGTGTCTGAATCTGCAGACAGCTGACCTTCTGGGACAGAATAATTTTAATAGTATTCTGGCTTTATAATGCCCTAAACTATATCATCAATACATACATCAGTCTTGGGTAAGAAGCTTAATAATAAATTAGTTAATTTTTTTCCTTTAGCCAACAGCCAGTGCAAGCCATGGCTTTATTTACAAAAGGTTAAACATTCCTTTAATTGGATTGCTGGCATTTAAGTGTGCAGCAGAATATCCTTCAGCAGTGTCCCTTTTATTTGTGACTGGAGAAGAGCCTAGAGAAATGCCAAGGGAAGATTTAATTTTAATAAAAAAGAGAAGCTTAAGATGCCTTTGGAGGCTTATGTTACATCTCAAAACTACCATGAACTAATGAATTTAATCTAAAAGGTCCCCAACCACAGGACTGAAGGGAAATTGCAACCCTGGTGTAGCTTGAACAAGCTGACTTTCTGTGTGTGTTAGCAGTGGTAACGCCGCTTACATTCTGTTATGAATACAAACACACACATTCAAAGTTTTTTATCACTTAAAAGGTGCTTTTAAATGAGAAATATGGCTGCCCTACGGCATCCTAAAGACACTGCTAAGAACCATTCATGTCAGAAACTTGCAAATAAATAGAGCAAAAGGAAAATCCTCTTCCCCTCCTCCCCCCAAGCCAGTGCTTTGGAAAACATTACACACCAAAACTGTGGTGCCTGGAAGAAAAACAGTCCCTTGTTTGTTCATACTGGGGCCAGGATAAGGACACCATTCTGCATGGTGCTGGTGGCTAAATGCACTTTGCACCCCCAGCTCAGTTATTATCTCACAGCTGTGAGAGTCCCCTGGGACAGTGGCTAATGTACATGTTGCCTCCCTAGCAGGGAAGCAGGGTGGGAACTTATGATGAAAGAAAATAGGGTCTATAAATTACACAGAGGACCTTTAACTAGAGGGATAGGTTTCATTACTGGAGCATTTTAATGATCAAAATTAAGAACAGCTTCTAGAAAGTGGATTGCATTTAACTTTCCGTTTGTGGGGAAAGAAAATGAGAAACAATTTCAGGCACAGCCTCGAATATGTGGGCAATGTAAAGCACAATGCCAAGTTTGCACTGACACAGTAAGGGACCAGCACGTAACTTTTCATCCACCAGGCACCTTCACTTCAACACTGCATTTTGCTTTCCCAGATTTGATAACTGGAGCACTGGCTTATGCTAGAATGGATCTGGGAGACAGAATTTACCTATTTCACCACCACCTCAGACAACATGAGTTACCATTTCTTGTGCAATGGGGTTGAGCTCCAGGATCCAGCAGATGAGGAGCCCTGAGGGAGAGGAGTAAGAACTGGAGGATCTGAGCAATGAAAACCCTGCCCCAAGATGTTCCCACCTGTGCTGGGGCCAAGCAGCAGCCAACCATCCCTCCCTACAGGCCACCCCAGCACCTGGCACTGGTCCAGAGCCTGCTCCCCTCAGGCCCATCTGAGGAGCAGGACTCTCCAGAGACAAAGCTTTGCCCCTGTCATGGTTTTGCCCACCAGCCCATCCCTGGGGCTGAGGATGGTTTTGTCCAGGTGATTTCCGGACAAAAAAAAAACAATCAAAAACTTCAGTGACGCCTTTGCTAATTACATCTTTAAGAAAACAGAAGAGAACATTTGTTGTGCAGTTAAAATTGGGGGCAGCAGCCATGTAGGAGAGAGGCGGCTGGCCCGAGGAGGGCCAAGGCCCTCTCCTCCCCCGGCTCGGGCTGGGGGGGCAGGTGTAGCACTGAAGCCCCCTTTTCTCTTCTGTAAGAGAGTGAAGAAAAAAAAGAAGTTTAAAAGACTAACTGCTTAGACAGAAACCGCTGCAGAGAAATTCCAGTGAAGAGATAAGGGACTTCCAAGATCGAAGCTGGCAGCCAGAGGAGAGAGAAGAAAAGTTCGAAGGGGGGAGAGCTCCTTCTTCCCCTTTCTCTCTTCAGCAGGGAAAAGACTGAAAAGTAATCTCTGTTACTTTCAAAGGTTTGTTGGGGTGAGGAGAACCCCCATGCGGCTCACAGAGGAGCTTGTGAATGTACCAGAGAACCGAGACTTCATGAGAAGGACTGAAGTGAGGCAGAGTCCTGTTAAAGACTTTGTGACCCCTGAAGGGGATGATGCTTATGCCAGAGCAAGGACGGCTCGGATAAGCTTAAAATCTCAGTGAGAGATTCATGCTGCTGGTACTAGAGATTTGTGACCCTGAGGGAAATCCACGCTGGAGCAATGACGGCTCAGGTGGGATACTGGGATCTGTGTGTGGGATCCATGCTGCTGCTGAAGATTTATAACTCTGAGAGAGAGAGAGTCTCATGCTGGAGCGAGACGGCCCATGTGAGATGTTGGGATCCGTGTGTGGGATCCGTGCTAAACCCATGCCGAGAAGTCTATCAAGGACTGTTTTCCCATGGGGAGGGACCTCCATAGGGAAACAGGGATGAACTCTTAAGCCATTATCCCCTGTAACCCTGTGGTGAAGATCCATAGTAAGCAAGTGTCCCCTTGCAAGCCTATGGAAGGAAGACCCTTCAGGACCTGGGTAACCCCCAGCCCTCGGTCTTAGCCCAGGAGCGGGGTAAGCCCAGCCCTGGAAGCTGACACAGAGCGAGAGAAAGAAAAAGTTCCAGTTGCAACAGGGGTGCCGCAGAGTTACTGGAGAGAGACAGCTGGAACTCTGAGAATGAAGAATGAAACTACTTCTCCTCCTTGGACTAGTATAAAGGGGGGAGAGGTATTTCTGTACAAACTTTTACCTAAGTAAAATTATTGTAGATATAGTTCTTTAGTAGTTTTTATTTTACTAGTAATAAATGTTCATATTATTTTCCCCAAATCGTGTCTCTTTTGTCTGCATAAACCTTCTCTCAACTAGTAGTAATTGTGTGAGAGGTGTGAAAGCAAATTGACCCAGAGCAATACCACGACAGCCCCTCAATGTACACCCAGTCTAAAGTGCTTCACCACCATCGACAGCAGCAGTTCGGGCACAACAGCTCTTTCCTCACCAGATCTCCACATTCCCAAAGAGAACCAAACAATCTGGTGAAACTTTCCTATTTAGAGATTTCCAGCATTGCTTTATTGCTTAAAGCCACAGCTTAGCTGTAACAATCCCATCTGGTGAAAAGGTGAGTGTTGGTGCCTTAGTGGGGATACAGAAGAAATGGAAAATTAATAACGAATAATCAAAAAACCAGAAGGCAGAGCAAAAGAATCCCCACTGCACTAAAGCAATAGTTCATAATTTTCAAGCCACTAGCACAATTTTTAGAAATTTGTAGTTGGTAACTGTGACCTTTCCAGATTCTATCATCATACTTGAAGAGGGGAAGTCTCATCAGTCCCAAAAATTGAGATTCCGATTTCTTTCTACCACAGACCTTCAAATATAGCTGCTGGCACTTAGACCTTCTTGGGGAGAAAGAATCCCAATTCAAACAGAACACTTGGCATTGGGGTGCCTGTTCCATCACAATATTCCTTGAAAAGATATCTATAGAGAGGAAAATATATTTTGATTTTTAAAAATTTGGAATGGTGTTTTCTTTAAAATGTCAATTGCTTTCAGTCATGGATACAATATTTAAAACTACTCAAGAAAAAAATTAAATGTCTCATTTAAGGTTAGGCAAAGCATTCAGTCAGCCTCAAACCCAAAATTTTCCATTAATTGTTTTGTTTTCTCTGTCATTTATAAGCAGCCCATCTGGTTTGATCTGGAAAGAAAATAGATCTTAAAAAAAAGACACTTATTCATGTAGGTTTTATCCTCCTGTCCTGCTGCAATTCCATGTCCAGCTCATAAGAGTGGCAGCTTCCTGCTTAGGGACAAAATCAGTGAGGAAAAAAAACCCAACCCGAGCAACAACAGCTTTGGTTTCTTCTGTTGTGTGGCCACATATTTGTCTGTGGGGTCACAATTATTTTACTCTGGTCACCACGCTATGTACTGGATTTTTGCATTTAATGAGGTTGCAGGCTGCTGCTTTTCACTATTATCCTTAATCAAATTGTATTGATTACTGGGACACAGCATCAATGGAGAGAACATTACAAACAAATGGAAAAGCTGCCCAGAAGCTGCTGGTTAAGTTTTTTGTGTACTAGAAAAAAACTGCCCAGTGTTAAAAAATAATGTCATTGCCTCTCCCATTCAATCCTGTGTGCTCCCTGCAAGATAGTCTGATGATTCTGCACTGTACTGTCCCCTGTTATCCTGACAGACCCTGGCTGAAAACCTGCTGGATGTGAAGATGCAGGGATGTAGATGCTGAGCCAGGAGCTGGAGGCAGGACAATCACATTCTCAGCTTGATGTGGGCAAGGCAAAACCATGTTCCCTCATGCAGCTCCCTCCCACTCAGGCAGCACAAACCTGCAGAAGGCTGAAGGAAAGGTTGGTGGAACACAAATTATTTGTCTTGTACTTTTCTACAACAAAGTCAATTATCTAAGAGTTAATGGCATAGAAATCACCTGGCCGGGGACTATCATAGGGTGTAGAAAATTAACAACTTAGAAAAAGTGATCAGTTATTCCCCTTGTGAGTGGTTAAATTAAAATGCATTTAGTATTCTAAATTATTTAAGATCCATGAGTTAAATCACCTAAACTATAAATCTTTTCACAGCAGCATATTTATTATCAAGGTAAAACTAAAACAGGGAATAAGGGAATTGGGGAATTTAAGATACACAATATAGTTGTGCCTGAGGGATTGAGCTAAGTAAAGAAAACTCTCTGCTAATTCTTAAATGTTCATTATTATTTAAAGTGGCTGTTCGAATGGAAGCAGGGTGACAGCAGTGACCCACACTGAGATTTGCATTTCTGTGGACAATGTTGTGAAAGGAAATGAGTCTGTTTGCAAGTCAGCAGCCCATTAAACGCTGCAATCTGTTAATAGAGAGGCTCTACCTCATATAATCACAGCAATCTTCAAACTCTTCCCATTCTTTTGTAGGTATAAATTGCAATTTCCTAAGACAATCCAAAGTAACCAAAGAGTTGCTGCTACTCTGTCTCTAGCACCTTCAACTCTCCTCTTTATTCCTAAGGATTACTTTTGCATGGGATGTTCTGAGCCTTGTAAAAACATCCTTAAAAGAAAGCATAGTAGAACTCTTGATTTCTTGATCATAATAGTCGCTACTGGATTGCATAAGATTAATCACTAACAACAAAAGGTTCTTTGGGGGGGGGGGGCCAAAACCTTGCCTCCTTGCTTAATTTCATACAATTTATGACTGCTTTATGCCACGAAGAAAATGGATCTCTCCCCGTGCACCTTAGCAGAGCTCCACAATTAATAGCCAAGAAAAGGAAAACAACTCTAAATTTCTCCTTCCTGCAATTACAGGATCTATAAAGGATAATCCTGTCTCTGCAGTTCAGAATGACCAGTCATTATAGGAGATATATTTAAATAACTAGACCTACCACAAACATAAGTGCATGTAAAACGTTCCAAAACCCATGTCCACCTCTATGCCCTATCTTAAGTTTCTGGTCATTGTTCTAAAGAAAATAAAGCTTTTGTTTTGCATTGCTTATAGACTGTAGATACTAGCATTCCCTCCTGGGACACTGTGGGATGGTGATGATGGCACCTAAACAGGGACACAGATGAGTGGGAACTGCCTGACACTGCTGCTGTTCCCATCCCCAGCTTTGATCAGCTACAGAGTGAGAAGCATTTGTTGAGGGAAGAGCATCACTGAGCTCCTGCCCCTCCAACCCTGGCACTGAGCAAACCCCCAGTACAGCCCTGCAAGGCTCCAGCCCCCATCCAGCAGCAATCCCATTGCCATCCTTTGGGTTGGTATTTCCCAGTTCCACATCCCCACTGCAAACCATGTGCCACTCTCTCGCTCTCTGCTGTCCTCTCCCCTGTCCCCTCTGCAGAGAAATGGAGAGGAAAACAGGAGGCAAAAAAAGGCAAATATCCGGGGTTGAGATCAGGGCAATTTACTGGAAACAGCAACGAGATAAGAAAGCAAACAGTAACAGCAACAATATCCATAGCAAAAGTATACAAGAGAGTGAGTCACACGCCAAAATGCTCAGCACGGAGCCGACCCAACTGCACTCATCACACCCCAATTACAAGAGAGCCTTTCCTTCTGGGAAGAGATTCCCTTCCCCCCAGGTGATGATGTGAGGTGGTATAGAATAACCTCTGTGTCCTGGCCATGCCCCTTCAGCTACTGCAAAAATCATCCCTATCCTGGCTGGAACGAGGACACTGGAGATGCAGATGGGCTGAGACATGTGAGGATGCAGCAGATTGTTTGTATTTGGAGATCACTGCAGCCTTCAAAGGGTACTGTACTCTCACCATTAGGGACTGCACGCAGAGAGCTCTTTGCTCACAGCTGGGCATTACCTGGTACCACAGGTGCTGGTCCTTTCCCACTGCTCCTGCTCTGGAAGTGCTATAGCTGAGTGTCATGAAACATTTTGTAGCTAGCCACATTATGGGAGACAGCAAGGCAGAGCTCAATCAGGCATGGACAGGGAATGTTTTCCAGCTGGTACCACTCATGCTCAGCACTGGGTGATTGTGTTACAGTTCTCTGCCCTTTGTTGCTCTTTGTTCAGAGATGGTGGGGTGGAATTCACCACATCTTTAAACTGTCACTGACACAGCTGCAGTGCTCATGTGCTTATCTTCTGGTTTGCAGCTTCTTTTTTCCTGCTTTGTTTCTCCTACAATATACAGCTTTCTCATGAATTTGTTTTGTTTTTTTTTAATGTGTGTATTAATTCCTAAATTACAATGTGTCATATCCTTTCAACTGCTCATGAATGTCTTTGTAACTGTGGTATTTTATGGCAATTTAACTCTGGAGATTACAAATAAAATTATCAGCTAAAGCCAGAATGATTAGTAAGCCAAGATAAATGCTGTAAATTAATCATAATTTCATACATTGTAACAAGGTTTTAAATTTTCATGTTAACATAGCAGATGCAAATTTTTGAGGTGAAATGAGTTGTAGCAATTTTAACTACACAAACTATCAATCCTTAAACACAAACAAAACGCAGGTGGGAAATTTTTAGCTAACCTTTCAGTCAGAGACACCTTCACAGAACAACAGGCATTTTTGAGCAGATACTTGACAAATGGCCACACTACAGTCACTCTGACAGTTCCTGTTCTTTGATTTTGCAGTTGCAGTGTCAAGAAGGGTACTCGTGACACAGCACGTGCTGCAGCCATGGCTTCCCTCGGTGAGGTGTGAGAGAATGGAACTCACTCATCTGCAGGCCTTTTGGGGATAGGACATGCTGTACCTTCTGAGTCCTGCAGCTTGTGACCCAAGGGACACTTAATCCTCATTTAGGAAAAGGGCCTTAGATGTGAAGAGAACATTTTCTTCTGCAAAATAATTGAGGGAAATATTTTAATATTAAGAGTAACAGATGGGCACCTTGACACCCTCCAACACAGAACACACACACACAAATATATTCCTTCTATGTCCACATACAGACACACACACCCCCCCTTCGCATTTTAAATTATGTTGCACTGACTCAACTAGACAGAAAATGTGCAGGGTTACTCCCAGACAAAGATTAATCTTTCTTTGATATATTCAATTCTTCACATTCTGCACATTATCTGGTGAGTATATATGCCTTGCCTTCAAGAATGTGATGTACTGTGCCATACATCATCGTCTAATTTATTGAGTGCATCTCTGCAGCATGCACTGTACATCCCTGCCCAGGGTCAGCATCACATGCCAATCTGCAGCCTTGTTTTTCCCAGCCCTGGGTCTCCTCCAAGTGCCACAACTGCTGTGGTCTGTGGAGCCAGCCCTGCACACACCACTCACCTGCACAGTCCAATACAGCTTTTTTCAGTCAGCATAAGACTGAACCAAAAACAATCCATGACACTCATTAAAGGCAATATGCTGGGAAAATCATGAAGTGGAAAGAACACTGGAACAAGCAAAGCACCTGGATCTACACACTCAGACACTGGCACCCAACCAGACTCTATTTTACTCTTTTTATTTTACAGAAAGAAAACACTCTTGGGACATCTGAGTTTTCCATTTGCCACTCTTCCCTATTTGTATGACAGCTGTATTTCAAAGATGAGGAAGCTGAGAGATAGAAAGATGACCCTGACTCAGCCAAATGAGCCATTTCTTCAGAGAGATTTCCATGGAAATGGAGCAGAACATGCTTCTTGTTCCCACCCAGATCCTCTCAAACACTCATTGTGCCCAGCACTCTTCAGTGTCAAAGTCACAGGCCAAGAGGTGCCAACAGCCAGTGTGGTTAGAAATGGCAGGAGGGAATAATGAACAAATATAAACACACGTCCTCCACCTGCAGTTCAGTTTGTTATTGAAGACCTGGGGCTTCTGCAGAGAAGCAGCCTGGGGCAATGTCCTACAGTCTTTGCTCTAAGCACAGAACAATCAGCCTCATGTCATGGAATGGACATAACACATTCTGGTGTGATTAAAAGCACTAACCCAACATCTGCCTTTCTTTGGTGCATGCACAGGCATTGCTGTCTACAGCTGCACTTAAAAGGAAGCATGCTGCATAAATATTGATACTTGCTGTGATTAATATTGCTATTTATATTAGCAATGAATTGGGTTCACATAAAAATAATTAGCACAGCATGCATGGGTATTATTTGCTACTAATTATATCACAGTTCATTTCACCAACAACAACGTGTCACTAAGTCAATAACAACCAATGATTAATACAGAGAATGTATTACTTTAAAATAACCCTTGTGTAACTCCCTGTGTTATAATGAAATACTATTAGGAAGTCCCTGGATAATTGCTTCAGGTGCATTCCTGACCAGAGTTACTAATGCTAACATAAATTGCAAATGCAATTATAGGATAATAAATAATAAGGATAAAAAAAAATGTTAGTGGTTTTATTTGTTCATTTTCTGACTTTTTTTTTTTATTTTTTCCCTTCACACATCCAGGCTCAGGGATGACCAGGCAGACCAAAGCAGCAGCTCTACCATTCTGCAACTCCTCACCCACAGCAGTCTGACCGCTCACTCAGGAAGCAGGTTGGTGTCATTCAAATCCTCCCATCAGGGAGCACCCAGAGCCCCTCCACCTTCCCTCTGAGAGCTCTGGATATGCTCTTAGAAAACATCTCCCAGAACAGACTTGGGCAATTGCAGCCCAGTCAACACCACCCAGGCAGCAGCAAGAATATCACAAACATGTAATAAACCAGCCAGCAAAATCCTCCCCAGAGCCTGCCTCCTGCATCTGCCCAGCCTCGCTCATCTCCCAGCTCCCCTGAGCAAGTCATTTAACCACTCTCGTTGCCATCTGGAAAGCTGGGACGCTGCCTCTGCTCCAGTGCTCACAGGCTATCAGGAGACTTTGTTTACTGGAGTTTGTGAAGAAAACTGAGATTCTGGGGATAAAATGAGTTGTCATCGGCTCTATTCTGCAAGATGATGGCTCTGGCCTGGATCCAGCAAAGCACTTAAGTACTTGGTTATCCCTTAAAAAAGTAGAGCAACTTTTCCACTGACGATATCACGGAAAATATATTAAAAAGAGCTTAAAAAATAGCATAGACAAAATAGAGCAGTGTAATACAAGTGCTGATTCCAAACATAAGAAGGATGGTTTCATGTTGTTCTCCAGAGCAGTCTTCTCACTTTTGGCTTCTGATGGCACCTGCAACATTTAAACAGACAAAAGACATGTCAAAGCTGGAATAAACTTTTAAGGATAAAGATACACAGATTAAGACGGCAAGCACAAACTTCTCTTCGCTCATCACTTATGAGTTAAGATGAACGTTAATATTTTTTGCCAATACCTGTCGAACCCGCAGCCAGCTAACGAGAGGTAAATGATCGCAGACCGTGGCTCCCAGGCAGACACCAGGCGGAGCAGCTCTGCGGTGTGCTACTGCCCCCGTGTGCAACAAACCCTCCTGACAGCCATCCCAGCGCTGGGAAATGCTGGCCTGCTTTTTTCATCCCGACAGAACAGCCCGAGTGTCAGAGAGGAAACGTCCTGGTGCCCTGCAACAGAAAGATCAAGGGAATATTTCAAGCAGGGATGTCTCTGACTCTGTTAACTTGTGAATGACAGGACACTATCCTTCCCGATCCTTCTGTAAGAATTTCATATATCTGGGACAGACATTTGTAACGATCTTGTTGCAGCACAGAAAATAATGGATCTTGAGACACCTGGCATGAGATTCCTATTTTTTTAACAGCTCAACTCTTATTTCAGTGCCAAAATACTCAAAATTTGAAAGTTTTCACTGCATTAACTGTGGTGGGTTTGAAAAATTTATTTCAGAGTGTTATTTTATGAAGAGAAGATCTCTCTGGGGAAAAGAAAAAAAAAATAAAAGCAGCTTTTAAACATGATGTTGAGCACGGTGCAGGGCCTGGAAGAGCTCTAGAAATGTCTCAGTGGTCAGTACAAACACCTGACAGGAGACAACACAGACAACTCATTAAAAAAGCAGCAGAAACTCTCAGCTCTGATCAGCTGCTGTGTAATAAAGGTTTCTTTCCAAGAAGAAAGCAAAACCAGTTTCCTCTCCTGTCAAACTTTTTGGCTGCTCTCACCCAGTGATCTCCACCTGCAGACACAGCTAAAAGTCAAAATCCTTGCAAAGACACGGAATCTAAAAATACTAAAGGAAGGAAAAATTTAGGTTTATCATTTCACTTTTATTTCAACCAAAACCAATACTTCTGGCTCTAAATGTTGATAACTGTCAATAATAACAAAGCTCACTTTGTCATTTTTACAATTTTAAAACAGGACATATTGAAATTAATCAAGAAATGGAATTGCCGCAGAAAAATACACTACTTTCTCTTGCCTACAAGTCCAGTTTTATAATCAATGGGTTTTAATTAAAAACAACATTGGCAAATGGCAAAAATTCTCAACAACTGTACTTGGTACCTTGAGAAATGAGCTGCTCAGCAAGCACTTCCTTTAATTTATGAGAAGAAAGCTGAACTGGCTGAAATTATCTTCTCTTATTTCCTAGACAGCTCGTTCTCCTATCCAATGGGAATGGAAGCAGGTCTGTGCTCCCACCCCTGCCCAGCTCCACCACCAGCACTGGGCTCAGAGTGCTTGTCCCCAGCACTGGCCCTGCAAGCCAAGGAGCCAGGGAGCTTCCATTAGGGCATCTCTTGGCTCTCACTCCTAGAGATTGGCACATGCCTTTTGCCAAACATACCAAACATGGTCTGTGCCAATCTCCCAGGTGCCATCCCATTTTCCACATTTTTAAGGAGTTGGGAAGCAGCACAGGAGAGTACAGCAGCTGTCTGTCCCCTGCTCCCACATCCAAGGATTTGAGACCATGCACTGCCACTCCTGGAGCAGGAGTTCTGCTGACAGGGTTACCAAGCAGGCTGACTGCACACCCGAGATCAGCCAAGGACCCGTGTCCTTGATTTTTCTCAGGACACAGGATGACCCATCTCTTATTCTCAAATCATAGGAACTTGCCTTTTTTTCCCAGCAGAATTTGGGGACTGAGAAATCCCCTGGCTGCATTTGAGATCCTTTCCAAAAGGGAGTTGGACAACTTGCACTATCTTTCAATCAAGTTCACAGAGCCCTGGGCATCCATGAGCTTGTTCTAAGGGAGCTGCCAAAATAACTAAGAAAATGACAGCTGATTTACCCACAGGCTTGCATGGACACAGGAAAGCTTTTAGCAGTCACACTGGAAGAGAACAAAAAGCATTATTCTACTGAAATGGTCTCATATCCTCGGCTCAGGTCATGGGAAAGGTCCTTAACAGTCACTGTCACCAAGTTCTCCAGTGTCAGGGCTCCAGGAGCAAGCCCCTGAGCTGGGCCTCTGACACACTGCAGGAACTGTTCTGTGTGCAGTTAATTCTGCACCAATTCACGTTGCAGCTTTCCTGCAGGAGGGCACAGAGTGAAGTCCCAGAGAGGTGACAGCGGGAATGGCTCCCCGGCACCTCCAGACTGACCAGGCCCACAACACACCATAGGGAACAGGGCCCAGCCTCACACCTCCTACTGCTTATGCCAAAGGCATGGACATGGAAAACATACATTTTAAAACAGCACCTCATCTCCTGGCCAGCCCTAACCTTGGCTAGACAGTAGCTAAGATGGCAATGGGTTTTTCTGTGCCCTCTCCAACTAGCAAAAGTATTCCTCTGTATTTCTATTTTACTCATAGACTCTGTCTTTCAAGACAAATTAAGCCTTTGAATGCAAGATTAAATTCCCAATGAAAAGTACACACTGAGAGAGAGTCAAAGTGATAACAGAGACCTCTATACCTGCCAGGTAGAAGCAGCTGCACAGCAAAGTCCGATGGATCATCCCTGCAGAAAATTCCAAGCTACGCAGCCTGTTGCCTCTATCATTCACACACATGCATGGCAGGAAAAGCATATGATGTATGGTTCCCACAGAACTTTATTAACACATTCAGGTTTGTGAAACTATGCAGGCTAAGCTTTTTCAGGTTTGGTTGGGATTTTTTGTGTGGTGGTTTGTTTTTGTGGGTTTTTTTTTGCTTTTGGTTTTTAAATAAGATATTTTCCACTAACAAAACTGATTTTTAAGTATGGAACAGTCATTTGCCAGGTTTTCAAAGCCATCTGTTTTCAAAGCCTACCTTCCTTGTTGTTTACCACAGGCTGTCTATCTGTTTTAACAACCTCCACTGGGATTTCACATACCTCATTATGCAAAATCACTACTTATGCATTCACTACAGCACTTGTCTAACTAATCTGCACTCACAACACCTCCCACAGAAGATGCAGCATCCCTCTTCAGAGGCTGCAGATCAAAAACAATAGTAGCTGGTGTCATAGCAAGACAAAACACAGCCTCCCGTGAATTACTGTTGTGATACAGGCCTAATCCACCACTGCTCAAAGCTGCTAAAGTATAGAAAAAAAAAACATATCACAAGAGATTTTGTATCATATGCTAGATAAAAAGCATTTATTTTTAATGTTGAGACTTGTGCTTTTCTTCGTCAAGGGATTCCAAGTATTTTGGTCTCCCTGGCAATCTCATGAGCACCCTCAGCCTCCTCTGAAGTGCCTCATGGCCAACTGCTTGGTTCATCCCAGGCACCAAGTGCTTTCCTTGCCAGATTCCCATCTCTAGCAGCAGCCCTAACCTTGGAAAGAGCTGAAGCTGCTGCTCACAGCCCTCCTCTGTCTCCCCTTCCACCCTTCCTCCAGAGGTATCCGTAGAATCAGCAGATCCTTGACAAAAACAGATTTTCCAAACTGCTCCGGTCTACTCTGTGGGGCCTGCATGGGACCCTTTAACCACAGCACTGATACAATCCATCACATTAAGAGTTTGCTGGGGAATGTTTTAATTCATGGATTATTAACACAAGAGACTATAATGTCTGGTGTCATTATGGCTGTGTCACAGAACATCCTCAAGTAGGTTAAAATCCAGAGAATAAAAGAGAGGACCATAAATTTCTCTATTGGCATATTAGATGCACCATATATAGTATTTTCCAAATATTTAAAAACAAAATAACGCAGAATTTATTAACATTATTTTCTTAATAATAATTCAATATCTCATCTTTCTTGGAAAATCCATCTACTACCTCCATCTGTTGGTATACTGCAAATTTGAGACTTAAATGTAAATGGAAAACCTGCCATTATTACATCTTTAAACACATCTCTGAATCACAGGTGCAATGGCACTGCTATGGAGAGATATAGCTCTAAAATTCAAAAAGACAAAGTGACTTTAAATTATGTTTATTTTACATGGAGAGTAAGGGGAATTCTTTTTGAGCAACACACAAAGATGGAGGCTAGCAACAGGAAAAAAAGGGAAGTTTCATGGTTTAGTTATGATTTCCCAGGAAAAAAATAGTACCTCAGTCCTATTAAAAGGCTTTTCATCTATGAAACCAAAACCATTTTCCGGGCAAGGTAAGCATCACATCACTATCCCATTTCATATCTAAGAAAACAAAAGACCGGAAGTAAAATAAGGGGTGACCTTTCCAAAATGTGGATCTGAACCAGGTACAAGCATCAGAACTCTCTGCCCTGTTGCCCTGAGTTCCATTTCCTACCCTGGGGTGCTATTGCATCGCAGGCTCAAAGCACTTCTTGGGCTCACTCCAACACAGCAGCAACACTTCCATGCTCAGGGACTGCAGTGCCACCCCTCAGTGCTCAGGGTGGAGAGGGGAGGAGAGCACATCCTGCCCAAAAGACAGCTGCTGCTGGAGGAGGTTTTAACAGCCAGTTTGGGAACTGGCTCTCATTTTACCTCAAACTGCAGCTCACAGGGCCCAGACAGCATTGCCACAAATCGTAGGAGCCTTGGTCCTCTTAAAATCAAAATGCGCTTTTGTGGAGTGACTGCTCATCGAGTGAGAGTCCAGAATAGAAGTTGCTGGAATGGCCACGCTCACGTCTCGTAGCATGACAGGACAAACCCAAAATCAGTGTGTGTATTTCTTTGTGTCTTTGCTTTCCTTATACACAAAAGGGAAATCACTCTAAATACTCACTGTTGCAAACCATTTTATGGCTAAATATGCTTTTATTTATAAACAAGTTTGTATTGCAAAAGATTGAATTTATATAGCTGCATTAACATTTTTCCATGTAAGAGAAAAGATTCACTCAAACCCATAATTTTGAAACACTAATTAAGTTTGTAGGCACCTGTGTGATACATCTCCACTACAGCATGAACTACAGTTTCTTTTCCCTGCATTGTTTTACTTGGCTGGTTTGCTGTTCTACCCAGTACAGGTTCAAGAACTACCTGCATTCTACCAGGGGAACACTTCATACACTGTTGGTTGATACGACTTTGCCAGCACAGATGTTCACTGGAACAGCTCTAAATGCTTGATCTTCCTTGTACACTTATGAAATACATCAGGCTCTTCACTAGGATTAAACACTGTCATGTACTAACACAGGAGGCAGCAGGGACGGATCAGGATTATGTTCGCATAGGCACCGGTTAAATGCAGAATAAAGAGCAGGCCTTGCACAAAGTTGTCCAAATGATTTATATGAATGCCAGCTACAAATGGGATCAGATTAACTTTCAGCTTTGGTAAATACTAGTTTTCCTGGAACGAAATCCTCTGCTTCTATAGATTCTGCTAGAAACATCAGCCTGGTATCTGAGAGGCATCATGACTCCAACACTTAAAAAGAGTGGTTCGATGGCCCCAGGGCAAAATGTCATTCTTTTGGATTACAGGCAGATAACCAGGACAGACATGCAAAATGTTTGTATTTAAACTAATACACTCTCATCAGGAACAGTTCTATTGCTCACTGCACAGCTGGTTTTCCAAATAGCACAGAGCAGCAGAAACTGTCTTAGCACTGTTCTTAAATATTCCTTGTTAACTCACTCCTGATATAATTTGGAAAACCACTAGAATGGGAACTGAAACTGCAATAAACACAAACCCAACAGAAGAGAAGCTGCTGGAGACAAACATTACAGAAACAAGCATCTCATAAAAAATGAACCAAGCCAGGAGCCCCAGCCCCCGCACAGTCAGAGGTGTCAGAGCAGCAGCACTGACACCACAGAGGTGCATCCAGGCACCCCAAACCCAGAGCCCCTGACAGAGGAGTGTCCTTTGTGTTGGATGAACTCACAGGTGTGTTTGCCCAAGAAGCAGCAACTCTTCTTCAGGCTGAAGGAGGTTGAAGGCTGGTGCAGTGGCATGGAGAGAGCCTCCACCAACAGCTGCACCACCCACCCCATCCCTCCCATTCCATCGGGCCAGACTCCACCTCTCTACTGCTCCACAGGTTCTTTTGCTTAGGGCAGGAGCAGGAATAACCACATAAGGTTCTCCTCAGTATAACAGGATTGCTAGAACCTGGCAGAACATTTTGATCATAAAGTGTCCAGAGGAGGGAGGAGCATCCCTCAAATGCACTGTTGGTACTACAGCAATAGAACATTATTTTTATTAAAGAGTTCAGTATGAGATTCCTGTCAACATTTATTTAACAAGCACTCATTTCCCATTCCCTCTTTGACCTCAAAAGCACTCCTCATTCCAATATTTAAGCACCACACTAAAACAAAATATCAAAGGGTCCAAACTACACCACAGAGGATGGATATAAATATCAGTCCTTTTGCTTCTAATGGAGCTTGAAATTAACACCCCTTTTCTATTTCAGCACAATTTTTCAGAACTTTTAAAAATTCTTTAGGACAAGGGCCACTTCCTCTTCCTCCAAGGTCTGCAGTGTGAGGCTAAAAGATAGGTCTTGACTACTGCAGAGGTGATCAGAGAGAGCACAAAGACTGCTTACAAAATCCTGCCATAGCAGGAAGCCCAGAGAGTATGCAGGAAATATTTAATATATACTTAAAAATGGAAAGATAGTTCTCTACAGTTTTAAGCCATTTTCTAGAGGAGTAATCTTCAGTACACTACTTGAAAAATCTTCATTAAATAATCAAATGGTAAAGATTAAGCTATAAATGCAGTTACTGAGAAAACTCCAAGAGTTAGGATTATAGATCAACCTTAGAATTAACTTTGACAGCAACCACTGAGGAGAAATCAGATAAAAAATTTTGCTTATCTATGGGTTTATTTTTGGGGCTCCTTTGGCTCCCAAGACCTCGGAGCCTAAGGGGTTCCCAATGCTACTCTGTATGTAGAGTGTATCTAGAATATATATATTATCTGTCTATATTCTGTATATAGAATCATAGTATCATAGACTTTTTTAGCTTGGAAAAGATTTTTAAGATCAGGTACCAAGCACTGACAAGCCCACCACTAAACTGTGTGCCAAGTGCCACATCTACATGGCTTTTTAAAACCGCATGGGATGATGATTCCACCACTGCCCTGGGCAGCCTGTGCCAGTGCTTGACAGCCTTTTCCTCAATATCCAGTCTAAACCTCCCCTGGTGCAACTGGAGGCTGTTTCCTCTCATCCTGACCTTTGTTCCCTGGGAGCAGAGCCTGACCCCCACCTGGCTCCCCCCTCCTGTCAAGGAGTCACGGAGAATGAGAAGGTCCACCCTGAGCCTCCTTTTCTCCAGGCTGAGCCCCTCCAGCTCCCTCAGCTGCTCCTCATCCTCCGTGCTCCAGCCCCTTCCCCAGCTCTGCTGCCCTGCTCTGGACACACTGCAGCCCCAGTGTCTGACAGCCTTGTATTGGCTGGAAGAGCTTCTGCTGCCATTTGGCAGATGGAAAAACTAATAGAGTTACACTCTGCTACACTGATCCAACCTGCAGGAACACAGTGACACCTCTCCTGTGGGTATCTGTAGGACGTGTCATACATACATAGTGTTGCCTGCAGGTATCTGTAGGAGATGGGGAAATTCTCAAAAACCCTGAAGAACATAGGGAGCTGAAATCCTTTTAAATACCAGGATTTGTGCTCTCAGGCTAGATAACTTGTTTAAATACTGCCTTGAAGGGCTCCTCTGCCCCATAAAGGTTGCCAAAGCTTCCTCTGCTCCTACACATCTCTTGCAGCCAACCCAGTCAATATTAGGGGAGTCAGGGAAGATCTCTTGCTCACACTGTTCCACTCCTTGTGTGTTTGGAGCTGACCTTGCAAGTTCTCAGAGACCTTCATTCAAAATTTTGAGTCAATATGTTTAAATAAACTAATAAAAATCCACAGAATTCAGGAATCTTTCTTCCCTGAAAATGTCCAAAACCGGGAAAGTGCTCCCTGAAGTCTCTTTGCAGAGGGTGATCAAGCACACCTGCAATGTGTTCATCTTTAAACCTTGACATCACAGGAATGTATTAATCAGAGAGATTTAGGTTTGGAGTAATATTTTTGCCCCAACTTAGTTCTAGAAATTAGTGGTTTGAAACTGCCAACATTAGTATGATTGCTTTACTATGTAGTTTAAATTTGGATTTTGCAGCAAGGCTGCAGAGAATTTAATTGACTCATTTTATAGCTTAACTCTCAGCTACAACATCAATATTAGAAGAAGAAATGTCATTTCTAATTTAACTTAATTTTTAAAGAACATGTTTCCGTAACCTTTGGTATGTAATATCTTTTTATTGTACTTGAAAAACATCTCTTTTAAGTGATAAAGTAGGCTAATAGGAAAGATGATATTCATTTAACCCATATTTTTCAAAGTAAACAAGCCCTTTTGCATAAATGGAGGCCATCAGCCAGCTTTGGTCTAATTTCTCTGAACTCAAAAGAAAAATCACCTCAGAAAAGAAATAACCAGAATACATTCCATGTAGATTTAAATTGGGGTCTTTGTGCAGGCAAAGCCAGTGGCTGTCACAAACCATGCTACCAGTGTTTGGAGTGCTCTCGACTTTAAAGACTGTGGGCATATTTATGACTTCTAAAAAGCCAACATTCTACCCTGGGATTGGAAGAAATATGTTTGCAACTTCAATTAAAATATTTAAGTTGGGTTTTAAATCAAGCTCCAGCTCAAATCAAATTCCTTGCTTTTAAGGTTCTGGTCTAATGTGAATATGTAATGCGCCATGTTAAAGAACAGGGATGCAAAATCAGAACATATGTGATTTAAGAAATACAATGAGAGAATTTAAAACCAAGTCTCTCTACTCAAAATACTAAAGGGAGAAAACCTCCTACTCTAAGCCTTAACTAGCCCCCATCCAGACCCCTTAGCCCAGGAGTTTGAAACACGAATGCTGTCCTTTTTTAAATCTTCTTTAAATCATTTAAAACTTCCTGTTAGGTTTGGGTTCTCCTGTCTGTACCTTTTAAGATGGCATCCTTAAATGGATATTTAATGAACAAAACATGAAGTTCAAGTTTTGATGAAAAATACTAGTCTAACCTTTTCTATGCTTTTGCAATTACTGCTTCACTCAGTTCCAATTTTCTCTCCTTTATTAACAACCACCTTTAAATCAGGTAACCATAGTGATGCTTTTCAACCTGGATGTCTTTTGTTTGGTTTGCTTGAAGATGAAGTCACAACATAATTTTCATCAACAGCTCTTATGAAAAACTTGACATCAAGACTATGGCAATATTTCAAGTAAGGTATGAGAGACAGGGGCTTACCCTGGAAAAAAACTAATTTACCTTTAGCTTTAAATAAAAAGAAAGTACAGTGTCTTTTGGTACAATATTCTTACCTCAGTTTGGAGCAGATTTGAATTCTCCTAAGCTTATTTCATTCTGTTGGCATATAGAGAGAGTGAATCAGAGTGAGCAGCTGAATTCCACTTGGCGTAAGCAGTTCCTTAATGTCTGTTGTTAGGACAGAGCTCAAGGGTCACTAAACACACTGTGCCAGGTGCTTCCCACGTACAGATGGCAGCAAGTCAGCAGAAACCAGCATGAAAGACACGCTGGCACAAAGACTAGAGGGCTCAAGAGATTCCCTTAGCCATTCACGGACTTTGATAAAAATGCAAAGACCTCTAGCAGTAACTACACTAAATTTTAAAAATTTTGAATTCATAATTCAGCCTTATTTTTTCAGGAGGGCCATAAAAGTGGATGACATATTAACTCTCCTTCCCCATGGCTCCATGTGTCACGCAGAATCTCAGAGGTGTGAGGGAGTCTTGCTTTGACTTGGTCCTGGCAACACATATGTATTCTTTACAAATCCATCATGTGTCACGCAGTATCTATAACTGCAATCCTACTTAAAAATTGCATTGCCAACATGAATTTCACCAAAAATAAGCTTAACATTCTACTCTACAGAGTACGCTGTACAGCTTAAATGTGTCAGATATTTCCACCAAGAAACGCCATCTGGGAAAACAAAATAATCATACCAAAATAGAAATATTTTGTTTTATTTGAAAACACTCTGCTTGCTGGTTACCTCCAAACTAAAGATTATCATGGGAATGCATGAAAATTCTTCAGGCTTATTTTTTTTTTCTGTCGAGGCTGTGCCAGTCCCACCACACAGTCCTTCTGGGTCTCAGGCTCTGCCCTACACAAACCTCAGTCCTGGATGAATCCACAAACTGAACTCCAGCCCACTTCTAGGGACCATAGTGCAAAAATGCCTTGTCTTGGACAGCAGCAGGAATGTTACTTTAAACTCTTCCCCTCCCACAAGAGGTATGTCATTAGATTTAACTTACGTCATTGTCTTTGTGAACTGCTCATGTACATAAATTGTCCTGTGATTAAATATATGCAGACCAGGGCCTGAGAACTGTTTATGATGTTGTTTGTGCCCAAGAAAGATTAATTTTAAGTTAAAGATACACTATGTCCAGCATTAATATTATGGTTTAGTACTCTTTTCACCTGAAGTTATCAATACTAGCACATTATCATGCTGATCTGATCTTCCTACAAAGATTCTTTACTGACTTCCAGGAGATCCCTATTCAGCTGTACTGTTACGCTTCAGATCAGTCACTTCAGTCTCCTCCACACATAAAGGCCTCCTCATTAATCAGATTACTCATCCACTGGAAGTACTAGGTTTTGTACAGGCTTTGGATCAGGACACCACATTAGCTGCAAAACCTATATAACATATCTGACAGTCTGGAAAAAATTTCATGTCGTTTTTCCAAAGGAAGAGAGATCCAATGACTCTTTCCAAAGGGATTTGTTTCTCACTCTTCTTGGTAAGATGCTTACTAATGTGTAGGCTGCATAAAATATTTTGCTAAGGTAACTTTCTCTTCCCAGCTGAGACCTCAGTGTTTAATCACAATACAGAACCAGCCCCAATACACACAGGCTGCTACTACAGATTGTAATTGCAGACAAAACACAGAGCCCAGTGACTGCAACACTGTGTTTAGCTTGCCTTTTCCCTGGAGTGTCCCTCCTTCTCTCTCATGTCACATTTTTACCTTCAAGCAAAAGTGCTAAGCACATTTAATACTGGCAATTACCCAGGATTATATTTTTGAAATAAATATGATTTTTAAAATCTATTATAGCCCATTTATCTCATCTCCCTCCCTCTGGCAACTGCAAGTGGAAAGCTGATACCCCAAAGTGAGTTTCCTGAGGCAGAGCTCAGTGCCAGCCATTGTTCAGGCAGGCCGTGCCTGCAGCACACACCTACTAAACACTGTGCTTCTGAATCTTCTCCTTCCCTCCACAGTGACTGCTCTGAACAACCTCCCTCTTACCATACTCATCAACCCCCCCAGGAGCTTCCTGCTACTGCCACAGCAGTCTGATCAGCAAGTCAAAGGTAGCAACCTCCCAGTGAACAACTGAACCTACACACCAGCCTCCCCAGCGTGGAGCTCTTTCCAACTTCTCCTCTTTAACTTGTGTTGAAAAATCTTAGCAATTTTGCTTGTGCTGTGGGGAGGTTTGTACCTGTTGGTCAAAATCTGGCCTTCTCTAAAGAAGGGTAAAAGGAAAATAAAAGTCAGACTGGGGAACCCAGCTCTGCTCTTTGCCTGCCCCTCTGAAAAGCCTGTCCCAGAGGTGACTGAACACTGTGCCTTTACTGGATACAGTGGGACAAAAGCTTCTCAGTTTGCCAACGCAGGCCATACCTGACATTTCTCTCAAACCACCTGCATTTGAAGGTTCAGAAACCAAGTCAAGGGAAAGAATACCCTCACTGCAGTATCACTTACAGTAAAAACCCTCAAGATTAAAAGTTTTTCAAAATGTGGTGGGTTGACCTCATCTAGGGGTCAGGTCCCCACTAAAGCTGCTCTGTCGCTCCTCTCCTCAGCAGGGGAAAGAAAATACAACAAAAGGCTCATGGGTGGAGATAAAGGCAGGGAGAGATCACTCACCCATTACTGTCACGGGCAAATAGACTTGACTTGGAGAAATTAATTTATTACCAATCAAATCAGATTAGGACAATGTGAAATGAAAACCAATCTTAGAACCTTGCCAACACCTTAATACTTTCTTCCCAGGCTTAACTTTAGTCCTGATTTTCTCTCCCTCCTCACCACAGTGGCATAGGGGGGAAGGGAACGGGGGCTGTGGTCAGTTCATCACACATTGTCTCTGCTGTATCCTCCTCTGCAATGGGAGGACTCCTCACTCTCTGCCCTAGTTCCAGCAGAGGCTCCTCCCTGGGCTGCAAGGGGGTCTCTGCATCCCCCTCCCTGGGCTGCAAGGGGGTCTCTGCACCCCCCTGGCCCTCCATGGGCTGCAGCAGGGGCTGCAGGGGAACCTCAGCTCCGGTGCCTGGAGCACCTCTTGCCCCTCCTGGACTGCCCTGGGGGCCTGCAGATTTGTTTCTCTCAGTTCTCTCTCTGCCTGAAGTTGCCTCCCCCACATCTATTTAACTCTGTTTCCCCAGAGGTGCTGCCTCTGATGGGCTCAGCCCTGGCCAGCAGCACATCCACCTTGGAGCCAGCTGGCATTGGCTCCACTGCACAGAGAAGCTGTAGCCCCCTACTACCAAAACCTCATCACACAAACCAAATACAAAAATGAGAGCCAGACTCCTACACAACCTTTATGGGTTAACCCTGGGTTGAAAGGAAGGAACAAATGCAAGTCCTGACTCACATTTTAGATCAAAAAGAAGACAAAACACAATGCCTGACACTCACAGGACCATCAGAAGAAACTTGGAAGAGTTTTTTGTGTTCAAGAAGAAGGATTTGTCGGGTATTTTTCTCACGGCTCCTGCCAAACAAGACTATGGGAGAAACCAAAGGCCAAATGATTCTATAAAATATTCTCTAATTTATCCCATTTTCAAGTGGGGAAAAAAAATCCTCCTTTCCATAATATGCCTATTCATATATTTTTATAGTATAACAATCAAAACATTAATCATGACCAAACTTCCATCAATTCACTCTTTCATCTGTGTAGGTGCACTTTTATGCTCATTATCTGCCTTATAACTTCCTGTTTTCATTATGTCTTTCTTCTTCCCTACAGAGTCCCTAAAGATTATATCCTCTTTAGGATATCCCTAAAGAGATACAGATTGTACCACACATGGTGACTAATAGCACAGCAAAACCAAAATTCAAACACAGATATCTGGACCAACAGTTTGACTTTCCAGTTAAACTCACCTTTATTAGCATACAACAAGCATGTAGGATTTTTACTACCAGGATTTCAAACAGGAGAGATTCAAGTTGACTTATATATAAGAAATATTTTATTTACTTTAGAAAATGAGTATTTTACTCTATTTTGACACTGGAGGGGGTGATGCAGTTTTTAATTAGCATACCCTTTCCACTTTTTTAGTGTCAAGAAAACAAAT
Source organism: Pyrocephalus nanus (assembly GCA_038380795.1). NCBI lineage: Eukaryota > Metazoa > Chordata > Aves > Passeriformes > Tyrannidae > Pyrocephalus > Pyrocephalus nanus. The sequence continues at coordinate 10,587,949 of CM076281.1, forward strand.
GGAGCAATATAAAAATAATTGCAAATCAGCTATAATCAGGGGGTCTATAATGTAACCATAAAAGGAGCACTTTCAAAGCACTTGCAAAATTTCAGCCACATGATTCCCATTAACTGTAATGAGCACTGGACAGATAAATTCACACATGTTGCTTTGAAGATTTATACTAAATTGGCCTCATCTTTGTTAGCACTAAAGGAATACTGATGCTATACCATATGAAAGAGAAATATTTCAATTTGCCCCCTGCAATCTTCTTCATTATCCACAGAATTCTCCTGCAGCCAGTCATACTACAGATTCATAATCTCTCCAATTTTATAGACTGTAAAAATATTAACTCTAGCACAACAGTCACCCTCTGCAGAATGGTGCTAAAATGCTCCTTTGTTTAAGCACAGGCCCAGCTAGTTGTGCTCTGAAGCACATCAAAGGCCTGAACAAGTGGAACAGCACAGGGAGAAAGCTGCTGCCGTGGAAGCCAATCCATATTACCTTGCCAAATCTTTAATTGCTATGCATGTACATTTGGCTTGATCTTGTGTTGCTTTGAAGTGAAGATATTAGCTTCAATTAATCCCAAAATGACCTCAAGTTATGAGCTTTGGGGGAAAAAAAAGAAAAAGAAACGCAGAAAATGGCACAGAACCAATGTGAGCTGCTTTCCCTTTTATTTCCTTCTTTTTCCCCTTTCTCCACTTGTCTGTTTAAGGACAGGATTTAGTATTTACAGATAATGCTAAACAAACCCTGCAAATGAAGCTGCTTCTCTGGTGCCCAGGCCAGAGGAGCTCCAGGCTGTGTGAACAGGTGACTCCCCACGGCTCCCTCCCTGCTTTCTGCTGCCAGAGGAGCTGCTGGCCCAGCGGGGCAGACACAGCACGTGTAGCACAAACACCCTCAGCTGATGCAACAATCCAACACAAACAACTGCAAAGCATGAATACAAAACCCCAGAATCTAGGGATCCAAAACTGTTCTTCAGCTAAAGGACTTTGCAAACGGAGCATTTACACGAGTGAGCCAGCTACCACAGGGAGCCCAGGGCCACACTGCCACTGGTGCTGATGAAAGCCCTTGTCACCATCTTCCTACCTACCACTTTTATCCCAGTGAATACAAAGCTTCAAAAATTAGTCACTTTAGGGTTTTATGAAGGGGATACATCAACACTGTTAGTACCCAGACTCATATTGAAAAATCTACATAGTACTTTGCTTAAAACGGGGGGGAAAACTACCAATCACCCGAAATTGTAAGATCTCGCATAACATTCCTATACCAGAGTCAGAAATCAAAACTGCAATGCAAGCATGTGTTCTCTGACAACTTGCAAATGTTACACCCTTCATAAGAGAAAAAAAAAATACCTCACAACTCTAAGCATTAGAAAGAAACAATCATTGAATCTTTTGCTTCTGCTTTAGCACCATGAACACAGCTCAATCTCCTGGCTCTGCCCTCAGCATAACCACTCCTGCACTGGAGACTGCCCTCAGAGAGCAGCAGGGGCTCTTTTTCCTCAGGGTGGCACTTTCACAAGGAAAAACTGTTTTGTATTTTAAAACAAGTACTAAAACTTCAGGTGTCTGAGGCTTCCCCTCCCTGCATGCCCCTTCCAGCAATGCAACAGGGGGAACAGCTCTGCCCTCACACACCACAACTGGGACAGGCAGCAGCAAGAAACACCTTCTCAAGCTTTCTGTTGCTTTTCCTGCATGCATTTCCTTCGCTGAATTATTTTTTGTTCTTTTTTAAAGGCATGACATTTTTGTGCTGTTCTTTCTGTCACATCAGATGCAAATATTACTGAACCAGACTCATATTTCAGAATTTCCTCCAAATCAAAAGACTACTGAACTACTCAGAGTTATCTCTGTGTCAGCACATTCCCTCGAGGACAATATTGTCTTTTTCCCTCATCAGTTAATTTGTTTACTGCAACATAAGTTTCTTGAAAGCTCTCTGAGTCCTTATTTGTGCTGTTTAGCTGCTGTTTCCCATAGCTGCTCTTTCCCATAGCTGCTGTGTCTCAGTATCGAGTGCTGTTGGAGCAGAATTAACACGAAATTTTATTATAGCCATGGTTTAAACACAAAATATTCTAAATACCATAGCATACTTGCAACTAACTTTAAGCCCTCAACAAGATCCCTGCCACTGAGTATATCAGCACAGACATACTCATTCTCAAAAAATCTCCACAAGGCCAGGGACAATTCAATTTATTAACACAGAAGGAGGAAGAGTGTTCTCCAGGGTCACGGAGATCCATCAGCCATTGAAGCACACAACTGTACCTTACAGACAGTTTCCTAAATAACACACAGATGTTAAAGGCACATACCTGCATTGCTGTTGACTCTACCAGCAAACGTTTCCAAAAATTCTACTATAAACTGCCCTAAATGCTAAATACCTTTTCCAAAATGAAGTCTAAATCTGTGTTTGCCAGTTTATGTGCCTTTAATCTTGCACCATTGTTGTCTGTATCATTTAAACATTTACCCCCTTCTTCAGCCTTCTCTCCTGGTGTATCACAGACATGATCATATCCTGCCCCAGTGCTCTGTATTCTCTGTAGCTGCTCCTGTATTAATCCATTTGACCTGACTTGAGCACAGTATTCCAGACACACTCCCTTCCTGCCTTATACAGCAGCAGAATACACACCATGGCAATTGTATCAATGATTTGCTGCATGTAAGGTAGAATTGCTCTGGTGCTTCTCTTCAGATACTTCCAAGTTACAAGATCCACCTTATAAATTAAATCCTTATTACTAGGGTTACATGACTGACTCATGTGAGTTTTATGCCAATATATTTAACAGTCTATTATTTTAGCCCCCAAGACCACCCTCTGCTCCCAGTTCTGGTCTTTTGCCCTATATGACAAAGCTCCCAGCATGGCATTTCCAGTAAGTACTCTTAGTGAGTTCCAAGCCATTCCTGCTGTACTTACACTGGTTTGGGGGGCATTTCAGCTTAATGGCCCCCAGCCTGATACCTCCCTGAACATCACAAAATGGGGCTGTTTTCTAGCTGTTTCCTCATACCAATTTCTAGCTTAACTACTAATTTCCCATGTGGTTCTGTACCTAATGCTTTTGTGAAATCCAAACAGATTACATCTCAGAGACTCCAAAATCCTGCTACAGCTTTGAAAATGACACCAGCTAGACCTTATGGCTAGTGATACTTTGTTTATTTTAGTTATGTCCTTTGTTGCATTTTAGAAAAAAGGCAGCCTTTCATGTTTCTCTGCTCCTGTGATAAGACTGATTGTTATCTCCTTAATTAATCCTGGGTCTGCAGGTGACAGAGCCCAGATATAGGCTGGAGCTAAGTCAAGCCATTTTTTCCACTATAAAAAACCCTCTGCTTTCAAAGCTCTGCTTCTCTTGGTCAAAAGCTCCAAAGATGCAATGACTGCCAACAAAAGGTTTTAGTGAAACAGGGCAATTGTTAATCCTGATGAAATAGAACAGATGGATAGAGTGGGAGCAATTGTTATGCACTCTCTCAACTCCTGGCAGCTGCTGGACCCTTGGAGCTACAAGTAGAAAGCCAGCCTCTCCTGGCTCAGAGCAACTGCTGTGATCTCAGAGTGCTCAAGAAGTTGACTCTGACCATTCCCATCTCCTTCCTCCTATTCACATACACTGAATTCCTAAACACCTGCATCCATGAAAGAGATATACTCAAGGAATTGGGCTTGCATGAAACACTGGTCAAGCTTGCAGCCAAACAACAATGGCAGAGCACAGACTTTGCACATTGGGATGGCCAAACACACTGTCAATTTACAGTAGCATGGAATTATGTGGATTTTTTGGATGTCCCACACATTAGTTTGCATCCTATGAAGCAGCAATGCTGACATGTCCATGTTGGCTGAACTCTTGAACCAGACACAATTCGGACAGACAGAGCAGGGAAGAAGGAAATAAGCTCTTGAACCAAGACTCTGCAACACAGGAGCTGGCATAGCACAGTCTCTTGCTTCCCTGCACCTATGTGAGTCAGCAACAGCTGTGTTATTCCTCCTCCCAAACCCTGCTGTCGGGCAGGGTTTGTACACAACTGCATCTTGAAGCCCAAAGCACCTTTAAGGATCCCCCTACGCCAAACTCACATGCAAAGAACAAGAAGATAAAACAAGTATAATTTCAAGCGATTTTGAAAGAAATTTAAAAGTAATTTAAATCAGCCTAATAAATAATACCTTGGGAAAAAAAAAGTTTTCAAGTGATTCTACATTTAAATGCTTTAAAACAATCATATGAAAATTATCAAAAACAAGCAGATAAAGAAGCCGAGACGACAGTTCCTCTGACTACACCTTCCTTAACAGCAGAAGAAAGCTCAGTCTGAGCAGAGGGGTGGTCAGCTTTGCTCTCTCCTTGGGTTTACTTTAGTAAAGGAGCTACTGACACAGATTTTTGATCCTGTGGCTTAGTTTACAAGGTAACGTTTTCCTAAGATTTTTGAAGTATTTTGCATGGCTGGTTATGCTTTTCCCATTAACTTTAATATGTTGCTGAGGATATGTGTAGTTTACCAATCACATCATCATCAAAATCCTTCTTTCCCCAAGCACAAATTTAGCAAATCATACCTGTAATTTAATTCTTAATCAAGAGGTCCTTGAGCCTGACTCCCGAGACTCACTCAATGGATTCTGCTATGAATAGTATCAAAATGAAGGTGCTCTGGGTTCATGCCCCTGTCTTCTGCCTTTCCACCATTATGAACCTAAAATAAAACACTAGAGGTATTTGGGTTCCAGATGGTTAAGAAATTAATTTTCAATGGAAAATATTGGTTACAGTAAGGCTGCAAACAGCACTAAGGGTTTCAAGCCTGAGCAAGCTCCATGGTTTTAATGATCTGTGCCCAGAACTGAAAACAGAATTTGGAAAGAAATTTTGCCTTGTCACTGAAAACAAGAGATGACAGTTATGCCTGTGCAATTTAAGTGTGGGAAGCTTATTCAGGGAGAAACAAACAAACAAACAAAACTAACAAAAAAAACCACAATAAATTGGATTGCAGTCTGTTAAACATACTCAGCTATTTTTAAAAGGATAATTATTTCAGTTGGTCACTGCATAAATGAAATGTTTTCCTTACCTGATTCAAATCATACTGCACTAAAAAAACACGCATGTGTACTTCCTTATGATTAGAGGCCAAGGTAGGAAATCAGTTATTTCTTACCCATGATTTCTTTTAACAATGCTGGGTAAACAACACCCAAGAGCTAACTTAAACATTTCAGGGTTGAAATTAGGCAGTTTTCATGTCACACTGTTGAATTCCCACTCTCTGCAGCCCAGCAGTAGCTGACCAGCAGCAAACACTCACTGTGGAAGCAGAACCCCACGAGTGACATCAACCTGCCCGGCCGGGGTGGCCGTGCCACACCATGTGCACCCAACTGCAGTGGAAGCAAGAAAAAGAGCACTGGGAGCCTTACTAGTGCATGGTCAGGCCATCAGGAAAATGTACAGATCTCACTACAGAGACTTCTCCAAGAACTGTAGGGGCTGAACTTAACAATACTTGCATTTACAGGGAGCATTTCTCAACCTGAGGTGGCCTCGTGGTCTGTGATAGCGGGCAGTGAGAAGCACGTGCCCTATGGAACCCAGGTACAGGGAAGTTCAGTAAGTCCTGTTTGATGAAACAGCTCGGTGTGAAGGAGAAAGACTCGGAGTATGAATGCCAAAGCCTTGTGTAAAGTAATGCAACATGATATTCCTAGGTCTGATATAGCACTTCAAAAATCAAAATTCTGGTGAGATAATTACATAGCAAAGTCCACCTTTTACTAACAGTTTGAAGAAGGGAATGATCAGCAAGGGAACTTGTTTCTATGATTTGAAAATACAAACAGAAAATTGAAGGAATGAGCATGGAATGTGTTTGGTATATATAAAATTATATCCACACCTATGTATGACAGCATGACACTGCAAACATGTTTAGTATGACTAAAAACGCTCTGCCACAAACCTAGACTTGGTGATCTCTTAGTAGGAACACAAGATTCTGCATAACTAACAAAAGATGAAACTCATTTTTCTTTGATGTTTTCTTAATTTGAAGATGATGCACCAAAACAAATAAAGTAAATAAGGAGGGCAAGATTCCCCTTGAATTCCCCTTGAATTCCCCTTGAATTAGCATTCTATCTCAGTAACTAACATATTTTTATAAAGATTTTCAAAAAATAATAAAAGATAAAACATTCTGCTTTCCAGATTGGTACTGATGTTGGAATGGTCCCACATAAATAACCTTTCCCAGTGGCAACATGAGAAAAACCAATCAGGACCCTATCTTTCTGAGTGCAGTACAAAGTGAACACTTTAATGCAATCAATAATCCCAAGGTAAAGAGACGATGGCTACAGAGCGAGACTCAGTGGGATATAGATTTCAGGTTACAAGTCAACAAAGATGTAATAACTCACCTTAGCTGCAGCATATTCCTCAGAGCTCTGCAAGCTCATTCACCACCCAGGGATATTCTCAGGAGCAGACCAAACCACTGAAAGACTGGAATCCTGTGTACAGCACTGGTTAACTGAGTTTTGCAGGGCATAATTCCTTCAACTCCACACACCTGAGTGTTTTGCTTTCCATTTTTTCCCCTGGTCACATTTTCTGCAGCTGCTGCTGCTGACTCAGAGCCATTTCAGACTCCATTCCCAGCACCTCTGACCAAAGTACCTGCCTAGACATGAATCCAAGGACTTCAATTCCTCCTCCTGTGCCAGTACCCTCAGTAGATGTGGTATGACCATGCATGGCATCAGCCACTGTTCATCTCTGGAGCTCCGTTATCTCTCTGTTCCCCAAATCGCTTCTGATAATCTTTCCCTCCTCAAGGCGAGCACAACTGGTGGGCATCATTTAAACTGCACTTTGTACCAGCAAGCAAGAATTAAAACAGGTGATTTGTAGAAGCGGCACAACATGAATGACAAAATTATTTTTATATAATTTTCCTGTCCATTACTGGGAATCCAGGATTCCTACTAAGACAAGAACAGACAACCTTCGATGTAGGGAAACTTCACAGAACACACGAATTTGTACAGGTTTTTGTAATCTCCTTACATTTATGAATTTAGCAGAGTCAATAGTAATAAATCACTTGCACTTGTGAGACCCAGTAAAACAGCTTACAGCGTGTTTCTTCTCATTAGCAGTAACAGGTCATTTCATAAACTACATTACAGATTTTTGTAAAAGATCTTGTGACTGAGGATGGCAGGTATCATGTCTGCATTATCAAGATAATCTCAAGCAAAGAAATTGCAACAATCGGCAATCACCACTGAAGCTGTAATAAGATGCACAGGTTTTTGTGTCCACTTAGAAACTTTCCAATGGAATATTTTCCACTAGAAAAACAAATTAAAAATCAAGTTCATCAAAACATTTTAGTTTATTAATTTGACTAAAAATCTCTTGAAAACCAGGCAGGTTTCCATTGGAAAATTACTTCATTTCCTCATACTCTGCTGCAATCATCCCAGCAGGCTGATGGAAGCCTGGGGATAAAGAAAACCCCAAGTCCAAAACTCACCACTAGCAACCTGACAAGTCAAGTCTGCAAGTCTCCTTGCCAGCTTGGTAAATCACCAGGCAAATTGCCTTGAATTTACAGAAACTTCGCTGCTTCTGAAGTCTCCAGTAGACAGAGCTAACTCCCAGGCTTTGAGGTTTTAAGCACCCAGAAATCTGGTGAAAACCTGGATAAATTTATTAACAGAATCTCTGTATTTGCAGAAGTAATTTTCAATTAAATTTCAATGCTTTTTATTTTCATGCCATTTGGAATAAGAAACTTCTAATTTAAAGAGCTGGAAATCAGACTTACACTTTCCAAGTAAGTGTTGGTACCCGTTGTCCAGAGTAAAAGCCAGAGGTCGCGTTGCTCTAGTTCTTTATTCAGGAGGCAACAAACATGAAATTCAAAGCTTCACTTGCTGCTGACTCATTCTGAAACAGCTGAACACTTCATAGAGTAGGAATTACCTGTTTCGTAGTAAGTCTCCTGTGCATCCCAACCCAAGGCAGGTGCCAGTTTCTCTGGGCTGTGTAACAGGCATGCAAATGGCACAGTGACCAGCAGCACTTACAGCCCACAGCCAGAACACATCTGTTATGTGACAGCTGCAAGTTTTACCATCTTTATTTCAAACTGGAACTTCTTTGTTATTCTTTTATTTCATGACTATCCCCCCAAAATCTTTGACAGTGCAAAAGCTTGAACTGGCACAGCGTGCATTCCTTTGGCTGAGAACATTCCCAGCAAGTGACTATGGAATCTCTATGATCAAATTATAACCAGACACAAAAGATGGACTGAAGAAGCAACCTTCGTTCACGAGCAAACTCATTTCAGACAATTGGGATTTCTGGATGAAAAACAAAGTCTATCAAGTCAATCAATTTCTTTTCAGAAAACAAAATGATACACTTAAATTATTAACCTTTATCCACAGCACTTCTACAAAACAGAGTATTTTTTCATGGAAACTTAATTTCATGGAAAATCTAACTGATTGGAATACATTTGTCTCCTAGCATGTTTCTGCAATGTTTTAGTGTAAAAGCTGACCCAGAAAGGATGACAAAACCAAACCTCGGGAGAAAAGAGGTAATTTTACAACTCTAGAATGGACTGACTGCATGTTACTTAACCATGGAGTACCCCAGGGAAAGGATTTATCCCAGGCCCAGAACAAAGGATATCCGAGTTCAAATCCTAATGTGCACAGTGACAATCCTTCAGCACAGTCATCTTTGTTTGTGTTAACTCTTCTAATTTCATGCATTAGGTCTTGCAAAGAATCAGTAGTTATTGAACACTGCCTCCTTTTCTAATATCTTCTACTCTGTGCTGTGGCCATACAGACATTACATACCTACCATAGAGATTCCACCCATAAACTCACTGTATGGCCGTGGGCCAGACTTGTACATTTCTGATTTACAAAGGCATTAATCTATCAGTATTTGGGTGCTACTCTAACAACAGGACTCCAAAAGTGCTGACTCAGAAGACTGCTGGAAAGTGGAATACAGCTAGTCTTGCAGCACCTATTCTCAACAGCTAGAGCTGTTTAAATGTACTTTCTAGTTCTGTGGCCCAGATCCGCCAGCTGAAAATTATTTCCTATAAAGTAATTAAAAACTGCACATAATCAACTGATATAATCAACTAACCTGCCTAAGTTTGTGAGACCCTCTATGGGAAACCTACCCAGTGTGCTCCTGATGCTGTAAATATGAACAGCTACATGGACTGACCTGCCATCCATGCTTGTTTGAAGAAATTACAAGTCCAGAAACTACAGGCAAAAACCCTTTTTGATGGCCTTCTTTATGAGCCCTGCCTTTTATGATGCCCTGAGTTCAACCTGAGCCTTTACTTTAGAGCTTGTCCCACAAGGTACAGATTTGGCAGAGAAAAAATAGCCTGCAGCTGTTGAAGCAATAGTAACTGTTGTAGGTGCAACCGAGGGAATATCAAGGTAACATTATCACATCACACACCTTACAGAATGACCCAAATTTGTTTCAGGCAAATATGCAGCAGTGTCATGCTGGTGTGATGGGCAACCAAAACACTGAACTGGCACAGGCGAGTCAGTCTTCTCTCAGCTACTGGCACACATTAGGGGGACACAAAGCACTGGCCCTGAACTGGGAGAGCATCTGGCTTGGAGCAGTGCCTGCTCCTTCTCTTGAGCGCATCAGTGCACAGTCCTCAGGCCTTGGGCACAAAGCTCCAACCCCCACACCCTCTGTAGGTCCTGAACCTCTCTGCAAACATCTTTCTCACAGGTACACCCAGGCCTTACGTATTTTCAAATGTCTCACTTCCAATCAAGGATTGAAATGTGTTAGTGTGCTGGAGGATTTGATCTGCAGTGGGGATATGTTAACATACAGAGCTTGTCTACAGAGGGAGGGGAGGTCAGAATGACTTGTGACATCTTTTACCAGGGAAAAGAGTCTGTGGAGGTTAGAGGCTTCCCCCATTGATTCTTCTCTGAAACACATCCTCCTGGTTTCACATAAGAGAGTTGGTAGATAACTGTAAATCCCACACTTACCCCTCTGTATAATCACAGCTGTGACACCTTTGAGGGAATCAGCTCCCCTGTATCTTGTCCCCAGAACATCAGCACAGAACAGATAAAAGACCCAAGTACACTACAGATAAAACACCACGAATTCATTCCCTGCTCAGCAGCTTCCCTAAACAGATGAGCCTTCAAGAGCACAATAAGGAAAATAACGAGGAATCACTCAAAGCACCGACAAACTACCAAAGCAACTCTCTGCACATTTACTTCAGTTCTGTAAGGCCCTTTTCTTACTTGCCAGAGAATCCCACTCACTGACAGCATGGGCTACTGTTCACAAGATTATCCAAAAAATTTTTTAAAACTCCAGCTTCCCCATTGGTTTAATATCAGAATACAACCTGTCATTAGCTAAGAGGGACAAAATATCTGAGTTGATTGAGCCAATCTGATTATCCTTGCCCCTTGCTGATGAATATAAGCTATTTTAAAAAATTTAAAAGCTATTAGACTATTGAAAATAGTTTTGAACAATAACCTCTGGATGCATTATTTCCATGTTTAAAGATCAGCTAGTAGAAGTGCAGCTGCTAACACAGGCTGCCTGAAAATTCAATAACCGGATAATGGTCAATTCCTTCACTGTTACTGTCTAATTAGAGAATTCCGCTTCAGCTGAAATCCATATAAGTGAGCAACACTCACATATTGTAAAGAAAGATTAAGAATGCATTAGGTCAGGGTAAGAATCCTCATGATGTGAGTAGGCAATTACAAAAACCATCTCTGATTGACCACTTCCACCTCTTTTATTGTATTTTCCACTCTGTCAATACAAAACAATAGCAAGAATTGAAATAAATAATAATTCTCCCTCCCACATTTTCTTCTTTTCAAATTGTCACAGTAGAAAAAAATAGATAGCTACTACAAAACAACAGTCTTGTGAGAAAGCACAAGACCTGCTCTCTAGAAGGAGTAGGGAAAGAACAAATATTAGCACTCCCTCTCTACAAAACTAGTGGCAGAATGTGCTGGAATGCTCTACCCAGAGGAAATGCTGCTTTTGGGACAGTCAGTTGGCAAACCTTAAATGGGGTTGAATTTTCATAAAACCAGCCCTGCACGTCCACGTTCATGAATAAGAACAAGTGTCTAAGGTTCCATCAACATCTTCTAAAAGGTCTTACCTGATGGTTGAGCCCTGAACAGTCCCAAAAATAAAGTAAAACATCATTATCTCCAGCGAATTTGATGAAGTGAGTCTGCTGCCTAGTGCTCTGGGTAAGATTTCATTAGAACAAAGGGTAGACAGCCCAGCAACACCAGCTAAGAAGGAAGATGTTAAAAAGCTGGTCAGAAAACTATCTGAAAATTGACACAATAAGTCCCCTAGGAAACAGTTATTGAACTATATGAGGCCTAAAACTACACTTTTATATGTCTATAATTCCCTTACCTTCCAAACGAATGGAAAGAAGTCTGAGATTTCTAAAATCTAACAATCCTGCAGTGATAAGAAACTATTTTCCATGAGACACGATTGCATCATTTTGTCATCGGGCAGAAATACAACTCTGTATGTGATTAATATTGGGCAAATATGCACAGTTTTCTTGTGCTTTCAAGAATATATTATTCCTTTTAGTTTGATGTATAAAAAAAAAAAACAAACACATTTTAAAAGTTCAGGGAATTTACTGACTACTAAAGAACTTTGGCACATACCAATAGTTAAGACAGGGTCATAGTTATACCATTTGCAATGGCACAGCCTCTTAACAATTTTCCATTCTCCCTTAATCATGACATAGTTAACAAGAGCAAAGTAAAAGTTAGAGTATCAGGTATTTGCAAAGTTTCCTCGATAGTCTTTCATTTCTATTCGGGCTGAAATTTGATGTATTCTGAATAATGGAAACAATGTTCAGAGCAAAATTCCCCCCAGCATTATACTTTCTTAATGTTCCTTTACTTGAGGTATTGTGATTTTTATATTCCATATAAAGGTCTCCTTTAGGTTGAAAAAAAGAAAATGTGTTTTAACATTTAAAGCAAAGGTAAATAATACTGTACTGCTGGGCAGTTTTCAAAGCCACAATAAAAGAGGATCATAACAAAAAGAGGCATCCAGTACAAAAACACTACAGGCTCCTTCTCTGTGTTCTGTGATTTTGTTAAGATACCCTTTTAATCCAGCCATTTATAGCAACTCTCTCAGTAAGGGGAAATCAGGCTTTATTATAACATATATTAAATGTCATTGCATTCTCTAACTGATAGATAAAATTTGGTGAATCTTGACCCTTACATTAGTTCCCCAGAAGCCATATTAGACTGTTATGAAAGTGTTAACAATATTGGAAAATGATAAGAAAAATGTCTATTTCCCTGATGGATCACAGTTACTACAGGATGTCTGTCTATGGCACACATGGGGCAGAGGGATGCAGGTCTGCAGGAATTCTTGTCAAAATGCAATGCAGAACATTACAGGCTAGAATTCAGTGTTGCTCACACTTCACTACCTGTGAAACTGTCCTCATGCAAATAAGCCCAGTGGATGCATTCAGATGCCTCTGCCTCCAGGTGTGCATCATCTGAGCATCTCCAGTATTAGGTCCATCAGGACAATCACATTGGGCAGGAGTCTCTCTGACTACCCATCATCCAAAAGAGAACTTACAAACAAAAGAGTTCCCTCTAGGGCCAAAACCACCAGAAGATTTTCTCTGACATTTCAGTGTCCTCCTGGAGAGAACACTTGGAGGAATCCAGCTCCATTTTCATATTACCCCACTCAAGGGCTCTCAAGGGCTATACAGGCCACACCTCTGAAGCAGTGTTCAAGCAAAGCCTTTCCTCAAAACGCCATGGTAGGTACAAAACAAATCTTGGGATGTCCCTGCTCCAAGGGCTCCAAAATAATGGCATGAGGAGATGACACAGAAGGACCTCAGTCTAAGCTGCTGATCACATGTTGCAGCTTATCTGACTCACCACCTGTTCCTTTCTCCCTTCCTTTTGGCTCAAGGTCCTTTATGGGTCAGCTAAAACCACAGTGAGATGCAATTACTGCTGTTATTGCAGCCTCCCTGGAGCACAGGGGTGAGGGGCAATTCAGGGCTGCACCCCCAAAGTGCTGCTTTCTGGTGCTGCAGCTTCGTCACCTCTTGGGCCACAGAGCCCAGGAAAAGTTGTCTGAAGCCCAGGAGCTGAGGAGCTTTAGTGCTGTATCCATCAAAGGGCTGAGAAAGAGTCTTACACAAACTGTGAGATTTAGCAGGTCTGGAAAGGTTTTGTTCAATTAACATTAATTCTGTTGTAATTAATGTAAATAATGCTCTTGTATCATTGGCAAAAGTTATCAAGGAAAGACAAAAAAGGATGAAAAATCAAATGTCTTGCTTACCTTATATAAATTTGCCATAAAACACAAAACAAATTTATTTAAAATTATAAATAAATAAGGATAATTCAACTTCCTTGTAAACCATCATCCCATTCTTCAGACAGTCCATCAGCATCAGCTGGTCTCTAAGATAACAGAGCCTGGAAGCTCCTAAGTCATCTAAACTCAGAATTTATTTCACTGGCTTCCCCATGCATGCACGTGTACACATATGCTTAACACACACATTAAATTTTAAATAGATTGCTTTTAACTAATCACCTCAAGTGGCATTTGTGTAATCTAGATATTTTCTTTGTTCCTTCAACACTCTTTCAATTACACTGAGAATTTCAGAGTAATAAAATTATAGCATGCTGAATATTAAAAGGTGGGGAGGAAAAAGAGCAAGAAACTAAGCTTCAAAGGGAATTCTTCACTTTGATTTCAGTTTGCATCTTCCAAATGTTCACATTTTGCCACACAGATGTCAAACCAGGAGGTAGGTAATAAAGCAGGTTCCTTTAAGATTAAAAAAAATACATTTTAAATGATCAAATTAGACCATATTCCAAGCATGGCAGAAGCAAATGACGTATTATTAGTTCTTCCCTAAACCTCATTGAACCATCTCTCTCCATCGTACCAGGGCCTGTCAGCCATGCAAGCCCTTGCCAAAAATAAAGGAAGAATGGCAGCATTCCCCATCTGCTGATGAGTCCTAGCTAAGGGAAGACAAAACACTGATTTTATTTAACTCTGTTCCAATTACTGACAGGCCATACAAACACTCATCATGACACACAGCCAGGTTTATTCATGTGCCCAGCAAGCCAGGCCAGGCATAATAAAGAGATTACACACTCTGTTTGGAATACAGGCAACTTGGAATAGCTTTTATTGAAGCTTAAGCATGGGAAATATTGGGTAGTAAATTTAGGTATCACACAATCAGAAGTATGTTTGGCTCAAAAACACAACACATGGCACCCTCAGTGAATGAGGGTGAGTATTATTACAGCACAACAGGCCTGCCTTTCTCTCCCTGCCAAAAGAAAAGCTTGGAATAGCATAGAGAACATGGCACTTTAAACTGAGGAGAGAGACTGACAAGATTAGGAAGGAAAAAAAAACATTTAAAAGAGTTCTGTAAAGTATCTATGCCCTTGAAAGACACCTCCTCACAAACTACCCCCAGTCCCTGTACTAGACACTTTGGAAGGGAAAAGACTCCTAACATGAAGAAATGGGACAGAAGGGACAGCAATGAGGCTCTGCCCAATTTCTGGGTTTCTCCTGCTCTCACTGGCATTAACATCTCTACCTGGGGACCCCACTCAGGGCCAAGAGGTTGTGGGTGTGCTGAGGGCACTTGCAACCCCACCAATCAGTTCTGCTTCATCCTTTCCCTCTGCTACTCCATTTGTGCCCAGCTGTTGTATTTTTGCTACTAAACTCTTTGGGCTGGACTATCAGCCTGCCCTGAAGTTGGATGGGAGACACACATGTGGCCTTGATTCCCAGGTATGACTCCAAGGCTCAATCTGCAGAACAACTAAGGAAACACAACTCACATTTGCTATCTCAGGCTTTCACTTTTCAATGCTCAGCCATCTCAGATGGTTGCAACTTACACTAATCTGACCATTTTCTTGCATAGAAGTGTCCTTGCTTCTTTAGAAAATACTTTCAAGTGCACCTAAGATGTTACAGCTCCTGTGTCAGAAAATCTCAGTTTAAGAAAAGACCTGCAAAACAAAGGTTTTTGAGATTTTCCTATCAAGGTCAACAAGAGCTCAAACCTTTATTTGACATGATGGAAATTGGTGCCATGGATGCACTCACAAACATGGGCAGGAGGCTCTTGACCACTAAAGAAAATAAACGGATTTCTGCTTGATGCGACGCTGACTGCATTTACTTCACAGGAACCTCATGTGGCACAGGAGGAAGAGGTGCCTAGAAATCGGGGGCAAATCAAATGGACAAAAAATGCTGATATACAGCCAGCTACTGTTCCCATTCCACAGAACATTCCTAGCTTTTACTGCTTGTACTTTCCTCAGTAACATGTCAGTCTGTTCATTCCTTTTATTTACCACCCTGTGCCCTGTGTCTGTGTATCAAGGTGTGCAACAAGAACCTTCTTACAGTCAGCAGCTAAACTGCAACTTTACTCTGAATAAATCCATAACAAGACAGGTGAAGTATCTAGACAGATTCAATCCTGGCAATAAGAATTTCATAAGGCAACAGGATCAGACTTTAGGAAAGATGCAGCTAGAACACAACAAAGGCCAGTGAGAGCTACACAGTGATATAGTTTCCTTAACCCAGTCAGAAGGTGTTCAGCCTGAACTATGGACTGTGACCACTCAAGGAATCTGACCCCTTTTTGTCACTGATGCTTTAAGGAAGAACAGTGTTTTCATCTGTAGGTTAAGCTGAGAGGCAGGGTGAGGCTTACAGCAAAGCTTGGAGCTTGTGACTACAGGGATATCCCTTCTCCTCACACACAAGCCTTCAGATCCATCAAGATGGCAAGTGATAGCAACATGCCTCTGTCATAGGTTTACTTGTGTTAAAAATCCAAGTGGGAATTTTTTTTCTTTCCCCTGAATCCTTATGAAAGAGGGATGTTGAACGAGGGAGGAAGAGGGTGGTTCTTTTGGCTGGGGTGATTGGCACACACAAAAGAACTCACTAGCAGGCCTTGATTCCAGACTGATGGCTGTCAGAACTGTGGGGAGGTGATGAGGTTTTTTTCTCTCTCCTCAGGAAACAGCAGGCACTTCACTTTTGCCCTGACTCAGGGAGGGGGTGTGTGTGGAGGGACTTTTTCCGTGGATGGTTTTTGTTTTCAGTCGGATCACCTGGCTGCTTCTGGCCCTGGTTCACCTCCGTTCTCCTGCGCCCTGTTCTCCCCCAGCCCGGATTGCTCAGATTTCATTGGAGAGGTTTGGCCCTTCTGTGAAAGAACCTTTGGGGGAGTCCTGGCCAGAGCAGCTGCCGACAGCGAGAGTTCACAGAAAAAAACCTTTCCCCCCTTCCCCTTCTCGGAGGGGGAATCTCCATTTCGGTCCCTGCCGGCACCGGGGCCCTCACAGCGCCCGCCAGAGCCCAACAGCGCCCCCTGCCGGCCACACCGACACCCTGCGGGCCCTGCCCAACAGCGCCCCCTGCCGGCCACACCGACACCCTGCGGGCCCTGCCCAACAGCGCCCCCTGCCGGCCGTGGCTGGAATTGCACTGAAGGGCAGAAGGTGCTGAACTGTTTCCTTTTTGAAGGGGATTTTTGGGTACAGGATTATTGCTCAGTTGTTTTTGTGTTCTTTCATTTTTCTGCCAATGCACATATATTCTTTAATAAAGGGCTGTTATTTTTCCTTTCTCCACACTTCCTCAATTAGAATCTCTTAATTTTGGATTTACAATTGCTTGGAGGGAGGAGCTTGGTCTTCCTCATAATTCATCCTCCTTAGCAAAACCCTTCAGTCTCATTAAACCGAGACAGCCTCTGACACAATGAGCACAGCAGCAGCTCTTTGCTGTTTTTCTCAGCCTACTCCCACAGTCAGGATGTGAGATGGGTCTGAGCTGTGCAATATCTGTTTGCTGCAATAACTGAGGCAATATAATTATTTCCAAATTTAAAGTATGTTTAAGCCAGAATAGAAAGGAAGTTACAGAAGATATTATAAATAGGAAAAGAATTAAAAGATCAAATCTTTTTTAGATGTAGTTTAAGGCTCTGTTGACAAGTCCAGCCAGTTTTCTGCCCAGGACACTCATGCCCCGCTTGGCCAGCTGAGACCATAGATTGTTAACAGGCCCAGTTTCTTGAAGGTATCGCCAAAATCATAAAATCCAAGACCTTGAGCATGGCACCAGCTATGCAGATAGTCTTTCACCTGCTCAGTTCACCTCCTTTTTCTCAAATCTTCTTCCCTAACTAGGAAGATGGGGTAGAACCTCATCTCCAGACTCCTTGAACATTGTTCCAAGGAAAGTCTCCCTTGATATTTCTGCATCATCTCTTTGCGGTGTCATTCAACCCTACCTGGAATAGCAGGAACAGGTGACAGTCTTCAGGCT
Organism: Pyrocephalus nanus; assembly: GCA_038380795.1. Lineage (NCBI taxonomy): Eukaryota > Metazoa > Chordata > Aves > Passeriformes > Tyrannidae > Pyrocephalus > Pyrocephalus nanus. Next base: position 10,605,548 of record CM076281.1, read on the forward strand.
TGACCAGCCTCAGCAGCCTCTCAGTGGCATCATGGATACAAGCTCCCAGCAGGTAGACTTCTCCATAGACGCTGTTTAGATGACAAATGGGGCCTCTCAGCAGGAAGTCTTTAATCACTAACCCCCTAAAGCACCAGTTCCAATAGGGGTAGAAGGTTGGACCCACTTTGCATGGTTGGCCTTTCCTGGGACTTGCCTGTTGCTCACTTGTCCTCATCCTCCAGTCCCAGGTCATTGCATCTCTATCCTAAGGGCACTGCAGGGGGGACAGGAAGGTTCCTCCTCCTGCCCCAAGCACAGGTGAGCATCCAGTCTTCTTTGCCTTCTGAGTTAGTCAAGTCAGTCAGTTCAGGGCTGGAAGCAAACTTACCTTCCCCTTGCCAAGACTTAAGGCAAGACCTCTTGCTCAGCTTGTAACAGCACACAACACCACACGTCCACCGCTTGTGCAGATGCCCAGACACTGTGCTGCCTGTTACATCCCTCTTACAACACGGCTACTTGCTTGAGGAGTCCATCAAGCTGGGCACACTTGCACCCATGACACCCACCTCTGCCTTCAGACTCCGCAGGGACTTCTAGGTTCTGGAGTCTCATGGAAGTTTGGCTCTGAGCAGCAATTTCAGTTTTTGGGAGGCCAGTCAGGGTGTAGCTGTTGCACACCACGATCCTCAGCTGTTGAACATGCCAGCACAGAGCTGAATACCTCGGGGAGTGTAACTGTATAATTTCATTCTAAAATGCTGTGCAAGGTGGAATTGTGCTACATCAAGTGTTTTATTTTATCAGCCACCATATTTGAACATGGTCTGTGAGATCTTTGGGTTTGGCTTTTGTGCCCTACAAAAAAAAATAATATACACTGTAACACCAGTTGCAGCCAGGAGACACCAGAACTCAGAGTCCCCTGGGTCCTAGCTCTGACCATTTCTGTTTAGGCTGGAGGGTATTTACACTTCTCAAATATGCACTGGAACCAAGCTGTGAAGCATCCTGAAAAATCTTGTAGGCTTAAGAGCTCTAAACTTGTAGAATGAATTTCATCCTAATTTATCATTCTTAGGAATTATCTTTCCAAGCAGCAAAATAATGACTGACTCTGATTACAATTCAATTGAATAAAAACCCTGCAGAATACCCACACATACTTGGAACAGAAAAAGGAAATGCAGTTATCTGAAATTCTCCATTCATTCAGAGCACAATGCTGCTGAAACCTGGGCCTAAATATCTCTAGCCAGTGCTCACAAGATGGTGTTGTAATTGATGCCAAAAATTCAGCAGCTTTATCGTATGCAATTTTTCCTACTGACAAAGTATTCCATAGAGCTGTATTTCAATTCTGATTTCATATGTCGCTTCAACTTCTGATCAGAGCTTAAATATAAAAAAATTATAGCCCTCCTCAATGGACCAACAAAAGAAAAATCCCTTCTTTTTACATAACAACATTTATTAGTCTCAGTCACTTCAGAAATATAATCATTATGGTCCCTTTTACTGAGAACAGCTCCCCACACACACATCCTGGGGACTCATCTGCTCTTTTTCCTTTTACTTCTGAGGGTGCCATGTTGTTCAACAGCAAAATTTGCCATCAGGCAGAACCAAGATATAAAGTAATTTTAAAAGGCTGGTTTGGTTTCTTTTCCTATTCCCCAATACCCTGGGGTTTTTTTTAATATTAGTATTATTTCCTTCCTTCCTCCCTAAATAAAATAAACATTGACTAAAAAGTCAAAGGCAGGGAAGGCTTCAAGTCAGAAGGAATTATTGGGTTGACCATCCTGAACTCTGCATATCCCAGGCCTTTTGGTTTCAGGTGGAGCTGACATATTTAACCAGAGCACAGCTCACAGCTGGCTCAGCACATATTCTAGCAGCATACAAGGCCCTGGCTGGAAACCATCAATACTTAGAATAATCTTGGGTTTCAGAATCACTGATTGTATCTGTTTGTTCTATACTCTTTCAGAACCTTCCCAAAGAAATTGATCCATCCTTCCTACTGAAAACTCAAGACAAATAGGATGCTGTTTTTCAAAAAGACTTTTACAGATCCCATCAATATTGGAATAAAACCAGAAAAAAACAAGGCAGTTTTATTGATTTACACATTAAAATAACATCTGCTTTTTGTGCATGTGCAGTCTCCCATGACTGATAATTGGACTTGTAAAGAGAATCTAATGTTGAACCTATAGGTATTATCCATCAGTTCTCCTCCTCCTTTCATAACAGCCACAAAACATTGGAGATAACATGCCTAATTAGTATAGAATGATGTAAAAATCACTGTCTGGACTGAAACATGTGGTGAAAATAACAAATGAGCTCCCTATTAACTACAGATCATTTAAGTCAAATCTGGGATCTTGGTGTGCCTGGATACAGAGCTGGAAGATGAGCACTTGTATGGCTTCTGCAACATGTAAAACTTCTTACTGAAATATTCTTCTCTCTAAAGACACTGGAACCCCTTCTATTGCTTCCAATAAAACATTCTTTTTTACTCAAAATTCAAGTCCTTATAATTCAAGCCACCTCAGCTCGTAAGAATCTTATCTCAGCAGAAACTGATTCAAGTACTGCACGAAACAGAACAGAAACAAACATGTTTTCCATTTTCCAAGGATAACTTTCCAGCTTTATGAGTTAGAACTGAAATGTTTAAGAATCACACTTAAGCTACACCTACATTGCCCTGTAAAGTAAAGCTAAGAAAACTAACTGCATAGTTCTGCTTTGCACATTTCCGTTATCTCCAAAAGTCACATCGTCTGCAGGAAGTACTTATGAAGTCCAGCAACCCCAGACCTGCAAACCTGCAGTTGAGAGGACTGGCATATGTATGTGTTATATACATCACTCCAATCAACTCCAATCAGCATCACTCAGCCAGAAAACAATTTTATGATAAAATAAGTCAAGGATTTGGTTTGGGGGTTTTTGTTTCACTGTTTGGTTGGCTGGTTTTCTTGGGGTTTTTTAATGAAGGGTTTTGAGAACTTGTGGTTAAGGCAGATCAAACAATATGAATCAATTGATAACCAGCTGCCAGCTGAAACACCAGAAAGTGAATAAATGCCTCATTAGTGATCCTACAGACATAGCTCAGCATGGGGTTGCCTCAGGAAACCAGTAACACCCAGGACTGCACCCAGTCACCCCCAGTGGGCTCCCAGCACTGATGCAAAGGAAAGGCCCCACAAACGCCTGACTCTGCGCAGTTTTGTCCCTGCTGGAGCCCCAAACTCAAGGACTTCCTGACTCATGGTAGGTGCAATGTGGAGGCCTGACCTGTTTGTGTGTTGCAGCATCCCCTAGAATATTGTGGCATTTTGGGGCATTGTAATTCAAGAAAGAAATTAAGCCATTGGAGAGAGTCCAAAGGAGGCCACGAGGATGGGGAAGGGCCTGGATTTGGAGCCGTGTGAGGACACTGAGGGCACTTGGTGTGTTCAGCTGGAGCAGAGGAGACTGAGGGGAGACCTCCCTGCAGTTCCAACTGCCTGGGCAGGGGCAGAGGAGGGGCAGGACTGAGCTCTGCTCTGGGGGGAGCAGGGACAGCCCCCAGGGAATGGCTGGAGCTGTGTCAGGGCAGGCTCAGGGTGGATCTCAGCAAAAGGTTCTTCCCCCAGAGGGTGGTTGGCACTGAACAGGCTCCCCAGGGCAGTGGGCACAGCCCCAAGGCTGCCAGAGCTGCAGGAGGGTTTGGATGATCCTCTGGGGCACAGGGGGGGACTCTTGGGGCTGGGGCTGTGCAGGGCTGAGGTTTGGACTCGATGTGGGTCCCTTTCAATTCAGCATATTCTGTGACTCTGTGATGAGTTTGTGCAGGAGGGCAGGCAGCCCCAACCAAACAGGGTGAAAACATTGCTGCCAATTCATGGGGAGACTACACTTCACATTCCACAGGTACTATCCAGCTTCAATTTACACTGCCTGCATTTAGTAGGAGATGCAGTACAACTACTCTGACATGTAGCAGACTACTGGGATACATAAATACTAATAAACAAGTTCTGGCAGCAATCTTATCAATCTCCTGTCACTGCTCTCCCAAACAGCCTCCTGCAAGTGCCTCCCATGGTGCTGCCTATGGGCCACACGTGTCTGGGCTGCTCCTGTCTCTGCTTTCAGCAGGGTTTGTATCAGCTCATGTCTCAGCCCCAGCAGAGCAGCATTTTGTTTCTTCTAAAACCCTTGCACTGTGGGAACAGCAGGTGCTTCCACATCCCCACAGGAGCCATTTCAAGGCCAGGAAAGCTGCTGGCCCAGCTGAGTGCAGCATTCTGGAGTGTGTCTGCAACAAACAGGATTACAATGAAATTGCTTTTGCTTTTCCTTGCAGGCTTATGAACAGGCCTGTGACCACAAGGTAATTTAAAAAATCCACAAACTAAAGCCCCTTGCTGTTCCCTTGGGAGCTGTGGCCTAAGGAAACAAATGCAATGACAAACTCCCTCTCCTCAGTGCCCAAGTGCCGCTCTCTCAAATCAGTGAAGAGCTGCCTCTGGCTTAAATGGGGGCAGACTCAGTGCCAAGGAAGTAACTTCTCTTGAAACCATCCTGTTTAAGGCATGATGCTGACAAAAAGAAACAGACATTTTGTTTAATTTATGTGTGTGTGTGTGTGTGTGTGTGTATATATAGTTCTCACATAGATGCTAAAGAGGAGTACTCATCTTTCAGATCCATTGAATTTAGATTCTAATTGACAGAGACCCTCTCTGTTCAGGACACTACTTGAACTCATAGCTTTACACTTCAGCAAGAGTCCCTGATGACTTTGAAAATAAAAAAATAAAATCAAATTTAAAGTTCATCTTTAGCCACCAAGAATAAAATGCTGAGGCCTCCTCTCCAAAAAAAAGAAAGGAAACATGAACAAAGAATGAAAATGAGTCAGCATCATCCGTCTGGACTTTCCATTTTCCTGGGAAGGTCACCAGAGAGCACAATGCTTCCTGCAGACCTGGAACAGAGAACTGGTCTCTACAGGCTCTGCAGTCCCCAAGAAGGTCTCTCACTAACCTCAGCCTCACAGAGCAGGAGCATTGCTGTGACACACAAGTTCACTCACTGCTAAACTGTGCCAACAAATTGCTCATGTCTGACAGATGTTTCTATTTAAAGCCACAAGGAACTGTATGGGTCATTCCACCTGAGCAATCTCAAAAGCCAGCCCAGCAACTCAGACAGTGAGAAATTTCTGAGGAACAAATGAAAACCCTAAGTAGATCAACAGACAAAATTTGGATCAAGATTAGAGGATCTGACATGACAATGGGATTAGACTATTTACAAGACATAACAAGGTTTGGTTATTTATCACTTCACAACCGGTTTCACGGTACAAGAGGGAAGCAGTGGCAAATCAGCATGACAAATGCAGATATGAGAATATCCTTATTTCAGTTTAGTGTGTGCTCCCTATTGATGCCAAGCTCTATGGAACCACAGTCAAGAAAAAACACTGCAGTAGCAGAAGGAAGTAAGAACTGGAGGCATAGCAGTGGAAATAAATATAAGAAAAGCCTTACACCCAGATACAGATAGTTGCATGTGTACAAAAAGGCTAAAAAGTAAATAAGTAATTGCAAACAACACAGTTGGAGCTATCCGCATTGAAAAGTTAATGCAAACAAACACCTGGATAGACTTTGCAATGACATTGTCATTTTTGTCTTCGACACCTCTCTTCCAACTAAGTTCCAACTTAGTTCTATACTTAGAAATGTAAAACTGTATGTTCCAATATACTTAAAAAATGAGGCTGAAAACCAAAAAGCCCCCTTGTGGCTTGCCTCCCTTGACAGGTCCTCTGTGGGACTGAACAGGAGGTAAGAGGGGTGGCCGAGGCAAAGGAATCTCAAACTAGAGGACAACAGTGACAGCAGAGCTCACCAACACACACCATGGTTGCATGCACTAAGTTCCCAACTTTCACCAAGGGATGCTTTGCTCCAGCTACTGTCAGGTCACAAAAGGTGTAGGTGGTATTTAGGCCAACAAGAAACTGAGCCTGGTTTGGACACACACTGAGCAATGCTCCTCCAGTGGCAGGAGTCTTTATGCATGACTTTCCTGCTTACTGCCTCTTGGATCACAAAGCCACCTGAGCTTGCCTGAAAGAAGCTCATTTTCCCCCAACATTCTCTCCCTGCTCATCTGGGGAGCAGACACAGATAATGCACTGCAGGCTTCACATAAGCAACACAATCTGGTCCCATTCCAGATTATTAAAGCCTAAGGCTTATTTCTACTCCTGGCATCAGCCATGATGGCCTGGTTACATACAACAACAAGGTTTTGAAGAAAGGAAATTAAGTGAGAGCACTGCAGAAGAACTGTACAGGTGGAGCTATGCCTCTGCAGCACCAGCAAGGGAGAAAAGGGAATAAACACCTCACTTGTGACTCCTCAGTATGCCTACTAGGTATCTCTTGCTTTCTAATTGCAATTCAGACCATCTTTTTGATCTAAAGTTAGACAGCACCTAGTACAGTGGAAGTCTCAGGTCACATCCAGAGGGGCTACTTTCCCACAGTCAACCAGAATCCACCAGCACAAGGTACTCCTTCTACACTGCACCACCAGTCCCAGCAGCAAAGCAGTGCTTCCCAAAGCCTGCACGAGCCATCCTGGAGGAGGCAGGAGTCACAGCACACTCATCATTCCATGACTCAAGAAGCTTAAGAGATTACAAGCGCATTTACAGTTTATCACTAACCAAACTGCACTACCAAGCAAAGTAATTAAGTAATGATACAGTATAAAATATAAACATTTCTGGGACCTTGTCCTGCATGGAAGTGCCTGTAATAGGAAGAAAATACATTCACAGCAGAAGAAACTGCAGTGTTCATCAGGATTTGAAAGCTTCTTTCAGGGCAGTACCACATCAGCTGATTTCAGGTAATGAGGGGGCTGCTCCATCCCAAGGTGTAGCTGTCTAATGGGATGGCCACTTACATTTTAGCATAGCAGCCAGGAATGGAAAGTTTGGGCTTGAACTAATACAAGTGGAACAGCAATGAAAGAGAGAGAAAAGGTGGGGTTTTCTCCTCAAACTTCTTCATCACATCCTAAACTTTATTTGTAACTAGTAGTTTATCTAAGGAACTTATGTTAACACCCTGTGTCAGTGTTGATCAGCAATAAAAGGACAGATTGCAACAGCAATAAGAACACTCCTAAGTATACTACTTAATTCTTCCATATGTTTAAAAAATAATTGCTCTTAGTCAAATTAAATATGGCTTTTTGATACAATTAGCTTTTTACCTGGAGCTCTGGTGGTCCTGATATGAAAGGAATCTAGATATACATCAGTTCTGGTTTAAGTCCTGCGTTTAAGAAATAGATGAAAAAAAAGAAATCCTTCTATCAAGCTCATATTCTCATAAATCTTATTAATAAGAGATATTCTGAGATAATACCAACAAGGCACCAGCATCTCTCCTTCCCTCAGTGACTTTTGATATAATAAATCATCATGTCTAGCACCTATAGTAGCACTGCAATGTTTCTATTGCTCTTCACTAAATATTGCCTTTTTTTCTTTTTTTTTCCTAGAAGTACACACATAAATGAAATGGAAAGAAGATGGAAACTATGAAAGAGGAGCAGCATTTAAACAATAAGAGTGGTTTTTTTTAAATACATGCTCTCCAAACCCATGGCAACAGCAACATTTCAACGGTACAACAGAAGAAACAAGTAGTTGGTGAGCAGCCTGGTGGAAAACCAGGGTTTCCTATGGGGTAAGGTCCACTTTTCCATGTCAGTGAATTAGCAGGAGGCCTTTTTCTTCCTGCCCAGTTGTAGGAACCTGATAGTTTTAAGCCCCTTCCTTCTCCATTACATTTGGTGGAAGCTGGCCCATGTGGGCCAAAATTGCCAGTGGAAGAGCAGACAGACAGCTGGCATTGGCACAGCATCCTCATCTCCTCAGGAGAGCCAACAAAAACCCCCCACCCCAGGGACTGAGGCAAGGATGGCCAGCATGGCGTTTCTCAGACACATGGGCTGTGGTTCTGTTGGAAGGAGCAGGATGTGCTCTCAGGTGTCACACACAGCTGGTACCCAGTCCAGGCCCCACAGAAACCACCACTGACACAGGCTCCAAACTACATCTCCTCCAGTTCAGAACTCCTCTTTCAGAGACCTGCAGTGTTGGAAGTCTGCAAACCCACCTCACAGCTACTGTAGGAGGGGTAAGAGAGACCATTAGTACCTGTAAAACATTCTTCCCATTCAAGTATAAGCAGCTACACTGGCAAACAGCATTTAACTACGCTACTGTGGGCAGCTAATAAAAACATCTGCTGAGCTAAAACATGTCAATTACATCCCAGCGCCAAAGCTATGAATTTTAATTTCTTGCAGCTGCTGAGAAGACTAACACAAGTGCCTTGCACCAGTGCAGTTCCAGGGCTGCAGGTCCTTGTCTCTCCATACCCACCCTCTGTGCTGGGAGGAATGCCACCCACTGACAGCTTAGCTACTTCTGATGCACAGCACAGAAATATCTTCATCATCAAAACATAAAGAAGTCTTTTTATAATCATTGTAACTCCAGCTCACAGCTTAAATGGGAAATTTTGAGCAGCCTCATATGTACCCAGTGTGGTTTAATTTCCCCCAGAGATGTCTTTCTGATCCTAGGTAGGCAAAGTAGATCATTTGTCCTAATTCCAAACCAGTGCATGCTAGTCTCCTTCAATCTCAATTAGCCAGTAGGAAATTTATTTAGAAAGCTGACAGGAACTATTTGGGGGATTAATGATCACTGATTTATGAATATTGAGCAGTGTTTCAATAATCCAAGCAGAGTGATCACTTGTAGCTGAAGCCAGTTCTCTCAACCATTATAGTCTGTAGCAATCACTCAAAGGCAGTTAAATGATTCTGATTTATGACCTTAACCTACAGGGCCCAGTACATTTGCTCTATCAGTGTGTAAATTCTAAAAACGCAATTCCCTGCACCTCTGGAGAGCCAATTTAAGTCAACATTATGCATGAGCTGAGCATGCTTGAATTCTCAGATCTCTTATTTCACTCATTAAATTTGCACTGAACATCTTGCAATTAAAATTTCATATAGATTTTTTCTTATGATTGACATTTGGCCTTGGCAAAATGAGTTTAAATTTTGTTTCTCTGAAGATTTAGAAGGAGATAGATTGATCTAGACATTGTTTTCTGCAAGATGATGATGATGGAGCACTAATGCTTTTATTAGCATTTTGAAAAGCCTCCCTTTTTGCTGGAAGACTGTCTATCACTGGTGAATGAGAGCAATTCAGTAAGCACAGCCCAAGCTACAGCTAACACAGCAGCATCAAACGTGTTGCTGCAGTCCATGTGACCCTTTCCTGTTTTCAGGCCAATATCTTTAACTGGGGTGGAACAAATTGGGCCTTCCAGTATAAACCAAAGTGCGTTCATCTGAAATGAATAAACAGCAGCTCTAATATTTGATTTTTAAAATAAGCCCAGGACAACTGGGAAAAGCAGAGAAGTATTAAAGTGATTTCAAGTCCTGATCTGAAATTAACTACTTGGATTGACTCAACACTAGATTTGTGGAGCTAAAATCGGACAACTCATTTTATCTCATGTTCTGTCCCTCAGGCAAGGAGTTCATAGGAAGAACAGTTGTACCCTCTAGCAATCCCATGCAGACCTTCTGCAGAAGAGAGACACTACATCGAGGAGTTCACAGAGTAGGGACGGACACCGTGGCTGAGGGGAGAAGAATCATTTATGCCTCAATGCACCAATGGCTTAAGAGGACTGCAGTGTTAAGAGCCCCTGGATGGACTGAACTACAGAGGACAGTTCAAGGAAACAAAAGGTCTTTTTGCAGAAATGCAGCTCCTAGCACAACACCACATTAACTTCATATAGGATTTGGAGTATCAGGGTCATGCCAATAATCAATAACCAAGCACATGCTGCAGCAGACATGCTATTATCCATTTTGTACCTTGAGAAGCAAATCAAGAGGGAAATGTTTTAAAAACCTAAGGAGCTGACTAAAGAAATCATCTCCTGGGCTGGAGAAACATGAATACACGTTCACAGTATCCATCTAGATCCTTCTAGATCCACTGGCCAATGGAAGCTACACCAAAGATAACTCTTTCCCAACCTGCTGGCTAAAAGATTATTCACGTGTCTGTGCAGGGTGTCACATGCTCAGAGCCGAAGCAGACCTCAAGCTTATATGCTGAACATGTAAGTGGTAAGAGAAGGCAGCCTCCTTTTCACATCACAGGAACACTCCAGACACTGCAGATTGGGAAGGAAAAATGCTTGAAGAATGCTTAAAGAATACACATCTACCACTTTCAGTTTAACCACTCTTCATTCCATCCAGCTGAGCACAGTATTTGCCTATCAGCAAATTATAAGCAAAAGAAATAAGCAAAAATTTGTCTCACTGTGGGAAGAGATCAATAGTGTACCTAAATTCCATTACGTAGCTCAAGGAAAAATCCAGTGTACTAGGTCTGGAGAATATCAATCTTGCAGCAGTGCCCAAGGCATATTTTACTGCAGAATAGTAAAGTCTTTACAATCACAGCATAATTACACTAACATACCGATATTTTAATATCATCTCTCTGAAATGAAATTTTGTTTCCATGGCCAGTCAATAATTCTGTCTCATCTCAGTGATGAATTGAGCTTAGTGAATAATTTGTTATGAATAATTTATTCACTGCATTTCACCTTTCATCTCTCTTTGAACATTTTGTGAAATTCTGCAGGTATACATTACACAAAAGTATTCACAAATAACTCATGCTTGCAGACTGTGTGTTGACAGTTCACTGAAAATATTCAAACAGATTTGCCACTTGGTTACCATTTACGAGGTGTTGTACCTGCTGCATCACTGGCTGGGCTCAGTTCAACAAAGCTGCCTTCCCAGTTGTTCAGAGAACAAGGTCATTATCAGATATTTAATCTTGGAATGTACATTATATATAATTTCTCCCATATTTCAGGAGTCCTTCAACTGGACTGACAATCATATAATAAAGCCATGACCCAGTGGAAGCCAATTCAGAATAATTCACCTATTTTAGAATTAGGAAGGCAAGTGTCTGGAAACAGCCAACAGAGGGAGAGAAGTACCAGGAGGAAAGGCAGGCCCAGAGCTGGGAATGGGGAATTCAGGATCTCAGGGCACTCAGGTGTTGTAACACTGAGGCCTCTGACTCTTCAGTACTGTACAAACTGAGAACATTCACACCATCTGAGTTAAGCTATGGCTTGAGCTTGTTCTGTCTTCTGAACCGCTGTGGAGTCACCAGCTTAGAACAGTTGCTGTGAACAGCCACACCACAAGTGTGAGAAAGCTGGTGGGCAGGGACACAGCCCCACAGCCCCTGGATTAGCAACAGGGGTGCTGTAAACAGTCGGCAAATGCCCTTCAGCAGTGACAGGGGATCCCCGGTCCTCACAGGGGACACAGAACCGGTGGACACAGCACACCTTGGGCTAATGTAGCAAAACTGGGGCAAGGGAGGCACTTGGTATGATTTGGTGGGGGGAAGACTTTTTTGGTTTATTTCTATGATTCTACCACTTCTACTTGCTACTGCATGGCTTTAGACACTCCATAGCTAATGTAATGTGGCCAACAAAGTAGCACTGCATGAAGTCAAAAATCAAGACTATGGGTAAACAAATTCAGTAAATGTTTAACCTGCTCTCCAAAGTATGGTTATAGAGAACCCACAATTAATTTTATATTGTTGTGAGTTGCTCTAGAAATATCAGGTAACTTCACTAAAGAGTTAATGGTTATTTAACTTATGGAAATTGAAGTTCTCAGAATGTTGAGTCTCTATTTTGTATTTGTATTATAACAACAGTAAGATTACAGAACTGTAAAGAATAATTCTTTAGCTTCACACAATTGTGTAATTGTCTTAAAAAATGAAATGTCATCAATGATACAATATGGTCATAAGTAATTAACCACCTAATTAAAATCTAGAAATCAAAAGTAAGTCATGTTCAGACAAAATGGTCCTTCACACCTGGATTTCAGTAGTCCGTGAACCTAAGCAATACTGAAAATGGAAGAAATAAAGAGACACTGAACACTTTTTATGGGAATGTGCAATGTGAAGCATACGAGGAAGAACAGGCTAGAACATGCCATGCTGATTAGTGTTCAGTTTAATCACTGCTGAGATGTCATGCCTTACTTTGCTATGTTAGAACTAAGTCAGCTTTCCAAAAGAGGGAGATGAGGAAATGTTGGGAACACAAGGGTTTGGGCAGTACTGCAAAAGTCTTTACCTATTCTGAACACATACAATTAAAACCATACATTAAAAAAGGTGGGGGGGGGGGAGGGGGGGAGGAAGAAAGTTTGAAAAGTTTCAAACATTAAGCTGAAGAAGTCTTATTTGTTCTCTCTGACCAGCACTCTGTATTTGGTGAGGAAAAGCAGCAGCATCTCATTGCATGGCAGCAGAGTGTTTCTGGATTCAAGGAGCAAAAGTTGCAGCCTATCAATCCATTTTGAAGGACTATCAAGCTTTTCAACAAAGCAGTAAAAACATAAAGTTGTCATTCCACAACCTCAAATTAAAGAACTAACTGAACAGTATTATTGCCAGTTTATGTGGATTCAGAGACAAAGCTCTGAATACAGTAGTGGGACTGAGTTTTGACATTGCAGGGAGCTCCCAGCCAAAGTGCTAGAGAATTATTACTGTCCACATTTACATAGACCTTTAAATAAGATTTGTCATCATGAATTCTAAACCTTAGATTAATGAAAGAACTTCACTTTAATTGCAGGGTAATATTCTGCACTTGACAAAGGCTCTGAACGTGCATATTGAGTGGGAGTCACTGAGAATCTGTGCCAGGCCACACACAGCTCCTGCAGAGACAAACTGAGGGCCTGCTCTTACAGAGAGCTTGAGGCACTTTTGCTGCAGTTCAGCAAGGTAAGCACTTGCTTTCAGCTCGTCCCTATTGAGCACACCTGGGCACACACCTTGAAGCACTTAATGGGTAACACTGATGTCACAGGCTTTTAAACACCTGCACAGGTGACCTTTTGAAGAGATGATTTTCTGAGCTTTGCTAGAGACCTCTCCTGATGAGCCATGCAGGACCTGTGATGTGTTAGTTCTGACTAATGCAAAACATTTCATAGGCTATGAACCACTGACAGCCTCTTCTGCTTCAAATCCTGTAATCGTAGGAAGGGCTGGCAATAGACATGTATTTGGCTTGTATATGTGCTATATATTTCTTTCATGTCAACTTTTTGTTCTAAACAGTCAATCTCATAATTTCTTCAACTCCCCCTCCCCATCCTGGAACAATGAAAGTATCCCATTCTTTTTAGTTTTTGAAATTTTATGGCAGAACTGCATTAATCTTTCAATACACAATATATTACTAGAAGAATTGTTTGCTATAACTACCCAAAGGGAATGATCTTTTGTATCCATAGAATAACAGACTTAAGGAGTCTGAAACTTTAGTGCACATCTCAAAAAAACAAGCTTTTTTTTCTTCCAAGTGTGCTCATTCATAAGCCATTTGTAGACAAGCAGAGATAGATCATTAGTCTCTGATTATGTTCCCTTGCCTTCCCCCCCACCCAGTCACCAGCCTGAATTCAAGGAGGTGTCTGCAGGAGAGCAGCCCTAGACATTGGCAGCTGTGCTTTGGGTGCACAATGAGGACTGCAGGTGATTGCAAACTTCTTTCTTCCAGTTAAACCTGGATATTTGCCAAAACTGTCACATTACTTTGCTAACTTTCTGCCTGCTCATTTTTAATCACCACTATGATTTCAATCTTCTCCACCTACTGTGGACAGTAAATTAAAAAGAGGAGCTATATAATCAGGGCAAAACTTTATTATTAGGTTTTTTTCTGATTTGAAGTGCCCAGCACTTGCTATGCTGACTGATGTGCTTTGGTCAGTAAATAATACCACCTGCTGAGCCAAGTATGTGCTTGGAATGAACATGTACTCCTAAGTGCTTCAAAAAGACCATTATTTCCCCCTTCAGTTCCCTGCTTCCTTTTTTTTTCTTAAAACAGAATTTGCAGCAGCCTGTCTCATTTCTAGGATGCACAGACCACACATGGATTTGTACAACCACTATTGCACAAGTTAATTAAGCCAGGACAGAAGGCACATACAAGCATTAAATGAGCTCCATTTGCCTTCATACAGATGGAAACACAAAACTTGCAAGCACACACTCACTGCTCTCCACACCCTCTCCCTCTGCTCCTGAACTATCCCAAACTCTCCCTGGAGTAGGAAAGCCCAGAAGAGGAGCACAGTGCTCGATCAGAAGACCTTGTATAAAAAAGGGTATGCCAGGTGACTGTGGCCCTTCTTTTTACCCCACCATCATTTCACAGAACCACAGAGTCACTGAGGTTGGAGGGCATCTCTGGAGATAACCTAGTCCAGTCCTCCTGCTCAAATCCTACAGCAGTTTGCTCAGTACTGTGCCCTGTTGAGTTCTGAGTATCTCTAAGGCTGTCCCTTCAGACAACCTATTCCAGTGTTTGATCACCCTCTTACAGTAAAAAAGCTTTTTTTGAGGATTAAAAAGAATTCCCTGTGTTTCAGTTTGTGCCCACTGAAGACCCATTTTGTGTACCTTAATCAAACCTCTCTTTTTAAGTGACTTTCCTTTAAACTAAATATCCCATGGGTCATTATCTGTACCAAAGGGGATGCAGTTCCATTAAGATTTATAAATCCACATCACACCAGCCAGCACAGCTCAGTGATCAAACACATTGTACACTATGATAAGCTGCAGCCCTGGAGAGTTTCTCTTGCCTCCTGGCAACCTTCAAGAGGCATTTGCTTCTAAAGGACTTTGTTTCCTTAGCTGCTTTCAAGTAGTTCAGATCAGTGTTGTCCCTTAGTCAGGTCAGGATGGTTTATTATTTGCCCTAATGGTCAAAAAGATGTTTAATTTCATCACCTCCACACAAGCTGGTGCAAAGGTGTATTACAAATGCTACCTGTTTTCCAGTGCCATTTTAGTAGCAGATTAGGAGTGACAAGAAAACACAGAAATATATTGAAAGTGGCCCTACAGATATTGTTAAACTCTGTCACAAGTTTTCACGAAGAAAAGGTTTGCAAAGGCTCGATTCTTCTGTCATGACCAGATATAAGCAGCACTGGTATATTAATTCCACAGTTCTATGCTTACAAGGAAAAGTGAGGAACAGAACTAACAGATTCTCTAAGAACCCTTGCAAAGCTGTATTGCAAGGACAGAAATGCAATTCAACTGATTATTACATATACTAAGAACCGTCCCCTTAAATATATCAACTAGAAGAAAATTATCCATACTAGTTTCTTATAATTATATAAAACAAAAAAAAAACTCCCAAAGCACAATATTTGTCTACTTTACAAAAGGGAAGTCCTTCATCTTCTTCATTTTTTTCACTATGTAGAATTTACTGTGTTTTTATCTGTCCTATTTTTTTTATTCTTAATAGGTTAGGATCACCCATGGCAAAAAAAAAAAAAAAAAGAAAAGAATTTTGCATTAACACTTCCATTTTGTTAGGAGAAGCCTCTCACCCTGAAAAGCATCACAAAAGAAGAAAAGGAATAGATCTGAGACTAGTAATAAATTCATATCCCCAAGTGAGACCAGCAAAATAATTTCTTATAATACATTAAATGTCACTGAGGTTCAGCATGCTCACCAAGGCTGTGAACCACATGGGTCCTAGGGACAAAAGGAACAAGGCCATGTGTGCACAGACATCCCCTCAAATATGCTCAACAGGCTTCTCTGCAAGGTCTCACATCTACTCACTCCCTGCCAAGCTTTTCATTATCTCCTCTGCCTTTCCTCTATTAACTAACTTTTCTATCCTGAAGAAGATTCTAAGGCTGTTCTACTTTTAAATAAAATAGGCATTGCACAGTGATTTAAAACATAGTGCTGACCTAATTGATTTTTCTTTGGGAAAGAAAATGAAAAAGCAACAAATATACTTCAGCAGCATGTACAAGGAGGAGGCTATATAAATGACAGGTTACATAGTTAAAGCTTTTTCTAAGCTGGGCAATTAATTTTTTAACATTGTTTTATTAACTTCTACTTGTGTTAAAACAGAAAAACTGTAATTCCCATATCATACATGAAAAAAATCCAGGTTTCCATAATATGCACAGGTTAATTAACAGCTGCATAACTCTGTGCTTCTAAATCCATTTTCATGTTTCATCACAGGGGATGGAGACATTGATTATCAAGTCTCTCAATCAAGTTCCTTACACTTAGGATGTAAACAAGACTGAAATCTGCTAGAATTAGAGTTCTATTTACCCGTCACTAATTTCTTTGTAGTCGGGTTCTTTTTAAAAAGCAGGGCATTCCAAAATCTTGATGTAATCAAAAAGTCATTTTGAAACACCCTATTCAATACTGTTTGACAGCACCTGACAGCCCTTGCCGTGGGGACCTTCTCCAAATCCAGACTGTTCCTGTACAGGTCGATGACAATCACAAGACCTGGAATGGTTTATCAATGAGTTTCACAGAATGCCAAGAAATACAAGGTTTGTACTTGATGCCCAAATTTAAGGAGGAAGAGGACAACATATAGTCCAGTCTAACAGCAGCAGGGCTCATCACACCTCTGGTGCACACAAGCTTCCTTTACTTGTGACACCTTTGAATTTTTAGGATGTTTAGCTTTTTGTAGATTTTAGAAGTAGCTGTGTAGTAAATGTAGGTTTCAATATAATTGTATAATCTCTCTCACTTTAGAACAGTAGTTTAACAATCATGGAACCCCATCCCCCAGGCCTTCATTCTGTTTAAGAACATTTGCACCCCAGGCCTGAACAGCAAGATACCATAACAGTCAAAGCAACCTTCAAGCCCTGGAACCCTGGAGAAGTTCCAAAGACAGTACGTGCTGTGAGGAAGAGAAAGATGAGGCCAAAAAGGGCCTTATGACTCCTGACTCAAACCCTGAAGAGACGTGCCAGGGGAGGATCCAGGGGGCGGATAGTTCTGGGATTGATGGATAATACTATGAACTGTGGAACCCCTGGACACAGGGGGTGTGTGCCATTTGAACTCCCTTGTGTCAGAAGGCCTTTCAACAAGAGGCTGCCAAGGAAGGGTGACAGCAGCTCCCCATTTTCAAGGTGAACTCATACCACAGCAACTCACACTTTGGACTATAACAGCCCTTTAACACCACTCACTCGGCAAAAAACAGGACAGACTCCACTCCCACTACATCTTCAGCTGCAACACCCCAGGCATCTTCCCTCTGCAGACACCCAGCTGCCTTCAGGTTGCACTGAACAGGAATCTGAGCTGGGATATATATATATCTATACATATACATATCTAGTCTGCAAAATTCCTGTTATTTTGAGTATGTACCAGCTGATTGTGGACATGAAGAGTCAGCAAGGCCCCAAATGCCTACTGTCTAGGAAACTGCTATGGGGGCTGAGGGGAGGGGGCACAGAATCTCAGAAGAGTAAAGCACGTTTTCTCTCTCTCCCTCTTTGATTAAAACAATTCCTTTTAATTGCGATACTCTTTGCAACTATAATGTCATTCTTTCTTGGAGGGGAAAAATAGAGACTCCTCACTAAGAATTAAATGATCTATTTAAGTAATACTTTCAAAAGATACTGTAAGCTTTTAAATTATCAGCTCAAAATGTGGAATAAATAAAATATCAACAATGGAAAACCATGTGTAAATCATGCTATTATGCAGAGTTGTAGAAAAATATACCAAGCAACTGCAGCAGACCTTCCATTATTTGATCTTTTTTTGGTGTTCAACATATTTCACAAATTATAAACTTAGACTAAATGGTCTTACCTAAACAAAAGTGGGGGGGGGGGGTGTATGAGCAAAGCATTTTTGGAAAATTCCCAAGGGTCTAATGATAATGGTAGATATTTTCCAGCATGATTCTGTTAAGGAATCTGGAGTAACTTTCTGAAGTCAGCAAGAATTCTGCAGTGATTTCAACAGAGAGAGGATATCACATCTGGCCTTCCAGGCAGGGCTTAGTGCTCAGAGGAAAGCCAGCTAGCCACAGAGGAACAATTATTAATACTCATCCAGACACACAGCAGTAAAATTCACATCTATAGTTCAGATCATAGCCTAGGCAATGATCATATTTTAGGAAAGTATAATTCATGCAGAAGTACCGGATTACCTTCAATCTCTGCTGTAAGTTTTAGAATAAAAGAATATCTCAATTACACTAAATGTGCAATTTTTCATTATTCACAAATCCAAAGTCCCACTAGGAGCACGGGAGGCAAGATGGAGTATCCTTTGGATATTGTACCATTGAAGTTAATGGAACACTGAAATGCACAAGAAATGCAGGGTCTGGACATAAGGGTATTTGAAAAAGAATTTTAATAGTCATAGGATTTAGTAGAAAATGCTTCAGTATCCCCTAAGTTACTTCTTTTCCACACTACTTTTTCAGTTGGATCACTGCTGCTTCTACTCTCCTTAATCTTTCCTTTTTAATTCTTCTTTAAATATTTATAAAAAATTTGCACAGATGGGGAAAAAGCTGAAGATCTGAAACAAAATTAATTTAATAAGGGACTAGAATTCCATTATTGGTTTAGGCAGCCTCTTTTCATGCTGTATATTGTAACTAGGAATAATTAATTTCAAAGTCCTTGATCTTTGGGAGCTTTTTCATTAATATTATTATTATTAATAATAGCAATTCACATTCACTCTCCCCACTTGCCCCTTCCTGGTGTAAGCGCTGCAGAGCCTCCAGGCACCCCTGTGCTGTCCCAGCACAGAGGGCTGGGTTGAAAAGCTGCTGCTTTCTGCTCTGGCCAATGGTGCAGTTGGGCAGCCACAGGAGCTCTGCACACTCCACAGGGGCACCCTCGGGGGGCCCTCGTGTTGCCCACGGCAGGAAGGGCCGAGGCAGGAGGATCCAGCTCTGGGATGGGCAGGGGTCATGCAGGGAGGGCTGGGAAGCTTTGGGGCACAGGCCTGTGCTGAGAGATGGAGTGACATCACAGGGGAGTGTTGACAACAAAGGGACATACCTGATGGCACAAAGCCATTGGTGACATCACAGGGGTCTGGTGACATCACAGGGACATGGATGACATCATAGGGACACGGAGGCACTGCTGGGAACAGGGGTGAAATCAGCAGGACAGTGGTGGCATCACTGGAGAGCAGTGATGTCACAGGCGACTGCTTACAACAAAGGGAAAGCTGTGATGTCACAGGGACATTGATGACATCACAGGGCATGGAGGTGACAACACAGAGACACCAGTGATCTCACTGGGGACATCGGTGACATCACAGGGATATCGGTGACATCACAGGGACATGGTGCTACTGTTGGGGACAGTGGTGACATCACAGAGACAGCAATGGCATCATTGGGACCAGAAATATCACTGGGGACTGGTGACAACAAAGGGAAAGCCGTGATGTCACAGGGACATCGGTGACATCACAAGGGACAGGGATAACAAGACAGAGACACCAGTGCTATCATCAGTGACACTGGTGACATCAAAGGGGAGCATGGTGACATCATGGGGACATCAGTGACGTCACTGGGGACCAGTGACATCAAAGGGGACTGGTGACAACAAAGGGACAGCCCTGATGTCACAGGGACATGGATGTCTTCATAAGGACAGGGTTGACATTATAGAGACACCAATGACATCATTGGGGACATTGATGTCACTGGGGACAGTGGTGACATCACAGGGACAGAGGTTACATCACTGGGGAACAGTGACATCACAGGGGACTGATAACAACAAAGGGACAGCAGTGATGTCACAGGGACATTGGTGACATCACAGAGACATGGTGCCACTTCTGGGGACAGAGGTTACATCAAAGAGACAGCAGTGACATCATTGGAAAGCAGTGACAGAACAGGGACTGGTGACAACTATGGGAAAGGTGTGATGTCACAAGGACCTTGGTGACATCACAGGGGCCATCAGTGACTTCACAGGCCAGGGGTGACATCACAGAGACAACAGTGACATCATCAGAGACATCCGTGACATCATAGGGGACAGATGACATCACAGGAAAGTCAGTGACATCATTGGGGTTCAGTGACATCACAGGGGAGTGTTGAAAACAAGGGGAAAGCTGTGATTGCACAAAGCCATCACAGGGATCTGGTGACATCATGGGACATGGAGGCACTGCTGGCGACAGTGGTGAAATCAGCGGGACAGCGGTGGCATCACTGGAGAGCAGTGATATCACTGAGGACATTGGTGACATCACAGAGGAACCTGTGAAATCATAAGCGATTGCTGACAACAAAGGGAAAGCTGTGATGTCAGAGGGACATCAGTGACATCACAGGGGACATCAGTGACTTCACAAGGACAAGGGTGACCTCACAGAGACACCAGTGACACCATCAGGGACATTGGTGACACCACAGGGGACAGTGGTGACATCACAGAGACATCAGTGATATCACTGGGGACCAGTGACTTCACAAGGGACTGGTGACAAGAAAGGGAAAGCTGCGATGTCACAGGGGTATCGCTGACATCAAAGGCATCTGGTGACATCACAGAACCATCGGTGACATCAGGGTGGCATGGTGTCACTGCTGGGGACTGTGGCGAAATCACAGAGACACCATTGACATCATCGGGGACATTGCTGACGTTACAGTGAACAGTGGTGACATCACCGGGACAGAGGTTACATCATTGGGGAACAGTGACATCACAGGGGACCGATAACAACAAAGGAACAGCAGTGATGTCACAGGGACATCGGTGACATCATGGGGAAATGGTCCCACCGCTGGGGAGAGTGATGACCCCACAGAGACACCAGTGACATTATTGGGGACACTGGTGACATCACAGGGACATGGGTGACATCACTGGGGTCATCGGTGACTTCACAAAGACAGTGGTGATATCACTGGAGACCAGTGATGTCACAGGGAACTGGTGACAACAAATGACAGCTGTGATTTCACAGGGACATCAGTAACATCAGAGGGGACATTGATGACTTCAAAATGACAGGGGTGACATCACAGAGACACCAATGACATCATCAGGGACATTGCTGATGTCACTGGGGACAGTGGTGACATCACAGGGACAGAGGTTACATCACTGGGGAACAGTGACATCACAGGGGACTGATAACAACAAAGGGACAGCAGTGATGTCACAGGGACATCAGTGACTTCACAAGGCCAGTGGTGACATCACAGAGACAGCAGTGACATCATTGGAGACCAGTGACATCAGAGTGGTGACAGAGGGATGGCAGTGATGTCACAGGGACATCAGTGACATCACAGGGACATCGGTGACATCACAGGGGTCTGGTGACATCACAGGGACATCGGTGACATCACAGGGACATGGTGGTACTGGATCATCACAGGAGAATGTTGACAACAAAGGGAGAGCCGTGATGTCACTGGGACATCGGTAAATTCACAAGGAGAGGGTTGACTTCACAGAAACACCAGGGACATCATCGGGGACAGTGGTGACATCACAGGGACAGAGGTTACATCATTGGGGAACAGTGACATCACAGGGGACTGGTGAAAAAATAGGACAGCCCTGATGTCAATGGGAAATCAGTGACATAACAGGGACATGGAGCCATTGCTGGGGAGAGTGATGACCTCACAGAGACAGCAGTGACATCAACGGGGACATCAGTGACATCAAAAGGCCAGGGGTGACATCACAGAGACACCAGTGACATTACCGATGACACTGGTGGCATCACAGGCGATAGTGGTGACATCACAGGGACATGGGTGACATCACTGGGGTCATCGGTGACTTCACAAAGACAGGGGTGACATCACTGGGGACCAGTGAAGTCCCAGGGGACTGGTGACAACAAATGACAGCTGTGCTTTCACAGGGACACCGGTGACATCAGAGGGGACATCAATAACTTCAAAACGACAGGGGTGACATCACAGACACACCAGTGACATCAGCAGGGACATAAGTGGCATTACAGGGGCAGTGGTGACATCACAGCAATATTAGTGACATCACTGGGGACCAGTGACACCAAAAGGGACTGGTGACAACAAAGGGACAGCCCTGATGTCACAGGGACATCGGTGACATCACGGGGATATGGTGCCACCACTGGAGAGAGTGATGACCTCACAGGGACAGCAGTGACATCACTGTGGCCCAATGACATCACAGAAGACTGGTGACAATGAAAGGGCAGTCGTGATCTCCCAAGGATATCAGTGACATCACTGGGGACATCGGTGACTTCACAAGGACGTGGGTGACATCGCAGAGACAGCAGTGACATCATTGTGGACCAGAGACATGACAGGGGATTGGTGACAACAAATTGACAGCCCTGATGTCACAGGGACATCCTTGTCTTTACAAGGACAGGGCTGACATTATAGAGACACCAGTGACATCGTCAGGGACATTAGTGACATCGAAGGGGACAGCGGTGACATCATTGGAAACCAGTGACATCACAGGGGACTGGTGACAACAAAGGGACAGCTGTGATACAATGTGGACTTTGGTGACATCACTGAGGACATGGGTGACTTCACAAGGACAAGAGTGACATTACAGAAACAGCAGTGACATCATGGGGGACATTGGTGACATCACAGAGGACAGTGGTGTCATCACAATGACAGCAGTGCCATCACTGGGAACCAGTGACATCACAGGGGTCTGGTGACATCACAGGGACAGCAGTGACATCATGGGGACATAGTGTCACCACTGTTGACAGTTGTGACATCATAGGGAGAGCAGTGACATCACAGGGGACAATGGTGACTTCACAAGGACATCAGTGAAATCACAGAGAGACCAATGACATCACCGGGGTCAATGGTGACATCAGAGGGATCTGGTGACATCATAGGGACATCAGTGACATCACGGGGACATGGTGCCACCACTGGAGACAGTTGTGACATCACAGGGAGAGCTGTGACATCACAGAAACGTTGGTGACATCACAGGGGACAGTGACAGTGACAGATGATAAAGGGACAGCCATGATACAATGTGGACATCAGTGACATCACTGGGGACATGGGTGACTTTACAAGGACAGGTATGACAGCACAGAGACACCAGTGACATCATTGGTGACACTGATGGCATCACAGTGACATCAGGGACATCACTGGGGACAGAACATCTCGGGATAAAATTTTGGGATTGGTAAAATTAATATTTTCTTTTAAAAAATTACTAAAATTTTCATATCTGCTGTACAGTAATTTTATTTTTGTGCAGATTTTAATTCTGGATTTGTGTTTTGGTAGTACTGACTAAATGGTACCATCTGGATTAAAACCCACTACTTGCATTCAAACAGGCAAGGTTGTTTGGGTAAAATGGCATGAACAGCAGAGGAGTGCTTTATCTATTTTGTAATTATTTCTATAATGTTTACAAGTCTGTTAATAAAAAATAAAGAGCAGTTTGCATTGCATTCAATAATATCATTCCATGAATAGCAGTTCACAGGTGTGAGGCTCCAGCCTCCTGAGGAAGAAGACAGTCTCTGACCCACTGGTAGGTGCAGAAGGCAAGGTGTGGACAGCACAGTGACAGAGGTAATCAGCCAAATGGGGATCAACAGGCAATCCAGCACCGGGACTGAGGGATTTCCTCTCCCTTTAGATTTCCTCTCCTCTCAGCTGCACTTGGGGATCAGAGTTTTCACCCCAAGGCCTCCATATTTTCTGATCTTCCTTAATTTGTCCATTCTTTATCATCAGCTTAGCTGCCAGTGAGCAGTGTGAAGAGTGCATGTGCGTTGCTTACAGCTCCTGGTGGGGCAGCCAGCTGAGCACTGCAAAGCCATCTCCCCTCAGTTAACTGGGGCACACTTGGGCTCTCTGTTCCAGTTCGTACCTGGCTGCTCTAAAATTCTCTGCTGTGCTTTTCCTGAAAGCTTTGTGAGTTGCTGAAGTGCTTTTAGCTCCACTTCACTAATGGGAATTGAGTTTCTCTACAACCTGAGGCGACAGAGAATCCCCTTCAGATGCTGCAAAGTGTTTTAGACCCCTTGCTTAAGAGGTGATGAATTTCCCTCTGGACATACCCACTTCTCTGTCAAAGCTTAGGAAAACAACCAGCTTGCTTAGACCAGTACAATTACATGCTAGTGATTGTCCGCCTGGAGGGATGACACAGGACTTTCATACTGGGTAACAGAAAGCAAATCAAGTGACTACCTAAAGAGTGTTGTTCAGAGAGGTTTGTGGTTTTGTTCAGGAGACAGCAAATGCCCCGGCCAATGCTTAGCCATCCCTCCTATTCCCACCCAGGTCTATTTGCTATTTGTTCCCCTTTCAGAATTCTCTCTGGTGAACTTTCTGGTGGAAGCCTTTGTTTATGGGTGGGTTGGGTGTGGGTGCTGTTATTTTCTGTCTTTGCTATTTTATTTGAGGTTCTAATGCTTGAGTTGTCTAATCCGATTGGGAATTCAGTATGAGAAGAATTAAAATATAGTCAAACAAACAAAACCCCCTGTATCTGCAATCCAAAACCATAGAAACTTTCACCCACCATCCATTGGAGTGGATCAAGAGGACCCAACTGTAACTTCCCAAGTTTTGATCCACCCCAATGCTTTTGCATCTCTCTGCCATTGTGTCTTTACACCTTCCTGGAGTGGGTTACATCTGGAGTTGTATCTCACATCAGTTTGGCTTTGGACAAATTACTTTTTTAAATTGAAAGAGGCTGAGCTGACCTAATCATTCATCAGTTTAGGAAATTTACTGCTTGCATCCAACATTTATGCCAGCCTTACTTCAAATAAAGCGTTATAACCTCAGTAGTGGACAGACTTGGAATAGTTTAGCCAGGAAACAGAGGGGGTTATTTGCCTTTAGGGTCCTCTTTATTTTGTGCGTACAAGCCTTATTTTGCACATGAATTTAAAAAAAAGTGTGTGTGTGGCAGGTGGACTGGAATTCTTTCCTCTGAGGAATCCAGTTGCAAGTGAAATGTGTATTATGTTTTGTTCCTGTCTTTAAAGAAACAGAGGCCTTGCATTTTCACTGTTTTGACACACATATAGGAGTGGGATGTAACGTGGATAAATTGAATTTGTGTATAGTTTTTGAGATGTATTGATATGTTTACCTCCATTCCTTGTTACAGCAACTGTTGATAATTCAGGGCCTTTTAGGGCCTTGCTTTCGTTTGCCAAAGTAGGCATCCGGAACAGCACAGGTCCAAAAGACTTGAATATGTGAAAGGTTTCAGAAATGTTTTGGCAGGAGAATGGATCAGGTTTTCTTGTGACGGCAGTATTCTCATGTCCTCCCAGTGTTAGAAGGTGTGTGAATAGGCTGTACGAGACTGAAAAGGAAGGTGGGGTGAAGAATATATCAGTATGGAGTACTTGTAAAGCCTTTCTATGACCTGCTGAAAAGAACCCCAAAGAACATCCTGTGGAGCCCTGAGACAGACGAGGCCTTCCAAGGCCTGAAGCGGGAGCTCAGGAGGGCTCCGGCGTTGGCTTTGCCTGACGGGACGAAGCCCCTTTGGTTGTTGTGCCATGAACGTCAAGGAATGGCTTTGGGGGTCTTGGGCCACCAAGCAGGGCCATCCAGGAGGGCCGTGCTCGACTGCAAACAGTGGGATGGAGTCAGCAAGGGATGGCCCACCTGTGTGACAGCAGTGGCTGCAGCAGTCATGGACCACTGTCCTAGTGATGTCACTGATGTCCCCAATGATGTCACCACTGTGCCTGTGATGTCACTGCTGTCCCTGTGATGTCAGCAATGTCCCTGTGATGTCACCAGAAACCTGTGATGTCACTGGTCTACAGTGATGTCACTGCTGTCCCAGGGGTGGTCCCTGTGTCCCCAGTGATTTTACAGCTGTCCCCTGTGATGTCACCACTCTCCCCAGCGATGTCACTGTTCCCCAGTGATGTCACGGAAGTCCCTGTGATGTCACCAATGACCTCAGCGGTGGCACCATGTCCCTGTGATGTCACCAGACCCCTGTGATGTCACTGGTTTCCAATGATGTCTCCAAAGTCCCTGTGACATAACTGCTGTCCCTGTGATGTCACAGGTGTTTACTGATGTCACTGCTGTTCCCATGATGTCACTGCTGTCCCCGTGATGTCACCAGTGTCCACTGTGATGTCGCTGTTGTCTCTGTGATGTCACCCCTGTTCTTGTGAAGTCACAGCTGTCCCCTCTGATGTCACGGATGTCCCTGTGACATCACAGCTGTGCCTTTGTTGTCACCAGTCCCCTGTGATGTCACTGGTCCCCAGTGATGTCACTGCTGTCCCTGTGATGTCTCCACTGTCCCCCACAGTGCCACCATGTTCCTGTGATGTCATCAGCATCTCTGTGTTTTCACCAGACCCCTGTGATGTCACCGATGTCCCTGTGACATCATGGTTGTCCCTTTGTTGTCACCAGTCCCCTGTAATGCCATTGTGAATTAGGGGAGAAGAAATTCTCAGGAAATGGATTTAAGCATTCAAATAAAAATTGAAAGACTGCTGCAAACACATTTAAATAAAAGCAAAGCCATCATACGGTTGCAAAAGAGCATTTTTCCCCTCCTTCAGAATGAGGATGTTTCAACACTGTTTTTCCTATTTGTTTTGGTCACACTTTTATTATCCCATGAGGCAGGATTTCTTTCAGAGTAAATTTTCTGGGGGTGTTTTCTTAAGATGAAATATTTAGACGTATTGATTATTCTCCTTTGTAAATGTTTATGCTCTGGTTCCCATCACACTTTAATTCAGTTATTTGTGTCAACTGCTAAACAAGTTATTTAAAAAAACCCCAAACTCCTATATGTACACTGCATTTCATTATAATGGTGTTATCCATCACAAATTAAAAAGAAAATATTGAAAATCTTAAGGTATTTAACCTCTGAGAGCTAAACACTGTTATCTTTCTCTCTTGAAACCAGTCAACTCCCTATACTGATCCCTTCATTCAGGTTTCTCCAAATTTTAATTCAATTAATACAGTTTGAGGAAAAAAATTGAGTAGGTTGTATGCTGCTTTTCCCTGGACACAGGGAAATTCCTAAGAGAGCAGAGCACAGCCCAGCACTGCAGACAGATGGAACAAAAAAAACCCACCAAAACCCAAAGCCAAACAGAACAAAAAAACTCACGTGTCTTCTTGTCTAACAAAATCAGTAGAAGTCGGATGAAATTATGTTCTATCACCATTTTCTATTTCCAGCCTATAAATCACTGTGTAGATGTTGCTGAGCCAAACCAAATTCCACACCAGATCTTCTACCCAAAGAGGCTGCAAAAGACATCTTGAGTTCTTGAGCTCCTACTGGTGTGAAAAGTGATACATTAATAATTATCATTGCTCTGATGAGCAATAACCATCCATTTCCCTTAGGAATAATTCTCCCTTTCTTTGACAGCTGAACCCAAAAACCATTTGAAGTGCCTCACTTCACCTGACTTACCTGTTTCACTAAAATACTCCATTTTACTCCATTCTGAGGTACTCTCTAGACTTAGTGAATCAATGTGCCAGTGTAATTCCTGGACAACTACAAGCTTTTTCTCCATCAAGAGAAGGCATAGTCAGCTAAAAAAACCCATTTGCTACACATAAATCATACCTTTAACTCAGTGTAAATATTTTTAATGCCATGATGAACCAAAAAAATTGGTAGCAAAGCAAAACCACAGTGTTAACATTTGACTTTTATAAGAATTCTTTTATAAGAATTCAGAATTTCATCATTAGTTAAAGTGGAGTTTTTGCAGACAGAAAATTTTACTTTGTATACATTGTTGCAAAAAACTATCATTAACAAGATATATTACCTAATTATGCTGGTCCGTTCTACTTCTGAGCAGGATTGCAGCTATAAATTTCACACAGTCTATGTACTGTGTGCAAAGGCTTCTGACAGAATCCCATGGCCAGAATCTGGATAGTGTCATTCCATTTGACAAACTGACTGGTATCACTGTCAGCAAAATAGTCCCAGATCTGCAGCAGAAGAGAACAGCACTGATTGTCAACATCAAAGGGGTCAAGATAAATTAAATATTTATGGCTCTAGGCTGTGCTGACAGCTCCTGATGTGCTCTCAAAGCTGATCCTTTTCTTCTGAAAGTTGTCCCACTAAAGCTGCAGTCTCCAGTGTTCTGTGTTTTTTCCCAGCCTTTGAGAGCCCTGCCCAGCAGGGAACCAGCAGCACATTGGGGAACACTCTGCCCTTCCCTCCTCGCTAAGACAGAACCACACATTCCTTTCCACAGAGGAAGGGAAATCATGAGTTTCAGTAAAAGCATAGTAACCCATGGGGGTTAAACAGGGGAAAAAAAAAAAAAAAAAAAAAAAAGGAAGTGTCTTTTTCTATATCAAATCAGTTTTCTATATCTGTTCTCTTTTTTTTTTTTCCTGTTTTTTTTTAATCTAGATGAATATTTGTGAAAATCCTCAGTGTCACAGAATTCAGGGCTGTTGAATTTTACCCTGCAGGCAATAAAATTAGTTTGAAGTGAAACTAACTCCTGGCTCAAGGCTAAATTTGCCCTTTCCCAGATTGCAAGTTGTATCATTATTTCATGGGTGCAGGTGAATGCAATAATTAATGCAATATTCAAGCCACACAAAACCAACAATTATAATAAATGCCAGAAAAAAAAATTTTGCTCTTAACACACCTGATTCCAACTGATTACAAGTTAGATTCATAGTGCAAATGTCTTTGATTCAGTTAGCACCTGAGAATACGGCTTGACTAAAGTACACATTAAATGAATTAAAAATATCCACCTAGCTTGAAAACATAGACATTAATGGGATTTGACATCTGAGGCACCATTACTAGCAAGTTCCCAAAGGATTGGGATGAGACCCTTTACAAAAGAATGCTTCTGTCAATGAGAATTCACTAAAGCAAACTGAGCAGAGGGAATTGATATTCCAAATACTTGCTGACTGATAAATGAGGAAGAGATAAGACTACTGACAAAGAAATCAGAGCCACTTGGGAAACAAGACATTTGAACAAAGTGTGTTTTAAATCAAAACTCACAAAAATGTTCATCTGGGAAAAACTCTAGAAATTCTGAATAGAAAGGTTTTGAATTGTCTTAAGACTATGTTCCTACTGAGATCTAAGCCATCCAGACAGGTGTTTGTGTAACTTCTTGAAAATCTCTAATGATTGCAAAGGCCTGGAAAATAAATCTAGTCTTGAAAAAAGTTTCCCATCACATCTAGACTAAAACACTCTCATCTGCAATTTCAGATCATTTACTTCTCAGCCTGTCCCCAGCAGGCCGGAACATGAGCCACATTTATCCTTGCAATGCCCCCTCCAACAGCCACCTGCAACAACCTGCAAACTCATCCTCCCTCAGTTGGCTCTTTGTGAAAAAAAAAACATTTGTTTTGGTTTTCTTCCCTCATCCTGCTTTCAAGACTAAGGAAAGATATTCAGGAGAATAGCAATGTAAAGAGAAAGCAGGGCTTGTGGTAAAGTGACAACATGAGCTCCAGGTGGTTCTGAGGCAGTTCTTGATCCATTTGTCCAAAACCTTAAAAGGGAAAGTAGATATCTGCCTCTCTTTATAACTTTAGTTTAAAAGACAATTAAATATTTAAAAGGAGGATACTGACATAAAGACATTTGGAAATAGAAAATTCACCTCTTCCTCGGCCATCTCTTTCGCTGTTCAAGATACTTACTTGCCTTATTCCTAATTTGAAATAATCTGGTTGCACTTTCCAGCAACTACTTCTCAATTCTATCTTTCAGAGCTTGATTAAACCACCCTATAGCACACTGTGTTTCTCCCCACTAAAATACTTCACTCATCTTAGTAGCTTTTCTATCACTCAAAGGGAACTGTTTGATGACGATGGAGTCAATCCCTATGGTTCCACTTCTGCATCCATAGCCCTCAGGCTGATTCCTCACCACCTGCATAAACAGGTGCAAGGTTCCTCAGCTTCTTCCCATACTACAAGCCCCAGACTTCCATGTCAGAATCATGGTCCTTCCAACCAAGTGGGTCAAGAATTCCACTGAAAGTCAATAGACTGTTCACCTGGTTCTCCCCATCTCCTCACTGATATTTTCATTCACGCACATAAGATGGTACATAAAAAACCCAACTTCAAGTTATCTGCATTTTCCAACTGAAAATTCTTAAGCAAAATTTCTCCACCAGTTTCTCCAGTGAGGGAATCAATATCAACACTATATTTCGTTCCCTGAACTGCATATAGAAGCAAGAATTTTCTTTAAAAAACAAAATGCAAGACAACTAGGTAGCAGGTAATTTCCTAACTAACTGCACAATATCTTCAGTGTTTTCCTTTACATTACTGAAAATAAAATTAGGGTGGAGAAATAATTTTCTGCATTGATGACATCTGGTACCAGCAATTTGCAGTTATTTTGACTGGTACAATACTTAAATTACTAATAACACATAAAACTCAGAGTCAACACCTGACTGTGGCAGCAAGAAACACACTTTGTCAAGATTATATCTCCACAGGACAAGATTAATTAAATTACAATTAATATTTTTTTAGTAAATGGCTCCAACAAACATGCATAACAAATAATTTGCGTATAAATTACTCCCACTCCTGCTCTAGATGTTATCAGATTCAAAAAGCCACTTACAACTATGTGAATTCACTCTCATTCTCAGTCATCATCCATGAAAACGTAGGCAAAGTTTTGTTGAAATAATACACATCTTTTGCAAATACCATGTGTGTGCTTTTCCCTCTCAGGCTGCAGGCTGGGCAGGAAGAGGCATTTGCTGTAACAAATGTCGATGTTCATTCTTGGCCAGAGATCCCTTCTTCAGATAAACTTTAAGAAATATCATAGATCTACATCATCAGAAGCAGCATCCACATGAAATTATTTTGCTGAGGATTCCTTGGAAAAAACATTTCACTTCCCAGGCGTGCTCACCCAGCCCAGGTGCTGTGGGATTCTGCCCCACCCTGTGCTGTCACCACTCTTGACTCTCTGCCTGTCCTGCTCCAGCAGCTCCCTGACATGGGAACACTTCTCTGACAGTTCAGACACAGAAGAACCCTTCCATGGGGAGATCCAATGCAAGAAGTCAGCTCACACCCCAGGCTTTTGCTCAAAGACTATTTTAACCAATTAATCTCCTGCAGGAACACAGTAAATTTGAGTGCCTTTCTCCAAATTGGGTTAAATTTGGTTAAGAGATGTTATAGGCTGAGAGCAGCAAAAAGGGCAAGCACACACATTCATGAGGTGTGATGACACAAGCCCTCAAATAAGTAATTTCATGTAAATTTGTGTGTTCTTTTCCTGTTCTCCATCTTCTTTCCATTGTGTTTTGAACAAGAGAAACTCCTTTTCCTGAAGTAGCTTAGTTCAGATTTGCAAAGTATCTCTGGTCTAAGCTTGGTTTAGGTATCTAAATTAGCACTTAAAAGGCTTCAGCAGGTGAACTGACAATACCACATGACAGCTTTTTCCTGCTATCATACCAGATTTCTGTATTATTAATACTGCAGACACCTCCACTTCAAAGAATTATATGATGTTTTGGTGAGCAGAGTCTGATGTATACATTTGAAATACTTTCAGGATTATTTATACATAGCTCAGCAATATTCACTGCAAGGTGATTCCTAATGTTTTGGGTCACAGTCATCTGGCATTTAGACTTCAACTGAAAAAAAATTCATTTCACATGTAAAATTGCTAGTTAGACTCCATCATCAGGCATGTTCTTTGAGGCAGCATGCAAGCAGAATCAGGAAGAAACTCAGGAGAAAAAAACTTAAACTAATTAAAATTGAATCAGGTAACAAGCACAGCATTCCCTGCCCTGTATTGTGCATCCATAGAAGCAGCATGAGCTCCTAGTGAAGGCCATCCCAGTCAACAAAACTGGAAGTTTTCTGTATTACCACCATGTAGCAGAAGTGAAAATTCAACCTTAGGACAGCCATGCAGCCTAAAAACAGGGAAAACACTGTTAGAGACTATTCAGTATTTCCTGGGAACTCAAGTGAATGACCTAAGAGGGATTTTCAAAGTGTAAATATAGAATATTAATGTGGAAAATAAAAGTTACATGCTATAAAGCTGGACAAATTCCTATGATCTCTCATTCATAATCACATATCCTGTGTTTTGCTCTCATGTAAAAAAATTCAAGAAGATGATGCATGGAGAGCAAAATCTCTTCTTGTAGAGGTGACTCAGTGATTCACAGGAAGCCAAGCTGGAGATTAACACATAGTGAGGACAACTTCTCCATCATTTTTGTAGTCTATGGTAATTCATTTCATACTCATTTGCACAATGTGTGATATCATATTATTAAGAATATTTTGCCAACAGAAAATAATGAAAGGAAACCTTTAAATTTCGGTACCTAATTCATGATGCCCCCTTCAAAGCTGTAGAGATCAACCATTTTCCTCCCTTGCAAACACAGCATGCCATAAACCACAGAGATTCCTAACCTGTTTTTGTCATCAGACACCTGTGGAAGGCAGAACATCTTTCCCAGAGCACAGATTTCCTCAACTCAAACATTTTCTGCAGGTAAATCTCCTATTTCCTGCACGTTAATATTAGCCCTGTCCTTTGCACTCACATTCTCGGTCATGACCAGAGCAATTTGTCAAGCTCCAGTGCACACAAGAAGCACCTTATCACCAGTTCTTCAAGCCAAAAGCACCACTGATGTCACAGAAACACATGCATCCTGTCTGAAACATTACTCCTGCCAAGGCAAATTCTCTCCAAGATAAAGCCAGCATAGAACTAATTTGGTTTTACTCACACAGATAAAGCATTGGGACATAGCATAGGGACAGTCCTTGATGAAGAGTTCTAAACTAAGAAACATTCTGCGTTCAATGTAGATTAGGCCAGAAATCTCATATATGATTTAAACATTACAGTTTTGGTGGGCTAAGAAGCACAGTGCTTATCACAATAGCTGTGAAACACTGAAAGAATCAATGCTCCACAACAGTGCTGTGCACCATGAATGCTCCACATGTTTTCCAGGAAAACTCCCTGGTGGACAATGCCTTTTTCTGTGTGTATTTTGCATTACCAACAAGAAGCCGAAATAGAGCACAACCCCAGCTACAGCAGATTGAGGCTGTTACCAAAGTGCTGTGGTGACCTAAAGCCCTTTGCTGCTGCTGCTTCTCCCCATTGCTGGCTGCCCCTGCCCTCACACACTCACACAGCTCTGGTGCTGGCACCTATTGAGTCTCCCTCTCGAGCTGGCCCAGCTCTCCAACCCAGCAAAAACAAACTTATTTCTGCTGAGCTTTTTCCTATTTTAGCCAGCTGGCCTGGCTGAGAGAGGGGCTGACAGGCACGTGCAGTCAAGGGGAGACCAAGGGGGGGCCACCACTTCCAGTGGTGACTTCACTTAGCCCACCCTTGGAAACCTCTGTAACAAACCAAAAGCAGGCATGTACTGACAGGTTACTGCTGTGCACATAACCCTTCTGCCAAACTTGTGAAACTTAAGAAGTTAAAGCTCGTTAAATGGAAAAAAAAAAAAAAGAAAAAAATCCCCATATTTTATTTATGATAGTTCTTTCTAATAATTGCACTACTTCCAGTACATGAGCAACACATCCAACACTATTTTTTAAAAGGGGCAAAAAAATAAACCCACAAAAACTTTCTAAGAAGTTACAAGACCACCTATTGAAAAACAGAGGCCACATGAGAAATTTTAACAGCAACCCATTCATTTACAAAGAACAATCACATTCACATTGTAAAAGCATCATTTTTCTTTTATAAATATGCACACAAATTATTCATGTTCTTACATAACAGCCAGCTAAAGGCATTCCCATCACAGCCTGCCAAGATGGCTCACTTTTATGAAGATACAGAGCAAAAGAGAACAATAGTACATAATTGCTTTACAAATGGCTTTAGAGTATAATTATATCATTAGTCCTGAGTGGTTCCAGCTTCCAAGTGTTCTAATCTTTTGAATACATTTTTGTTAGGAACTAAGTGGATATTACTAGAGAAGAAACTTGCCTAGTGGAGAGCACTCCACTGGAGAAATCCAGTTCCATGCAGCTCACGGAAAAGGAGAAATTTCCTGTACACACTGGCCTGGGATCAGCCAAAGGAGGAACAGTGACAGCTGCTTCCAGGTACTCCATAGTAACTCTGTTCCCAAAGCTTTACACCTGGAATGTTACCTGCCTTGCTGCAATCATCTGTAGGCAGAGGAGTTCCTAACAGTCTGCCTACCAAGCAAGATCAGTCTAAAAAGGCCAGTAGGACACAGGGCACAGAACTTCTTCACAGCTCTGGATGTCCTCAAGGGACATCTTCAACTGCTTATAGAGACTCTACAGCCATCTCAACGCACCCAGTTGCCCCTTCCACTTCAACTTCTGAGGAAGGTCATCTGACACTGTGCTCGCAGATATCCGAGGTTAGAGCAGACACTGCAGCTGCAGTGAACATCTGTAACCTGCTAGTCAGCTCCAGTATGCAGCAAAACACATCTGGCTGGCCACAAAGAGCAGATATGAAATCAGTTCAACACCAGCTCCTTCTCAAAATCTTTACTTTTACAAGAGCTTTTTTCCCAACACTACTAACTATAAAGCAACACTTCAACATGAGCTCCTTCAATTTCTCAGTACCTTTCCCTTTCTTCTAAACACTATCTTTTCAGCTTGATTTTAAGAATGAAAGTCCCTTTTAGCTTATTGGAACAAATCTAGAGCCAATCCTACTTCTGACTTACAAGACATTCTTGTTTGCTTTGCTTTGCTTTGTTTTCCTCCTACGCACAGAATGCCTCAGCTAACGTCTCCATAAAGGTTACCTTTTTCATACCACACAGGCAGGACAAGAATAAACATCTTATTATTGAAGTCCTGTAGCTTCTGTTACCGTGTACAATTACACAGTTACAGTCGTGTCAGCACTGAAAGCAAAAGCTCAAGTTCTCTTGCAATTATTCAGTGCTCAGGCAAGAACGGCTTCAGATTTCAGTTCCATCTCTTGAAGCTGTCTTTGCAGGGAGATCTCAGTTACCATCTTATTTCAACATAAGAACCATATTAATCATGTGTAGCTCTCCATGACATAACAGCCAAATTTAATAATAAGCTACATTTTATAATCTCCTACTAAAATTTATAAGCTGTGCACTGCTCAGGAATGACTTGCTTTAAAAGAAGAAAAGAGGGCAAGCATCGTTTGCATACAAATAATTTCTGGAGATCATACAGATAGCACCACAGAACAGCCAAGGTTAGAAGGGACCTCTAGAGACCATTCAGTCCCATTCTGCTCAAGGAGGGACAGCAGGGCCCCGTCCAGTCAGGCTTTGACTCTCTGCAAGGACACACCCCTGTCTCTGTGGCACTGGGGAGCTCACCAGTGCTGCACAGGAAGGACTGATCCTCTCCCTCAACCTGCTGGTTACACTCTTTCCAAAGCTTTGGCCTTTGCTGGTTCCTGCTCAACTTCTGGTCCACAGGGACCACTAATGACTTCCCTGCCAAGCTGTTTTCCTGCCTATCAGTCCTCAGCCTACACTGGGGTGTTTCTTCCAAGTTGCAGGATTTTGCTCTCCACTAAACTTTATGAGGTTCCCAGGGGCCCAATGCCTCTCTGAACAGCAGTGCAATATGTGGTGGATCAACCATTACTCCCAGCTTTGTTCATTCTGCAAAGGTGCACTCTGTCCCACCATCCATGTTAAAACAGGATTGCCCCACCATCACCTGATCCTGCTTCCACCTCTTGTATGCTTTTTATGTTTGTGTTTGGTCAGTGTGGGGGAGCCCAGCTGGTTCTGGGCTCTCAGTAAACTGAAATATCGAAGATGGAACTTCTTACACCTGGCAGAGGGTTAACCACAGACAGTGGGGACTGTAACACAGAGTGGGTTTCCTGCTAGAGTGCTAACCTATTGTGTTAGGACATGTGTAGCTATGTCCAATCATGAGTTGTTATGAAGTTGTAAACCAATGCTGTGTGTACATGTGTCACCCAGAACTGTATAAAGGTAGCTGTACTGTTGCAATCCAAAAGCTGGTATCCTGAAACCCATGTCGCCTCCCGCCTTGACAGCGATAGGTCAGGACTTTCATGCTCATCCACGTAGGCCTCCTATCACTTGTGCTCAATGCCCTGCTTATCCACTCCTGAGCTTGGAGAAGATAACCTTTAAATATAAAACAAGCAGGTCCACAAACAGGTGAAAGTCTGTGCTCCTGAAGCCCACAGTTGCAGTCCTACACTTTGCCTTGTTGCTTTCCCTCAGGATCCTGAACTCCACCATGTCAAACTTGCTATCTCCAAGATAACCTCCCCAAACTCACATGCCCAGGCAGTTCTTCCTTGTTTGTAAGTATGAGGAACAGAGCACCTCCCAAGCCAGCTCCTTGATCATCTTGCTCGGGAATTTTTCAACAATGCACTTGAGAAACTATCTGATTGCTTCTGTCTTGCTGGGATGCCCTTCCAGCAGATACTGGGGCAGGTAAAGTTCCCCATGAGGGCCCAAGGCATCCTCCAGTTGTCTGAAGACAACCTGACCTACTTCTTCCTTTTCATGTCATGGGAGACATCAAGAACGGTACTGGTAATACTGGTCTGCCTGGCAATTTTGAACAGCAACTCTTCAGTGGCTCATCGCCTGCCTGAAGGCAGAGCTCCAGCCACTCCTGCTGGTCTCCCAAATAAAGGGCAACTTCTCTTGCCACTCTCCAACTTGGCCTAGAATCATCCACTGCAGCAGTCCAGCTGTGTGAATACCTTAGTACCTCTCTGTGATGCAACAAGGCTGCAGACAGAACACCTACAAGTGAGAGCACCTCCCCCACCATGCTGTCCTCTCAACAATTTGCCTGTTAAAGTCCTTTTACAGCAATTAAATACTGTGGGAGATACCCTGGAGTGTATCTCCCTCAATCCCTTTGATCACTGGCTAAAAATGCCTCACATGCACTGCTTAATACAGCTCATACCTGGCAGGTATGAAAAGTTATATTGTCACATCCAGTCCTCTGAAGCCATTAATGCAGCACGTGAGTGACGGTGCCAGGGGTTCAGGGAGGTACAGGGGACGAAGAGCAGGCGAGTGAAGGCAAAAAAAAAAAACATTCTGGGAACAGCTGAGCTGAAACAGCATTTGCACAGGCCCAGACAGCAATCTGCAGAAATGCAGGGGAGGTGATCACTCAGGTTAGAGACCCAGCTGGGGTGTTATTGCAACAAACTGGACTGTTTTTACTGCACCATCATTAAAAAACACCTGAGCAAGCCCTGGAAAATTTCTAGCACTG
Organism: Pyrocephalus nanus; assembly: GCA_038380795.1. Classification (NCBI taxonomy): domain Eukaryota; kingdom Metazoa; phylum Chordata; class Aves; order Passeriformes; family Tyrannidae; genus Pyrocephalus; species Pyrocephalus nanus. The sequence goes on from CM076281.1 coordinate 10,642,990, forward strand.
TAGTTGTTTTCTCCTCACACTGACAAAACAAGCATAAACTGTATTATCTCAGCTGTTCTATGAAAAGAGGAGTTATGGAGCCACCCTGAAGGGGTTTAACCAGAGGGAAAGGAACCATGTGAAAGCTAAGAAATAACCTACTTGGTAATTACAATTAATGGCATTTACCTTTTACTGAGAACTTTACATTTCTAAAATGTTTTCCAAATATTAATTACTAAGGCATGGGGGGAAATATGTCACTGTGTTATGTAGAATATACTAATATATTAATTACTGTGTATGTACTGCTGTTCCCTGAGCCCTCTATACATATAGCCAGGATATATGTGGTTTGAGCTTGTTCCCTGCTGTAAGAGCAGACAGAATTTTTGGATTTTTTTTCTCTTTTATAGTCCACTTCCTCCCAACCTAAGTTGCTAAATATGGATTATTTTGCAATAGGATGTGAGCTAAAAATAAAACTTGTTTTAATGTAGACTTGGGGTCCCAGAAAGGTACATTTTAAATTTCTCAGAGTGTAGCATACCATAATAGCTAAAAAATTTCACCAAGTTTCCAAAACAGTGAGACAACACATAGCTTTTGCCATCTCAACAGGTAGTTCCACAAATCAAGGACACAATTTCCACTGCCATAATGGCTACTTCCAAAAGTAGAAACCTATACTTAAATATTTTTAACTATCCAAAAAAATGTCTTAAAATTAAGAAAGGCTGATTATATCAGAAATTATTAGAAATACTAAAAGCAATACTACTACTTTTCATCAAATTATCATTGTTCTGACTGTGTAACATAAAAAGGAGATTTACTTACCTGCTCCCAAGACTTCTAAGTGAAAATTTCACGAAACACTGCATATCTGAGGAGGAAAAAAAAAATGCATCTCAAGGAAATAACCTAAAGAGGAAAACTTTTATTTTTTTTCCCATCATTATTAAACGTATTTTTTTATACTTGGGCACTCACAACTCCTTCAAGCATGTCTCATCACTTTTTAAAGCTTTCTTTTTCATCTTTTCCTAAATATCTCAATCCACCACTTGTAAGGAGTCCCATTTCCTTGGGAAGCTGCTATTAAATCTCAAAATCATCTTCCTGGGCTAAGTCTCTTATGACTGTTATAAGCCCAGTAAGGCACATGACATAACTGAGACAAAAAATGTTGCAGAACTCAGTCCTCCAGGTTCCCACAGAGCTCATCTGAATTCAGGCAGCACACAATTAGTTTCTGTAATGGATTTAAGCTGTTATACTGAAAATAGCAAAAGGAGTTGCCATCCAGAGCTCCTCAGCACAGACTTCTCAACAAGATGGAAGCTCCGAAACCAAAATGCAATTAATGTTTTCCTTATTATCAGTATCTGAACCATTATGGATACTTTATAAATCTAGAACCAGGGGCACTCACTACGCATCTTCCCCCTTGTTTTCATCTTTGCCCGTGAGAATAATTTGAAAACAATTTGTTGCCAAGGTTAATATCAATATAAATTTACTTTTGTAACTGTCATTTTACTATAGATGCTGATTTTGAAAATCCAATTAAAAATCTAATACTTTCTGCTTAGTCTCATTAGCTTTCATCCTGTCTGACAATCTGAAGCAAATTAAACCCTAAGCTGTCATTTCAAGACAGTAAGAGAATTGATTTAATTTAAGGAAGTCACTTTTGAGGGAAGACAGTTGTGTCTGACTCATACTTTTAAGGACTGCATGTGCTAAGCATCCCAATACCCTATTTTGTACAGGGTTGTCCAAGTGTGAATTCTAATTTTACCCTTTGGTTATTTTGTAAGAAAAAGTTTTGACAAAACTGACAAGCAGTGACTACATCTGCTCCATTTAACCCACGGAGGCAAAGGCCTGATGTCATTATGGTATTAGGAATTCCTAGTTTATAATTCCCTGACTCACCAGGTCCTTCAGAAAGCTAAAGAAATCACATAGATCAGTTCTCAAAAATACTCAAGACTTAACTGAAATAGGAAGCCTTTCACATTTCGAGATATTTAAATAAAGATGCAAAAAGAAATAGGAAGATAGTCTAGAAGTTCTAGAGATCTCTCCAGAAGCTGAAAAACCTTTCTAAGTTTACAGGACTCGCTCTTTATTCTCCATTTGCCAACAACTTGAGGATGTGAGCATCTCTCATTCCAGATGCACTTCTGAAGACAGAGTAGAAAGCAATCAGACATTAGAGTGATGGGGAACACAAGTGCCCAAGACCTCTTAAAAATGAGGCAGAGCACCTTCAGCAAAATGGTCTGCTTCATATGAGCAGGCACAAACCACCCTGAATTATCTTTCTTGACCTCAGATGAATGATTATTAAAATACTGGTCTTTGTATATCTTGAGTTTCCTGTGAGCACTCAAACAGCACAGCTCCACTCAGCTCCACTCCCATTAAATGACACAGAGCTTGCTGCCATCACGGCCTGCACTGCAGCCACTGCTGGGAAACCTTCCCAGCTGAAGGCCATTCCTGGCTTTTATAAATGAATGTCAGAGAAGCCCAAATCCCTCACTGCCCCTCAGTCCTCAGTGTCCTCAGCTGTGCCCAAGTTCACAGTGACACGGTTGAACAAGGGCGGTGCTCGAAGCCGTTTGCATTCGCAACAGGACACGGAGCTCCCACCCAGCTCCACTGACAGGTACGGCTCAGCAGCCTCAAAAGATGAGGAGATCACTAAAAAGCAAAGTGCTACAGCTTACAGTACTGACAGAACAAATAAGATCATCATTTAGCAAAAGAAATATTGAATGAGGGCAGTGATAGCCTCTATTTCTGTATAGCATTGCTCACTCAACCCAGCAAGGCTCCAGATCACTGACTGCAGGGGCATAGCCATGAACAGGCCACTCAAATCTGCCTCTTTATGATACTCTCTCCCAAAGCATCTGCTACCTCCACTTTGAAAAAGACCCTGGGACCTCTTTCTGACCTAACACAGATGCTACATGTTCTAAACACAATCCAAGAAGACTGTTTTCCATAGGCTCTCAAGCACAAAGATTAAGGGCAAATTAGAAAAACTCAACCTAACACTTTATTCTGCCTCATACAAAATTTCTTTACACATGATCCAAAAATAGAAAACAGCACTTTAAGCTGTATCACAAAGGAAACTCTTGTAAAATCTCTTTCGATATCTTGTCAAAATCAGCATGCTCTGTGACTAGACGACTGTCAGGGTGATCTATAGCCCCCAGCCTGCTCTGTAATATAAGCTAAATTGCCTGAGCCACAAGCAATGATAGAGTCATTCTACAGGAAATTGGAAATCAATTCTTGTCATCACTGTACATAACTCCTTTATCAGAGATCCAGCTCACCAGTGTAATGCAAGGGAAAGAAGCTGGGAAATGACAATCATAACAAGCTGAACAGTCCCACACACATATTTAAGTATGGGAGTTCTGTTTCTGGAATACCTCTTTGCATAGGGCACATGAGAGATGTGAGCAGCCTGACCTGGTGAAGTGCCAAAGGTTAGTGGTGGTCACACACTGCAGGTGTGCTGGGTCTTGTTCCATGTACATACCTAGGTTTTGGGCCTGAAATTTGAGGCCAGAGCTTGTAGTCTTCTTTGTGCAGTGAGTCCTGCTAAAACAGAGGGACAACCTCCTGCTAAATCTCACACTGAAATTCTTTCAGACTGGTACTGGGAGATTCCTTTATGACCACAATCCAGGTGTTGGAGAAACCAGGGCACCAATATCAGCATTGGCAAGCTTATTCACAAGTTTGGCTATCTGCAATGCTTGTGGTCAGGACTCAGTTGCTGGAATCAAGTGGTTAAGTCAGTTTTTGTTGCCAACTTAAATTTTCAAACTAAGAGAGGAACTTTAATTCTAAAAACTAAGAGGAAATAAGAGTCTAACATGATGTTATTCCTAAAGCATACAATCAACCTTCTGGCAACAATGTTTTTCTGCATAGATACTCTGCTATGCCTCATTTTACCAGGACTCACCAGCCAAATTCATTAAGGATCAAGGGTTGGACTTGATGATCTCGGAGGTCTCTTCCAACTCAGATAATTCTATGATTCTATGATTAACAGGAAGTGCAAAATTAGTTTCAAAACAAAGGAAATTTATGAACATTTTCTGTGAAACAAAACATTTTCTATTTCCACTTCCTGCACAAAAGCCAACTCATCAAGCTTCCACTCACCTAGAGCAAAGCCATAGCTGTTTTCTTACACAAACTCACTTTCAACTACTTGGCACAGAAAATCCAGAATGCAGGAATATGATCAGTTCATATCTGTCCAGCACAGCATGTTTCTCATCCTAATGCAGAAGTCCTAACGTACAGTAAGGACTCCTTCCAAAATACAAAATTCCAGAATGGTTTGGGTTGGAAGGGACCTTAAAGATCATTCCACCCTCTTACCACAGACTGGCTCCAAGCCCTGTCCAGCCTGGCCTTGAACACTTCCAGGGATGGGTCAGCTACTGGTTCTCTGAGCAATCTGTGCCAGGGCCTCCTCACCCTCACACAGAGGAGTTTTTTTCCTAATTTCCAACCTAAACCTACTTTCTGTCAGTCTGAAGCTATTCCTCCTTGTCCTGTCACTCCAGGACCTTGCAAGTAGTCTCTCTCCATCTTTTTTGTTGACTCCAGGGCCACAATTAGGTCATTCTGAAGCCTCCTCTTCTCCAGTCTTTCCTCATAGGAGAAGCGCTCCAGCCTTTTGATCAACTTAGTGGCCTCCTCTGCACTTGGTGCAACAGGCCAATGGCCTTTCTGTGCTGGGGACTCCAGAGCTGAATCAAAAGTTTAATATGGAGTGTTCTGCATACATGTCACAAAGTTTGCTTTCCTACTCTCTGGCCTGTTTGGGAAAAAGTGGTTTCTTCACATCCAAAAATTTGTTATTAGACTAAAACTGAGGATTCCTCTTCATGAGAGCTAAAGAGCTCCAGGAAGCAAACAAATCAACCCATCAGCAAATGATCTCCATGTGCCACTCTAAGCTGCAAAGTCTGGAACACATGGCAAAGGGGCTGTGCATGCCCTGAGAGCTCTGCTGCAACGTCTGGCATGAATCAGGCAAGTGGAGAGACAACAGATTATCAGAAAACAACTGAGAAGCTAAATACTTTGGTTAATTGGCTGAATTTAGTTGACATCAGCCACTGATCTCTTTATCCTAAGTACAATACTGTTTGTGTTCTTGTTACTATGCCTAGAAAAAGAACTCATCCATAATCATCTTCTGAAGTGCATGAATACTTTTCAGCTCTTCTGCTCCCCTATTATATGGTCATAAATTATGGTCATTCTATGTTAATTTTTTATTTTTCATGCTGCAAGTAGTTGGGAAATGAATGCACATTTTGTGGTAGAACAATGGTAAAATTTAAATAATTTGTGATGAAAAATACACCTTCTTTTGTTTTTCTTTAAAAGCAACTTGAAATCCACAATATCCCAAAAAGATGATCACTTCTATGAAAAAGTCTTACTTGGTTTTAATTACACTATCCACCCTTAATGATGTGCCATAATTCATAAAATATTACAAAATTAATCTGGTAGATAGAAATTTAGTCAGATATTTGTTTGTTTGTTTAACATCATTACCCAGTTTTGAGTCCATGAACAAAAGGAAACGGGCTTTTAATTAATGCATACAGAATAAGAAGGGCATGAAAGCATAATATTTAATTTGCAGAGTGTAGTTACACAATGTGTGTTCCTTGGTGGCAAAGCCAGCATGAGAAGTTCCTGCTCCACTCCACCTCTCCCTCCTTGCCCTCATTAAAATGCTGCAGTTTTCTGCCCTTTCCCTCAGTTGTGCCAATACAGCTTCACACTGTGTGTGTTCATCACTGCAGCCATCTGGAATATCATTCACTACCCCTGCAACAGTGTTGGGTATTCCCTTAATTGCTTCCAGTACAGCCCCATAAACACCAAACTGAAGGCAGCAAACACTGACATGGGAAGTGACTTTATCTGCAGAGAACAACGTAAGGAGCAGTGTCCATAATGTACCATTGCACTAATAGTATCCTGGTTCATTATGGGCTGTCACATGGGCCTAACAAATTAATCGAGTGTGATCAGCCTGTTCTTAACCAGCACTGCGTGAGTCACTGGCTTCCAAAATTCCCACTTGAGTACACTGGCTTTGAAAGGGCCAAGACTAAAGCTCACCTGCATCCAGGTGACACTTTCACGTTAGGAAATGTGGGCTGTCTGGTGGCTCACCCCTTTTCTTTTGACAGCCTGAGTCAGTCTGGAAATCCCAACAAAGATTTCAACTATTGCAGAAAGATGTGCAGCGTTCATGCCACGGGGGAAGAGTGGCCAGTACAAACTAGAGATTTTGCACCAGCAGACTTCATTCTTTCACTCTTGACCTACACCCTCACACACACAGAAGTGTCCTTAGCTACCAAAAAGCACTAAAGTTAAAGAATTAGAAAGTGGTGACTGTGAGAGATTGAAATGTTAATGGTTCATGGCTCAAACTTGGCCATTTGCAGAGGCAGCGGGTGCTTTGCTGGGGCTGGTTTTGCACCCCCTGAATGGGAGGGGGAGAGTTTTTGGGTGTGTGGTGTTGAAACCTCTGATCCACATAAGACAGAGCACCCTCCACCGGAGGCCCTGGGTTTTGAGCCAATAAGAGAGAAGGCCAACAAAAAGCAGACCCTGTGGAGGCAGGATACTGCTTTTCATCACCAGTTGTCAGCCCTTACATGACTGGCTGTGTTGTAAAACTCACCCCCTCAACAGGGAGGGTCACATTTACATGGAACATTCACATTTACACGGAGGCCTGAGCAAATTCATCTTTCTTCACAGGACATAATCGCCTCAGCTACGCTGACATGAGAGGCAGCTGCCATGTCTTAGAAGGGACCATAAACCATCAAAGTCTCCCAAAGTGCTCCCAGACTCCTTTCTGAGGCCTTCCACCAGAGGACTGCATGGGATCCAAAAGTAATGTAACACAGCCATGGTGTTGCAAAAGACAGTGTAAAACTCCCCCCAGGGAAGGTGCTAGTGTGTTCTCATGTGTATCTGAACATACATTAACCCATAGAACTCCATGTTTTGTGGGCTTTCCCCCACCTCCAGCAGATCAAGACTGAGACCATCAATTTGACCAATGAACACCTAAATTGCAACAGTCAAGTCTCATCACTGGATGGTGATATCTTTCTAATCTTATCCTTGCTTTCTCTTTCTTTCTTTTCCCTTATACATTTTCTTAAGTCATATTTTTATGCTTTCAGATTTCTATATTACTTACAGATAATAATAATAACCAAAATGGCTACATACATGCTTTCCATTGCAACCAAATTGTTCTAAAATAAACTCTACATATATATGTTTTTAAACACGGATCACTCAGTATTGTTTGTCTAATCCTCCCCAAGGGATCTATTAACAAGATCCTGGGTTACCCTTGTCTTCAGGGGTAGTAACAGTGACAAACTCAAATGGATTCTGGAAAAGCTGCAGAGGTCTGCAGAGAACAAAAACTTCAATGCCAACAGTATATGTTGGGCAGCAGTTGCAGAGCTGTAACCATCTTGCAACAAGTCAGAGGTGGACCTGTATTGCTTGCTTGGTTATTCTATGCACACAGACAGAAGGTATGAAGTGATCCAAAAAACCTCACGGTATTAGAAACAGGTCAAAAAAGAGGGGGGGTTATTGCTTATGAAAAAGTAAATGAAACAGAATCCCACAGTTCCAATTATCTTCATTACTGGATCCTCACCCATCCTTTCTCTCTCCAAATCGAGGTTTACTTTACAGCATCAGTTAAAAAAAACAGGAGTGAACTATGCCCAACAAAAGTTTTGCAAGTCATGAATCTTCTCTAAAACTGCCATCATAACTATGGAAAAATGCTTTATAACTGCAGTAATCCCCTTTAAAGGAGATTACCTAAGTGAACAGTCGTGATTGAACAGGTTCCAGATTTGTTTCAGTCCCTAATTTAGCCACTTTAACTGCTAGTTATTGCTGAAGCACAGTGAATTTTGCTTGGTAAGTCATTTTAAAGGCTGTTTCTCCATATCTTAAAAGGTCTGAAAGAGAGGTTAGAAAACCCAATAAATTTAAAAGTATAAAAAGCTATAGATACAAAGAAACCTTTTATCAATGCACAGCATTTCAGGGAGACACATCCCAACATGAAGAAGTAATTTGCATGTTTACTGATGCATTGTGGATATTTTTTCAAAGCCTTTAACACAAGCTGTTAGTTACGCAGCACTGATTCATTTAAGTTCTCAAAGTTTTAATTAGTTCTGAGAAAATGTTTTATGTAGAAGCCACAAGTCGCGGTGAAGCAGCGACTTCCCCGCCTCCTTCCTGGGATTCAAACCCTCGTGGGGAAAGTCCTGCATATTAGACTTGGCCAAGAACACTCCAAACAGAAAGCTGCGGCTTCTCCCTGGCTGTCATGCAGCACCCTCCATTTTTTTAGCACCCAAAGGACTTTACAAAGACAACATATTTATCCACATTTGGCAGATTACATCAAGCTGCAGAGAAATAAAGCCATTTCTTATGGACCAACAGCCATGGTAACAACAAGGGAAAAAAAAAAGGAAAAAAGAAACAGCAGCAAAGGTTTTCTGACTGTCAGAGCAGCACAGCTGCAGCAGTGCAGAGGCAAGCAAGATGGGCAAGCAGGCCTGCAAGGCCCCTCTTCAGACCTGTGCCCATGTTACCAGCAGCACAGACCACTGCCAGGAGGGAGCAGAGCCGCTCACATTCCCCCACACATCAGGACTGACACCCCAGGAGTGCTGGTTTAGGACTCCCTCTCACCACACTGCACCACTTCTGTGCCCTGGCCTGGGGCATGACCCAGACACCCCTGCCCCTTGGAAGGGCACAATATTCTCTGCAGTTCTGCAGTACAGAATCATGGCTTTACCTGCCCTTTTTTTTGCCATCTCACTGCCTTCATTCCATTGAAGATCTGGATGATGCTGAAAGCTGACTTTGGCATTTGTGGTTTGATGAAAACATGGACTTTCTGCAGCCTTCACCATATTAATTCTTATTCCCATTTTTTTACAAAATAAAGTAATTGGAGTGCATTCTTGTGGAAATTCAAAAAGTGACTTTTCAGAAGACTGAACCCACCAGATGAATTAAGTTCAACAAATCACTCAGATCTTTTTAAAGGCTAGTAAGTGCATTTTTGTACATACGGTCTTATAATCTTCTACAAGATCTCTGACTTTTAAGTAACATGTAATTCTTGTTTCTCCATTTCCTTTTGTACTTCCAGTTTTTACTTCCAGATACTATTTAGGATTAGAGCAGCAGAAGGAAGAAAAATATCTCATGTCTTGTTGTCTGTAGCCTGGCAAGAGGAAAACAAGATCATCTGGTGAAAAACTGCAATTCTGCAATAATTCAATTTCTGCATCAAAACAACTGTAAACCTGAATAACTAAGCAGAAGCATCTGAAGATGCTTACAGAGGCTGAAGTAAATCTCTGTGGTCTGTCATCACTGCTAGAGATGTCTATTCTAATGATTCATACATTTTCATAGCTTGGATACATAATGATGCTGGAAAGCTCTGAACAGAGGAAGAGCATAGCCCCTGGGAGTCAGAAAGAGTAAATTAAAGGTTTCTTTGATAAGTGTTCTTAAAGCTTAATTTGTCTGAAAATGTGCATCATGTTGGCCACATCAGCAATCATTTGTAAAGAATTTGCAAGTAGCTGCATCACTAAATTTACTTGTGACATCAGTACACAGAGTAGAGGTAGAACTCGTCCTTTCACCCTCTCTTTTCCCATCCCAGTGCAAAGCTCCTTCAGTTTTTCTTGGATCTGTGCCCATCATGTCTTATTGCCTACTACTATCAGCTGAGCCATGTGAGCACTCTCAGTGCCATCCTGCCTATCTGGTTTCAACTAGCCAACCAACCAAAATAGTGCAAATTCTAAATCAAAGTCAAAGAAAGCAAAGGGGTGATAGACTTCACCAGTTAGAAAGAAAACCAGAGGAAACCGCATGTGATGCTTCTTTGTTAACATAGCACACCCAAAAATACCACACAGCTACACTGCAACTGAGGAAAACCTACCTGAAGGAAACATCTTTTGTCCAAGCCCTGGACTGGTAACAGATGCACTCTTGACAACAAGATTACCCACTGAGCTGACAGAACAAGCAGTTGAGCATTCAAACTCCAATCCCTTGGCCTTTCCACCAGCAAAGAAAACCCACCTAGACAAGACCACCTGATGGCACACTCAACAGGTGTTACAGTCCTACAGTGTCTCAAATAAGAGAAAAAACCCTCATTCTGCAACCATTCAACTACAACCTTCTTAAAATGCCCTGAGTACTACTTGAGTCTTCATGGCCAGCTTTGGTTGAGATACTTTAAACAAGCACTAAACTGCTCATGGATTAACCCCTAAAGACAGTTAAGGGAATTCAGTACGGATCCAAAAGGCTTAGCTGGGAAATTTCAGATACCAAAATACAGGAAGAATGCCATATCCTGAATTACCTACAACCCTCTATCATTGCTCTGTGCTTAAGAATCACATCCAAAATAAATAACGTGGTGAAAAGGCCATATGTGTAACTGAGCCTCACCTGCCTGTATAGATCAAGTAAAACCAATCATTGAGGACCTCACTCTGCTTGTGCAGCTTTCAGATTGCTCTGCTAAAAGCAGTATGATGGCAGCTACTGAGTGCCATTCCAGGACTCACCAACTGCTGAAGAAAACACTATTTACTTCAACATAATGGCGTATGATGGTAGTTAAACCACTCACATTTATCAACCAGGAGCGCACAGATGCTCAGCTGTTGAAGTTTGGCTGAGGAGTTGCTTACTAAGCTGATGTAAAATATTCACCGAAGATCTTATGAGTAAACACTAAGAGCCCCAACTGAACAAAGTCCAGGAGGCTGGTGTTCCTAATTGCTTTGGATGCTTTGGATTATTAAGCCTCAGTAGGAAATGCAGTGCTCTGTGATGCTCCAAAGAAAAGGTATTACGCTTCTACAAGTGCTTTGACAGCACGTGCTGCATCTCATGGCCATACCACAACAATCTCCTGATGGTTACTTGCCTCTGTGGTGTTCAGTGTGTGACACGAGGTTTGCAGAGGCTAAAGGAAGAGTAACAGTTTCACAGGACACTTTCCCTCTCCCTATATTAGAGCCCACTGTATGAGTACAGCACAGCAGTACAGAGCACTCAAAAGGTTAAATTATCCCAAATTCCCCCTAAGAACAGATACTGCAGCACCAGCCATTCTTCACTGTGGGTCTCACTCTGTGCAGCAGAGGCCGCTTTCTTTCCCTACCCCTGCAAGTCTTGGCCAGGAGTCCCAAGTGACGGAGTACTGGGGGGCTGACCCTGCTGATGGATCGCGCCAAGTGATTTCCTGGCACGGGAAAACTGCCGTGGAGCCAGAGCACCATCACCTGGGGATAGACCTGCACTGCCCTTCCCGCTCACCCGATCACAGGGAGAACAAACATTTTATCCCTTCCTCAGCAGCACACGGCTTTATATTAGAACACACTTCATGTAATTAGATTTAGAATGAAAAAGTAATTTTCTCAGTGTTCTTTTTACATTTCATCATTATTTTTCCCATGTTTCTAGAACCAATTGCATTAATTCTTTCTTTTCCCTAAATTTCACAGGAAGGGATTTTCAAAAGCACTAGATCTTCAAGGGAGTCCTGGAAAAATCCCTCCAGAAAAATACAAATAAATATGTAACCAGCCTTGCTCCTACAGTGAGTAAAATGAACATAAATCCAACTGTGACTAAAATTCAATGGTTTTACGATCTAAAAAGTTTATTGAAAAGGAAGATGATGGCTGCTTTACTGCACATTACCTGTTAGGTAATGTTATTACCTGTTAGATAATGTTATTATTTCTTAACTGTTAGGTTAGACAGACATTCCTCCTCAGTGAAGGTTTATCTCTGCCCCCCTTGCAATAAAGCAGGATGTGATGACTCCATGTACTGGCTCATTCTCCAAGGTGCTGAACAAACATGCCAAGGAAGAACAGCAGAACAGAGCTCTTCCCAAAGAGGAGAGCACTGAAATCAGACATTGGTAGCTGGAAGCTGGGAAATAAATGATAAAATCCCTGCAATCCCATTGCCCTGAATGACATTACACGGCTCTCTACTTAAAACTTCTACTGCTTGATCTGCCACTCTCTCCTCAGCACTCCCTCTCCTCTTTCCCACTGAAGCACACATTGCAGACATCCATATGATGGGACAGAGAGGCAACTAGTGAATTCCTCATTCTGCACTAACAGAACGCAGAGGAACAGCTACACCCCACAATCCTGGCCTCAGCTGTAGTACAACATGCATTCACACCGTGTTTGTGCATTGTGCTTTAGGATGGCATTGAAGAGCTACCCTGACCAGCACTCAGTGCAGCATGCACAGCTCCCACAATTACCAGCAATCAGTCACTGCCCTTGACATTTTAAACATTTACAAATCCACCTGAATTCTTCCCACATGCAGTAAATTATGTGTCTTCTGCACTCATGGCCATCCCCCCTAAAAAAAGTTAGTTTAGCCAACACCTGAGTTGCTGCCCTGAAGAGAGGGATACACAGAGACAGCACCGTACGAAGAGACAACATGAGAGGGAGGAGTTTTGTACACAAGACAGGTTAGAAGCAGTCTGGCCTTTCAGTTGCCTTGCAGGCCATAAGCAACCAAAAGCTGCTTGCAACAACAAACCCAAACCATGCAGCAGGCTTTTGGTATCTGTGTCTGACAGACTTGACGTACCAGGTCATCCTAGTTTGCGTCTGCTTCTAAATGCCTGATGAGGGCATGAAACTGTTCGAAGTTCCTCTGCTTAGCTTACTTCACACCTTCCCAGACTGCTGCAAAGCAGGGGCCCAGCACAGGGCAGTGCATCTGCAGAACTGCATCCCTGCAGATCTCAGCCCAGGCACCAGCTCAGTTACTCTTAAAAACAGAGCACTCAGATTTGGGAGTGGGGCCTGCATAGCTTTGAGAGGCTAATGAAGCCGTAATGGAGCATTTACCAAGGGATTTTTCAAGTAAACATCATCGATTTCCTTGCAAAATGTAGCACTTAAATGACACATTCAAGGGGTGGCTCAGCTGGTCCCTGGGGAGCAGAGAGGTGCCACTCAGAGTAACCTTGCCAGTCACTGCAGGCACTGTGGTTTCTGTGTCCATCCAGCTGTTGCCTCCAGCTAGATTTAAGAACCATTAGGATGAAGCAAAGCAAGGACTAGAGGATGCCCATCTTGCATTGTGGATGAGTGATCTAACAAGGCTTTTGAACAGTTCCAGGGGTGCATTTCTTTCATGTTGAGAAGACTCATACTAGGAACTCTCTTTGAAAATTTTAACCAAGTAAATAAATTTCAAGAAAATATTTTTCTCATTTTGAGAAGCTAGCATTTTCTAATATAAAGAAAGTTACTGAAAAATTCACAGCCAGCTGCAACTATTATCCTGTTATTATCCTATTCCTCTGGGCACCTTGGGGGAAAGTAATTCCATTGTGTTTCACAAAAATGTTAAACCAAACTTGCTGTACCCTTTCCTTGACTTGGCTACTCTAGTTTTGTGCAGTCTCCTTGGTCAGCAGCAGCTCAGCTCTTCCATGGCATTGCTGTGGGAGGTACCACACACTCCTCTGTCTTTGGAAACTGGGCTGCTCTCAGCAACTGGAAGCAATTTGCAGTTCCCCAGCCAGAGTTTTTGCAGCCACTTAGAATCTCATTCTCCTTTCCCAAAGGAAATGGATTACAGAACTGTTTTTCCTTAAATCACCACATGATTCACAATCTCTTTTGAACCCTTCTACAAGCAGGCCACAAAAAACAAGTCTATCAGCAGTTTTTCAATATGGATTTCTAATATTTATTACTAGTCTCACCTGAAATTATGACAAACCGGTCTCAACAGAATGATGCCAAACTGTCAGAAAAGGTGGAAATAATTAATAGCCATGGGCAAATCACACCCAAACCAGGCCCAGATCCCAGGCTAAGGGTACAAAAGAGAAGTCACTGCAGACCAGTTGATTAAATGACAGAAGTCACAAAATAATGAAGTCAGTTAAATCCCTTGAGAGCAAACCCACGGAGGGAGAAGGCCAAGAAAAGACAGTGACAAAACAGCTGCCTGAGAGGGTATTTCAGTAGACCAACACCCTATAAATGTCCATATTTGTCACTGCTTCTATTACCAAAGGACAGTCAGTAAGTGAACACAGTTAGCAAAGCAACCTGGAGCATGCACATGAGATGATTGTGCTGGCACTCCACAGCTCATTGTTTTAGGGCACAACTGACATGACTCCACTGAAGCCTCACTCAAACTGGCAAGATGGACAACGTGCTGGGGAAAAGAAACAGAAGAGTGAAATTCAGCAGTCAAATATTACCCAAGAAAGGCTTTCTAGTGAACATTTCAACATGCACCTTTGGTTATTACACGAAAACCAGAATGCACATCTAAGATTTAAATAAAAATTCAAATGAAGTTGTGAAAAAAGCCACTTATCTGCACTAATGGCTATGAAGAGAGTCCATACCAAAAACTTGTATTAATAGTCAGACTCGCAATATTTCGACAAAAAATGAAGGATCATTGAACTTCTAGTGTTACAGTGCTTCTCCTGTACAGATTTTAGAGTCTGCAGGCATTTATCTCCACTCTCTAAAGCAAGTACAACTGCCTCTGCTATATCAAAAACTGAAAAGCTGACAGCAATACTTTGGCATACTACAGAAAACATTCTGCATGACTTCCATCTGCTATTCATCAATCTAAGTAAGCGTAAGATGGCATATGTTAGTGTTCTTCCAAAGTCCAGAGAAAGTAATCATCCTACCCTCCTTGATGCAGGTATCACATATTTTTGCGTGAAACAGATATTTTTATTTGTTAGTTTTTAACCTTCTCTACAAACTTATATCTAGCAGAAGGCCTTCTGCGAATTCCCCCTGGGAGCACCAGACCACTGGATGATATTATGTCCAGTTTTTCCAAAGCAGAAGTCTCTCTATGAAGGGAAACAAAAATCAGAGAAAGAACCAGGTGGTTTGCTGATAGATTTGAGGCTGTCCCTCTGCCCATGGAGTAAAATAATCCTCTACCCAAATAAAAAACCAAAATTCAAACACATTTTGTTTTCCATCATTAGTAATGTTATATTTGCTGTGAGTCTTAAAACAACATGGAAAACCTAAAATTTTTCAAGATTAAAGCAATAAAATCCTAAGAGGATTTTGATTCCTCTTTGTTAACCAATATTTTCTATCAGTACAGATAGTGCAGACTTTCTGGCCAGTTTTTTGACAGAGGAAAATAGTTATGTCCATGTGATATTAACTGCAGAGATGTGTGTATTTTCCAAAACATGGACTGAAGGTTTAAAGAATTACCACAATTGCACTTTTAAATGTAAAACGAATGGATGAGCTGGCTGAAGTCTAATAAAACAAACAAATAAACAACAAGAAAAACCCCTCACAAAATCCCACAAGTAATCAAATTTCTGACTGATAAACCACTACTACAGAGAGTGTGAAGTAAAGCCCTGTGAACTCATGGCCAGACTCTGTTCCACAGAAATGGGCACAGAGCAGGTTCCAGCTCAGGGTATGAACAGAGAGCCCGCTCACGTTTCAGCCAGGACATGTGTAGCAGAGCTTACTCTGCCAAGGAGGGACAAGCTTGAGGTGTAGGATTTGTTTTTTCTCATTTCTTGTTGATTTTTAAATTATTTCTATTAAATAAATTAGACAAGAAACCACAGGCAATGTTAGGAGAATAGACAAAGGAATTCATCAACTATTAAGAACCAAAACAAGCAAAAAAAAAAAAAAATCCTCAGTATTTTGGACTCGATTAAATACAGTCTTTTTTCCCCTCCTCATGACTATTTTTTTTTAATCTAGTGTCACAGTCATGGTCTCTGCATTCCATGGTATTAAACTCCTTGAAAATGAATGAGAAACACACAAGCACAAAGAGCAAGCTGGCAGCAAAATTATACCAACTGCAGGGAAATATAATAAAGCTTTCAACATCACCAGCCAAGAAAAATCCAGGAAGGATTATTTCTAGAGCTTTGCATTTCACAGGAAAGAATTTTCACCAGTATAGCCAGAAAACATGGTGTGGAGAAGACATCAGTGTGGAAAAGCTGATCCAGATAGACTTTTCTGAGCTTCCCTGCTTTCCCAGAGGTAGCAGTGTAGGATATGCTTCCGATATTTAAACACAAATGGGGTTTTTTGACAAATTTCTGAATCTGAAAATTCCCCAGTGAAGGATCCCCCTTGTCTTGAGCGATGTCCTTCTAAGGGTTAACTATTTTGTTGAAAAAATTTCATACCAAATTTATAGTTTCAATATAAGTTTCAGATTTCATTTCACTGAAAATACAGGCCAGTTATAACAAGGTGACAGCAAAAGCCAATTTAGGACTAGAACTATGGCCATATTAATTACCAGAACCTGTATTTCCCTGGGAGAATTTTTGGTTTGTTTTTGTGTGTGTGTGTGTGTGTGTGTGTGTGTGTGTGTGTGTGTGTGTGTGCTGCTGTTTGTTATTTTTTAAAACAGAAAAGTCTTCATCCTCCAAAAGCAGTTACCAAACTGCTGGTCCAGCTCAAAACAATGCCTCCAAGGGAAGTACTCAACCACCTACAGAGGCAGGGTTGCACTGCTCAAGTACCCCCACCCACCAGAACCCAACTGACGCAGATCTTCCCCTACATCCTCAAAAAGTCTTCCTACACGTCCTCTTTTTTGCATTCTTAAATACTTTTATTCATATGAACTTGCAAGAAGGGGTTCAAATGTAATTTTCATACAAAGGCGGGAGCCTTTCATGCATAGACATCTTCCATAACCAACGATTTCCCTCATAACTCAGAGAGGAAATCTAAACTGCACATGTTAATTTACTATATACATGCTTTGGAGCAGAAGAAAACCCCAGTTATTTCAGTTATAACTGCCCCTTCTTCTGTTTAGGACAGGACAGATTCCAGTGAAATGAATAGAAACAGGAGCAGGGTTTTATAGCAGTACTATATTAATGATTTGGAGACTAATCATGTCTTACCAAACCTTGAGCACCAGAAAGACAGAAAAAAAAAATGGAAGACATGTCCTCAAGCTGCATATTTCAGCAATCTATTAAACATGTACTTTATTTTTATATCATGGCACTGTACACGTTCAGTTGTGTATTCTCCAAAAGTAATTAAGTTATAATAACTTGACACCTCACCATGACTCTCTCCTGTTTTGCCACCTATATTTTACATGAAGCAAATATAAAAGTGAATAAAAAAATCTGTGAAGGTCCTTTTAACCTTGACAGTCTGTCACATTGTGAAAATTAGAGCAGATCAAGAATTGCTTTTAATTTTCCAGTCTTGCCTCTCATCCAAACACATGTATTTAAACATTTACATGCCTATTCATAATTTATTGGAGAATTTGCAGCTCATGACAAACACAGGTCTAGCCTGCAGGAAAAACAATGACTAATATTTGAAAGAAAACATTCCAATTAGTCATTAAGAAGTATATCCATGTTCATTTCTTAGTCCTCAGGTGCCAGAAAACTCCAATAGGGAAGTTTGACATCAAATTTGTCATCCAGAAAAATATATCACTTTCAAATGGCAATAGCAGTTGGATCAGAGACTGAATTTCTCTCCTGGTACATACCAGTCGGAAAGTCTATCTTTAAAGATGTTCCCAAAGATCTGGACCCTTAAGGAGGTGGTGGGGGAAAGCTGTGCTTCCAGTTGTGTTCCTACCACTGGGAAGTGCTGCATTCTGCTGCAGAGAACATGTATTTTCTGTTTCCATTTGCAGTGTTAAGGATAGAGACAGTGGAGTCAGGAGATGGAGAGGAAACTGTTGTGCTTTCCTCAAGGATCCTGCTCTGGCCACGTTTGCAACTCAATAGAACACTATTCTGAGAAGACCATTTCTCTCAGCTCTTTCCCCTGTCACAACAGGGTAGCCTTACCAAATGCCATTCAAAATGTCCTTGGGTGCCATCTTCAGTATCACAGACTGCTGGTCTTTGGATTCATGGATAGAAAACACAAGTATGTCCTCACTCAATCAAAAAGCATTGCATGTCTCCATATTGGGCTTCCTTTTTTTCCAAGATTGTGTTCACCTCCATGATCCTCCTTCCACGACATTGTGTACCTCCAGCCCAAGTCCAGATTTTGGAGATAAATCAAAGCCTAAATTTGTTTATGCTCTGTAAACTTAGTGCAACAAAAGGCATTCACAGGGTCCAGGAAGGGTTTGGGTTGGAAGCGACCATAAGGATGATCTAACTCCACCCCTCTGCCACCCTCCACTACATCAGCTTGTTCCAAGCACTGGCCAGCTGGCCTTTAACACTTTCAGGGGCATTTACCCAAAAAAAATGTCAAAGACAAACCAAAGTGGACAGAGATTTACCTGAGGGCTAAGAGAGTCATGAGGTCTTTTCTTTCCACTTCCTCTCCCTTATTAGATAAGCTGGCATAGAGCTGTCTAAGCATGTGCTACATCCCATGCCACAGCCATGGTCAGAGGCTGTGCAATCCAGATAGGGTAACTCCAGTTTCCAATTGAATGGGGCCACAGTTACCATCTTGCTTTGGAAAGGCACAGGGACCCTGAAAACAGCACGTCTAGAGGGGGTTCCTCATATTAAAATATCTATTGCATTGAGAGAGTTTCCCATTAAGAGTTTTCAGTGTATTCTAGTAGTCTAGATGCTAATTTCTAGTATTTTAGTACAGAATTTTTTTACTCTCTTCTGGAGGATCAGGAATTTATGGAATTTGAAATATGGCTTGGCCAGTTTTTAAGTCAAGTCCCTTCAGTCTGGACAAGTGGCTAGAACAAGGGAAGAACAGAAAGATTTGACAAATACTAACAGCCACCTCCATTCAAATAAAAAGCATGTTGTCTTCCTCAATACACTATGCTCAATCTGCATGTTAATGAGAAATGCATAAAGAGAATTGGGCATTAACTGACATTAGATTTTTTTTTTTTAATGGGGAGGAGATGAGGGATGTTGTTATTAAGGGAGTTAAATTCTAACATCTGTTTTTAATTCTACCAGCTTAGTTGTCTGTTTATACCTACAGGCTTTCAAGATATCATTCAGCAATGCTAATTAAAGCTGACAAGTTTTGTTCACTGTGAAGCTACAAGCCACTTACTCATGTCAGTGCTGTCACTGCAGGCATCACTGCTGCTTGACGAAGAGATGACAAGGGGCAAAGTGCCCCCAAAGGGATGAGAAGAGGTTCACCTTGTCCCCTGTCAGAAGAGTGCAGAAGTGACGGGTGGCAGTGACCATTGCCCTGGCTGAAAGCCTTTGTCTCTTCTCCAGGCTGGGTCAGAATCCTCCAGTTCTACCATGGCTAACCTAAAACACAAATCCACGGCATTATTCTCAGTATATTTCTAAAACGTCACAGAAACAGGACTCCTATTTAACAATACATTGTAGACATCCACAGACACACATTCTGTTTTTAATTAGCTGTAGGAACCCCATCTGCAGCCATGCCCTCAGGAAGCTTGCTATTTGTGCTCCAGTCAGAACAGCATTCAGCAGCGTGGCAGAGCACATGGGAGTAGATCATGCCTAGGAAAGCATCTGCAGAAGGGGCTGAGTTGGCTCAGGCAAAATGATGCACCTGATGCAAGAAACCACGGACAAATGAATAAAAGTTTGTTCACTGCTTAATATTCTGGACTTCAAACTCCACAGATCCAAACATAGATGCTATTAGCTACTCATTTACGTATTTTCTCTTTAAACCAAACAAATAAACCCCGTGTCAGTCAGAGAATACTGGTGGAGGGTCAAGCAAGCAGGCCAGGGACAGCCCGTTATAAAATCCCAGCCTCTGAACTCTTTGTATCAAGCAGGCGTTTCGTTCCCGGCGCCACCACCTGTAGTGGAGCAGGCTCAGGGGTGACCACTGGAATCCACACCGGGCTGCACAGGCAGGAGATGTGCCAGGAGGAGAGAACCCAGAGAGGGAACAAGTTAAGCAGTAGCTGTGCACATTGACTCATTCACTTTTTATCACACAGAGGTTCATCTTATTTTTCCCCACATAGGAGTTTCACAACCAGAATAGACTTTGTTGTTGTTGTTTTCTGATAACCAACATGCTTTTCAAGTGGGTTTTTAAAACTGTCAGAGTCTGGAAGAGGCTTTTTGTTACCCAGGCATGCAGGGCTCAGTACCTGGGGGCTTGGCTCCTTGAGTGAGGTGTCTAGACATCTCTGCAGTGGAAATAACAGCACCACCCAGCACCATATTGAACCCACTGGTTTTAGCATTAGAAGTTAGTTCATGCCCCAGGTAGCCATAATCAAACACATCTGTTGCATGAAAATTATCCACTGCTAGCTTGAGAGCACAGTATGTCCAAGTCACCTGTGTTATCAAGGTCAACTTTACCTCCTAGGAGACTACATTAAACACCACACATCATATCATCACCACCACTGCATCAGTCATGCAAACACATCTAAAAATACATTTTGAGGAGAGCAATGTCTTTAAACTGGGAACATTAACTTTGACAGTAACATTCCAACAACTACTACACTGCATGTTAGTAATATGTAAATTATGTATTCCAAATACTTTCACAAAAACAGGTTAAAGCACTTCTCTCAAACCTCTAAGAAGAAAAAAGTTATAGAGGAAACAACTGTTAATTCAAACCATTTTTCAGCTTCATTTCTCTATGGTTACATTTTCATAGTTCAATACACAAAAACATTATGACAGATATGCAAATCCGATAATTTCAGGCAGGACAGGTGAAATCCCTGATTGAAGACTGATCTTTAAAAGGAGCCTGCAGCTGGCTTTTGTCATCTTTCTTCCTCTCCTTGATTTAATAAGCAGGCCAACAGTTTAAGGATAGAGATGATTTCGTCCACAAGAGAAAAAGAACAACAGACTTCCCCATACTGAGTCAAGAATTCACCTTTTCTCTGGGGGAAAACACTCTAGCACTTCTCAAAGAAAAAAAAAAAAGAAAAAAAAAAAAAGAGGGGACAAAAAATAAAAATCAGATTTTCAGGTTTTCAGCTAAAACCTTTTGCAAGTAAATAATGAGAAAAAAAAAAAAGATAATCACATAAAAATATTTTCCACTAATTCAAACATGTTTCAATTTGTTTCCTGCTTTATTTCCTCATCTAGTCTAGTATTTTCCATAGTTACAGAACTGAAGTTGAAAATATTTTTGGAACTGCCACTCTTTTGTTGCAGAATAAAAGTAAATATTCTTTCTTCTCACTCTCCCCCCTCACACTTGTAAGATGATTGCTGTATGGTTTTCTGCGGCCTCTAATTAAACAGAAACCTTTTACATATAAATGCCACATCCCTCAGGTCCAATAGGCTAAAAACCCATGAACCTTCTTTAAAAAAAAGAAGCTACATATTTTACTCTACTGGTTTGGGATGCTGAGAGCCTCTGTTTGGCTCTTTCAAAGATGAAGCTTATGATGTCACAGGGTGTCACACCCTTCCTTTGTTGATCACTTGAACATCTCTCCTTCCCCATCACATTCCCTCCTCCAAGCCCAGGTAGATGCAGGGCTGCAATAAAATGACCCCTCCAGGCAACACCAGCCAGCAGAGCATCAGCAGGAAGGGGCAGCGTGGAGATGAACATCCACAGCCAAAACTGCAACTTTGAGAGCTAAAACTGAGCTCTCCAGCCACCTTGGAAATCCAGTTATGAGACTTGCACTGCAACAAACCCTGATCTGGGCACAGAGTGTAAAGTCTATGACTCCAACCCTCAGAGATCTTTCAGAATGATTCAAATGCATCAAAATGATCAGAAACTAAAATTTTATCAGCAAATCCTCCCAAACAAAACAGTCATTCTAGAGGGGGCAATAGAAAACCATCAAAGCACTTCTTTATTTTAGCAATGCTTTGGGGATGTGAGTGCTCCACATTTTCTTTTTAAATGTTGACTTGCCTAATTGAAATGCAGCTCATGTGGCACCCAGGCTTACTTCTGGATCACTAAGAAATTGGTCCGATTTAGAAATGTCAGGATCTGGTTAGCAATTCAAATGACCACAGTGGTAATTACGGCTTTTCATGTTCCAGCATGTTGCACTGCATCAAAACTGACACAAATGCCGGGGTCTATAATGTCACAGCATGGAAATAAATGTTCAAAATTATATGAAAATGTGCTGGTAAGAGATTAATAACTGTTCTTGTAGGAAGAAAGATGACTCTTTTCAGCCAGTATATTTTAAAAAAACCACTTCTCTGATATCATCTCTCCTTGAGGAAAACTGAATTATATTATCACTCATAAGCTGTAATAATTTCTGTCAGCACCAGTCAGAATATTTGAAGGAAAGGAGGAGGAGAAATAGGGAATGGGTTGTGGGAAAAATAGTGCAATCTTGTAAATAATTCCAGAGAGATACTACTTAAAGGTTCCCCTCCAGCATTTTGTTCACTCTCCCACCTAGCAGAGTAGAACATATTTCAAGTGTTTTATTTTGATCATAAAGTGGAGGAACTCTGTGGATAGGGAGCAATGCATCATGAGCAATGTGCACAGCCCCACGATCTGTGATATCAACATGTCATTTTGAAATATAGGCCTAAAGCAATATGCACAAGGGAAACTTCTTTTCTTTTTCAGGGTAGAAAGGTCTTTTGAAGCCTTATGTGTCCCCAAAAGTCTGCTTATGAAATAAAATAAATTAAACAAGCAATGTCTTTAGTAGTTCTCTTGGGCAGCAGCCAATTGAGACATTCAACGGCCTTCTAGCCATGGAATGGTTTAAACAGAGATCAACACTTCGCTTTGCCGCTGTCTGCAGAAAGTATCTGAGGTGAGATACCAGTCAGCACACTCACAGCAGCTGCACACCTATTTTGTCACCTGACAGATCACACAACACACTCTCAACCATGTACAGGACCGAGAGTACAAAGGACAGCCCAGTGCAATGTCCTCACAGGCTGATCTGAGCCTCAGAGGAAGGCCTGTTCTTTCTCTGCAGTTTCATATTTTCTTTACCCCTGAATAAGATGTTGGATGTCCACATATTTATCCAGAACATGAACCAGAGTGTGCCCAGCTGGCCAAGAAGGTCAATGGCATCCTGGCCTGCATCAAGAACAGTGTGGCAGCAGGAGCAGGGCAGTGATCCTTCCCCTGCACTCAGCGCTGGGGAGGCCACACCTTGAGTGTTGTGTTCAGTTCTGGGCCCCTCAGGTCAGGAAAGACATTGAGGTGCTGGAGCGGGTCCAGAGAAGAGGCTGGGGAAGGGACTGGAGCACAAGTCCTATGAGGAGAGGCTGAGGGAGCTGGGGCTGTTGAGCCTGGAGAAGAGGAGGCTCAGGAGTGACCTCATCACTCTCTACAACTACCCGAGAGGAGGTTGTAGCTGGGTGGGGGTCGGTCTCTTCTCCCAGGTAATCAGCAATAGGACAAGAGGGCTCGGGATTAAGCTGTGTCAGGGAAGGTTTAGGTTGGATATTAGAAGGAAGTTCTTTACAGAGAGAGTGATCAGGCATTGGAATGGGCTGCCTAGAGAGGGGGTGGATTCACCGTCCCTGGAGGTTTTTAAGATGAGGGTGGATGTGGCACTGAGTGCCATGATCTGGTAATCACAGTGGGGTTGGATCAAGGGTTGGACTTGATGATCTCGGAGGTCTTTTCCAACCCAGTTAATTCTATGATTTTATGATTCTATGACATTAAGATGGAGAGGTGTTGGACAATACCCTCTCTCCTTCCCCTGACAGTGCTGTTGTTTCATGGGGTTTGCTATTTGTTCTGAGCAGCATCTACACCATTCCCTTTAATTCAGCATAGAAAAGGGTCCCTCAGCATGTTAGCCCACTGTGACCTGGTCCTGATCCCGAAAGGAACAGTTCTATGTTACCCACGCCCCTGATCTCTTTTGGCCACTTCACTCCCTTATACCAAAATGGATGTTCTTAAAATCACCCTGGGAAGATCAGAGAGCTGATGGAGAGTAGACCACCCTGACCAGATAAACCAGGACATAACCCACGAGAGGAGAGAAGGGGAAAATTTTGGGTTGATCCACTCTGTCCTGTGGCTCACAGGTGTGTAACACAAAGAAGCAGAAAGTTTCCTCCTGTAACAGTGCTTAACACCTAGGCCAGAGTAAAATCTAACAGAAGTGAACCAGACAAACAAACAGTCGGTTACTAATGTTAGGAGATGTCATGAAAAAAAGACATAAGATTGTGCCTTGAAAAAGAAACACTCTGCAGGAGGAAAGAGGGGGAAAGAGCCAGACCTTAACAGCAGGCTTTGGGCTAAGCTGAGCACAGAGAAATTCCTCACAGGAATGCAGCCCCGAAAGCTGCCAGGTGTCCAGGTAACAGCAATCAATCAAATGCTGCAGTCACAGGTTTTGCCTAATAAGGAAATTTTGCCTTATAAGGAATGTTTTCATGTTTGTGTAAAGATATAAAAAGGCTACATCCTTTCAATAAAGTGGTCTCAGTGTCTCTCCCTGCTGAGCCCATGTCCCAGTTTTCCCCTGCCCTACTGAGTCCATCACCCCATGCTACACCACACTAAACAAGTCATTTCTCTGTCTCAAGTACAAGTGCAAAACTTCAAGGAATGCAAATTCCACTAAGGACTTCAAAACTGTATCCTTACAGAATTCTTTTACTATTGGGGATGCAATAATCTTTTCTGAGTAAAGACAAAGCATCATAAGAAAGATTCTGCTGGAACTAACTAGCACTTCATCTAGCTCATTACCTGGTGAAATTTCATAGGCACATCTTCACTATTAAACATCTGTACAAATTTTTGCTGTATTTTCACATGCACAGGAGGTGCAAATAATGCACTGCCACACCAATGACCTGATCAAAACTTCCAATCGATGGTGGGTGGACTGGGCTATTGATTGCAACTCAAAGAGATCTAGAGACATGAGGAAATAAAACATATTTGCATGGTGAGGGGAAACTTTAGCAAGTCTAAGTGCCAAAGACTTGCCTTGAGCTTCAAGTCTTCTATCACTAGACACAAAAACTCAGCTGGTATCTTATTTCCTCAAATTTATTTACTGCTAATGCCACATCTTAACACTATTTTGAATCCAATTTCTATGTCATTGAGAATATAACCAAATTCAAAACTCACATTTACACTTAATGAGAACATTACAAGAAACAATACATACTGAAAGCATTCCAGACAAAGTACAATACAAAGCATGAATCAATTCAGAGCAGCAGGGGAAACCGGCTGCCTACCTTATTTCTCCCCAGTAAGAGGTCTTAGCACTTATTATCACCCCAAGAATGCTTCCCAATATTTTCAGAAGGGAAGTAAATTTTGCAGAGAACTGACTGTTAACTTTACAGCTCCTTCTAGACTCTGAAGGAAGAGAACTAGAGCCAAGACTGCAAACCAAGTCTCCAGCCTAGTAAGGTACAGCATTATTGCTGCACTCAGCCAATCCTTTTATCCCAGCTCTGCAAGAAAATAATGTTTGTGTATGACACAAACAACCATGAGAACTTAGACTCCTGTTTCTTAAAAAAATGTATCAACAATATATTAACCAATGACTGTAGAGTGGAATTAATGAACTACTATTCTACCACAATCAAAAAAAAAAAAACAAAACAATAAAGTGCAATATTTTTATCTCAGAAAAAAAAATCACAACTTCCACATTAATAAAACATATTTCTTACTACAAAAACAGGCTCCTTCTGTCCAAAAATCAAGGCCTTAGTTTACAGCTGGGATACTATATTGATTGAAGAGAAAACCAAGGATCTCTGCAGAACCAATGGTGCTCTGCCTGAGAAGGCATGCCCATGTGCCACAAGATTATTTAGAGCATTTCTTGTCTTTAGAGCATGGGAAGTAATAATAATAAAAAAAAATATTGCATAGTAATTTCTGCCAGGAACATTTTGGTGAACACTTTAGCTCATGAATTCAGTCAGACAAGGAACAAGTGCAGAATTCTTATTTCTTTACGTCTGGATGTCTTTAAAAAATAGTGACTTTAAGAAATAACTATGGCCTTAACAGTGAGTCCTTCTGCCTTTGTATGAACCTGAACAGAGACTACTCTATAATAATGTCATTTAGACCAACAAATACTGTACTACACATTTAAACATGGAAAAAGAAACACGTTGCCTATGTGAGAGATTCTCTCTCTATTGCCAAAATCTGAGCTCCTTCATTCAAACAAACTGTCACACAAGACTGGACCTCAAAGCTGACAGCTGTGCACAGCAGGTGACCCCGGTCAGATGGTTGTCACCATTGCAGAAAAGTAAAAAATAAAAAATTTATTTGAACATAAATATAAAATACCTCATTTAAAGAAGTTCATTTCGTGTGAGTCAGAAGCAAGAAAGAAGAGAGGCTTACACTATAACTGTAGAGATTTTTTTTTCCATACAAGTTAAAATAGGGCCCACCTACCACATGCACAGGCTCCCAGGTGAGAGTTACAAACAATAATAGTAGCAGTAATTAAAATGTAAGAAAAAAAGGCAAATAGGCAGATTGGATTCCCAGTAGATGAAGGCACTCTAACAACTTACAATAAACATGTTTGAAGTCAACTTCAAGTAATATGCTAAAAAGAATTGTGTGCATCTGTTTCATGCTTGCTGAGAATAATATCATCAAAACCGGATTTAAATGTTTCAAAGCTACAGAGAGCCTGAGCTTGTCTGACTAATTAAAATTAACCACGTTACTGAGTTACAAGCTTACCCCGTTGGAGAAGCAAATTCTGGCTAAGGTCACTTCATCAAGGAAATGTCTGTATTTAAAAGGCAATAACGATACATTTTTTTTCTACTTAACATATTACTGTATTGAGGGAGATTTTTGGAGCTATTTGGATTTTTGAAGACCCACAATAACGCTCTTTAGTCATAATACTATGAAGATATAACAAAATTCAATAAAATTTATGAAAACCTGTCAAAACTAGAACTGAATTATTAATAAGGCCACAACAGTGCTTGATATGAAAACACCCTATTTTTAATAAAGAGTATCAATTAATTTTCATTTTATTTAAAATTCAAATAAACAGAAAAAATGTAGATTTAACTGTGATTTGACATTACTGAGGCCGTTGCATCTTCCATGTTCCTTATGTAAATTATAGACCTTGTTTTCCTTGGTCACATGTAAAAGGGGAGCAGAGAATTGGAATAGAAAGTTCCAGGTACTGCAACAAGTTCTTTTTTCCAATCTTCATTTTTCCATAATATAACATAAAATGGGAAAGTTAAGATCATTATAGAGAAAACAAAGGTTAGGTTTCTCAGAGTGCATGCAGAAAACTAGATCAGCATAGTGGTAACAGCTGAAAACTCTGACTCCACCACTCCTGCTCTGTCCCAGTCAGAAGGTGCTGGGAGAGCTCGGCCCAGGTGTGCAGTTATCAGTCCATCACCACCAGCTCCATTTCCCTGGGCAATAGATTCCCTCTGATGGGAGACACCTCTGGGGATCACTGCAATATAAATAAGTGTTTAGGTGGCAAACTGACAGTTTTAAAGACCATTATTTCCTTTGCAAAGCATGGCAATCCATGCTAAATCATTCCCTGTGGGATCTGTTCCTGTCTGCAGACAGATTTACTCACTGTGTTCCAACTGTCCCACACGACTGTATGCAATTTTATTATTAGCATACTGGCACTAACAAACTGAAACTTACTAAATTAAAATAACTTTATGTCACAAAATAAACCCCCCTCATTTTATCAGACACTAATCTGATTATTGTCCGAATAAAGCTAATCAATGTAAATACACAGTTTAAAAGTACATTCTGTGGACCCACAGATCATCACAGACAATACTTCTCTTGGTTGCCAGCTGTGTTTCAGATTTACTAGAGTTTCCTGTAATGTTCTTTTTCAAAAAAATAGGGGTTTCAAATTATTCTTTCAAATTTAATTATAGAAATAGAAATGGAAGAAGTTTCCTACCATTTGCTTTCCAGTGAGAATATTCTATCAAAAGGTAGCAATCTGGGAGATGGAGCACAGTAATTCCATGCACTGAGGTGCTCCATGAGCAAAGGGCTGGATTTGGAAATCCAGAGTCCCACTTCATTGCCCTGACAAAACTGATCAGCAGTTCACTTGACTATTAAAACATGGCCATTATTGCCATTATTTAATATCTTAGCATTAATATGTGAGGCTGCCAAAGGATTCTAACCACAGGAATACTGTTCAGGTTTAAAAAAGAATAAAAAGTAACCCACAAGCAGCTTTATCTAATTAACCAAAAACCAGAACAGAATATGCTACTCCTATAGGGACAACGGTCAGTGTGATAGTATTCTCCCTTTTATGCCCTGTGGGAGGCAAAATTTGATCCAAGGCTTGCCAGAAATTCATTGCCTATGATCTGGCAATTCCAGCTTTACCGTTACCCAGTTGATCCAGCTCTGATCTCAAGTATCAGTGATGTTCTCTTGCATACAGGTTCAGGAGCTCTGGGTTGAAAACCACTTTGACATTTCTGGTTTGGTATTCTGCCCTCAACAAATGAATTTGATGCTCATGTATCACCTCCTGGCTCCTCACTGCCACAGCCATCTGTCCATGTGGCACACTGCCTGTGGACTAGGGGATGTGCCAGTTTTACTGGGGCACAGATGCCAAGAATAGGTGGTTTTAAATGCAGAGCCATATTAATTCATTGCCATCTTGTCTCAATGCCCTTCCTCCACCATCTCAAGGAAGGCAAGAGTAGCCATACAAGGAGACACCAGAAGTCTGTCCAGCATCCTCTCTGATTCCAGATGCATATCATTAACAAGTGCTTTAAAACAAGGCTATCAAGACCTGAACAATTACAAAATAACTTGCTCATCAAAAGACTGGAAATATTTCAGATATAAACATGCATATGGGCTTCTCTGTAAAAAGTGGTATAAAACCTGGAGTGAACCGCTATTTAAACCTGGAAATGCCTCAATTCTGTTAATCATGTAAAGCAAATTAAAGCCACTCCAGCCCTAACACAGTGCCAGTATAGAAAGGTTTAAAACATTTAGTACACAGTTGAAATAATTTTGAAACTCCTTTTCCTTGTTTTCTTATCTCCACAATGGAGACAAGCTTTAAACTGAACTATCTGATTGCCTGAGTATGATTAATAATGTTGTAAATGAAACTAGTTCTTCTATAGCTCAGTTTCTGTTAAGGCTGAAATCCTGAAAAATGAATGCTGCAGTGGTGCTTCATATTCATGCCTGTCCCCGTGTTCCAGATGGAAGATTTCACTGTTTGTACTGGGTAGGCAGCCCTTTGACAGCCCATGGCAAGGCCAGAACGCACTCCCACAGCTCCCCCAGCCCACAACAGATGCTAAGTGGGTTAGTGAACTTCCTTCTGCTTGGTAAGAAGGTAAGTAAACTTCCATGGGATCACGAAGGACTGTAAACCACTCTCCAGTCATATTTAAGGGGTCAGTAAGGGAAAGAGCAGTGAAGAAGAGGTTGCAGACTATAAGGATGATAGTGAGAGGGCTCGCCTTGGTGCCAGGATTTGTGCCACTGCTGTAGCTGAAGCAGAGTTACCAGGTAGTGCATGTTACTCACTGCACACCTGCCTGGCCTCACAGCCAGCTGACAGCCAGGCTCTGTATTGCTGGCACAGGCTGAGCATGGATTAAGAACTGGCCTCAAGGCTAATGGCAACCACACAGGACAAATCACACAACATTAAAAAGCAAAGCTGCTGGAGTTGCAACACACACACGGTTCCTCTGAGAAGGTGAGATCCAGCCAGCACAGATAAATATAGCTGACTTTTTTGGCAGAGAAGAGATTTTTTTTAAACACATTTGATTTCCCCAGATATATGGCACACAAACGTGCCAATTTTGAAAAACATTTGAACACTGAGTACAACACAAATGCTTTCCAGTCCTCAACCAGGAATTCGACCATATTTGGACAAAGCCCATTTGAATAAAAAGCTAAACCACACACACACAAACAAACAAACTAAACCCAAACACCTCATCCATTTTCTGATCAGACACCAGAAATTATTTACACTTTTCCTTATGACTTCATCTTTCTCTCTTCCTAGATATCTCGTCCACTCTTCCCACACAAACTGCTGTACAGCTCCCAGATAACTGAAGACCAGAATTCCCAAATACAGTCACCTGTATCTGTCAAGTCACCTGCAGCAAGCTCCCACACAAATGTCTGCTGAACCAAAAAAACCCTGACCTAAGCCCACAGAGTCTGAAACACCAGTGAGCTAAGATCCCTGAACTCCATGAAACTCCAAGTAGATTTACCACAAGAAGAGAACAACCAGCTGATTTTGCCTCCTCCTGACAGGAGGGGCTGGCACTTCAAATCAGAGGATTTCACATCAAATGGTGAGCATATTGCCAATACACCAAGATCCATGGGTTCAAATCCCGTATGGGCCATTCAGTTAAGAGCTGGACTTAATGATCCTCAGAATATTCTGTGAAAATTTGAATCTGTGCAATATCAAACTATTTAGCACTTGCATTATTAGGTATATTAGCAAATTATATGCACAAGTCAAATACAGCTATTGCCATTATTTATGGATGCATTTCAGCTCTTTGATACATAGAACTGAGCATAACAAACACCACTCAAATGTTTCAATAGAAAGACACTCCCTATCATAATTTATTTGTGACAGCTACAAGAGATGTGAAGAGTGAATTTATAGTTGTAGTTCTGGTCATTAAAAACATTTCAAGTCTTGCCACAGTTGTTTATGATTTTGGCCATCAGGCCAAGTAAACTCACACCAGCCACTTTTGCCCCCCTCACACTCTGTCCTCCACAAAATCCCTTGCAACCGGCAGGCAAGGGACGTGCACGTGTCCTAACTGAGAAACTGAGTTGTTCTTTACCAGGGTGGGTGAAGGAGAGGTCCCCACTGGCACAGCGTAGCTCTTTACCTGCTTTTTTGACAGTGCATTAGAGCAACCAGCAGATGAAAGACGATGGGACTTTCCCAAGCAGTTTAGGAGCTCTCCGGGGTGATTAGCAGGTATCCTGAAACTGGTGAGGCTCATGAAATGTGCAGCCAGTACTAAACTGGTCTCTCAAGCCTGAGGATGAGGAAAGCAAGGCGTGGCTTTTTGCCCCCAACCTTCCTCTCAGCTCTGCTCCAGATTCTCGGCTAGGACAGAGAGCTGACCTTGACCCACCTCTGACAAGAAGTCAGCCATGGGAGCTTCCCTCACTTTTTAAAAAAAAGTGGCAAAACTCCAGTGCATTCCTCCTGTGCTGCCTGCTCAGAAAGGGGTCAGAACCCTCTCTGAGTCAGGGTATTTGTTTCATACAGTGTGTATATTGCTCTCTTTGTGCCAAGTTTACTGCAATGTCTTTATTTATCTCCCAGTGGAAAATTTGTTGCACATTAGGCCAAATTCCTTCCATTTTTGCTATTTCTACAGTACAATTACATTACAGCTTTCATAAACTAAGGCTGTGAAAAGCAGCAATCTGCTCCATTTGAATGGGACCAGATTACACTTACTCAGAACTCTATAGGATTTGTTTATGTTTCCATGATTACAAACCGTTTTGGGGAAAGAGAATTACTGTAACCACTGTGTTTGTCTTTAAAGTGCTTGTTTTTCCATCATGTAGCAGATAACATCTCTAGTCATCCTGCCTTAGTACACCGAGCCTCCAAGACAGATAATTATAGCAGAGACAGATAAGGCCTGTTGGAATATCTCAGCTGACACATTTCTGTGCAAGTACAAGAGTCTCTGGCGCTGCTGTCTCTTGGTATCCTGCTCATTTTAGTTTCTCGAGTCCCAAAAAGACAACCTCCCCCTATTTTCCTTTCAGATATTTTAAATTTTCTGAAAATTCCTTTCCCTGCCCCTCACCAAATGAAAACAGAAAAATTCATTCACACATTCCTTCTTTTCATAGAATCATAGAATCACAGAATCAGCCAGGTTGGAAAGGACCTCTGAGATCATCAAGTCCAACCCTCGTTTCACTACCACCATCGTTACTAGACTATGGCACTAAGTGCCACATCCAGTCTCATCTAAAAACCTCCAGGGATGGAGAATCCACCACTTCCCTGGGCAGCCTATATGAGAAGGAAACACCTCTACTCTGGGAACCAAGGGCAGTCCCAGGTCATGCAGGGCCTGAACTATACGTGCTTCTGAGTCAGAATTCCACTTCCCTCACTGCTGAATACTTCAGTCTTCCTTCTGCAAGAGAGAGTTCCCGTTCCCCATCCCTAAAGATCACTCATCTTTAGGTGACACTCTTGCTTTTAACAAAAGCTTGAGAAACCCTGCCGAGCACGCTGCCTTCACAGAGTCACACCCTGACACAGAGCTTGGCAAGGCTCCCTCTGGAAAGGAAATCGTGTGCACGTACGCAGGAATGGAAAACATCTCAATTCTCATTGACATAAACCCTTGCAAAGCACCTTAATCACATTAACCAAACTAGATACTTAAATGAACATCATCAAAAAAGGCCACAAAGAACCAATTCCAGAACCCTGTGTCATTTCTAGGCACCTGTTTTCTTGTAGGAAAATCAGGTTCGTTCTGACAAGTGATGTTCTTCAGAAGGGTTGGATCTGCGCACACAAAAAATTCCAAGGCAACTTTGACAAGCAGAGTCCCCAGAACAAAGTCACGCTGGTGCTGCAAAGTAGGCAGAGGTGAGTTACCCAGAGTTGCATGTCACAGCCTGGGATGATAGCAGACAGCTTACAGACTGCAGAAGGTGCCCCCACACTATGCAAAGTCAGGCATGAATCCAAGGAACCTACTGATGAAGGATGAGGGGGGAAAAAAGTCACTAAAAAGGATGTATACACAGAAGCTGTGTGCAAGGAGCTTTTATTGGGTCTGGATAGGGCTCCAAACGTGACATCCAACTAACAGTGGAAAAATATGGGTACCTGGTAGGTGCAGAAATGTATGTGTCACCTCTCTCCAAAAAAAAAAAAACAAAACAAACCAAAAAGCAAAACAAAACAAAACCCAAACAAAACAAAACAAACAAACAAACAAAACCACAAAACAAACAAAAAACCAAACCAAAAGACAAAAAAAAAAAAAAAATATAAGAAAAAACAACACGAAACCAAAACAAAACCAAAAAAACACCTGTTCAGAGCTCTTTGCAATGGTGCTGCAAGCAGGACTGTCTTATTGCAATTATTTGGATTTTGCAGTTTTTCCTCTGAGGAAATTCGTAACACAGAGAGGAGAGCTGATGAAAATTAAAATTCATATATAACACAAAGATAATGTTCCTTTTAAGTAATATCTCCAAGGACTATTTTCACTTAGACACCTCATTCTTTCCTGTAGAGAATCTGAAAACATTGACAAAATATATACAACCCAACTGGATACATTTGGGCTTGGAAATATCATTTCAGTAATCATAAACCCATTAATATGAGAAAAGCTGATATTACTAGAGTAATACCGTGCTGACAGAAGGAATTGCACATTAAAAAGCATATAGTTCCTGTAACAAATGGCCACATTACTGTACAAATTGCCTTCTAAAAAATAATAAAAATTAAGCTTCTATTCCCCCTTCTAATAGCAAAAGTACACGTCCTTGCTGCATGGAAAATGGTTTACAAATCAAATTTCCCAGAGTTTTAATTGGCTTCCAGCTTGACCCAACAGCTGAGCAAGAAAGTAGAAATTTATCGATTATAATTACAAGCAACTTTGTTGAAACAAATTTATATGCCTGGAAAAATCTAGTATAGAAAAAAAAAGTCAAGTAAAAGCCACAATGGATATGTTAAAAACCTAAATTTTAGGTGCTAGCTTTCATTTTTAAACACACCTAATTTAAATCAGGGTGATTCTCAAATAGGAAAAATCTCAGTTCTCTTACTCTTCCACCTGAAACAATTCACGGCACTTGGCACAAATTTTACCAGCCTTTGGTTCAAAATTTTTGAAAATAATCTTTGTTCTGCCACTGCTATATTTCTTAACTTCGTAAATTTTTTGCCTAATAATATTTTTATTTAAAATACATTCCTCTAAATGGGTTTATACCCAAAATTATGACTGAACACTAATTAGGAATTCTGAATTATTGTGAGAGATTAACACCTTTGTATTGATGCCTCAGAGCTTTTTGGATTTTTTAACTTTTGGAGATTTTAGAAGTACTTGTGGAGTAAATGTAATTTTATTGCAGCTGCATTACACCCCTTACCCTTTAACACAATAGTTTACAATATATACAACCTTATTACCCCATTTCATGTCAATGCCTCTAAATTCTGTCAGTGTGTTTGGGCTGCTTTTCGAGGTAGAACTGTAGAAAAACTCCTCTGTTTAAGAACAGCAGAAGATTTCACACAGACACAGCAACTTCCAAGCCCAGAATTTTGGAGGAGCTCCAAGGACTGTGTGTGCTGCAAAGAAGATGAGGATGAGGAAGAAGGGGTCCCAAACATCCCTGAACTGGGGCAGAACTGGGCAGAACTGGGGGTGGGTAGCTCTGGGATTGGACAGAGGATATTACAAAATCACACAACCAGGTATATTCCAGGTATATACCTGTGTCAGGTGTATATATATATATATATATATATATATATATATATATATATTCCCCTGGGCTGAGGCCTGATCAAAGGACCTGCTCTTTTTATCTTACACACTACATTGGCCTGGAGTCTTTTCCTGCATGATCTCATTAGGCAAGAGTATGATGAAAATGTACTTGTTTATTCTGTGAGACAGAGTATCAATTTATTGCACAGACAGACTTCCTCAATTCAATGGAAATGTTCCAATTTATATGACAGAAGTAAAAAAACACAGCCAAGCAAAAATTACCAGCTGAGTGCCTTAAATAAACAAAATCCCTTACTGTATGTACCATGGCCTCTCTCTAATTGACCATCAGTTTAGTATCTTGTTTTAACTAGTCCATGGCTTTAACATCTTTTAATTATAAATCAAAGATCACAGCAAAAGACCTTCTACCAAGTTTTCAAGGCATCCATTCTGAGGCTGCAGAAGTTGCTCAGGGGTAGATGAAGTAAAACAATAAAGGCTTTTAATCCAGCTGAACAACAGTCCTCATGGACTCTTCGTATCTAGTATTTCACATAAAAAAAAGAGAAATCTATATATGGAACATGAGCTTTCACCATTATAAAGGTGAGAAAAGTCATTTGTCAAGGAAGAAAAATCAGTCCCTAGCTGTAAGCAATTAGGGAAAGAAATGTATTTTACATTTGAGGGTGAGGGCAGCCACACATTCCTGTGAGCAGGCCCCAGGTGTGCTCTACACACTCCAAGCTACCTGGAAGCATGAAACCATTAGCCTAGCTCTGGGGATCATCTAACAGCCCTTATCTTTTGAGGAAGGGTTGTCAGAGCAGTTTCAGTGTGAGTGTGCCCCATTAAATGCTGGGATGGTGCCAGTATCCAGAAATACTGGACAGATGCATCATAATGGGATACTCCGGGAAGGCAAATTTCTCCTCAGCCTCTCCAATAAAACTATGCCTGACACACACAGTGGGAGGAGAAGGCAGCAGGAATGGCCACAGGTCTAATTCTGTGGCCACTCCTGTTCTCCTTTCAATCTGACCCATCTATCTCAGCTTATGCAACCAGATAAAATGGTGAGCTTCAGGGAAGCACCGCTCCAGATATTTGGCTGCAGAGTTAGGGGAGGTCATTCCATGCTCCAGAGAAAGGGCTTGGAATGTTTTCATAGAGCATCCTCCAATGGGAATTGGAATGAAGGTAGTTCCATTTAAGAAGTTACTTTTTGTTGTAACCACCTTGTTGGCACCTTTTTTTCCTTTCACATGGATTTTTCTTTTCAGAAAGAAACAGGCACCTGAAAGGCACACAAAGTTTACTCGGTTGAAGATACTCTTTTACACCTGCATGGCCACCAAGGCAAGTGGTTTCCTGTACCATGAGCTTCACACCCTCAGGAAAGCAGGGATGTCAGTGCAAGGGAAGGCCAGCTGGTTTCCAAAGCATGCAGTGCTTTGGAAAGTACCAGTTCAAGAGTATCATAACTGCAGTTTAAAAGCAGATTCGTGCATTTGGATTACAAATCCTGCATAGTCAACCAACAGATTTGGAAATTAAGACAAGATGGAACAACCCAATAGGCTGAACTCATCTTACCAGGCATACTGTGGGGCTTGCATGCAACAGCTAAGGATGAGGAAATATCACCTCCACATACAGCAGCAGGGTGGAGGTAGAGGGGGTGAAGGAAGGAAAAGTAAGGTAACCCTAAGAAACCCAGTAGGGTTTGCAAAATTCCTCCATTGAAATACCTGAACCATTACTCAAACAACTGAAAACATGGGCTTGCTTAATACATTCCTTTATCAAGCAATGCAAAAATACCAATCAAAACTTCCTCCAAAACTGCAATGAGATGCTATCTATGATCAGTTATTTGTTTGCTCATTGGAATAAAATCCTGTTTCTGAACCTCAGCTGCAAACAGCTGCACTGACTGTAAGCAATGGTTCCCATTATCTTCGTATCAGGATCAACACAGAGGTAATCTGACTCCATACACACAAATGCAGGCAGACCATCAACAAACCACACTTAACACTAGCACATGTTGGAGCATGGAAATAATAAATGACACATCAAAGCACTTCCTAGCTGTAAAAGATTCTCCTTTTTAATTAATCAGCTCATTCTACTGCCATTTTACTTCATTACAGTTCATATTCAATACAAAGAACTATTTTACTGGACTAAATAATGGCTAATTTGTAGCAATTTGATCCAGAAGACAATAATAAAGGACTTAATATGCCTTTTCTGTTATTAGAAGGCAATTTTATGATAAAAGTTTCTTGACTTTCAGTAATTCACTCTTTTGTCCTAATGTACTTAAATGAAAAAAATCCTTAGAGGTTTCAAAAAGCCTAAAACAGAGAAACATATTTTAAAATTTATGTGCAGCTGTTTAGTAAAGAGATCTAACGTCAGAAACACCATTATTGAAAGCTCTCCCTGCAATCAATAAGGAGGCTTTTTAAAAAGTTATGGAAAAGGGTGAAGTATTTCTTCAGGTTCAAAACCTTTTTTTGTTTTGTTTGTCTTTAAGGCACTGACATCTTTTGTCATCAGCTTGGAGGAATTTTTTTAATTTAGTGTTCCACAGGTGTTTCAGTTAAAGTCCAACAAGGCCGTATCCCAACCAAGCCCTCTTTTGCCACTAATTCAAAGCAGACAGATTTGTTTCAGGTATAAGAATAAAGACACCCAAAGTATTGTAATGTTTGGTACAGGAGGCCTGCTGTATTTCCTGATTAGCAACTAGAGTCACTTCTGGTAAAAAAACTGACTCTGTTAAGCCTATTACCAGCTCTAGGCTCTTTTATTCACCTCTGCACAACAAAGTATCTCCCATGGCATCACTACACTGTAGGGGGGAAATCTGCATGGCATTTAGATAGAAGACTAATCCACATGACATTACTATCCATTTTGGCCAGAGGAGTGTGAATGTAGACTATTATAATCCTTAGCCACAGTGAGGAAGGTGGTGTCCCTCAGTCACCATTTTTTAAATCGAAATTGAAATGAAAGGGACAGATAAATCCCATTTTTTCAGCGATAAAAAGTCTCTAAACCTGCATGAGGAAGGTTTAAATTCCTGCTGAAAAGGAAACCAACTGTTAAAATAAGGAAGTACAATTTGTTAGTGTACTCCAGAGCAATCTGAGCCTACCAAAAAAAAAAAAAAAAAAAAAAAAAAGTGAAAAGAAAATATGAGACTCAAAACAGAGGGCTTATGTCTGCCTGCCTAATGCTATCTAGTGCCTGTGAATACAATGCATACTATACACTGCCTTATATAAGTTGGAGAGAGTTAAAGGAAAAAGAAGAATAAGAGATGCATATTTTTGGTAGTTATCCAAATCAATGACTAGAGCAAAGTTAGACTGTCACATTTCAGACATTATAACATGAATATTTTCTGTACATTTTGGCATTTCCAAGCACTCCATCAACATCATGATGTAGTTCTATTTTTTTTAAGAATATGATAAAACTTCAATTTCATTTATGTTTCTGCTGGGAGAGGGAACAGGAAGGATTATAAATGTAATTCACAACCATAATGTTGGTTAACAGAACAACAAGCTACCAAAAAGATTCAGGTGGTTCCTGATTCATGATAATTCTTGGATTTCATATGTATCCTGGTTGATTGCATCACGGTTACTATGTGCTTGCCCCATTCCTATCCTCACCCCAGGTATCCCTCACTGGCCTTTCTTCTAGAACAGCCCCATGTTGATGGTTATCCTCCAGGGAAATCTTCAGCAGAGAGCTAAAGATATTAAAGATAAAATATGTTTTATTTTGCTAACTTTTCAGATTAACAGCAATTGACTGAGGAAACAATATTATTTTTATATTTTAATTAGTTGGGTCATAAGAAAAGGGCTTGTCACAGTTAGCCTTACTGCTGCTGTCTGTGAGCACAAACACTATCTAGAATATTCAAGTGACTTTTAAAAGACTTTTATGGATATTCCACTCTCAAAGGATGCTAGATGAGATCAGTGGATGCCAACCAAGATCATTATGTATGACTTACCTTGCCCATTTCCTTCCCTCTCTGCCTTTGAGGCTCTTTTAGTGCACTGAATGTCTTCTTGGGGAATTTCATTTAATATCTTGGCAGTACACTCAATTCCTACTGTCAGATCCTTGAGGCCGTCCTATAAATAAAGGGTAGAATGCTTTATTACCAGAGTCAGCAAAAGAATTGTGCACAGTGATGTTCTTACTCATACCACAACATTATTAAAATGTGCATACTGTTTCTGTGGTTCAGAGGCAAAGCAATTTTAACAAGAGCTTCAACTCTCTCTGCTCCCTGGATGTGCATGTAACACTTGGTACTCTGAGTTCTGCTGCACATGAACTGCCACTTCTGCCTGCTCTTCTGTTCACACAGGCCCACATCTCCCTGCTCTTGCATGATCACATATGTGTTTAATATTGATATGCAAACCGTGCACTTCAAGTGTCAGCACATGGTAGCCTGCTAGGACAGACACTGAGGTTAGAGCTCAGGGGTCCTAATCAACTTTTGCAGTTCCAGCTGCCCATAGCACATCAGAGACCTGGAAGAAGTCACACAGGGTTCCCACTACAAGTTCTACAGCATGTTGCTGTGTAACAGTGGGCTCAAACTCTGATCTTAAGTAAAACAGGAAGCAGGTCATTGCTAAATGTACTAACTTAAAACTAGCCTACTTCAAATAGCCTTCAAAGTCCTTCCTAGTGTTACAGAACAATCCAGTCAGGGAAGACTTACGGACACACACTGCAGCCAGAACATAATTTTATCACATACACTCTTCCCATGGGCTTACATGGTGAGGAAGACTTTTATTCCTTACTTTTTTTTAAAAGAAGATATTCCCAACTGAGGAAAACACTAAAATAGGACTCAAACCTACCATTTCACCACTCAGAAATTGTAGCCCTACAAACATTATCATGAAAAACCTAAGCAGTTTTGACTTAGGCAAGGTTGCTTCACGTATCTCCAGCATACCACTCCCCCAGCATTAGACGGACTTTTTCTTTTTCCTATTTTAAACTATTAAATAGTTTATTAAAAAATTATAACTTGATGTATAGTAACAAAGTCCAAAAAGCATCAGCAGCATTTTACTCAGGTGCATCAGCTTTAAGGCAAACATATTTACCCTCTGATCCCGCTTTATAAATAGGTCTTTGTATACATCTACCCAGGAGGAGAACAGCCAGAAGCAAGAGTATCCTTGACACTCTGAGGTGGGGCATTATATTAAGAAATTAATTTCTAAATAGTTAGTTTATATCTAAGGCTTACAAAACTTCAGCACAACATTCTATCTTCACAGTGATACCATGGAGCAAATGCTCCATGTCAATCATGAGCAGAGTCTCCAGAGAGAGAAGGAAAGGAGACAAGTCCCGTTTGAATAAGACTGTAAAGTTAATCCTCACTACAGGGAAAAGTGCCAAGTGTCAAATTGGAATAATTTTATGACACATCACATACATTTTACCCAAAGTGCAGAATTCTAAAGTGGGCAGAAATTCCACTAGGCCACCTTCTTATGAGAAATATCCACAAAGGAGTGAAGTACCAGTGTGTACACAGAGATAGCACCGCTCCCTTTCTTTCCCATTCCATTTTTTCTGCAAGTCAGGTGCTCAGGCCAAGAGAGTTACTCTTACCCTTAATCCCATGCTCTTAATCTCATGTCCTCACCAAAATTGTTAAACTAATCCACTACAACAGAATTTTATGGGAGAAACACGAGATTAAACAGGCAGTAAGTCCCACACCACTAACTACAACACTTACACTTTGTGAATCTGTGCTTAGAGAAGGCACATTTAGTAACTGGGCCATTTCTTGGCTTGTGAGGAAGTTGAACATCAGTGCTTGCAGATGCTGTTCTGCACTCACTGCCTGTTCAGCAGCCCTGCACAATGACTCTACCACGGAGCAGTGAAGTGTTACACATTATTGCTGTGGTGCCTGATGGGTGGGGTGGGTGTTGGGAGGGAGATGAAGAAAGAAAAAAAAAAAAAACTCTTCCAGAAGACAGACCTTCCAGAAGTCCTACAAAACATCTTTTTCAGAGCTACCCTGCATTACCAGAGCTGCACTTCTACTTAAAAGGAAAATGAATGATCTACCCCTCATTTACACCTGGTGCTTTTCTGGATTTCAGTACTGCTGCACCTCATAGGCTGGGATGACTTGTCCCACACATCTTGCACACAATGATAGACAGAATATCACTATACTTACACTGTGGTCCACCTCAGGCAATACAGTTACCAGTCATCTTTTATTGCAAATCCAACAAATAAAACTTTTATCTCAAATCCAGTATCAAAGTACATTTCTTCTCTTATTAAAATGCTCACCAAGGAAGAACAGAAAGTGTCAAACAGCAAAAGTATTGCTGTTATGGGGCTCAGCTGATGCAGAGCAGTCCAACTTCAGTAGTCATTATTCAGTGCTTACTTAATAAATCATTCTGTTCAGCTCAGGTACTGACTGAGCATAAACAACATTCAAATGCTGAATTTTTAATAGAAGGTTTCCATGAGGTCTTCACTTGTTGCAGAATTTCAGCAAAGTGTAATAATACATTTCAAATAGACTTCTCTTATGTGCACATGCAGGTTTTTCCACACAGAGCCAAAAGAAAGATCTTTTCACTGGACATCTGTTGATGGCTTGTGGAAACTGATTTCCATTTATCTTGACAACACCTAAAACAAAATTGTCTAGAGTCTCAAAGAAAAAAAAAAATCTGTAAAATTACTCCTTTAGATTTGCCAACATCCATGCATCAAAAACAATTTAAAGATTAATTTAGACAAATACAGATAATAAATATGAAAAAGTAGAATGTCCACACAGATCTGATTATATTTTTCCTTACATACACACACAATTAACATATATATATGGTTGCATGGTCACAAATTAAACCAGAAGTTAGGTGCAATGGCTTGCAGGCTAAGCAAGAAATAAAACGTTTTAAAATCACATTCATGTATTTTTAAACACAAGCATGCAGTAACATTCCTTGTTGGTTTTGGAACGGGTATCAGACTTGGGGCTGGAATGTCATCACTGCTGGCAGGGAATGACTGCCAGTGGTCCCACTGACACCATCAGGTGTTGTTTATACATGATCCAAGTCTAGATGTCAAGGCAAAACAGAAGGAGCCAACAGGGAATATACCATGGAAAAGTGTAAGAAGAGAAGGATTAACTACACTAATGAAAATTAATGACAGTGAAAATTAAAAACACCCTTTTTCCTTCTCTTTAAAAACTAGATTGTACTGCAAACAGGAATGATCCCAGTACAAAAGAGCTGATATTTAAACACTCTTAAGAGAAACCTAAAATTAAACACACTTTCCTACAGTTTAGAAGCTCTCCCCTCAAAAAAAAAAAAAAAAAAAAAATCCTAACTACTCTGTTTAAACAATTTTTCTGTTCTGCAAAAACATGAGCCCTTTTTGCAAGAGAAAGCCAACAAAGCC
Source organism: Pyrocephalus nanus (assembly GCA_038380795.1). NCBI lineage: Eukaryota > Metazoa > Chordata > Aves > Passeriformes > Tyrannidae > Pyrocephalus > Pyrocephalus nanus. The sequence continues at coordinate 10,685,240 of CM076281.1, forward strand.
CATTTTTTAAACACAAGCTTACATGTACATTACTTTTACTTTCAAAATCTGTATTTCAAAAAAAATCTGTATTTCAAAAAAATCTGTATTTCAAAAAAAATCTGAATTTCAAAATTCACTTTTGGTTTGAACTACAGAACAGCTTTAAGGGAGCAAGTAACTTAATAAAAAAAGACTAGATTTCTCCAAAACCATTTTCAGAATGTATTTGAGTACTTTCCCACAGGCTTTTTCTTTCACTGAACAAAGCACTTAAACTCACAGTGCTGAAACATTCTGGGTTTTGGACTAGATGCACCTCTGTGCAAAGCAGTTCTGCTACTGGGGAATCAGACCACATTCAGGAAATCTGAATTCTGTCTTCTTATTTTCCCTAAACTTGCTCTCCCAAGGGAGCTACAAAAAATTACTTGATTTTTCCTGCCCTTAGCTTTCCTTACATAGACAACAAATCTATTTCTTTGCTTCCCCTCTGATATGGATTTCCATGTGTGTATATATTAAAATTGTGCAGCAATCTAGGATCCTGATCCTATTTGATTCTTACTGATGCATGCTACCAACAAAGTGTTTAAAAGCCCTACTGGTTAAAAAAACCCAACTTTCAGACATTCAACTGGGTTTACACCACCAATGTTTAGATCAAGATGGAAAACCAGAGAGCTTGTAGTGGTGAGAAAGAGATCAAACTGCAGAGACAGCTTTCTTGTCCTCTGAGTTTTTCAGATATGGAGCAAGGAAGCAAAGTGCTAAACTTTTATAAAAAGCCTACAGAATTTTGTAATCATTAAAATCATTCTACTACAGTATCCCAACTAATAAACACACATTCACTAATTTGATGGAGTACACAACATCAGATTTTCATGAAGATTCAAGTCACAAGACTTCTGTAAATATTCTTCACTCTGCAACACATTAACTTGACTGATTTCCTCTTAACCTTTCATAATTATGCGATATACATCAACAAACCTAAGACAGGAAACCAGCCTCATGCAGGGCATGCACTCTTTGGAAACCAACTAGATGAAGGACTGTCATCCATTAAATCTGGCCAGGGAACAACTGGTTGAATTATTTGTGCAAAATCTTGGGACACCTTCAGCTCCCCCTTTGTTAAAATTCACAAGAGTCCTCATTAAAGAGATGAAGGTGCATTAAATGGAGGCAGAAATTAGACCTAATTTTAAATATGCACTGGTTTAACAGAACCTTTTAATCTGCTCAGAGGCATTACACCTGTGATTTCTTTAATGTTTCTTCAATGATTTTGGAAGGTAATTCTCTGTTGCACTGGAAACCAATTTTGTTCAGACACATTCATGTTTTCCCACAATGGAGTAAGCAAGTTATCAAGAGAACTAATTAGCTTGACCTTCTCTTTGCCCAGTAATGAGAAATGCACCAAACAGGTCTCTCCTTTCATGTCTGAGTCTGTCAATTAAAGCTCAGGCTTTCTATTCGTTACCTTGTCCTCAAGAATATTTACCACAAGCACAGCCCATACAAGGAATGCTCTATTCACTCACCTATTAACACTACCAGTTAATAGCTTTGAATTTTCTTCAGAGGAGGATAACAACACCCATAAATGAAACTTCCTTTGCAGAAGCCAGATAAAATTCTTCTGAATTCAGAGTTACTTTGGCAAAATTAAAAGCTATGGACTCAGGTACTAACAACTCTCCAAAGAATAATCACATCCCAATTTATTAGTAAATTCAGGAATTGCTACATTTAAATGAACTAAAAATCCTGATTGGTACTCTAATAGTGCAAACTTCTTTTTTTTCAAATATAAGCCCTTAATTCATACATTCAACTTCCTTTTACAAATAAAGCAAGTCAGAAGATAAAGCCTAAAAATCAAAAGAAAAGATCCAAGGACTAGCAGGAACAGGGACCCTGCTGTAAATTTTCCTTCATGTTACTCAGACAAGATCATAACAGTCAGGGTTACAGGGGAATGACATGGGAATCAATGGAGGAAAGTTATTTTGGAAAAGAAACAAGGTCAAGGTATTTTTTACTTTAAGGTAATCCACAAGTCTCATATATGAAATTCCAGCAAACTGATCCCATAAAATGGACTTTAGGACTAATATAAGGCCTTGGCTTTCCATTCCACGTCCTCAGATATATACATTCATGACATGCTCCAGACATGCTCTTAAAAAGAAATTTGACAACAGAATTGGAAGTTCCATTGCTTAGGAAAACTTGTAGGTTTGCTGGATTCAAAATTCTGGTATGCAGAACACTCCAGTTTTGCAGCCCTGATTACTCTCTTCACAAAAGTGTAATTGAACTGCACAGAAGCCAAGGATCACCCTTCCAAAGAGAATTCTTTCTTGCACTGAAGAGCCCCACAAATCCTTTACCCGTTCTCACCAGTGCCATCCATCACTGTGAACGAGGATCTTCAGCTCACTGAGTGCCCCATGAAGAGAGCACATACCAGTGGTGTTCACACAAGGCTCACACTAAGCTAAATGCCATTTAAATGACCTTTTTCAGGAGGAAGTGCATCTTCCTTTTTTAGAGTTCACACACCTGACATCTTGGTGAGTTGTCCACTTGAACACTTTTCTATTGACAACAAATCAGCTACCGTTCTTCTGCCTGAAACATAACTGACCTGGGGTAAGGGCTGTGACAATCCTCTTTCACCCAATGCCCCAGTGATAAGGGCATATGGATAAGATATAGGAAGCCCAATTTCAGTTTCCTCCTCTACTTAAAGAAGGTTCAAATTTTCACCTTTCACTACTCTACCAGCCAGGAAACCTCAGAGCCTGGCAACTTGCAGTCAGTTCTGGGCAGGGAATGATGCAGACTGAAGCCAGAGGCAAGCACAAAAGGGAAATGAATTCTGAGTTTTCCACATGCAGGAGACTGCCCTAAAAGCTATGCCACATGTAAAAGAATTTCACCATTTTTCACCCCTCATGTTTCTTCAGATTGGAACCAAGAGTTCTGACTGATCTTGTATTGTGCATCAATATGTTGGCACCAGTCAGTCATAGAAGACTGGGTATTATTTGCTCTTCAGTAAGAACACAGCACATTTTGGACACTAATATCAGGCATCAGAATCCAACTGGTGTTTAACATCTTGTAGGCAAAGCACTGCCTAAAAACTGAGTCTCTTTCTTAACTCTGCCTTACAACATGGTTTTAAACCTGAGTGGGACAATCAGTTCCTCTTTCTCCAGATGATAAACAGAGAAACAAAATCTCTGTTATAGCATACTTTGAGAACTGCATAACAGTAAGACTACATTAGTACTAAGAGATAATCAGCACTTCATAGTAGATGGCACTCCTTCAAATTATTGGCAAAGAATCACTGCACTTCTATTTTAAAACAAAGCAAAACCAGGTAATTAACAACAAGAGTAGCCACCAGTCAGGCATCTTGTTTTCTTAGTCACAGTTTTATAACAATTATAAAATCTATTTGTCCAAATTCCCCGTTCCCTTAATTTTCAAAATGAGAGCAGACTCCGGTATTTGCACTCTTGGCATGACACCATCCAAGAGCTGGTGCTGACTGCTCAGGTCCACAGCACACCACACTACAAAGTCAGAAGCAACCCTGAGCCCTTAAACATTTTTTTTTTTTTGCTTATGTCAAAATACGAAAACCAAGTGTCCTTTACCTTACAAAAGAAAGACCTTACTAGATGGGAAAAACACAGCCCAGAAGAATGTTCTTCCTTTATAATTAGAAGGTAATATCTTAGAGAAACATATTACAAGGGCACCTGTCAACATGATGCCACATTCTTCCTCGTGAAGATTATCCACATCATCTAATGAGAACAGACAGCCGGGACAGCTGGGTCAGTGTGCTGGGAGCTGACGTGTTTGCCAGACAGCAGGATCCACGAGGCACTGTGCAAGTTAACGGGAGAGAGACTGAAGGGAAGCTTTCCTTCCAGAGTACTACCCATTTTAAACTAGAAACTATTTTGCAGTATTTGTATGATCCAGGAAGAAAACAAAGTAGAAACTAAAAACAACTTTAAGATTATAGAACCCATAACATTAGCTGCATAATCGAATGGCAAAACTCATTTGTTTATTACATCAGTATTTCTTTCTTAGTGACATAAATTAAGCATATTTTTGGCAGTTTTCCCTTGACAGGAACAATTCTTTTATGCATGAACCTGCTCTTTTTAAGGGCTGACTCTTTAGAGCCCATTACAAAAACATCAACACATTTTGGTTTTTTAATGCAAGGAAAGAAATGTTAAGCAAGCTGCAATTCCCATTTTTCAAAATAAATCTGTTCTTCTCTCCCACAGTTATATACCATCACATAAAACTGATTTCAGCAGTTCCTCCTGATTTCCATGGCTGTGGAAGCAGCCACAAAGCCATTTCTGTAGCGTCTCCTCCTGCTGCTGAGTCGGCACTGCGTCCAACTCAGGACAGCAGAGGAATTTCAAGTGCTGCTGCGCTGCCAAGAGGAAACGTGCCTTGCTTCCCAGACTACAGATTATTATGCATATTGCCACAGTGCCCTGAGAGCAAGACCCTAGGTACAGGTTGCTGTACATATCTCCAGCCAGAACATTTTTTGAATATTTATCACCTAAACAGATAGTACCAAAACCAGATGGGAAGATGAGACAGAAACTTCCACTGGGGCTTCTCCAAGGTCTCCCAGTGCACCTGTGACAAGGATAAGTGCAGTTTAGGGCCACAGCACCACATTTCCTCTCCACTTGGATTCCCTCTGAACAGGGCAGTGCTTTTTGGTACAACTTGGTATCCTCTGAAACTGTAACACAGATTCAACTTATTCTAAAAAATTAAGGCTGTAACTTCTTGTACCTTAATTTTTTCACATGTTTGTGGGGAAATGGCTGTAATGAAAAAAATTCTTTAGCTGTGGAAGTGAATACATATCAATAATTGCAGGTAGTTTAGCTCTCTCCTTTTAATGACAAATGGGGAACGGTGGTGGAAATTAAAGAGACATCCTATCATTTGATGGTCTGGGTCAAAAAAAAAAACAGAACTAAAAAGGAGGTGGGTGTATCCATGGAAATTTCACAATCTTTGTGCATTTAGGCAGCTTTCTTGAAAATAAGAAGCATTCTTCTGCAAGTTCTTGGGTCAAGCATGTTTCAATGAGGCATTGAAATTTATCAGGTACTTTTAAAAAATAATTTTCTGGGTATTTATGGAGCTCCTGCCTAAAAACACAAATACTCCAGCTGGTTAGGCACATTATTAAAACATCTAGCTCCAATACTTCAGTCAGTTATCGACTTTACACTAACCAAAATTTATTATTACTATTTGTTCATGACTTTCACGTCTTTACAAAAAAAACCCCACAAGTATGAATTATTCAGTTCTCATTTCATGTTAACAGTACATTAATTTATTCATCAGTCACAGATGAAAAGCAGAAGAAAAGTATTCCTTAGCACTTCCAGTACCAGACTTCCAGACCTGAAACAAAAGAGTTCTCAGACATCTCAGAGGCCATATATTTTAACTCATGCTATCATTTTTGCCAGCAGCCCTAGCAAAAGTGGCACTTGCATTCATACTGTCCTCCAACACACAAGCCCAATCCAAATTCCGTATTTCCACCTCCAATAAGACAATAGCCATACCCTCCCACCTCCTTCGCCTTTTCCTTCTTTATGGGGTTTTTTTCCGTAAAACTCAGCGAGAAGTGAGCGTGGAAAGGCCAGCTGGCTTCACACCTGCACCAAGAATACTGACTGTTCACACTGGGCCTTCCCTTCATGTCCAACAAACACGCAGCATCAGGGCAGTGGCAGCTTCTCTGGAGTTCTTTTGGAATGATAGATTTTTCGTGGATCAGTGGCTGCACAGCACTGCTTCAGTTAGAATGCACTCCACCCCACGAGAGGCTGGACTTGAGGGTCTGTGTGCAGCTGAACGTCTGACCAGCTACCAGTGCCTGGTTATCTTGAGCATCAGACTGCAGTTCACTGCTGGCAGAGAAGTTCTGGATCTATTCTGCAATGCCCACAATGAATGTTTCAGTTCCACTGGAATCTCAAAGTGCAAGTGTCACACAAAAAGCAAACTAGAACTTAAGCTGGGAACAGGATACTAAACCACGAATTTTACGTAGCAGTTGTAGCTTGAAGACTCCCTTTCCTCCTACAGCTGATTGACACATAAAATAATTTGGCTTTTTTTTTTTTTTCTTGTAAGAATAGAAGTCAAACAGGAAGAGTTTGTGGCTGATTGACTGATATCCCCAGCCCAAATCAGAAGATACGTTATATTTACTCCGTTAAACCTGACTGAGGCGACTGGATGACTGTAACCTCTCCTTCCATCCACGCAGCAGTGATATAGTTAATACCTGCCACTGCATTTTTTCAATGGGGAAAGGTAAGCAAAGTGAAATTTCTGCTGGAACTAAGCTTTATAAGCACTAGCTACAGAGACATGTGAGAGAGGAACATCTACTTCTCACCTGTGTCTACTTCCTAATTCAGGTCGCAAGTCCATGTCTGATGCAAGGAGCTCAACACAAAAATGTGCTGCAGCTCCCAAGGATGAAGCAGCCAGCAAAATTAGTGTGGAAGTTCAGCAAAGTTCAGCTTTTTTTCCTATTTTGCTGCATGACTTGGACAAAGAGTATTTTTTCATTCTCTCCTGCCTGATTTATGTTTACATAAATGTACAACACAAACCCACATTACACTGCACAAAGCCCTGCCAGATTGCCATGTTTGAACAACTCAGCGTGTGTTTGTACAATCATGGTGCAGAAATCACTGGAATGCTGCACAGGGCGACAAATTGCTATAAATATCTTACAAGGAGGTAGTCTGTTTACTTACATCTAGGATATAAAACCCTGCATTCAACTCAAAAAACCAATACTTAGTGGCAAAGGAGATGAACAGATAGGCAGTGATCTCCTTTCTTGGCATTTTCTAGATTTTTTTCCTGTCTGTGAGCACTGTGAATGTATCACCAGTCTATGAGGATGTTTACATCCATATTTCATAACTAATAAACAATGAAAACAAATACAATTTTCCAAATTCATCTATAATATGGAAGTGCTCAATCTGAGGAGCAAAATGAGGTCTTATTTTTGTCATACCAGGGAGTGGAGGAAGAAAAAATTCAAGCCCTCTCATCAGCATGTTCAAAAAGCCCCAGAAATCCCTGTCTGTCCTGAAAGTGATCTTGCATATTGTGTCCATCAAGGTATTATTGAAACATTAGTGAAACCACTTGTGTGCTTAACCAGACATTTTCTCATCTGGAGCAAGAGCCAGAACTGCTGAAACTACCTCACTTCCTCTGAAATCAGTGAATCTCTAGGAAATCAAGATAATTTGAATACCTGAACAACAGGTGAGCTCTGGTTTCAATTCCCCAGTTTTGCATAGAGCTAAAGTGGCAGCCGTGGAAGTTTTTCATAACAAGATGACTCTTAAAACCTTTTTTCCTTTAAAAAACATATTGGGTATTTTCATCATATATGCAACCACACACCCATTTTCTATTTGGAGACTGAGAGGAGAGCAAGCAGGAGCTGAACTCAGTTTCCCAGCCACCAACATGACACTTATATTTTCCCCCCATATTGCATATTTGTTCTTACTGCTTTCCTAATCCAAATGCACAGCAACATCACTAGGTGTTGGTCAGACCCTTAATACTAAAAATGGTCTTCCACGGTAGGCACACATCCCTACCACCTGGCAAAACCTGCTCCCAACCAACAGCACCTACAAAAAAAACTGAGAGTCATTCTACAAGAAAGGACATTTGATTTCCTTCTGTGTCAGAAAAAAAAGGTAAAAGCACAAGAAAAAGCAGAAGAGAACCCTCTCTCTTAATTCTCCTAGATAAGACATAAACCTGGGAGACAGGAAAGTCAATTTCACTTGCTGCTTTCACCCACCTGGAGCAGGGTCTTGAACCAGCTTTCCTAAATATTTGAGCAAGAGCACCAGTCTAGCAGCTATTGCACTAGGTTGGACACTATTTTCAACAGATAAACCCAAAACCAAATCCACAACACTCTAAAGCTTACCTCCTCCAATCTCTCAAGTCTAGAGACTATTCACCTTTAAATCACCACCACATTCAAGAAATGATTACATTCCATACACAATCAGGTGTTCACTACACCCCTCCAAATCCTGCACTGCCACAAGAGTGCTCTTACCAGCCCTACAGCAGTGTATTGTGCTTGGGCACACACATTTTCACTGTGCATCTGTCTGTTGATCCAGTCAAAGACTACTTTCCTTCCACAGATGAAAATAGCCGTGTTTTTTTTCTTGCTGTAGGTGGCTGGCCCATCTAGGACACTAACAGGAAAAACTTCAAGCCATCTATTATATGCAAGTGATTTGTCTTCATAAAACAGTCCTTGTGCAATGGATTGCTCCAACATTCATTTCTCCTACACTGCTTCTTACCAGAGAAGTCAAAGGTGCAAATCACATCCAAATGTGGCAAATAACAACAAAGCCAAAAGAGCAGTGGAAACCAAGACAGATTGCATACCTACAAAAAATAAAGAACAAACAGCTATTTACAATACTTCCTGTACAACAGTTGCACCTACAGTGTATTTGACTAAATAAGGGAGCCTGCAAAAACTGCCAGTCACATACATATCCAGCCTAAACCTGCTCTAGCACAGCTTCATGCTGTTCTTTGGGTCCTGTCGCAGACACGGGAAAGCAGGGACACTCAATATGAATATCAACATGCTCCGTTTATTGAACACACACCACAGCAAAATATAGGATAGATAATGAGCTTATTAATATTCTGTAATTTAACTACATGATTGGTAAGAGCCCTAGAGGTCCGGGCCGCCTTTATTTCTTGTTTGTGGAGACCCTCAGTTTTTCATTTTCCCAGGCTGTAGTAATAACAAGATCTTGTTATTGAGCAATGGCTATCGCTAAGAGATTAGCATGACCTTGCTTGGACAGCAGCTACACCAGCTGTGCTTAAAGTTGCTGAGTCGATACCCTCCCAGCTCCTGTGGGTCTGCATGCCTCTTTTCACGCAGCCAGTTCTCCACAGGGTCCTGTCACCAGTCAGACAGAACAGAGATTGTAACTGCCCCTCATGAGAAAGCTGCAGACCCCAATAAGGTTTGATATCAGTCTTCTCTTCTCCAGCTGAACAAGTCAAGTGCCCTCAGCCTGTCTTCCTAAGGCTTCCCCTCCAGATCCTTCACCACCCTCATGGCCTGCTTTGGACACTCTATAATAGCTTAATGTCTTTTTTATATTGTGGTGCCCAAAGCTGCCACAATATTTAAGGTGAGGCCACACCAGTGCAAAGCTGAAGAGGACCATCCTCTCTCTCAACCTGCTGGCGATGCTTTGCCTGATGCCCCCCAGGACATGGTTTTCCTTCCTGGCCACCAGAGCACTGCTGATTCATATTCAGCTTGTTCTCAACCAGGCCCCCAGGTCCCTTCCCACAGCTGCTCTCCAGCCTCTTGTTCCCCAGTCTGTACACACAACCAGGGGTTCCCCAAACAAGGTGCAGAATCCTACACTTATTTTTGTTAAACTTCACGCAGTTGGTGATTGCCTGTCTCTCTGATTTGTTGAGGTCTCTCTGCAGGGCCTCTCTGCCTTTGAAGATGATAAAAAATTTGGAGGAGCTGGTAATTAATTGTGGAAACCCACAAGTGACCTGTCGCCAGCCTGATGCAACTCTACTCATTAGTGATTTGAAAATGATGTGCCACTCCAAGACAGCCTTTGTAATAAAATCTGTGTTTCACAAAGGCAAAAGCTCTCTCCTGTGACAAGGTCCATAAAAGCATGGAAGAAGGTGATCAGTACCTTGTACATTACACTTGAAGATTCATTTTCAGTTTGCTTTCATAAAACCTAAAAGGAGTGTAAGTACTCAGTCATGACATCTTAGGCATGGACCCCACGTGGTGTAATGGAATCATTTATTACAGTTCTCTCATGGTTTATGTACCCCGTTACATCACCAGTAAATTCCTGTTAGTAACTTTTCTCTATATCTACTTTTTAGTAAAGCGTTCTGTATCCATGAAAATATAACACTACAGCAGTTTCCCACACATTCCCTCAGCACATCTGCATTTATCCTGCCAAGTTCCCCTGAAGTTTCTCCCACAGTCATATAATCTCAGTTCCCTACATCCCCCCCTTCTTTATTTTCTAAGGCACTTAAAGATAAAGCTGTATAGACTTATACCACCAAGGCTTGATGTGTTGCCTTCTTTATCATAGATCAAATAATCCCAGTCAAATACGGTAAAGAGAAAATCATCCCAATAGACCCAACACTAAAACCAAGCCACACATTAGAATTTTTTATTATTCATGGCCCTAATCCCAAAGTCCAATCTCATCCTTCAAAGGAGTTCCATCCGTCATTCACTGTCAACTTCTTCATTAGGTCCTGTAACTGTTGTAAGTTTTTGTGAATGGAGGTTGATTTGTCACTCAAATTCATGCAACACATTCCATCCAATTCTTCACATCCATGTTCCTGTGCTAAAAGCAAACAGCCAATAGCAGCTCTATTTTGCAAAGTAGCATGTCCCACTGATTGAGCATCCATCAATAAATCTGCAATAGCCTGACTAGTAACATTTGTTTGTTTTGCTAACCAACATCCTAATTTATCTAATACAGCTAAAGCTTTTGCAGCTGCCACTCCAGGTGCTAAGAAAGAAGCAGCAACTCTTGTCCCCTCATTTCAGAACTCTATGTTATCCCTGCACTCACTAGTGAAGGTGTGTACATGTCTCCTGTATCAGTGTTTTAGGATGATTGTTGTATTACCAGTGAACAAGGTTAATTTTCCTACCGTACCAGGTCCTTCGATAATTTGTGCTGGGACCGAAACCCAGGTTCGATCTCCACAAAGGAGTAACAGACCAGATATAAGGTCATGTGACTGGAAAAGGATGGGGTACTGTTATCTACATGGGAACACCACAGAGAGCGTTACTAAATGGTCCGGTACCCGCAACATTCCAGGGGGTGCTGACATCGTTCCTAAACATTATGCATACATGTGCACCCAGGGATCCTAACAATTCCAGTTATTGAGGGGTATTTGTACCTGGCTGAGCTACATGAGACCACCACTTACCCCAGGAGTCACAAGTGTCATTTCTCATAAGATTCTGGCAGGGGGATGGAGTATGCAATGAGTGATTATAAAGAGTGAACAACTCCTGCAGATTAAGAGGAACACCTGCTAAGCAATTCAAAAAAGGGTTGTTGGGTGTTGCAGTGCTCAGACACGTGGTACCCTGACCCATTATGTTGGCTGATGTAACCCATATGTTCTGTTTTGTTTGAGCCACTGGCCATCCTCGAGTTACGGCACTACGGTCAGCAGTCCCAGAGCTTTGCAAACAGTCCCTCAAACTGCTTCACTCTCTGATGCATTGTTGTTGCTGTTGTTGGCATCAGCGTTGTTGTTGTTGTTGACTGAGGTATCGACTGGCCAGACAAAGCGAGCAGGGATCCAACGCAGTCCCTGGCCTGTGGAGGCACAAGCATATTCTTTCCCCCATGTTATTAATTCCACTGGAGAACTCCACTGACCCTTTTCAGGGTCCCTATATCTCACATAAGGTGTGTGTTTGCCATGGGGGGCTATGAAAACATGGAGAAACAGTAGTATCATTATCAATCAGATTCAAAAAATTTAAAACACAGATTGCTTGCCATAACTGTTCTTGTGCAGTGACACCCGGGGAAGTCCCCCTTTTTTGTTAATGTAGCATGTCTTTCAGGGTGCAGTGAGCATGTTCAACAATTGCTTGAGCAGTAGGAGAATGTGGAATGCCAGGAACATGCCAAATTTCCCAATCTTGTAAAAAAATCTGAGTACCTTGAGCCATATAGGCAGGGCCATTATCTGTTTTCATTTCAACTGGCACACCCATTACTCCAAAAGAAGCTAACCAATGGTGGCAAACATCACAGCTTTTCTCTCCAGCATGAGCAGTGGCAAAAAGCATTCATGAACAAGTATCAACAGACACGTGAATGTATTTTAGTTTGCCAAAGGAGGGATAATGAGTAATATCAGTTTTCCAGATGTCACAGGGCTGTAAGCCCCGAGGGTTCACACCATGTGGCAAAGGACTTTACATCCTGGCAATCAGGGTAACTGCAAATAATGTTTTGAGCCTGTTCTTGTGTCAAACCATAGGACCATTGCAAAGCTTTTGCATTTTGATGGAAAAAATCATGTGAAAGTCTGGCCTGTTGATAGGCATTAGGGGTTTTTGCCACTGCAGCAAGGGAGTCTGCTGTTTGATTATCCTGTACAATTGGGTCTGGCAATACTGAATGTGACCAAACATGTAAACCAAAATATTCATGGTGAGGGTGTTCTAATAAAAATAACAACTGCCTAAGGAGTGAAAACAACTGCTGATTAGAAAACGTTTTGGGAAATGCTCTAAGTGCTGAATAATCCCCGTGACATAAAGTGAGGCAGCAACAACATTCAAAGGATGCTGTGGAAAAAGAATAAAGGCACAAACAGCAGCTGCCAGTTCCACTATCTATGTAGAGCCTGTAAGAACAGTAACGTCTGAGTTCCATTTATCAGTCTGTTTTCCAAGATACCATGGCTTTTCCAGTTGCCTCCAACCCATCTATAAAAACAGTTGAAGCATTTGGGATAGGGGCTCGAGAAAGGTGAGTCTTTAACTGCAAAGGCAAGATTGGCAGCAAAAGTAACATCTTGTGACAAGGAAGAGAAAATTTTATCTCTCCAATGAATTCTGCTAATGCAATCTGCAATGGCAGGTGCTGTTGAAACCAAAAGGCAAAATCTTGTTTTGCAACCAGGATGCAATGCAGGATCACATGCCATTAATTTTTGCAAGCGGTGTCTGCCTCACTCTATGTGGTTACTCTTTTAGGAAAGGCATGAGGCAGAAAAACCCACTCCACAACCCTAAGAGGTCTGCATAGGTAACATCTCACTGGCATGGGAGGGCATAAGGTTGAAAGGTATTGTAAATGAAAATTAAAAAGACTGGTAATTCCAACACTATGGGACAGCTGTATCGATCCTGAGTAGCCTGAAGCACAAAAGACAGAGCCTGTTTTGCTTCATTAGTTAATGAGAGAGGTGAAGATAAGTCAGGATCTCCCTTTAACAATTTAAACAATGGGGCCAATTGTTGTGTAGATATGCCTAATTGCGGTTGCACCCGACTGAAGGTGCCTAAGAGTTTCTGCAGGTCATTAAGAGTTTGTATGTTTAGAGCTAAATGAAGTGACTGTGGGAAAACAGCTCTTTCGGTTATTTTTTCCACCCCAGATACATTCACAGAGAATGTTTTTTGAACTTGTCCTCAGTGACACACAGTCCTGCTTGCTGCAATGCTCTCTGTAGACATTGGTTGTAACAGCTCGTCTGTCGGCGCTGCGATAAGAATTGTCGTCCATGTCATGATACAGTAAAACCTGTGGGAAAAAAACTCGAGCAGGTGTAAAAACTTTTGCAACAAACATTTGACACATTTTAGGACTGTTCATCATCCCCTTGGATAAAACAGTCCAATGATGAAGTCCTGTAGGTTCCTGATTATTAACTGCCGGTACTGTGAAAGAAAAATGCAGTGTCCTCTAGACCAACGGAATGGTAAAAAAACAGTCTTTAAGATCATTTACTATCAGTGGCCAGGAGTCGGGTAACAACATAGCAGGTGAAGGAAGACCAGGCTGAAGGGCTCCCCTCAGTTCTAGTACAGAGTTAATTGCTCGCAAATCATGTCACAGTCTCCATTTACCACTCTTCTTAGGAATAACAAACGCAGGTGTATTCCACGGGCTAGTAGAAGGAACTGTGTCCTGTCAGTAATTGTTCATGCACTACTCTTCGGAGTTCTTGCAGCCACTCCTGTTTCAGGGACCACTGTTCTATCCAGCCTGGCACGTTTGTTTTCCAGGTGAGTTTTAGATAAGGCTGCATCACAGTGGCCCCTAGGATAAATTTGTCTGTATAGAAACACCCCATTGACTCAATAAATCTCTCCCCCATAACGTACAAGGAGCACTCATCACACAGGGTGTAATTTGACCCTTTTGTCCGGCTGGTCCTGTCACTTCAAGCGGCTGCGCACTTTAGTTTGGGAGCTGGGTCTCACCAATACCCAGGACTGCAGCAAGAGGAGTCTTTAAAGGCCAATTGGTGGGCCAGTCAGTGTTCAGTAGGATAGTAACACCTGCACCACTGCCCACCAAGCCTGTAAATGGCCGCCCCTCAGTGTCACAAATCAGCATCTCCCGGTTGCGGGTGTTGGCGAGTCCTCGCCGCGGCGGGGCCCCCGCTGTTACCTCCACGGCCACCGGCTCCGGCCGCCCAGGGAGCGGCACGGCCGGGGGAGCTCCGGCTGCCCCGACGGAGGAGGAGGAGAGCAAATGCCCGGGCAGGGGTGACCCTCGCAGGGGCTGCCGTGGCGGGGGATGGGCTTGCTCCCAGAGGCGCCGGGAGCAGGGTGTTCCGCGGTACTGACAGCGCCAGCAGCACGGCCAGGCCAGCCCCCGGCCTGCTGGGCTCGTACGGCCCCGGCACTGAGGAGGAGGCGGCGGTGGAGGAAGAGGATGCGCAGGGCGGCGGCGGAGCGGGGCTGAGCGCTGTGCTCGCAGGTGGATGGGGGACGGGATGGCGGCGGCAGTGAAGCCGGTCCTTGCTCTTCCTGTCCCTCTCTCTTCTCCTGTCCTTCTTCCTTTCTGCACTACTCTAGAGTTCCACAATACTGTGAAGAATCACTGTTTTTCTCGCTTCCCTCCTCGGGGTATGCGGTTTTTTCCCAGGACGCGGAATTCGTGGGTGACGGTCTCAGAGGAGGATTTGCGGACGCGGCAGAAGGGGCGATTCGGAGCAGGGCTTTAGCAGGGCTGTCCCGACGTGCGCGGCACTTTGTGGTGAGTCATTGTCAGCAGGAGGCGGATATAAACCCTGCTCCTTTTCAGATCGACCCAGGGTGGGGCGAGAGGATCATCGGGGTTGTTAAGCAGGGATTGTTTCTCTCTAGAATCATTCTCGGCGAGGGGTGCACTTACCGAATAAGATAAATCATTTACATTTGTGGCTTGCAGGCGACTTAATGCCGAAAACACCTGTTGCCACGTTGAAAGTAAACTTAAAAGCTTTTCCATCTCGCGTTCGCTCCAGCTCTTCCCCAATTCTCTTCCATACGGAAACATTTAAGGTTCCCTCTCAGGAAAACCAGGAGCAATTGTCTCTTACCCAAACTAACAGTGTTACTAACGATAATTGGCATATATTACTGCCGTATATCTTTAATATCTTTGTGAGTATCTCTATCTGATGTTTTTGTTCCCGTGTTACTGATTGTCCCGTGGTTCCCAGCTGCTCACCTGCTGTCCTGCAGAGGTGATGGGCACACGTAGTCAAATTCTGATCTGTGTCTCTCTCCTTGGTTCAGTTGGGCTATGTCACCAGAGTTCCAGCTATATTTTCTGGATTAACTTTGCAAGCCCCACATTCAGGATGCCATTTGTGGCATACTCGGACACGGACCCCATGCAGTGTAATGGAATCATTTATTACAGTTCTCTCATGGTTTATGTACCCCGTTACATCACCAGTAAATTCCTGTTAGTAACTTTTCTCTATATCTACTTTTCAGTAAAGCATTCTCTGTCCATGAAAATATTACACTACAGCAGTTTCCCACACACAAGGATACATCTCACCACATCTGCATTTATCTTGCCAAGTTCCCCTGAAGTTTCTCCCAGAGTCATATAATCTCGGTTCCCTACACTCAGTTTCTTCACAGGCAATGGAAAAATCCTAAGATTTTCAAAGGCACTCACACATGCACGACATTTGTTACAGGGCACTGTTAAAATTTAAGCAATAAGCTCCAGGAAGATGACAAGTTCAAAGGTATTAAGATGGCAGTTTTAGACAGTCATTAGTTCTCTGCCACTGAAAGAAGTTTATTAGAACTTTCAGTGTGACCATAACAATATGTAAATTGGACTGCTCAAATGCTGATACATGGTGATGATGCGTGGTAGGAATCACCAACTAGAAATTGGAAGTAGGGAAGAAAAAAATTATACGATTATTGTGGTCAGGCATTCTGAAGATCTTGGTTTAATAGACTGAGGAAGATGTACTACATCAAAGAAACTCCTTTGAATAGAGTTGCTAATAATAATAATGCACTCTCTTAAGTACTGAATCATGGGATCTAAGATATCAAAAACAAGTTAGTATAGAAAAAGAGTCACAAAAAGACATGAAAAATAGATAAGTCTTATGGTCTTGCTGACCATATTTTGTTAATACATTCTGCAAGCAGTCAAATTTATGAAAACTATCAGATTCATGTTTCTAAATGATCACTGTTTCATATGTATTGCTGCTCAGAGTTGTTTAAAAAGAGCAAGTGATGATACATTTGAGAAAACCTGACAAAGTTAACCAGAACCACACTGACAGATCATTTGGCTCTGTTTATATATTGTATATTAAAAAAAAAAAAAAAAGTTTTAAGTCTTCTATGAGGAAAACAGCAGATCTTTTCTACAAAGCAAGTCAACTTTCACATTACTAAGAGTGAAGATCTATAGTGTGAGAAAGCATGTTTAACAGCCTACAAATTTGAATGGACCCATCCAGGGACTATTAGATCATCTCCTGTCACTAGTCAGACACCTTAACAAAACTATTTTCATAAAGTGCCAAGTAAAATTCCCTTCAGAACAGCCTCAAAATCATCTCTGATACCTCGTCCCTGTGTTCTGTGTTAGCATCTGACCTCACACACAAGACAAGCCCTGACCACCACTGTCATACTCGTACTTGAGCAGGACTCAGTGAACAAAAGCTGCCACGAGGCTACATGCTGAATTGGACAGATACGTCACTGCAGACGTAATTAGGACACCCAAGAGCCAGGGAACTGTAAAAACAAATTAAAATGAACTGCAAAATTCCAGGGGGAGCTGCAAAACAGATACTGTGTCGATTACAAACACAGTTTATATCTTGCAGAAACAGTCACTTCACAGACAAGAACGAGTCTCCAAAGCGGGAAGAGGCATGCTGGAGTTCCACCAAGTCATCTCCAAAGATTTTAACTTACAGCGAGAAAATGCAGACACCTCTCACTAGTAACTCTGCAAGCATGGCCATTCTGCTGAATCCTTCCCTCAGCACCTATGTTACTTTGCAGTTGGCCACTTTCAGCCTATATATGTGTGTCAACACATGGATAAAACAAAACGAGGGGAGCTTTACAGCATCCAAATTCACTCCTGTTCAGATCACTTAATAACCCCAAACAACAGAGATCCCAAGCCAGGGGAAGAGAGAGTCTTGGCCCTCTTCGGGCCTGCCGCTTCTCTCTCCTACATGGCTGCTGCCCCTAATTTCAACTGCGCAACAAACTTCTCTTCCGTTTTCTAAAGATGTAATTAGCAAAGGTGTCACTGAATTTTGATTGGCCTTTTTGTCCGGAAATCACCTGGACAAAACCATCCTCAGCCCCAGGGATGGGCTGGTGGGCAAAACCAAGACAGCAATAAATAGTATTTACTGCATTCTTTGAACTATAACTAGATGTTCTGAAATCTGGTACCTAGTTATCTGGTATCTACTTCCACCCGCCAATAAGAGCAGAGGTTTTATTCTGGACATGTACTAGTTTCAGTCTTCAGTGGCTTTACACTCACTGAACATGAAAGAGCATAAATAAGAGTTGAACTTGATGAGCTTACATGTCTTTTCCTATCTTAATGTACCTATAATAACATAATATATATATATATATATATATATAAAAATGATAATGTGGAAGAGCTCTCAAGAAAGGTAAAGCAGAATCTGGCACCCAAAAGAGAAAAACTAATGCTTGGGGGGTGGGGGGAAGATGGGGAAGGAGGGAAAAAAAAAAAAAAAAAAAGGAAGAAAAAATCAACCACAGTTTCTACTGATATTCCTACAAAAAGACTAAGACATCTAGATACAAATACCTACACTTTTGCAAATGGCTTGCAACCCTCTTTTCCTGCCTTAAGAAAAAGCATCCTTTTAGGATACATCACACAAAGCTCACTAAATGAGAGAAAACTGTGCAATATCTACTTCAGAAAGCTGGAAGTAGACTGTATAGCTTAGTGACTGGCCTAAGTCAAAATAACTCAATTGTTACAGTGAATCATATTCCAGGTCTTCTTCAAACAGACAGAGAATTTAATCCACATCAGGCTACTGTGACATAAGCAAGCTGTGCCTGGATTTGCTATTTTACAGTGATATTTGGCATAACTAATCTCAGCATCATGCAGGTTAAAAAGGTAACTTGTTCTATGAATAGGTTCCTCAAAGGGCCATATTCACACTGCCTAAATTATACTCAAGTCTCTGTATTTTATATTTTTTTAAAGTGCACCATAGTTTAATAATACATATCAGTCCCATGTGTTGTCCTTTTCAGCAGTTGCCCCACCAGTGGATCTGTCACCACGGACAAAATACAAGGAACTTGAGGGATTTTAAATCCATCTCTTAATGAAATTACATGGTGGGATTTCTGGGATCATCTTCCAAGCACGATGGGCAATGGTTACTATGGCACTACTGCCTTTCCACAGTCTTCAGCAAATGCATTTTTTAATGATTTCTCTGAATAACTATCATCAAAAGAAAGATGCATAACTGCACATTCCCTTTAGAACACAATTAAGCAGGGTCTGTACCCTCTCGATGCTGAGATCTCAGCAGTGAATCTCCTCAAGTATCACAGCACTCTTGTGTTGCATCTTAGGGCTGAATGTGGAGAAAATAATAATAATAAGCAACATCTTAAGCTTCAATCAGGAGTACATTCCAAGACTGAAGGATCTGAAATGGAAGTCAAGAGACCATTAGAAACATTAAAGATTTACCAAACGTATGTTCATCCTGTGTTGGGGGGGAGGGGGAAGAAGGGAGGGAATTATAGAGGCATTAATTCCTAAGAAATAGGGAATGAAATACAGTTACCATATTTATCCTTTCATAGAATAGTTACATGTCTCATTAAAAGTATACTTACTATCCAATCTTTAATGTTTCATGTGGGCAAAAAATATTAAGAATAAATATTCCCCATTCAGCTCTAATGACTGTTATTTACCTCAATTATTTTTCTTGCAGGATGGAAAGCTACTCCAGAATTGTCCCACTACAGATTAAATTTCAGAGGACTTTCCATTCTACTAGGACTGGCTGTACAACTACGTCCAAGGGAAAAAGCCTCCCAAGATTCTTTTGCTGCCCACTAGCCCCAGGACTGAGCAGAGTGATCTTGGGAAACAGACCTTGCTATTTATACTCTCCAAAGCAAAAAGAGAATCTAAACCTATTCCTCTTCAAAGGGTATTTCTAACACTTCTTGCTGCAAAGACATAAAAACAATCCTTATCCATAAAGCTATCCAAAAAGCACCTATGCATATGTGCAATCAACTCAAAGAAATTTCTTGGGATTCCTTTAATTTCCATATGTGGTCATCTATGATCAGTGTTATAAAGGTTAAACCCCTACTTTTCAACTAAAATTCTAACTGGAAGCTTCAATTTTCAGTCTGCAGACTTTGGGACCATATAGTTGTCACAGTCACATCATGTTATTTCCATCAAAACAGCTGGATGTTTCCAGTGTAGGAAGTAATTACTATAAAAAGTGTCAATGTGTCATTCTCCCCAAGTCACATGTTTAACTTCACATTACAGCATTTGACAAGAAACCATCTCTAAGCCTCCACCAAGAAAAAAGGAAAAAAGAGAGAGAGCACACTTGCAAGGCACAAGAGAAAAGATCAGTTTACCCAGTGCTATGCAAGCAGATTTTGACATTGCTGACTGATGCCACAGTTGTGGTACACCTCTAGAGTTAATTGCTTTGGTGGAAGGCAGGTTTAGGTCTTCATTAGCAGTATGCCTTGACCCGACAATGCACATACAAAAGGCATCCAGTTTAAAACAAGATGCTCAGTAATTACATGTTCAATGGGCTTTGCATTTTAGCAAGCAATAGTCACAATTCATATCGGGATTGAGAGAAAATGTCCTGCCTGGCAAACGCACAACAAAGAAACAGAGTTACTGTGACACCTTTCTGGCCTAAAAGACTCAATTTAATTACAGTGGTAGATACAAAGGACCACACACATGCCTGAAGCTTCCTGGCCTCGTGACTTGCCACGGTCTGTCCACACAGAGGAACAAAGGTGTTATTGCAGCCTCAGGCAGACATATCTCTTGGCATACAATACATCTACTAGTTTAACCCTGTAATCTGACCAGTTACATTGGAAAACAATAAAGTTCAA
Source organism: Pyrocephalus nanus (assembly GCA_038380795.1). Taxonomy (NCBI): domain Eukaryota; kingdom Metazoa; phylum Chordata; class Aves; order Passeriformes; family Tyrannidae; genus Pyrocephalus; species Pyrocephalus nanus. The sequence continues at coordinate 10,705,623 of CM076281.1, forward strand.
GCCTAGATAGTAACAAGCCAGCAACCCGGCTACACATTCGCTAAAACAAGCAGAAGTGCCTTCCTCTACATCCTCCCCACATGTGATGGCCAGTAGGCACGTTCTGCTGTCTCCAGAGCCTGCAGTCTGACCTGGCTGTGAAGGCACAGAAATACCCTTGATGTCTCTCCTCCAAAGAGAGCAAGCCAGTCTGCTCTGTGTGAGCAGGGGAGCCTCTGCTCATGCCAAAGTCTGTACACCCCAAGGAACAGTTGCTGGTTCGCAGTCCCAAGTTGTTGACTCAGACCACCCACACAGGGTCTCGTTCTCCCATGTCATTTGGCACCTCAAAGGCCATGATATTAATTTTGAAGTTAATCATTTGTGAAAGTATTAGGAGGGGAAGTAAAAAAGCAAGTGGAGGACTTCACCAAAAAGAACTTGAAAACTCGTAAGCTGGAGTCAAGACGTGGAAGTGATAAAAAACATATGAGATCCCGAATTCCAATTCCATTTAGAGCAGGAGTCTCTTGTTCATACATTCTATTCTCCAGCTACTCATGGTATATTAAATTAATGAAAACTATGAGCTTTAGCATATGTTTAATAGCTAAACTGTGCTTTTTTGAACAATGATATGACTGTGTATACAAAAGTACACATATGGATGCATTTATGTATGTCAAAAATACCCATGCAGGCTTTGATGTTACTCAGCAGTACATACTGTTCATGTTCAGACAGGGCTTTAGGCTGTGTTAAGCAATGCAGAAGTAAGCTGGTAAAAAGTGCCACAGTTACTCAGAACCTAGCAAAATCTTAAAAATAATAATAAAAAAAAAATTTAAAAAAATTCAGTTAGGAGAAAGATGTTCTTCCACAATCAGCCAGAGTCCAATAAGCCTCTGATCCTCCCACAATATGGGCAAAACATCATCCCCTTACACAGACTGCTCTCACACTGACACAGCTCTAAAGGCTGTGGGACACAGCAGAACAAGAGACAATTTTTCATCTGTTTTTCCACTGACAAACCATCACTAACTAGCCAGGGCATGTTTGGCTAAACCTTGGTGATAACACCCAAGGCAAGATGCCGGAGGTCTAATTGTCTGCGCATTTGGAAGGTGCTGCCCACTGGAAAAATACAAGAATTAAACATTTTGCCAGTACACCAAAATAACTGTGGAAATGTAACTGCTTACTCAGAAAGTTAATTGAAGAGCTAGAGGGAAGACAGATGTGTTTTAAGCCATGGCATGCTGTTGCACAGACACTGTGTGAATGCATCCAAAACAGCTGTATCTGCAGCCTGTACTAAACTTGTGTCCCCCAGTGCCAGGGATGTCACTCGGCCACCAGAACATCTCCTGTCTCCCTCCCGTAATACCCTCAGCCGAGGCAAATCCCTGTCCCAGAAGACAGGACAGCCGCAGCAAGGCAGTGTCAGAGCAGTGCCAAGGAAAGACAGGTCTGTGACAGCGGGGGATGCTCACAGACAGCTTCTCCCGCGAGCCAAGAGTGACACCCGCGGGATCCGGGCTGGCCTCACCTCCTCACCTCACTGAGGGAGCCCGGCCAGGAGAGCCCTCACCGACGGCACAGGCGGCTTTAACCTGCACAGCTCCTTGTGCACAAACACTGTCTACACTTCAGAGGGATCCACACACTCCCTAGGCTTCTAGAGGACCCACAGCACGACACAACCAAGCAATGGCTCACGACAGCAAAACTGGGCAGCAAAGAACATCAGTTACACTTGTGTTAGGAATAAAGGATAACTGTTTGCTTTAAAGTAGTGAAGGATACAAAAAGCAGGGCAAAAAGCCTTCATTGGAATCCTTCCCAACTCTGTCCCATGTGACTTTCAGGGGCAATGATAACACCCAAGAAGTGGAACAGAAAACATGGCCACAAGGAAAAAAAATAAATAACAAACGCACACACAAAATTCAAACAAAAAAACACAAAGAAACTAAAAAACCTTCCACATATAAGATCATCAAACACTGCTAAATTTGCAATACAGACAAAAAAGATTACTTCTATCTGGGCTTTAGACCCAATACTGGATTGCAGCTTGGAAGAGAAGCAACAGGCAATATTTTTGCAGTCCGATATTGTCATGGGTTTACTTCAGCCATGTGAACCTATGACAGATGTTACCACTCTACCAGGCCAGATTTGCCAAGAGAACATGAAATTTTCCCAGGACAGAGGCTTGTGCCATGGCATCTAATGGCTGACTGCACAAGTTTAATCACCTCAGTACTCCCTTCCCCTTCTGCATATAATATGCAGGTAGTCCTTGATCTATGCATAAGAGGACTATAAATACTCTCTTTGAATGAGTGAAAGCCTTTTTTCTGTGGAATTATTATTTGGAACAGATATTTTAGAGTACTGACAAATTTTGGAAGGGTGCCATAAGAGAAATAATGAATCATTAGCAGGAAAGACGAAGATAAGACATTAGGTCAGGAGAGCAGCTGCACAATGACACAGGTCTGGCATTTACACTAAGAGTAAACTTCTGCATAAGTCAGCTGGTAAGTCTTTGTGACCATCACAGTGCCAGTCCTGAACAAAGGTTAGAAGAGGTCAATATTCACATCTCTTCTGAAGATTTCTAGAAAGCTCAGCAGAGAAAAACGTCGCTTTGTGCAGTAAGAGGGAATTGAATCTACATTGTAGTGTGACTGAATATTCCTTACCCTTATATCTCAGCCCATGCCAGCTGTACAGTATCACCCCATGGCAGCTCTGAGGGCCCTGCAGGTAGCACAGGCTTTGCTGTGGTAGTAGGGTTGCTGAGCACAATTTAATTAACCCTAAGAACTCAGTCACTGCCATTGTCCTATAACGCCAACCTCAAATGGATTCAGCTCTCTCTGTTTTTGAGGTAGGAGGCTCCAGACTGAAACTCTGGTCACAAGCATTTCCCATTCCCTCCTACCCCACCCCCACACAGACACCAGGGAAATGAAGGAATTGGGGTCCAAGGGGAGATAATGTAAACTCCAAAGAAAAAAAGTCTCAGTTTTGCATTGTGCAGCTCCAACTTCATGTTTGTTCAATGCAGGAAGGTGAATGCAAAATAATAGAGCATTGCTGCCACCATGTGCTACAAGAGATCTCTGCAATCGAGGGGTTTCCTTTTGCCTTATTTTTTAAACCACAAAAGTAGAACTATTGTGCTGGCCCATTCAGGACAGTGGGTGAGGAGAAGGCCTCTGTGTCTGCCACAAAGGGCTGGCACTGCCTTTCAGCTGAGTGCCCATCCTCCAGAGTGTGGTGGCTCCACTCCCTTCCACGGCCTGGGGCACAGTCAGAGCCAGGGCTTCCAGGGCCCCCAGCCAAGTCCTGCTGCAGGCACAGCAGCCAAGGCCAGAGCTCTCCCCACTCCCCCTCAACCAAAAGACACCACCAATTTGGCACCCTGATCATCACTAGTCAGTGGTGCAAACCATCTCTGTCTTCTGTTTACAAAAAGAAGCTCGAGACAAGTACCTACGAGGTTGTGTGGCTGTCACTGTCCTGCCCAACAGAGCAAACAGCCTGCACAGCCACTTCTCATTGACAGGAATCAGAGGGTTTGATTCTGGCTCAAACTAAAACAGCCCACTAGACACCAGAGCTTACATTGCAAGAAATTCTGGTCTGGCAAGGTTTGTATTTGTTTCTGTGCTCAAGCACAGTTTGAATTAAGTAATTTTTGTGGAGTGATTTTTGCTACATTGGTTTTTGACAAAGTTGTTTAAAGGGACTGCATGATACTCTAGAATTGTCGCAGGCACATACAGATCCTTTCAGAGCAGACCCACTTTATTACAGAGCTATTGAATAGTTTCTTCATAAAAAACCAAAATCAAAACAAACAAACAAACAAACAAACCCCACCAGACAAAAGACTATAAAATTGCAATGGAAAACTATATTCTACAGCATGTTTGAACAATACCTGGAAACTTAATAGAGGCAGATTGGAACATTCTGAAAAAGAGAACAGTTTTTCATAAGAGTGCTCCCAAAGAAAGGGTATCTGAACACAACATTATTGGATTTTAACTGAACAATTTTTCTCATTGATATTTTTAAAATTTTGCTTGCTCTTTTTTGTCCCTTCTTTCTGAGATAAATTTTAACTAAAAATTAATGAATGTTTGTTCTCTCATAGCAGCTGAGTATTAATACAAAAATTATACCTTCGTCCAAACATGCAAAAATGTTTTCACATATTTTAAATCTTAAACAAGTTCTATCCCACAGATAGAAAGGCAACCAGTGAACCAAAAAATAAGGAAAACTTTCTCAGTGACAGACAGACCTTCATTTCTGAACCACACTAGACGTCTGCAACAAGAGAGCCTCAAGATTTTCTTGATTTCAAGCAGATATTGGAAAGCATCTAAAAAAAACTAGCTTTGTGACTGTCCACTATGGTTCTTTTATCAAAAAATCTTCCCCTGTCAGAAAAGAAATTCTGAAAGGTCCTCTGCCCATTGTCACAGGAAGCTTCATAGAATTAGCAGTATCCTTATGCAAAATTTGGTTTGTCTTATCTGATCAAAAGATTGGCTCTAGCCAGATGTGTTTCTTATCCAAAGAAGATCCTGAGCTGCTCTACTCCTATCCACCACCCCAATCCCCTTTCCACCCCCACATCATCATCTTTTCTCTTTTCCTCCTCCATATGCTGATTCTATACTTCAGAAAAACAGCGTTTAAACAAGTGAAGTCAGGCAAAATGAACTAGCCAGGGTGATCCTCATTCTAGTCCCTACATCATCGTTTTAAATTATGCAGGATGAAAAAACTCCTCTCTGAATCAATGAGAACAGAAACTAAACATGAAGCATCCCGCATCCCCGTCTGTCATGCTGTGGCTGCAAACTACACCCTAATGGGCACAAATTTGCATACCTCTCCCCAGTAAAAATCAATCTTCACAAAGACTTCTCCAAAGGAGCATGAAAAATGTGAAGATCCATTTTGCTCTAGCAAGGCACTGCCTCAAAAGACCAAAGGCTGTTAAAATCTTCCCAGTCATAGAAAACTTCTAATACTTTTAAATAAATGTAATTCCTTTTTATTCCTAATTGGAACTAGCACCAGCATAAGTTTAGAGTTCAGGCAGGTGAGCTGTGCAAAGTGCATGCCCAGCTGTCATGCCCTCCTCTCCTCAGTGTGACGCTGCAGCTCAGCTGGAGAGCCAGGCAGACATTTTGCCCTCCCTTCAACCAAAGGCAGCCACCAGCACGACACCTGCACAGCGTGCACCAACAGAGGCCCCACGGCTGCCTCCAGTCCAGAAGCAGCTCTGACAGAGCTCACAGACAGGCTTTGTGACTAGAGGAGAACACAGCATTACTGTTCACGTCCATCCTCTATTGCACACACAAACCATATGTGTTGGGACAGCCACTGACGACGAGAGCTTGGCTCTCTCACTGGAGCTGTCAGCACTCATTGTTTTAGATCTGGAGTCCCCCAGTTCAGTCCTGGAGCATGAGCCAAAACTGTGCCTGCAACACAGACATTGTGGGAATACCAGCAGTCAGTGGTCTCAAAAGCTAATGCTTAGCTCAGACATACCCAGGGAGGACATAGTAGATGGACCTCTCCAACAAAAAAGTTAAACTTTTACAGGAAGGAATTCCAATATTATCCTTACCTCCTGCAGTGGAGCAACTCTGACAAAGCAATGACACCTCTGACATGGCAGCCTCCTAGCTGGCACATAAATTCCCTGTATTACAACCTCCAACTAATCTTTCTCATTGTGGACTGCAGTTTTATAATGTAACTATGTAGGTCCTATTTGCCTCCTAAACCAGGAGAGGAACAATGAATATTATTATGTTATGGATTAAGTGTGCTAATAGAATACTTCATCTAGTCCCGTTTTCTAAGCAGCATGGCTACTCACAATCTCAACATGAGCTGTGTGATGAGAGTAGTTTCATATGCCAGGCTCCTCCAGGTTTGATGCAAGTGTCACAGATGTTGCAGTTAACATCCATCACTGATGATCTGATTAAGCCTGCACTGAGTGGTACTGGAACATACTATGAATTAATAATCATCAGAAGGATGAAGGGTTGAAGGTGGTTAGAATTCAAATTTGTCATGTTTATACAAATAAATCAGAAATAAACACATACATCAAAATGTAGTGCTTAAAAATTGATTTGCTTCTGTAGAAAAGAAATCAAATTCTTGATACAAAACAGTAAGCTTTAACATAGATAATGCAAGTTTTCATTGCAAGAAAGACAACTTCTGTTTTCCAGTTTCAGTGATTGTCATAAATTCATAAACAACTACTTGAATACCATCCTTAACTCCTGTTGAGTGGTCTCATGGGGCACAGGAGCACACAGTGTATCAGTTGGTGTTACGGGGTACAAACAAGCAACTCAAGGCTACACAGCCTTTCTTTCCATAAAGTGTCCCCAAATGATGTGGGTCACACTGTGATCTCTGTAACTGTAGTGTATGACTCAAGAAATTTCTGTCACAAGAAATGATGAAAAATTGTCCATCCCAAAGCATGCAGACAGAAAGATGAATAAACTGTAACAATTTAAGTGATACCAGTTGACAGAGATTACAGGATAGTCACATCAGATTCTGATAGGCTGGATTCCCTCGAATTTCAGCCAGCAATGCAGAGTTAAAGCCACTCTCAGGCCTTCAGAAAGGCCATTTAGTGTGAGGATGGGGCTTAGCCCTAGGCACTGGAAATCTTCCTATCGGAAGCCAAGAACTGAATCCAGAATTTCTGACAGAAATGCATTGAACAAAGAGGCCACCATACTTTTATAGCAAATCTACTTCCTCACATCAAACTGAAAATTAGGAAACTGGTTTTCTGGACCATAGTCTTGCATATTGGAGTTCAGGGAGAGGATCCACAAAATTTCCATTAATTTATACTTGTCAGTCTCTCCACAGAATAAAACACATGAATGAAGCTGGCCAGAGCACCTGAGGAGGCTACACTTCTAATATTATTTCATCAGCTGCTATAAAATCCAATAGTTTCCCAGTCTGCTCCATCTCCAGCAGATAAGGGAACTGCTAAATTCTGGGATATAGGAGAACCCCAAATGGCTATTCAAACACCAACTGGTTTTAAAGCTCTGATTCCTGGCAGTCTGGGACTGGCTTAGCTCAGCTTTGATGTTCAAGTGCCCTGCCTGGAAACCCCACAGCAGAGCAGGTACTGGGGTCACACAGCAACTCTGCTAAAGCCATTACAGTGGGTTGCAGCACTCACAAACTGACAAGCTCTGCTGCCTTCCTGGGCCCAGGGCAGGTACCACCAGGAATAGCTCTGCACCAGCCAGACATAGCAGCTTGTTGAGAATACTGCAATCATAGGAGAGCTTTTTAGGTGAAGATTTTTAAGGTATTTTTACACCCCACTTTCCCTCATCAAAGCAAAAAGAACCAGCTGCACACAGGTAACAACAAGAAATTATTTACTGTTTCTATTTTGTATTTGGCCAAAGTTAACAGCAAACACACAAACACAGCAGGATCATGCACTTAGCTGTCATCCTTCCATGGGCAACCTCTTCATTTCATAACTGATTTTTGTCCCACTGACCTCATCTAAACACACAGAAGAAGCCAGCATGAGAGCTACAGCCTCAGTGGAATCTTCTGGCCCTTCACTGAGGCTATCAAACAATCTGCTCGAAGAGGATAGAACCTGCAGGAAAATAAAATACATTTCAGAAGGAGAAAAATAAATACAAAACAGTCTGGCTCCTTGCAGCTTCAGCATGTTTTTGTTTCAGTCAGAAGTTTAAAGCCTCACCTCAAAAGCTATTTTCATATTTCAGAAAATACATTTTAAAAAACCCCAGAAAACAAAAAACAACAACATTGTCCAACCATTCACTTCACAATGCCACCACCTCACACCCCAAAGGCTTAAACTCTGTTCCCAATCCCACACACTGTCCCGCAGCCTCTCTTCCTTTAAACCTCACACTCTCATGGTACTTGCCAGGCAGCTGTCAGTCCTTCCACTGGGGTGATAATCCCAGCAACATCCAAACTGGCTAAAGCTGTTCTTGGACATAAGCTGCAAACTGCTACTGAAGTAGCAGAACACTAATTCCTCCCAGTTCTGACTCCTGCAACAAGTACAGTGGCTTCACAGGAAGATCCCATCCCTACCCAAACTGCCTTACTCATGGTCACAGGTGGCATCCACAAACTAAAGGTCAAAAATTTCCATTTCTGACCTACCCTAAAGGCATAAATATGTATAAAATATATACAGCAGCAGAATTTCATTTAAGCTTTTCCTCTAGACAGAACCATCTGAGGAGCAAAGCACAGCGTCAATCTAGCCAGTCCAGACCTGCCTTCAAACTCATTTTCCTTCACGCTTCAGTCTGTATAGCCTTGGCTAATAACACTCCTACATCAACAATTTTCATTCTGTGGTTCACACTCCTCTGGTGGGAAGGGAGGGGGACCACAAACTATTTGGGAGACATCCACAAAAAGCATCTAAGAAAACCAAGTTTCTTCACACCACATAGCAAACCATATATATATACCCATAAAAATGTCATGCAAGTCCCTCATAATTTGAAGGGGAGACTCCAAGAGCTCCTCCTGTCCACTGTGATATTCCAGTGATAGAGAAATCACTGATTTAAGACTCAAAAAACCCAAGTTATTTTACCAGCTCTGCCCCTCCAGGACAGCAATAGACGGGACTTGTCACTGTTCTGTGCTTCAGTCTCTCCACCTGTAAAATAAGGGGAAAAGTATTGCATCTATTTTTTAAGATTTAAAACCTTCCTATGAATAAATGTTATTTATAGAAGGGCTGTGTTGCTACTGTTCTGCCTCTCAAGTTCACCTCCATAAACCTTTGCTTAGTACCTCAGGTAGTCACCTTGAATTCCTGAGTCTCCTGTAATCAAACTCTGGAATTCAGCACTGTATGCCACACATCTATGAACCATCCTGTTTGCCCAGTATAAATGATTGTTACTGAATTGCTTTGGTGTTTACACAATGGGGGCAGAACATTATAAATACTGTAAATGTAGATGGTGACAGTCACATGTTTAGTCATATGTTTGAAAGCAATTGACACACAAATCCCAGAAAACAGGATCATATAAAAACAGAGCAGGAACAGAATGCAAAAAGCATTGGTCAAAGCAGCAGTCTACAATTATGGCACCATTAAGGCAAAATTTCTTAAGAAAAATTATGCTGTCAGTGCAGGGACGGAAAGAGAAGATTGCACATAACCTGCATGGATACAGAAGTACTTCAGTTTTCTCTGGCTGTTAGGCAGGGCTAAGTAATGATCTAAATCTTGCATACCTTCAAGGATGCCCTGCTAGTTCAGACCTTGAAGGATTTTGTATCTTCAAGTGAGTTTCCTAATTTATTATTAGTCATGCATAAGATCTTCTTTAAAGACCAACAAGTCTTTGTGCTAGCTTGTTGTCCAAAAGCAGATTTGTTAACCTTTATCCCTGTTTCAGCAAGCATACAATCACAATGCATGTACTTGAGATCTCATATATAATTCTCTCATGTTACAGGACCTAGTGTTCATATAGCTTTGTTTTAAAAACTTTACTTGTATTCTTACTGCTTCCTAGAATGATTCCACAGAAGAGCTTTTGTATGTGCTTATCACTTTTAAAAATGCATGACTTCATCAGAATCACTCTCAGTTCTGCTCTGTAGAAGCATGACTGAAAACAGTCCAAACCAGTGGGACCTCCCCATTAGGTAGTCTGGGCCTTTAAAAGTCCTTCTGAATCCCCGAGCCTTCACTGTGCTATACCGTAATTTGTACAGAGAATGAATCCTCCTGCCACTCTTCATCTCTTCTATTGTTTTTCTTCAATTTCTACCTTCCTAGAAGCTTCTGTTGCTTTTAAATATAAATGTAAAAATCTGCTTTGACCTCATTCTCCCTTACTAACATCACAGAAATCAAGGAAACTGGAGAGGCTCTCAGCACCAATCATGACTATGTCCTTCCTCTACCCCTTGCCTCGCTGCTGCTTCCCACAGTGCAAGCAGTTCATTCCCAGGCTTGCTCAAACATGCATGGTTTCAGCACAGGAAGCTCTAACTGAGCCTCCCAGGGGAAACAGGACACAGATCATAAGCTGCCTCAGCTATGAAGAGCCCAACTCACAAGTATCACGCATTTGACAGAGTCCATCTGCCCAAGCAGAATGTAAAAATATGTCCAAATATACAGAAATTCAAAAATACTTCTAAATATCTCACTGTTCTAAGAAAACAATGTTCTAAGAGAAAAAAACATGCAAAAAACTGAGACTGCTTTGCTTTTGAATTACAGCACAAAGGTCACAAAATAAATACTATGGTAACCTAAGACTAATGAGGTACTGCCCATAGCACTCTTGCAACACCAGTGATCTTACAAAATATTTCTTTATTCTATGCAGCTGCTTATTTTGCTAATGGAAACGGGTGGGTATTTTTCTTAGTGTTTCTCTATTGCTCCCCATTCTCTTACTGTACAGCATATGCTATTTCAATTATAGATACAAAAACATACTCCTTCATTAATACAGCAAAATCCTTGATCAGGGATCTCTAGAAACAGCAACAGGAAAAACACAGTGGACCCAAAAGGATTTGGTCCCCAGCCAGACAACACCCTGGAGGCTGGTCTCCCACAGGAGCTGTTTCAGTAAGAGCACTAAGCACAGCCCTCACCACGGGAGTGACCCACACTCCCAGTACTAGCCACTTATGAGGTAAATTAATGAGAAATCACTGCAACACTTGTTGCCTGTATCACATTAACCCCCTCGCATGGCAGGTGAGCACTACAAGCCCTGCCCAGGCCGGGGCTGGGTCAGGAAGGTGGAGTGGCAGTGCTGGACGCTGGGCTGGGGCCATCAGACCAGCACCAGCTCTGCTCAGGGACCCGCCTCTTCCTCTACCGACAACTTAAAGCACAGAATCCTTCAGTGGAGTGTTTGGCCTTGTCAGAAAACTCCTTCATGAGAGGAGTTGTGGTGTCTGTCTCCCTGGGCGCAGTGGGGGTGTGTAGGCAGCACTGCTGGAATGGCAGAACTGCCATTTGCTGCTTCAGCAGGTGCATGGCCCTTAGTACCAATCAGGAAATGTGCACCCTACACTCCAAAATCATTCTTAGTCTAGGATGATGCTAGCTATCTGGATAACTATATTGGTTTTCTTTTTAAGTGCTGTGGGTGGCTGTTTGTTTATAAACTATTATATAATCCTGCCTCAGTTACACCAATAAAACAAAAAGGCTGTCAGGGAGGGAAAAAGTACCAGGCTGCTGTTGTTAGGCAGGAGTTTGGGAGCATCCAGGGGTTAAAGCCTCACCCCAATAAGGAGCTTGAGGCAAACAAGTTCCCTGGGCTGTGCCCTGCTGTGCATGGGCCAACTGTAGGAGCAGGGCTCTGGCAGCTGTGGATAGAGGATGCTGATCTTGCTGCGTGTGGCACAAGTGTTCTGTCCCAGAATCGAAGGCTTCATGCATAAGGCTAATTTGTGATGGTTTCAGGCCAAATTTATCTAGCTCAAGGGACTTTTCATTTTCTCTTAGTAATCTTATTCAATGGAATAGCACAGTTGTTTTCTGAAATGAAAACCTCGGTTGCTTGATACTGCTTAGTGATGGCAGAAAGGCACAAAAAGAGTTAAAGATGGCTTAGTTGGTGCACCTTGCCCTGCTGAGCCAGAAGGTAATTGCCTAGTGTTTGTTCTGCCTGCTTTGCTAGAAGAACATTGTAGGAGCAATGGTTAATGTCTTGTTCTGTTCTGTTTACTGCACCAAAAGTATATATAGCATAGAAAGAATGCTAGGGAGTAGACAACAAGGTAATAAATTAGGTAAACTAGACATTTGAAGTAGATATAGGAGGCCCAGAGCCAGGATTCTGCAAGCTTGAAGAATCTAAGTCACTTAACAAAGAAAGTTGAAAAGGTCAACCCCGAGGATGACCCCGAGATGACCACCAGGAGGATGAAGGCTCAGTGTTGACCACCCCAGTGAAAGACTGAGCATGCACCAAAGAAAATTCTGGAAAATCTCCACCCAGAGACCAGCCTACCTATCAATATGTATGTCAGAAGGTGTAACTGTGTACCTAAAGAGTATAAAATGGTTTGGTTTGCCCTTTTGGGTCAGGAAAGTTTGTGCGGTGCAAATCGCAGTGCTCCCAATGTTGCAATAAACCAAAGACCTTGCTGCTTGAAGATGCAAAGTCTCTGAACAATTCTCCTCCGAGGTTTTTCGGTATCATTAGATTCAAATAAAAAAGATATTAACAGGGACTCATACTACTACTGCTTGAAATCCAACTATGTTTAAAATTCTCATGTTGGGTTGTCATTTCTTTTGGGTTTGGTTTGTTGTTTTGTTTGGGTTTTTTTTTAATCCAGTATTATAGGCAGTGGAGGATGTCATCTAGTGCTGTTGCTCCTAGTGCACCACATTTTTCCCCGTATGACTGCTGCTAGCTCTGGTACAGTTCCTAAGCTGTACAGCAAGAACTCTTCTCAGGCCTAGAGCTAGCAGAGAAACCCTTCAGCACCAAGCAGACTGGTTCTCCTGATGCTAAAAGCTGAAGGTCATTTGTTCCTTTCACAATGGGCAGTAGTGCTGCTGTTGTGCACAGAAGTATTCTAAATAATGGGAGAGTAAAACACCATGGCATCCAAAGTTACTCCAGATATCTGGTATAATTTCCTTATGTGTACTTTATTGATCTTCATGTGCCAATCATCTGATCTCATTCTATAGGGAAAACGTGCCTATCTATTTCTGTAATTCTTATTGCTATTTGCACAGCCCTGGAAGAGACTTTTTTTGTTAGTTATTGTCATGTCACCAGGCAATAAACTTTTCTGCTATCAAATGCAAAATTGAAATATTTATAAAATGCAAAATTAAAAAAAAAAATGGTCAGTTTATACTTGTAGACACTAACAAAAAATCGTTTGTGTAGTATTCAGTTAATTTAGGAACATTTTCATAATAGGGAAGGCAGTGGTATGCAAATTCCCTATTTTCTACAGTTGAGAATTCTACTCCTACGTAACCTCTCTGATGTGCTGCTTTTTTCCACGCCTTCCATGACTCCCACAATCTCTAGGCAGAAAATGGTGAACTGTGAATGACTTGCCACTCAATTAGGGATTGTGGCAAGTTTCACTAATGATCACTTGCATTCTGAAAACAGCTGCAGCAAGAAATGTATTGGGTTGTTAAAGATTTTAATGACTAATAATCCATTTGCATTTCTTCTATGTGTGGCAGAGTCATGTTGTCATTTGTATAGTATAAAATGTTCTTGAGATTGATTGCCCAGCGAAGATATAAAGCAAGGTTGATTTTTATTGTCTGCATATGGAACACCTGTATTTAACCTACAAAATTTAAAAGAGTCCTGGGATTTTGTGACAGCTTTAGAAAGAAGTTTCATAGTACTTATTAATACAACACACTGTACAACACACAGGAGAACAATTCTCCCATTAAGAAAAATGCTAAAGATTTTTTAGGTTAGAATTAAACCTAGAAAAATGGAATGCATAAGGAATCTCAAATGTATATAGCTCTTAATAGTAAAGCTTGCTCCTCTGTTGTTCTTCTACATCAGTTGAGAAAACTGTTTATCTCTTCCAATAAATTCTGCTAAATAAAACTGTCAGCATAATTCCCATACTTGGGAATAATTCACCTTTCTCCTGTGGAAGTAGGATGAACTAGTGAAGTAACCTTTCATGATCTAAGACATTATATACCTCTGATGCTGCCTGGGTAGTCTTCATGTGTGTAAGAACAGCTATCATGTTCTTAATCATCAGACTGAAACTCCCATCCCTAAAGCCAGATAACTGAATGTTGTAATTTTTTTGCTGTCTCAGTATAAAATATTGGTTTGTCACTTTAGCATAATACACCTTTAACAATATATCTAAGCCCTTTCTCAATGTCATTTCCAGGGAACATTAGTTCACTAATTTGATGCTTGCTTTTTTTCCTCATCAATTAGCAAGTCATTCAGGTCTTTGCCTGCACACAGTAGTACCAATCAGGAAGCTTTAAATTTATAGTCCTTTATTAAAGGAATTTTGCATTGTATTCTTTTGTTTTCAAAGGGCAAGGCACACTTGTATAAAGTTGCCATGAGTCGTGTTTTGTCACCTTAAGGAGGGCTAGGGTGATACCCTTCTCTGTAAATAGTGCTGGTGGCATTGGTAACACAAGTGAAATGTTGATTTCTTTGATTATCAGTAGGGAAATCTGACCTTTGGAGTTCTACTCTTCATCCATATTGTCTAGTAAAACTTTAGTTCTCCTTTCTATGCATCGTGTAGCCAGAGGAAATTAGAAGTAGCATATAGCAAGCCATATTCATACTAGGAAAGAGCTTGCTGGGTCATCTGCTCTTCCATCATCTTCCAGACGATCATTGCTCTTTTAATCACAAAACATGGAACATGACCCTGGCTCTGCAAATATCTCCTGCAGTCTGCAGGTGGGTATCTATCAGAGATAATTCTCCTGAGATGTCTGTGGTATTTCTAGTTATGCACTCTGTCTGGTTCACCCCAGTTTAGTCACATATACTGTGGCAATCACTTGGTGTTTCTTAAGATAGAAGTACCTTGTGCTATTCTGAGGGGAAGCTGTGAATCCTCTGGCAAACAATCACCCACTGACTCAGTGAAATAAGGAGACAGCTCAGCTTACCAGTATGAGTGAAAGGGTCTGCAGTCTGGGCATTTTACAAGTTACACTGTTGACCCTCAGCTGGGGTGGTCTGACCAATCTGCCCAAGTCCTGTTAGTGTGTGGGATTTGTGCAGTGCAGGATTCTGCATGTGTTTATCCCTGAAACCAAGGGAGTACATCAGTCAAACTGCATGTGCAGTGCTGGCTGACAGTGTTGCTTCTGCTGCTGATGGAGCCAGGGGCTCGAAATGGATTGTGTTTGTTGACAGAGAGCACATCTGGTTGCCATCCAGCCGTGCACTCCAGAGGTCTAATTCTGTCCCAATTTACTCCCCATCTGGTTTGTGGCTATAACTCTTCCACGTGTGCCACATGTTGATAAATATAATTCTTTTATCAGTGACTAAATGTGGAAAAACTTGGTCTTCTATTTGTGGCTGTAGATTTCATTGAATTTTAGTGATACTTTTGGATTTAGGAGGCTGAATATAAAAACTGGCTCTATGCCTAGACCGGTAAAGTCATACTTCTTGACCAGAATACAGAACCATTGGAATAAGGCTCTCTAAGTCTCTTGCTTTATTTAAGTAGTGTTTTTTCCTTTAAAACATTCCCTTTTTAGGATAGAACAATTGCACTGAAAAAAAAAAAAAAAAGAAAAAATACATGTGTGTTCATGTATGTTAATGTCTATATAGAGAATGATAATAGTGATAAGGTTTTGGCCATCCAAACCCTTCATGCTTTTTACCTGTGTTGAATGTCAGGATTGGTTAGTGTTACAGCAAGAACAGATTCAGAGTCTGGAACTTTATCTCTTTTGTAGGTAGGGGGGTTTTTTAAGGTTTTCTAATATCTGTACTTGTTTTTAGTACCCATTTGAGACTTTCTTATGCATATGACAGAGGGCAGCAGCATAAACTACATTAAAAAAAAAAAAACAAAAAACACAGGTTGATAGCTCTTATAAGTGTGCATAAAATCCCTTTTTCCCCTTCAGAAGGCTCAGATAAGTATGGATGGTTCTGATACTAAACTTGTAAATAATTAAATATTTAATCTGTGTCATAATTAATTCTAATTTTATTTTTTTATGATTACTTAAATGGTTTATTCTTTTTTGTGAATACTTCTTCAAGACAAAGAAGGAAATGTATCTAGCACATGGTAGAAGAGCTACAATTAAAGTTGCATATCTGCTTTTTACTATACTATGACTGATTTTTCTGTACTTTCTCAATTAAGCATATTTATTATTAATAAAGCTTTTGTTAAATTTTGTTCTTCATGTATGAATCCATAACTTCCATCCCTCCACTGTCTGGCAGGAAGTCAGGTGAAAATGTGATGGACATCTCCCAGGACAGTGAGAGTGCTTTCAGTAAGGTGCAGAAAATGTAGTAGCTGTTCAATTTAGGAAAAATATTTTGGTAAATGTATTCTATTTGCTGATATGTTTTCATATTGTATTTTGATAGAATTCCTGTTCACTTGCCTTTGGTGCCCCCATGGTGCTTTGCACAGTAGCTGTGCAGTCAGGGAGCTTCCACACTCACTGCTCTGCTGTGTGTGTCCTGAATGTTGAAGAGATCTGAGGGAACTGATCTAGTAAGTACAATCCAAGGGAGTGAGAATGAAACCTGGTGTCACATAATTCTGAGTTTATATTTAGATGATGAAAATTATTAACTTTCCTACTCCTTTTCTGCCTGTAAAACAGGAATATTTTTGTTCATACTTTTCTAAAAATAAAGTTTGAGTTTCTTCATTACTACACTGAACATGACAGCTGCTAATAATTCTATAATTGCAGATTTCTTTAGAATTTCATAGGTACCCCAGATTTGATAAATCACCTTTTTTTTCTTTTGGAGAATATACCAGTAAGTCTGCAATATTTGCTTTCTGCTTCTTGTTTTGCTTGTTTTTGTAAAATGTCAACAATTTATAGGTGTGTTGTAACTGATTTCTCTATTGTAATTTCCTTATGCTGAACAGACTCATTCTTCAAATACCAGACTCATCAAGCTCATGAAGTAGTTTAAAATCCATAGTTTGCTACTTTGAAAGTAATAGAGACACAATGTAAGATTTGGAAGTTTTTCTTTTACCTTTTTACTTTTTCCAGTGGCACTTTGTTGCCCTTTGTTGATTTTCTCCCTTTAACCATCTTTCTGAAGGTCTGTTGAGAGGAAAATGATTGTGACACGTGCTGTATCAACTGATGAGAACCTAATGCATCAAAGATCTTTCTTATCAGTTTAAAGCTGTAAGGGTACAAGCTACAGATGAGTGGTCAGATGGCCGTTCAAAATTACAAAGACAGTAGGTCTAAATTTTCTTTCCACCACTCCAAGTCTAGTTGTTTTAAACTGCCCTGACCTCACTGGAGCTAACTGTGTGTGAGTAGTGTCCTGCAGCAGAGAATCCAGTCTGCACAAACAAAGAAGAAATCTAAATCATTAAACAATAGCTGTGGGCTTTCCCAGTAAGTGTATCTAAAGTAAGGTAACATTTTAACTCAGGTAACTAGAAATCTAACCAACCTTGTTTATTTGCAGGGTCATAATTCTGGTCACAGTGACTAGAATCTCTTTCCATGCATACTGTGCAGAGCTTCTTTCAGCTGCCACCATTTGAAGTTCTGCCTTTACTGCTCCCCATACAACCCAATCTGGACAGGCACTTCATTTAGAAACTTTTTAAAAGTCTTTCCCAATATAAGCCACAATGCATTTTACAAGAGTAGACATACTTGGGATTTATGGAAAGGATGGATACTTTTAGCTTTGAGATTAATATCTCTTTAAGAAATAGGACTGTTTCCTACAGGTACCTGTTGCAATAGGCCACAGCTGTATCTCTTCAAGGACAAAAGAGACTAAAGAAGTTCCTCCTCTGCTCTGACCTGCTTGATTCATGCTAGTGGTTAATAGTTTCATACATCTGAGAACTTCAGAATACCAAAGTAAATCAGGGAAATAGTTTAAACACTTCCTTTAACATCTTGGTTTATCTTAATCAAAAGTGAAGTCCATCCCAATATTCATTTGCTAATAAAAATTGTATGCTTTTTTACAAAATGGTAGTTAAATATGCTTATGGTTATCTCTGTATTAGTTACTGTATCCTTCTTAAATGATAAAGACAAATATACCTAAGAAAAATTTGTTTGGTTGGTCCTAGCCATACTGTTCAAATAAATGATCATTTGGGCTCAAATGAGGATGAGCTAGCTGTAATGGATGCTGGCTTTGATCTGATTATTTAAATATTTGTAGGCAGCAGCCAACTGTGCTACTCCGGTCCTTGTAGATCAAACTCACAACCAAATTCTGGTTGCTGTATACTTTCTGCATTTTTAATGGACAAAAAAGACCATTCTACTTAAAGGAAGTGTATGCTCTGCTAAATGCACTTTCTTGCCTGGGAATAATATGTTTTCAAGTGCCTTTTGTAATGAAAGTGACAGGTTGCTTTCAACTAAGGCATTTGGTAGGGGCTCATCTGCTTAGTGCTATGCAGAAGGTGGTTTGTTTTCTGCACAGATAACTAGAAAGGGAAATTGCCTGGGTGCACTGCAGCGCGAACTTTTGCTTCCCTGCATGGAACAAAGATCAGTCCTCTGGCTTCTGCTGTGCCTAAATAAGCTGATAAACTTGATGAATGGAAAAGCCAGTCATGAAGAGCACAGAGGGGAATATGGCAAATGTTCTGTTCTGAATGCTGTAGGCTCACAGAGGCTGAGCAAATGGCTCACCCTTCAGTGTGAAAGTCAAAACTTAACGATCCCAGGTGGGGGTGAATACTGGAATGCTTTACTGAACACAGCATTCGCAATGTATCGATCCGGTGGGCGGGGTATGTTAATGAAGACGACGGGTTATGTTAATTAGGGTATGGTTTATACTAACTAAGGTGTTACACAATTTTCGGTTGCAGTTCCACAAACTGGTTAATATTCTCCTGCAGGGAGGAACCACTCAGGGGCAGAAAACGAAGGAGTTTCTACACATCCAACAACATCACCAAATAGTTTTTCCATATCTTCCTGAAGGAGACAGGACAATCAACATAGCTAAATGTTAACAGGTCTTGTGAGGAGGTTTTTGGCTCTCAAGCAAAGAGCTCCCCCAGCTCCCACTGTCCATGGTTTGCTGTATAATCCTGTCAGCTCTCCTTCTGCTGATAGCTTAGTTTTGGATTCCAACACTTCAGAGTGCAGCCTTCTGAACGAATGCCAGTGCTGTCCTGCGGATCTGTCAGTAAGATGGGTTATCTTACCTCAGAAAAGGGATGTCAGTGACAAAGCTGTGCTTGTGATGCTTTGAGTTTGCATCTGCTTTTTTGAAGAGGATTGAAACAAGTGTCTGGCTCTGGCTCTGTTCTCACATAAAAACAACAGTGATTATCCTCAAAGTAACTATACACTCCAAAAAAGCAGCCTTGCTGAGTGTGGGTGTTCCTGACAGTGTTTGTGTTCTCGGGAGCATCTCTGGCTACTCTCATACAGAAGCAGTGGTTTGCTTGGCACATATTTACGGGAGAGAAGCATGGAGCTGCAAACACATTCTCCCACTTGCTCCACAGGATACTCCAATAAGAAGCAAGAGGAGAGAGAAGCTTGTGATGAAGAGTCAGAGTTACAGACCATCAAAGATACCCATAACACCTCAAGGTGAAATACCTCTGGATGTGCAGTGTTAGATGTCATATCAATTACTCTTTTCCAGAAAGAGTAGGGGAAGGAAATACAACAATAATTTCTTAGCTTTGCTGTATATTTGGGGTTGTAACCTCGTGTAACTCAGGATTTTTTTCAACCTGAAAGCTATAGCAGATGGAGGAGGTTGGCTGATTTAATGCTAACATTAAGAATAAGAAATTAATATCTGAGCTCAAAACCTTCATACCTTTTGTTGCAGGGTCTGTGTCCAGTAAGGCAGCCCAAGGCCTTTAAAGAAGACCTGAAAGAAGGAGCTTTGCATGAGTTTTGCAACGACTGCAGAAGACAGGAAAGATAACACTGTGCACACTCAGCTCCAAGGCTTACAACTCTCTCGCTTCAGGAGAACTGTATTCATGGAAACAGGGTATTGCATTTCTTATCCAGGTGATCAACACGTTGTTGCTTAGAATCTCTTGCTTGCCTGTTTCTGTCCATAGGTCTTACGAACATATGTGAGATATCCTTAAAAATATTTAGTCATCTTAGTGTTCCCTTTATTTACTTAGATCCCTTTTCCTACACTGAGTTTGGTGCATTTCACTTACACACTTCCCTGTTAACCTCTCCTGGAAGTGCAGGCTGCACTGTACTGTGTTTCACTTTGCCCAACTCTCTGCCTATTGCACCTGTATTGTTACTCTAAGCAACAATGATAGTGTGAGGTATTACTCCAAGTATGGGAGGGGGAGGATAAAACTGGAAGTCAGAATTGTGCTTTGTGTTTCTCAATATGCTACTAGCTGACAGACTTCATTTAACTGGTAAGAATACTGAAGCAAGGAGGTGTAACCTCTGAAGTGGCTTCACTTCTCTGCAGATTCTGTAAGGGAGGTGATTATTTTATAGTTGTTCAGCCTTGTTCAAAAAAACTGGATTTCAGGTGCATCTAGCAAGAGAAGCTGGCTGATAACAGAGGTGCCAAGGAGCATGCCTCTCTCTGTGTTTTAAGGCGTAGTGGTATGATTTTAAGGCAAGTAGTAAGAGACTTTATAGATTTAATGTATACAATGAATTTGGCAAGAGAGCAAAAGGTAGAGTTGATTAAGTTGTTGTCAGAGGTCTACTTGTTCTACAAGGGGGAATTGTTTTTTCTCTTTTCCCTGCCCAACAGCGCCCCCTGCCGGCCGTGGCTGGAATTGCACTGAAGGGCAGAAGGTGCTGAACTGTTTCCTTTTTGAAGGGGATTTTTGGGTACAGGATTATTGTTCAGGTTTTCTTTGTGTTCTTTTGCAGTTTGGCCAATACACATATATTCTTTAACAAAAGGCTGTTATCTTTTCTTTCTCCACACTTCCTCAGTTGGAGACTCTAAATTTCAGATTTACAATTGCTTGGAGGGAGGAGCTTGATCTTCCTCATAACTCATCCTCCTTAGCAAAACCCTTCAGTCTCATTAAGCTGAGACAATTGTCTTCCCTGTAAGAAACAGTAGGTGATCCCATTGATTGGAGGGCAGACACAGACTGACACAGCTAGCTGTAAACATTGGAGACTTCAGCACAGCCTTTGTCACCTCTAAATGACATTTGTTGAATCATCTGAGGCACAACCCAGGGTACATTTAGTCAGGCCTTTGAAAATGTACAATCCTGTTCTGGACAGTATTTTAGGCCCCAAAACTGCAGGACTTGTTGCTGAATAGAGCTTTGTCTACATGCTAAACTTCCTCTTACTGCTCTAGAATGCTGTAGAGGGATTGGGATTTCTGCATAAGCAGTTGTTTACAACCATTTGTTCCTGGTACATTGTGTTTTAGCTCACCAGCAGGAGGTCATGATTCCTATTAATGTGAAATACATACCTGCTAATATAAGTCAACTAACATACCAGATCCAGAGTCAGTACCATGACCATTATCACTAATGCTAGAAGGGAAGATGCTTCTAATATGAATAATCTTATAATCAATGGTCTTTATAACAGCCTCTGGTTCTCATCCAGAAGGCAAGCACACGTTCTGATAAACTGAAGAACTACGTAGCCATTGTGAAGGACATATCACAGAAGCTTATAATTTGCATATCCAACACTGAGCATGCTTGTAGGTTAGTAACCTTTGCTTTTGCTTCTTCTGGCCCTTTTCTGACTGCACACACATTCCTTCCTACTGCACCACTCATCTGTGATGCAGTGGTCAAGACCTTTGTTACTAAAAGATCAGTAGAACTGAGAACAAGAACCTTTTTTGTTTAAAATGAAAGAACATGTTCCCTAACTGGAAGCTAACATGCATCACATCACCTGTGAACCAAGCACAGAGGGTGCCGTGCATATTGAATAGTGGGTTAAATCACTGCATTCTCTTTAAAGCATTGAGAAAGCAGAAAATTTGGCTAAAAACAGCATCATGTGCCTTATTGCAGATTTTCAAGATAATGCTCTGTTTATATCTGATGAATGTGCTTATTAGCTTGCTTACAGAACAACTATACATTGAGCACTCCAAGAAAGTCGCTCCCAGACAGACTGAGCATTAATCCACTACAAGTAATGCTTAGGCCAATGCTGTCTTGTTATAATTTGCATCTAAAAAAATACTGAAAATATTTTTTATAAGTCCCATAATAATAAAAACAATAGTGCATTACAATCCCTTCCTAATTTTGCTCCTGGCTAGGGAACAGAAGTGAATTTGAGGTTTGAGGCTGGAATTTAGCTGTTCTTTGGCATTTGATGGTATTGACTTCCTCATATGAAGGCTATAGGAAAGAAAAAAAAAAGATTATCAGTGACAGGAAGACACTCATGAGTGAGACTGGACATTTAAATAGAAGAGCTTCAGGTCTATTTGTCTACCCTTATGAACTAACATTTCACTTCATTAGCTGGACTTCATCCAGCCCCCTCTGCCAGGCTTAGTTCTGGAATGCATGACAAATATCAGTGCATCATCCTCAGACAGAGAAATCTTCCCCAGGTTTCAGGAAGAAGAGAACAAAAACTTTACAAAATCCATTACTTACAGGAATTGTTCCTTAACAGGAAATGGGATAAGTCCTGCTCCGAATTTAAGTTTAACTTAATAAACCGTAAATCAAGCAGCCAGAATGTCTAGGACAGGAAACACAGAGGGCTTACCAAGAAAAACTTGCTGAGAAAAACTAATCAAGAGTTATGGAGTCTGGAAAGATACTGAGGATGAGCAGCTATGTTTTCCAGGCTGCTGGTGGTGTCAGGGTCCCAGGTCAGTGATACAGGTTTTCAGAAGAGGCATAATAGACAGATGTAAAGCCTCTACTCAGAATATTGTCTTACTTAGATTGTCTAGCTTTACTTCAACCTATGCAAACATGGGTTTCCCCGTTGTTAGGACATGCCAGTATGTTTTATGACTTGCATAACTTCTTGTCTAGGTGGAAATTTTTTTAGTTATTTTAGAATTTGTAAAGGATAGTAAAGGAAACTTCAGATCTTGCTGTCCCTCCCAGTAGGGTATCTCAGGTTAAAGACAACGCATGCCAGGGAAGTGGGACCTCCAATGGAATAGAAATCCTTTCCTCCCAGACTTATGTAAATTTGAAAATATGAGACCTTCAAGTAACGTGTAGAAACAAAATAAGAGTTTACTAAAAACAGAGAACAAAACAGAACAAAGCAACAAACAAATAATAACAATGTCACCCAAAAATCACTCCTTCCCTCCCGTGCCGCCGAGGTGGCAGCGCAGGCAGTCTCGACACGGAGCTGGGGTCCCGGTGGTGGCGTGGCCGCCGTGGGAAGCAGCAACAGCGTGGGCTGGTGGCGGACACTGGCAGGTCGCCCTGCGGCAGCGCTCAGGCAGGGACAGGAGAGCCGGCAGAGCAGAGCCGCGGGAGGACACGGCACATCGGAAGGGGTGGCGGCAGCAGCCGTGCCGGCACCGGGAGCATGGGACGGGTGGCAGCGGAGGGCATGGAGCAGGAGCAGTGGGAGGCACGGGATGGCCGGAGGGGGGGAGCAGGAGCAGTGGGAGGCACGGGATGGCCGGAGGGGGGGAGCAGGAGCAGTGGGAGGCACGGGATGGCCGGAGGGGGGGAGCAGGAGCAGTGGGAGGCACGGGATGGCCGGAGGGGGGGAGCAGGAGCAGTGGGAGGCACGGGATGGCCGGAGGGGGGGAGCAGGAGCAGTGGGAGGCACGGGATGGCCGGAGGGGGGGAGCAGGAGCAGTGGGCACGGCCCTGGAGCGGGCGGGACGAGCGGGGCGGGAGCGCAAAGCAGGTTCTGCCGTGGCTGCCGGCGGCTCCCTCCCAACAGCAGCCCCAGGACCAGGACAGGCGGACGCTCCTTCTCGACTGCTATGCCGGAACACAGAGGGAAGAGGCTGGCAGCAAACACACGGCAGCTCTGGGTGGTAGGGAACCGGGAAAGCTCCCCCAGCAAGTCCGCAGCCAGAGGGCGAGAGCACAAACTCCTGGCTCCTTTATTCTTCCCAGTTCCCACGGGATGCCCGCTCCAGGGATCTCATCTCCCTGTCCGCTGGTCTCCGGGCAGATGCTCGGATTTCGGGTCCTGCCGCTGGGGGACCTGGGCCGCTGCCCCCTCACGGTGGCACAGAGAGATCCAGACCCACGACATAGGCTTACTGATATATTGGTTAGAAATGAGACTAATTGAAATCCATGTCAATTTAATTCTTAATGAGATGCGCTGTGTGACTGATTATTTTCAACAGTTGCTTTTTAATCCTCTGGGAAGATCTAATTTCTTAACTACATTTATAGGAAGAAGTTTTCCTGTGAGTACCAAGAATTTGTAAGATTTGAGTCTTACATCTGAACATTATTTTATAGGCTAAAATAATTTTATTATGATGGAGATCGCATAGTTAATCTTACTTGTTTCCCGAACCCACAACAGTGTTTTTCTAAGATTATGACATAGGTCTAGCTAAACATTAATCATTACACAGCCTCTTCCCGTTTTCTTAGTGCCATACAAAACCCAGTTCTAAGCTGCAGAGACTCACAGAACAATCAGTGCCTGGGCAGAGGGGCAATAGACTTTTATCTGTTGCTCTGTATACTGCTAATATCTATACAAGGGGCTTGGCAAGCAAATTTGCCACGTGAATTTTCATCTGAATTTACCTGAGGATCTCACTGAAATAGAACAGCAATAGTGGGACCCAGGTGTATGCCTAGGGGAGAAATGGTAGCCAATTCACAGCATCTCAATTCAGCAAACTGCCTGAGTCAACCAGTGCTACCAGAAAACAATTTCCCCTCACCCATGAGATTATACTCCACACATACTCCACACAAAAGTGGTATTAGAGACTGCCATGACACTCTTAATATGAAATCAGGTTGGATACAGGACAACATTCAACTTTTTTTTCACTCAGTTAAGAAGGATTATGGGCTAGGTTTGAATATTTTCCAGATCACTTGAACTCTACCTTGGTTTGTCAAGAGTTTCACTGATTTGAAGGCAAGGAGATTATTCCATTTAATCTCCATGAAATGTGTTCTTTCACCCAAACAGCACATACCTAGAGAAAGTTCAAGGGGCTTCTTTTCAGACTATATTGCATGGCACATAGGAAATGCCCAAAATCTGCATAGATGTTTAAGGAATCATTATTATTTTGTGTGTCAACAGTAAAATAATGGATAATTCACATAATCTTTGCACATCATCAGAATCTCGGTGTTAGGATGGTTGTCAGGACTGCAGGATGCTAACCCAGGAAATCTTCCTGCCTACCATGGTCGTATGGCAGTAATTTACAGTCTCAATGCACAGGGTACCTGCTTCCTCCCTCCCTCTTCCAGCCAGCCTTGCAGCCTGGGGCTGCATGAAACCCTCCCTCACATGTGGCTCTTAAGGTCCAGGCAGTGGCTACTGCTTTGTCAGGCTCCTTTCTGTGCCATGCTGGTTTATAAGATCTGTCCTCAATCCCAGGGGTCGAGACAGGCTTTAGCAAAGTCATAAAAAAAAAAACAAAAACAAAAAAAAAACCAGCTTGTTTATTGACAAATGTGTCCCAATGGAATAAGCTTCCAATGGAAACTTTGTTGTATGAGGAAACATACCTACCTCTTTTTTTTGTGAGAGGAAACCAAAAATATTTGCATCTACAGCAAATGTTTGTGCACTCAAAACACATGGCTAAATTAGATTTTGTTTTCCTGCTGTTGTCATGCATGTGGGTAATTTTGATCAAGATCATTTCCCCATCAAGATCCACTTTTCCCCATCAAGAGAAAATTTTTTCAGAGACGCATATCTGTATTAAACTATTCTTTGCACACTCCTGTCTTTCTGCAGATGTGGCTTTCTTATTGTTTTGTCTAATTAGTTTTCTGTGAGGTTTTAAATTAAAGAAAAATAAATCTAAATTTGGTGGAAAACTTGAGTGGCCAGCTATTCAGTAGCTCATCTGTATTTGTTAATTGTGCTGACATAGCATCTGTTGAGCCATTGAGCTTGGACACATGATATTCCTGACTAAATTAAGAACATGAATGATGACTTCTGGAAAAAGCTCAGTTTTGAGTTTCTATCTGTTAGTGCACTGGCATCCCATTAAAGAAATAGTGTGTGACAGATTTCAGGAAAAAAAATTTTCCTGCAAACCATTCCTATCCAGGACCATGAGATCCATGTGAAGTTTTATACATTTGTCTTGGAAATTTCTTTACCTTTCAGAGCTTAAACATGGTTGACTGTGGTGGGCTGACCCTGGCTGAAACCCAGGTACCCACCAAAGCCATTTTATCAGTCCCCTGTGCAGCTGGACAGGGGAGAGGAAAAAAACCAAAAGCTTCATGAGTTAAGGTAAGGACAGGGGGAGATCAGTGTGAGAGACTGGATTTGAATCTCACTGGATTATTTATCAGGCTGGAACAGACTCTGTATGTGGGCACAGGGGCCAGGCTGAAGCCCAGCTGGCAGGGCTGGATCTCACATGGCTGGGCTGGAGCCACAGGAGCAGCTCTCAGTGGAAAGGGCCATCTGGTAGCCCACCCATACCATGCCCCCTGGAGCCTCTGACTGGCTACACCACCCTTTCCTCTGGCTTGGAGGGCTCTGAGTGAGCAGGGAGCCCGATGTCTGGCCTGGGAGGAGTGGCCATGGTAGCCAAAGCACATAAATGCGGGAGCACATGAGCTCCATCTTCCTCTTCTCTGGCCATCACCATATGAAGGATTCTTGGCAGTAAGTATTTTTCTCCTTTTCTAATATTTTTTCTTTACTCTTTCTCTCTTCTTCTCTCTCTGTTTATGCCTGTTTCTTCTCTTAATCTCTCTTTCCTTATTTATTCTTTCTTTAATGTCTTGTGGGTAACTTAAAATTGGTGGGTTATACTCTACTAAGTTGTGAGGCTGGTGTTTGCTGGTGTACTTTGTGGAATCTTCTTGGTTGTATGTTACCACTGTGAACTTTTTGCCAAAATGCCTATTTTCTCACTAAATTAAATGAAATCTCTCGAATAAAACTGTGTAGCTTCTTCTCTTTACATAATCTCAAAGTATTAACCAAAGGCTCTGCAAAAGTTCAGTGGAAACTCTTGGAGTCTTAAATACAAAATATTCCAAGTAAAACTTGAGGCTTCAGGACTGTGGCATTACAATCAGTCACCGATCACTGTCATGGGCAAAATAGACTTGATTTGGGGAAATAATTGAATTATTACCAATAAAAACCAGAGCAGGAGAATAAGAAGTAAAACAAATCTTAAAAACACCTCCCCCCCGCCCCCTTCATCCTTCCCAGGCTCTCCTGCCTCCCTCCAGCAGTGCAGGGAGAAGGGAATGGGAGTCACGTCAGTTCACCAGAGGTTGTTCTTGCTGCTGCTCAGGGTGTGGAGTTGGAGTCCTTCCCCTGCTCCAATGTGGGATCCCTCTCGTGAGGTATAGATCTTCAGGAATTTCTCCAATATGAATCCATCTCATGAGCAACAGTTCTTCACTAACTACTGATGGGTCCCTTTCCATGGGGGGTAGTCCTTCAGGCACAGCCTGTTCCAGCTTGGGTCCCCCACAGGGTCACAGGTTCTACCAGGGCCCTGCCCTCCGTGGATACACAGGTCCTGCCAGGACCCTGCCCTCCGTGGATACACAGGTCCTGCCAGGACCCTGCCCTCCGTGGATACACAGGTCCTGCCAGGACCCTGCCCTCCGTGGATACACAGGTCCTGCCAGGACCCTGCTCCAGCATGGGCTTCCCATGGGCCTTCCCCCTCCGGCATGGGGCTCCTTCCTGGGCTGCAGGGGGGTCTCTGCACCCCCGTGGCCCTCCATGGACTGCAGGAGCACAGCTGCCTCACTGTGGGCTGCAGGGGAACCTCAGCTCCAGTGCCTGGAGCACCTCCTGCCCGTCCTGCACTGCCCTGGGGCTCTGCTGAGCTGTTCCTCACACACATTCTCACTCCTCTCTTCTCTGACCACAATTACCTTTGCACAATAATGTTTTTTCTTTCCTTCTTAAACCACTTACCCCTGAGGCATCACTACCTTCTCTGCTGGGCTCAGCCTTGGCCAGTGGTGTGTCCATCCTGGAGCCAGCTGGAATTGGCTGTGCTGGATATGGGGGAAGCTTCTGGCAGCTGCTCACAGAAGTCACCCCTCTAGCCCCACTTGCTATCAAAACCTGTCCACAAAAATCCAATACACTGGCTTTCTATACATGTTGTTTTCTGAGATTGTAAGTGGTAACAGGTTGAATATGGTTGATGTTGCATGTGCACATTATGTTTTTTCAATAATCACCACTGCAGGAACCATTTTCCCTTTCTAAGTGAAGTGTGAGCTCTTTTTTGATAAGCGTGTTCTACAAACTGGAGAAAGTGAAGCACCATCTTGAGGTTGAATATTGTTCAAAGTCTTTTTGTAACCTGTCCTTCTCATTAACTGAAAAGGTATTGAAGGACTGAGTGTTTTGCCCTTTTTGGAGTAGGAGTTAATTAAGTCTTCTGTACGTGTGCATTCTGGAAGAAGAACAATTTAAATGTGAAGGTGTAGGTAAGTGTATTCTCAATTGGTTCTTGATTTATTGGCCTCATACAAGCAGGTGAGGACCTAGGGCTTGGCTTGGTTGATTTGTGTGTTTGTACACATCTGTGCCGTGTTTTGCTTTCTGATGCAGCCGAAGCAGCAGCTTCTCTATCATCCTATTGCTGTCTGTAAGCACCTGATAAGGAGGAGAAAGCACTAGCAGATAAGAAGATGGAAGGGTTTTCAGCCTTGAGCATTTGAAGGGGCAGCTGAGTCTTACACTGAAAATTGAGTGCTATTTTCCTGTAATACCCTGTCAGAAAGTTAGAGCCCTGGGAACATGATGCTTCTCTCTTTGCTCTTTAGTGCAGTTCCTTGCACAAAATACTAAAGTTGAAATGTTGAGCCTTGTGTGTTATGCTTAGGCCTCAATTTATGGATTAAATGTATTTTCATATCATTTACTAGATTGTCTGAGTATATAGCTTGTTAAAATAATTTTATTTAGAATAGGAGATTACTGGGCCAAGTGGAGAGGAAATGGGCAGTTTGCCAGTGAAGTTTTGCTGTATACAGTCAGGAGATTTGAGCTATGGGACCCCAGGGTCTTCTTTGCTGTTGGCAATTCCTGACCACCAGAAGGAGAGTGTCAGGGCAGTCCCTGATTAAACAAGGTACAGAGCAATGGGACACACACATATGCTATGCTCCTGTGTTTTGAAAGACAAAGAGCAAGGGAAAGTCAATAAGCTGTTTGGCATGTTACAGGAGAAATATGGTTTGTTTTCCTTTTTAATTTATTCTCTTAAAGGACATCCAGTTAAACTTGGTGGAGGCTGCAAGGCCCAAGTTTAGTGTAACTAAATATTTTATAATCACTGAGGCCATGAACCATTTTGGAAATGCCTGCTGATATTATTTGTAAGCTTTAAAAAAGTATTTGCAGATATTTTCTACATAGCCTGTTCTTTTTAGTGCCAGCAGTCACTGTCAGTCTATCAATACAGAGATGATCTACTCAGAGATGGGAGAAGCTGTACTAGCTCAGGGGTAATGGTTTTCCATATGCCTGAAACAAACTCCAAAGAGCACAGCACAAATACAAGGATGTGGAATGTGCTTCCTCTGGTTCCCTCTGTACTGCCTGCAAACTGCCAGTGGAGGAAGCAGCAGTGTGGGAACTTCCCAGCTGCCAGATCAGGACAAGCATTTCAGATGGAAAAAAAGGCCTCTGGAGCTGTGCCTGAGCTCTGAGAGGGGTGCACAGGTGGTGTGTGTCTGGCTGATAGTTCTCGGACAGTTCCTGGCATGAATAAACTTCCATCAATGCATTGATTTCTTTACTCATGTTGTGAAGAAAACTTTTATCAGAGGTTCTGTTTGTGTAAACCAGAATAAATGCCCATTTTCTGTGTTAAATAAAAAACAAATGGGGGACAGGCCCTTTAGGCAAAGCTCCATGGAGGACAGTGGGGACAGTCACACTGCTCCTGGCCTTGGGCTGAGAGATAGGGCTCACCTATCCATACTTCTTGATTTCTACCTCCGGTGCCTCCTTCCTTTGATGCCTGTGGTGGTGCTTTTGGTAATTTTGAGGAAGCGTATCCTACATGGAAAAAAAATCTTATTTGTTTAAAAGGGTGTGTAATGAAAGATGACTGCAATTATTGCATGCTGTTACATTTGCACATTTGAAGGTTAATTCATGTACTGCACTCAGACACAGTCAAATATCAAGGAGAGATGATTCTGATTTAAAAAATAGACTGGTTATTACAAAGCAAGCAACTGAATAGAGATGAAACAGCAAAAGTTCACCTGATTCCAGTACTATAAAATTGTCAATGACATGTATTAGGAAACCTTGTGCCAACTTAACTATTGCTTTTCTTATAGAAAGTGACAGAAACAAGTCTGTGCAACACAAGGCGTGGGCATTTGCAGTGTACTGACAACTTAAACAGGGGGCCAAATTAGTTCCCCATGTCTGAGCCCCCTTTGGTTTTTCTGGAAGTGAAATTCTTGTGTCAAAGCTTGAAAAAGTAGAATACGGACAAGTCAAACAATTTCAGGCACGTCCAGGCTCTTCCTCAAGGCTTTGCCATTGGAAAACAGAGTCTGTATGTACCAAACACTGTATGGACCGAACAGCAAGCAGCACTCCAGGGGAGGGAACAAGCTCCTTGCAAACGCATACATGTGTCTGTATGTAGAGCATATCTGTGAAACACTGACCTTCTCATGCTTTTGCAAAGGACTGGCTGTAATGCTGCTGTTTCCCTTTTTGCTGCTGGCTTGGTGAACTTGCAGCAGAGTGGCCTGGCTGCACCTTTGTAGTTTTTGCACTGAGAGCCAAATACTGGTCCCAGGGAAATTAAATGTTACCTCCTGCAAGGAAGAGGCAACTTCTCTGATGAAGATGACAATTTGGCCTTGAGAGTGCCTGGTAGATTTAGCCAGTAACATAAATATAATGCCAAAGTTCTGTATTCCTGCTAAACACAGCTCTCCTGAGGATTAGTTGGTGGGAATGCGCTTGTTTTTACATCTGCAGATTAAATAATCGCAACAGCGGGTTTTTTAAAACCACATACTGCACGTGCACAGATCTTGTGTCCATCACTTGTGAAGATGATATTGCCGTTTGCAGCCAGGTGACTGCAGAGACAGGGATGTGACCTGGCTGTGCCAAGGGCAGAGCATTTCCCTGGGAACACCGCCTGTGGTAAACGTTGGGTTTCTGTTGATAGGCACGTGTGGGATATATGCTTTCTGCAGCAAGGAAAAGGAAGGGTATTTGGGCTTCAGCCTCCAATAAACTGTGTTCCTTTGTGCTTGATGTTTTTGTTACCCCCGTGGTCTTTTCAACAGTGGAATTTGGTCCCTTTGTCTTACCTAGATGATTATTAGATGAAAGGAGCCTGAGGCCCCAAATAGGAGAAGAGGCAAGATTGGAAGCAATGGGATAAGTTATTGGCAAATGGTCTTGGATTTACTGGAGTCCAATCCTGCCTTCTCTTTCAGTTGACTATTTGTGAGTATTCAGCAGATCCTGCTGGGCTGGGAGAAAACTGCAGCAACCCTCTGCAGGCAAATGCTGACATCTGTCTTGAAAGAGAGGTGTTTGTGGACATAACTAATAATGCCCAAAAGACACCAAACCTCTGGTTATTACTCACCAAAGCCCCCTAATGCTGCTATTAGAGCAAGGCTGAGTGTTTGCCTTGCACAGCATCTTTGCTGGCCCATCCACATCTCTACTCACATCTTCCCAAACCAGAACCACTTAATGGAGAGGTATGTTTAACCCACAATAGTCATTTGCATTAGTGTTAGCAGGAACATGGTTATGCATGAAAACATGCACTTCTAGTTTTAGCAGTCTCTTGTAAAGTTAGTTTCTTGCAGAAATCACCACAACTTGTTTTTTGTTCAGTTTTTCCCAGTATTTTGAGGGGGGGGGGGGGGGGAGGAGGGGAAAATCTGACCTGCTCCAATTTGAGTGGTGTTAGAAACAGTAATTTCTTTTACTGAGATTGAAGAAATTAAATAACTGACTTTCCACTGATTTTCCATTATTCAGTTATGGAAGTTACATAGTCTTCAAGCTGGACCCTAAGAGATGCTACACTTATACACTCAGTATGAGCGTAGGCACACAGCATTTTCTTAATAGTGTATTCCTAATGTGTTTTCTAGTGCAAAACATAAGCAGATTATGGAAGCAAATGTATTCCTGCTGTTGTCTGTGGCCTTAGGTGTCTAATCTGTTCATTTTGTGCACTCACGCATGCCTTTCTTCTCTTATCTTTTTACTGAACAGTAACATAGCAGAGTATATGATATGTAGACCTTGTCTGTCCTAAGCTTATAGAGCTGAGAGGAACCTTGTTTACAAGGTGTGTTAGCTGTGGAAGAGAGAATGCAATATCTTCAGAGATGAATGGTGGTTATAAACACATGGTCTGAAAGGTATCCTGGGTGATCCTGTTTGACTCAAATATGTAGGTGAACCTTTGAAATATGTTCATCTTATTTTCCTCTGATGGTGAAAACTTCTGTTCAAGAATCAACTGCAGAAGTGACCCTTTGGAGCCAATATTAACATTCATCTGGCAAAGTTTTGGAACTTCATCATCATATAATTGTTGTCAATATGTTTTTCTTTCTCTTCTCTACTTTTCTATTAATGGCATCTGTATTCCATGAAGCCTTTTCAATATCATTTGCTGCTGCATGAAAAATTATTAAGTCAGGGTGACTGTACTAAGAGAGAGTGTTTAAGCTTTGAAGAGACACTTCAAACCACCTGCTTGGAGAAGGAACATACGAGTGCAGGAGTAAGTAATAAGTCTTATATTTGGGTGCTGGTTGTGGATTTGAAATTGCAGTAGTGAGGACAGAAGAAACTAAACTGCAGGGCTGGCACCTGGGTGTTGCAAATGGTCTGGCTTATTCTCTTGTACAAAATTTTACAATTTTACAATTTTCCAAGTCACTGGTATAAGCATGGAAAATAGACAGTGTAATGTATTTTTAAATCAGTTTTAGTGGAAGCTTCTTATCATGAAAATGAGATTGAAGTTATTATTTTTGTGACAGCTTAGTGTTATAATGGCAGCATATTCCACTGATGAGTGGAATCTCAAGATTCAGAACATGCTTCCTGCTCAAATTCTTTTGGAAGAGAACATAACTTCATATACAACCACACTTCAGGTAAAAAAATTAACTCACTCAACATGTATCATCAATGCAGATGCAGAACAGGACAATGTTGAATGGGGAAAGTCACCTAATACATTCTTCTTATCTTCCTTGTTGAAGAGCTTGCAAAAAGGTGTTGGAGGAACAAGTGAGAATGAAGCAGTCTACTTTGTTCTGGCCTGATTCATCAAGGGTGTGGAGATTGCATTGTTCTGTTGTCATTTGGAGAGGAACACTTTCTTTGTGCTTCCTTTCAGGTTTCCAGAGTGAGCCATGAAGGAGAAGTACCCGGGTGGCTTTAAGCACATACCTGTCTCCTATCTCTAGCACTCTTCAGCACACTTGCACAGTAATTCCAGGCTTTAGATAGTAAAAGGATATCCCTTCTTGACAGGTTATTGAAAGGAATTAATCACAAATTTATTATTAAAATGTCTATGTTGTAAAAGAATAATACATTAAAATCAAACCTATTTTTTTCAGGAGAGAGCTTATTCTGAGACTACCCTATCACACTTTGGCTTTTATAATCACTTGTACAGGAAAGGTTTTGACTTTGTTGAAACATCTGCTTTGAACAATTCTTTTATAAACTGTACTATTTGAAACACATAAGTGGGAACATAAACTGAAAAAGATAACACAAAATTAATAGCTGCCATGAAACAAATATTTTTATTTTTTTGCTCTAATTTACATGAGGAAAATAATTTTAAAGATCACATTCATATAGCCTGGAAGAGAGTTTCTCATTCTATTCTAAAAAAATTAAGGGATGGGAAAATGCCTAGTTGAAAATAAGTGAACAGAGCTAAATAACAGTTAATTTCTGCTCTTTGTAGAAGGATGTTCTAATGTACACATTAGTGTAAGATGTTACAGTTTATCTTTCTGAGGACCATGACAGTCCCTACTGTGTTTCTGTTCATGTATGAATTTTTAAGGTGAATTCTGCACACCTCAATCAAAACCCCTTGGGAATTCCAAGATGGTAAAGGTTGCAGGGTCAATACTAGGGATTTCTTGCTGCTACTCTGCAGTAAATCTGTATTATCATCCAGTTTCAGCTGCAGCTGTTGCACACAGTGGTAGATCAGCATAGCAGGAAACCCTGATTACTTGTGATAACGAGGGCAAACTAGGTTAATAAGCAAGTCATCTGTAAATCGACAAAGCATGGTGCAAAAAAGCCTGGAACAACTCCAGAAAGGCATTGGTCTTCTCTTTAAATCTCTTATCATTGTTTCCACACAGCATAGTGGGAGTTAGAGAACAAGTCTGAAAGTCAGAGCTGGTGTAAACTAATGCTATTCAGTGAAGTCTGGTGGAGCTCTACTATTTCATACCTGCTTTCAAAGAGGGCTTGCACAAAAATGATGATACCGTGGAAGTGACATGATGTTACCCTGGCTGCCTAAATTTGTTCCACCTGCTGCTGGAGCAGATAAAAGCAGATGTAATAGAAGGACTATGCTCTGTGTGGGAGGCAGCCTGCATTCTGTTTTTTCAACACTTTATCAGTGTCATTTAACTTGTAATAATTTCTTATAAATTACAGCAAAGACACTTGACTAGAAGTTCCTTTTTTTCTCTTTTGAGTGACAAAAAGAAAAAACCAACACTCTAGCTTTCCAGAAGGGCCTAAACTGTTATTTCTCCTCAGTATCAAACCACTTATGTTGGTAGAATTTGAGTTTTTGGCAAGCCTGCATTGCTAGCCACATGCCTTTCTTTGCTTCTGGGTTGGACAACAAGAGTATAACAGGAATATTCTTCTTGCCTATCAGATGAAGCCTTCTGTGATCAGCTGGTTGATGCATGTCTTCTAATTTGTCATGGATATTTCTGTGTTTTCAAGATGTCTAGACTGAAAGGTGGAAGAAACAGACTTAAAAGGCTTTAAATCTGTGTCAAAGAGTCTAAATACAGACATGACAAGTGTGCCAAAATCTGATTTGTAAGTGTGACTAAATCAAGCCTTACAGGATTATATTATGGATCTTTCTCCTACTATTAGTCAAAAAACTATAGCCAAGCCATAACTTCCTACAAAACCTCAAAGTATTTAGACTGGACTATCTAAGCAACTGAGACACTTAATATTTGCAGGAGAAGTATCTTATGGAAAAAAAAAACATCAGCGATTGTCATCAATCTGACATTCAACATCTGCATTTTAGGAACATAATTTTTTTATGCTAATTGGGGTGATAGATTTGCTATTCCTTTTTTAGATGCACCTTTGTATGTCCATGACAGTACCAAAGGCGGTGTGTACAGGTTGCTGATTGAATCGTGGCCACCTTATCAGTCAGATGTGGGTGCTGGAAGTCACTATACCAATAGAGGCTGTGACATGGCAGCAATGTCTATGTTACTTACTCTTTTGATCACAGCAGATTTCTGTTGACCCAGGCTTTGGCAAAGAGTCCCTCCCTCTCACCAAGTGGCACTTGAATTTTTCTTGCCTTTTCTAGGCCTTGAGCTTTGCAGTTCAAAAACCTGTTGGGAATGAAGTGTCTCTGCCAACCTTTCTCTTGATAACTGATTAAAAAGTTTGGATGCTGTAACCCTTCTCAGCCTTCTGTATATGTCTAATGCTTGGGTCATTGCTGTTTCTCCCTGGGCAATTCCCTCTAGATTTGCTTTATACACCAGCAAACTCCAAAGTACAAGGCATTATCACTTGTTGCCACAACCATGTTTGCATACAGAAAATGAGATACATAAAAATGTCAGTCACATAATACCAATCCACAAATAAAGCTTATTTTGGACCTACAGAAGGGCTTAAGGTGAGATAATGTCATGGTATTTGAACAAGCTGTGGTTCAGCTCTTAATCCTAACTGCAGACCTGTATCAAGGTGACTGTGGGCTCACAGTTTGTCTGTGAACAGGTCTTTCTTGTTGCTCAGAACCGCAATTAATTTACGCTCAACTGCTGTATTCCAGCAAGCAGTGTCTGCAAGACTTGTCTTCATCCTTGGCTTGTGGCTTCCAAAGAAATAAACCAAAAATATTTTTAAATGGCATATTTTATAGGTAGGCATATAAGCATATCCAAAAGGCAATTCTTTCTCTTTGTCCAAGTTTGATAGAGACTTGAAGCTAGTTGAGAATGCTGCCTTGGAAACACAGAATCAGGGTAGGCACTGCTCTCTTTGGACCCAGGGCAACTCCAGGGAAACACGCACCACCTGCCTTGAGCAGAGGCACCACAACACAGCCCACGGAGCTTCTCAGCCCTGGACTTAAACAACAGCAGCCCAGACACAGCCACCAGCACGGACAAGACACACCCAGGTTGAGCTCACTAAGAATTTGCCAAGCAGCTGAGGTGTTCTAAAAGTCCTTGGCATATATAGGGTCTGAGACTTTTGGGAAGGGATTGAAACAGTGCAGCTGCTTGAGATAGCAGAAAATGAGATTCAAGAACCAGAAAGAGCCTATCTGGGCTAAAAAAAATCCAACTTCCTGCAGTTATACTCTTTCAAACAACATCTTACTGCACCCACATCATTTAAACTGAGGATCTGGCACTTTTAGACAGATTTTAATGGCTCTTAAACATCATCAGAAAACATTGTTTCCCTAGTCAGGGAGCCCAGCTTGCACCTTGTTCCACTGATTTAGTGAAATGATGCTGGCAACAAGTATGGAGGTATACATGCAAGATGAACCAGCCACAGGCTGGAGGGTAGAGAGTGAGGCAGAGTTTCTCTTAAGTCTTATGCTTAATCTTTCTAAGTGTAGCACAATCACGCAGAGTTACAAGGTTTTGTCCTTGTTTGTTTAGTTTTCTTTAGCCAAAATAATTATCAAATCCCTAGTGTGAGTGCAATGATATCATCTGTGTTAAAACTGGAGAGTGGAAACAGAGTGCTGTCTCATGAAAAGTTCAAAGTTTTTGTGGTTTTGTTTGTTCTCTTCTTGAAAAAGGAAACCAAAGGTCCTAAGCCTCCATTTTGGAGAAGCAGAGGAGACAGGAATCAAGTTCTTTCCCCTATGGTAGTAGCCCAGTGGGAGAGGCCACGTTCAAACACCTCTTCTAAATCTGGCCTTCCACACTAAAGTGATTGCCTCTTCTGGTTTGTGTTTGTCTGTCTGTCTGCCTGCCCACCCCTGCCGTGTATGGTTAGTGCAGAGGGACCCCAGAAGGAATGCTGGATCTGCCCAGTCTTGCCAAGCAATTGCATTGTGAGCACTGGAACCTGTTCCCAATTAATATTTCATTGAAGTTGACAGTTTTCCACAGAAAGCTTTGGTTTCAACAAATCAGCACTTTCCAACAGTGTAGTCTTTTGCCAAAGAAATACTCCAAATATTTAGTTGTGGTTGTGATAGCTCCTCAGTAGGGGGAGTTCTGGTATGCTTAGTTAGAGGTTCACATCCAAGAATTTGGAGAACAACATAAAATGCTTTCATGACTGTGGTTGGTTATGAGGAAGGGATAAAAATGTCTAGGACTTCTGCTCTTCTTTGGGCTTCATTGTCTCCCACTGTTCTTTCTTTTTGCACGTTTCTAAGTTCAAGAAATACTGTGTAGTATTTATTCCATTATCATTTTCCCTCGGGACAAATTATTCCAGTGCAGACACCTTTCTGTTATTCAGCCTACTGGAGCAAAAGCAGTGAAATATTCTGATGATGATATTGCCTTACTTTCAATTCATCTATTTGTTCTGCATATGGACCCATTCTGTGTTATTTCTGCCTCAGAAGTTTATCCCATTTCTAGCTCTGCCCAAGAAGCAGATCACAAAATCACTGCCTACTCACTCCACTTGAAGAGTAAGAAATGAATTGGAGTTATATGGGAAGAGAGGTAAGGACATTGATGTCAACAACTGAGAAGGCATAGTCTTCAGGTAACTAACATATTAGGAAGCAAGTAACTGTCTGGAGTCTCTCTTCTTGGTATAACTCCTTTTTTTTTTTTCCTTTTCTTCTTTCTGCAACTCACAAATAGCAACGTAAAAAAAAACCCTGATAACTATTTATTGCAGAGTTCTTTCTCTAGGACAATATTTGCCCCCTTGTGAAAATAGGCCATTAGAAAAAAAATCAGTTCTCAGTTCAGTAAATGGCTTTCACTGTCCATCCATCTGATGGCCAGATCCTGCTCTCCCCTCTCATCCAGAGCTGTCCTGCTCTTTGTTTGTTGGACCTCATGTATAGTAAGAAGCATCGGTTTTCTTCACACAGTAATTATTGCATTTCTACTTCTCCCCACTCATCCCACTCTGCACTCTCTCCCCTCGCTCCTTATTAAACATCACTACGTGTTGTTTGACCTCATTCCATTTAGTTTACTTTGCTGTATCATCCTGAATTTGTGTGTAACATAACAGCTCCAAAGATCTAGTTTGAACTAAACGATAGAGTAGGCAGAGTTCATTAAAATAAGTAACAGCAGAGCATGAAACACAGCCCTGAAGTAATCAAAACTGAAATTTGAAAAGTGATCCTTGAAGTGTGTTTCATGCTGTCTGGTACAGGCAGCAATGGGACCTTGAAAACAGTTACTTTTCCATGTTTTATTGAAACGTGTCAGCTCTACAGACAGACATGGGTAGTTATAGAGGGGGGGAGAGAAAGCAGGTGGGAGGGGGATGTGTGTGACCATAGTATAGAACTGTGTGCCTGAATTTCTCCTTTGATCCCCAAAGCTGGAACACTTCATGTTATTGCTGTTGTTTTTTATTGCAGCATGTGGCAGAGGAAAGACATGATTAAGCCTAGGAGTGGAACTGTTTCATATAAAGCAAACTTTCTATACAATTAAATGTGTAGACACAGCCTCCTTCCACTTGCTCCCCTGTTTGTCTTGCTATCCCATTTCTTTAGACTGCTTGTTTCCAGTGTTTGTAATGTTCCATTTTAAAATATCTCAGTGGTTTTTAGCCTGCTGTCTAACAGACTTTGTTCTCCACTTCAACCTTAGTTCCTCAAGGCACTCAGATTATTACTTCTAAAATTTTGCTCTTAAAATAAAGGCTGAGTGTTTAGAAGAAGGTGAGTTTTTCTACCTGTTAGACACTAGACTGGGTGTAGCAATAGAGGCTACAAAAAATGTCTTACATTCTGCCATCAGCATTTGCTACTGTCAGAAACAGGATTCAAGGCAAGATGGTCCAGTTCTACAGCTCATTATATTCATCACTGAATTTGTTTCAGCAACTCCTCCCTTGCAGCATCTATGGACCTACAAATATGGTCTACTATCCAAGTAAAAAGTATTCTTTGGTTACCATGGTGGAACACACAATCTGAAGATGTGAGAACACATTTCTAGTTCTCTGCAGAGGTATACTGTTGATAGAAACAACATTTCCATGATTCTTGCACTTGCAAATTGGATCCTGAAGCAATCATACTTGACTCCCAAGTATTAAAGAAGCAAGCTTTGTGTAGGCAAATTTGTGTGCATTTCCTAATTGTTTAGTTATTTTTAAATGTCTCCTTAGTACATCCTTCATTTTGGTCTTGGTCTGTGTCTACTATTAAAGTCCATGGAGTGCATGAGAGTAGTTGTTGTGCATGCTGCTGTATCCTGTTCTCAAGGGATAACACTATGTTAAAAATCTTAAGCTGGAATGAGAGGCAAGAGGAGGAGAGTATTTTCAAGTATTTGTTGGAATATGCTGTCTGGAATCAAAAGTGTTGAGATACTTGAAGGAAGACCCATGTTAGAGAGTATGAGAACAACAGGGCTTTACCTTCTAAATTGCTGCAGGAAGGCTTGTTTGTATCGAGGTTATCATGTAAAAAAGACCCTGCTGAAGAAGATAAACAGGAGGGAATGGATGCCAGTAATGTGCTGGAGGAAATGCAGATTGTTAAAGAGACCAGGCTGCTTCCCTGTTGTTATCTCCTGCCAAGAGAGATGGGACATGATGGCTCAGGCCCTCTATCTCTTATGGACGAATGGCCAACAGGCCCTGCTTTGTCCCAGCAAAGCCACTCTGCCTAACTGGGATTCCCATCTGCCTGCCTTAACTTCCCTTAACAAGGGCAGGCCTTAGAGTGGATTTAAAATATTCCGTTTCCCCCTCTTTGCTGAATTTCTGTCTCTGGAGCTCCCTGTCAGTCCTGTGGCCAGACAAAAGCTATGACTAGCACAGCAAATGCGTAGGAATTACTCCCTTAGGGCAGGCTGCAACTTCTAAAGCCAGCTTCAACAGCAGGAAATGCACTGCCACAGCCAAAAACTCCCTAGTGAGGAAAGAGCATGGTGTTCCAGGCCACAGAGCCAAAAATCCCCAAGACTTATCCACACTGACTGAGAGATTCAGGGGGTCCTCAGATGGCAATGATAAAGCCCTGTGGGTTTAACATAGCTGCACCAGTTGTGAAGGAAGCAGTGTGGCTGGAAGTGTACTGCCCTCTGTGCACGTAAAGTTACTCTAAGGTTACTCTGTAAATACATGGGCAAATAGGGCGTTCTCACCATTAAGATACAGGATGTAGTTTATTGAGAATGTGAGAGACAACACACAGATGGCATTTCATGTGGAATTAAATCTTGTGAATACCTGAATCTTGTGGTCCAACAGAGCATAGAGGATTTTGTCCTGTACAATCAGAATTTTCCAGTGTGTAGAAAGATTTTCTGGAAAACGCTAATAGTTTTTAGGTTGGATTACTCTTTAGGAGTCCCCAGGGTGCTGTGGAGCCCTACCTGGTCACACAGTAGACTGTGAGATATGCACTATGTTCCTCAGTGGGAGGTACAACAAACGACATTGAATCAGCTACTGATCTATGGTTTCTCATGAAATCTTGCCCCCACCAGTGGATGCCTTCTTGCAGAAAATGCTCTGTCCACTGCCTCCTGCACTCTGGCCTCTCTTACAGCGCTAGGTTTCTATAGAGCAGTGACAGTGTTTGTTTGATTTGGTGCAAAATGGTGCAGTTAAGGGAGGAGGTGTGGATAAATTTCAGATCCTTAATTTGCGGATCATTAACTCTGCATAGTAACCCTGGGGAGACAAGGTCACCTGCTTCACCGGCTGGGAAGGTGCTTTTGCAAATAAGGGTGTTTGTTCAACATTGCTAATCCCTGCTGATCCGTTATAAAAGCCACGTTAGTTATTGTATTCACCTGATGTACAGTCATGTGATGCTTGAGGCCTGACATACATTTAGCCAGTCAGAAGAGATAAGGCAGGCTACAATCTGGCTTTCTTCCCTGAGGTTTGCAGAATGTGTTTGCAGACGTGTTGATCTTCAGGAGGCTGGCCGGGACCGGGGCCGGGGGGTGGGGGGGGGGGGAGGGGGGGGGGTTGCGGTGTGAGGGGGAGAAGGGGAAGGGAGCATTTTCTTCAACTGCTTATTTCAGTATCTGAAGTAAATGAGAAACTGAGGTCATCTTTAACACCTCCTATTAGCTGTGAAGACGTTTTTCCCACATCCTGAGCCTGCTGTCTCAGTTTTGTATCAACAATGCTTTTTAGCCTTCATAAAGTGGATATGACTTCAGTCATTTCATCTGGCATTGTGCAGAGCTAATGAGCCGGACTGGGTCTGTTTCAATAACGCTTATTGCAGCAAGCAGGTTTAAGTCACCCACCTGATCAGCAAAACAGTGTGATCAGCATCTTGGCTAGGAAACTTTCAGCTTCTGTCTCATGTGATGCTTTGGTTCAGCAACGTGTGTACTACTTTTGCTCGTTTTACCTCCCAAAGTTTGAATGTTTCCAGTAAAGTCATAGGTTCAGCTTCTTAATGCATCTAGGCATTAAATGAGAATGAGGGATTCATAGGTGTGGCTGTAGCCATGGAATTTCCAAGGATGGGGACAAGCTTTGGCAGACATAGCTGAGAGAATGAGGAATTGAAGAAAGTTGAGCAAATGTTGCTTGCCTTAAATGGGGACAATATTAACCTGCCACTCTTTGGTGTACTGAGTTTTGGCAAGGTTGGTGAGTACTTCAGTTGGAAGTTGCCGTGTCCAGCTACACATGCCAGGTACAGGGAATTTCATCCCTTCTATCCAGAGGCTATATAACACTAATTACAAGTGCCAAAGCTTCCTTTCCCCAGCCCAGGACTGGGAATCACGTTGTTTTCTGTTCTAGGACAGGAGTTGTTAGGTGTCACCAAAGCATAGAACACGGGTGGGGGAGATGTGAGGTTTCATCCTCCCTGACCAAGCTGTTTAGTTGGATAATCTCCATTTGCAGGTTGGGGTGTGAATGTTTAATTGGAGCTCTCTGCTGCTGTTCAGGTTAAGGGTAATGCAGCTTTGTGCACAGTGGGAGCTGCCTTTGCACATCCCCTGACTGCTGTGGCCTCCCCCAGCTCTCCTATAGGACTTGGCCTCTCTGAGGCTGCTGCACAGCAGAGTCTCATCTGCACCACTGCTGACCTGGGAGCATGAAGTGTCTGACCTGCTCAGCTCAATTCATACTTCAACTGCAAATTAAAGGTCTTCATTAGAGTATTTGATAGTTGAATAAAATGCTTCAAAACACTGGCACATTAACTGCAATCAAGTTTTGAAAGGCCTCTGGTTGCTAGAAGAAAATTGGTCTGATAAATTGCTCTTCTCAATTAAACAAATGTGTAATTTTTCACAAGCAAGCTCAGAAGCTATCATTTGGGGAGCTTCCCCCCCCCCCAGTTTTTATTTTTATTTTAATATATTACACATGATTGTTCCTCAAAAACTGATTTTTTTTTCCCAAAGAAACTAATTGTCCCTGAAGTGTAAGCAGCTTGAAAACCCATCCTGTCTGTCTGCCTCCAACAACCCCATAGTGGTCTTGTGATCAAACAGTGGCCTATGAATTGTACCTCCAAAATGGTAATGACTGATGGTGCGACCTTGGCTCATTGCCTGCCTTTCTGTGCCTTTGTTTACCTGTTTGTCTAAAGAAGCATTAACCTCCCTGGGTCAAAAAGGCCTGTTTAACTTAAGCAAGGAGTTCTAGGGTAATTACAGTTACTCAGTAACTTTCATCTCAAAGCAAACTGGTTAAGGAGGCTAAGAAATGTGCTGGTTTCCCTTTTGGTCAAAATCAGCGACTGACCTGAAGGTACCTCTGGTCCTCAAACCTCTAAACAGAGTCTGCATTCAAAAGCACAGCTTAGGAGCTGAACCAGATTGCTGTATCCCTTACTTACTGAGTCTGAAAGGGACCCTGAAATGCACACTGACCCTGGTTTTGCACCAGAGCTACAGACATGCTAAGGACTTCATATGCTCCATCTCCTGAAGAAAAGCAAATGCTAGTACAAACAACTGCGACACTGGACTCATCTTGCCTTGGGCATATTTATCCAGGGTATTGCCGTTACATCATTCACATTAGGCCTTTATTATCTGCTATTTTAGATCTTAGAAGTTGTTACAAGCCCTAGTCAGAGGTCAAGATGCTGTTGAACAGCATCATGTTGATCTTTCTAAAAGAAGAGCATAATTCTGCCAACAGTAGAGCAATGTTGGATTTACAGCAGTGTAATGTCATACAAATCATGAGAGATAATGTAATCTAAATTATATTTATTTTTAAAAATAAAGTTTTGTAGCCAAAACTATAGACACTGCATGTTAAAATCCACCTGAAAAAGACTACCGTACCTTCATCTTTAAGAACTAAATAAGATATTTTGGGGTGTTTTTATGCTATCAGAAAAGACCACAAATTATTTAAAAACAAACTTCCACCATCTAAATAAAATAATACTGAAATATCTTGCTGTAGTTTGGTGTAACTGCATAAAACATGATTCATGTATCTAGAAATTCTCCTTTATCTTTCCTCTGTGTGCAGTGCTGATCTTCTTGAACTGTTTGTCACAGTGTGTAATTATGTTCCTTTCACCTAAACTGCTTCTACATATTTTAAATTTCTATTTCCAGAAGCTGAATGTTGTTGAGTGTTTCAGTTTGGTTTGGAAGAAATCTGCATGAAGTCACTTGGGTGGTGGACTTTGATGTGCTTTATGAGAAATTTTGCACTCAGACAAAATGCAGACTCAGAAGAGCAGAATCTACCAGAAGACTGTTGGTGACCTGTACTTTGGTTGTCACTGAGAGAAATGTTCAAGGCAAAACCACAGACCATCTCCTTGAACTCAAGTTTTTCATAAAACACTGTATTCCTTCTGAGGACCTCACTTCCAGACAAACAGTGCTCCAGAGCAATCAGGAGATGGCTCTTGCACTGCTCACCAGCAGAAAGGTCCTTGCGATCATGAGCAGAAGCCAAGATATCTGACAAGTGCCTGTCAGC
The DNA here is from genome assembly GCA_038380795.1 of Pyrocephalus nanus. Lineage (NCBI taxonomy): Eukaryota > Metazoa > Chordata > Aves > Passeriformes > Tyrannidae > Pyrocephalus > Pyrocephalus nanus. The sequence goes on from CM076281.1 coordinate 10,749,949, forward strand.
CCAAGTACAGTCTGTATTCTTCTACTGGAGAACCCCCACTGCTCCTGGTCTCAAGGCTTCAAAACCCAGATTCTGTTTAGTGTTATGGCTGCTATCTGACCTAGAGCACTTAGAAATCTCATCTACTTATGACAGCTCATAAGCACTCTGCTCGTCATCCAGGCAGAAGATGATCAAGGGGCCTGGTGAGATTTGTTTTGCTGTTATCTCTCTTCCTGTGTTCTTGTCCGATCCCCCCATTCCTGTGTCCTGCCTGCCCAGCATGTGCTGTGGTAACTCACACTGGAAGCGTTGTGGGCAGGGAATGGCTTTTGGTTTAAATGAAATGGTGCAGTTACATCATTTCGCAAAGCAGGTTCCTGCTCTGTGTCTGAGCTGGGCCAAGTGAGTCCTCTCAAGCTGGAAAAACATGGAAAACTTGGAATTAAAGTAATAAAAAAATATTATAGCATGTTATGTATAATAACAACACATTCTAGGCTGCTCCCTGCATGGAATCTCCCAGATATACCTGGCAACAAAAGAGAGAGAGATCTGAATACTAATAACAGCTGGAGGAGGGGGCCCTTAATAGTATTTTGGCTAATTGCCAGGTTGCTTGCTGTTGAAAAATTTGCCTGTGCTGAGCTAGACATATTTTTCATGTGTAGAAAATTAGGTTGTTGGTAGGACTTCATATTTTCCTAATGCTTCCTACAGTCAACTATTGAAGGTTCACAATAGCCGTGTTTCTACCTCAAAGGCCTTCAGGCCTGCTTTGAAAGTCTTGGAAAATCATGACAGCTGAACAGGTCCTGGAAAAAAATTGTAATTTTGGAAAGCTCCTGATGGAAACTTAGAAAATGAAGAAGTATCTTTGTATTTTGTGTGTTTGGGTTTTTTTTCTTTGTTTGCTCAATTCTTTTTTTAGTAAATACAAATGACTAACTCAGGGCCTCTTTTCTCCTACCCTGAAGGCAGAACAAAGTCTCTGATGATTTGCTTGTTCAAAAGGTCTGCACTGATTTTACCTTTGGGTCTGTTCTAATGTTTCACATTGTTTCATTGTAAGCATTTTCTGTGGTAATTAGACTTTAATAGCATAATCCCTGGTGGCCTTCCTGGAGTGTCTGGCCTCTCTGGGTTGAGAAAGCTCTGCTTAGTGAGAACATATTTTCTTCTAAGTGGGAAGGGGAATAGTTGATGTTGTGAATGGTGTCCTGATTATGATGGAAAATCTCTTAAAAGAGAGAAGTTTTGCAGCATTTCCTAAAAGTGATTCAGGCTACATTTGTCTGATTTCCTCTGGAAGCTCACAGCAACCAAGATGGTGCATGTTTAGTTTGTCCCTGGCTGCTTCCTTCTGGACTCTGGTCTGCATTGTCCCAGAGGAACACAGATATCTCTGTGACTTGTAGATGCAGGTGCAGGCATTTTTTGTAGCTGGGCATAGATATATTCAGAGCTTTGAAGTCCAAGACCTTGAACTGGGGGTGGAAGCAGATTAAAAATCCTCTTCAGCTTCCTAAAATGCAATGCCTAGAGTCATCTGAACTGTGGTGTGAGGCAAAGAAAGAAAACTAGCTTTTTAAAGGCTTCTAAAAAATGAAGTAGAGATTTGATATTTTATCTTGGTTACATTTCCTCTGAATGATTTTGACAAACTACTGATGTGAATGCCTCTAATTTCAAGGTTTTTTTCTTGGGATATAACAAAATTAAGACAGCCTTTCAAAGTATGGCCACAGGCAGAGGAAGAACAGACATGTCCAGGGGAGAAATACAGCCATGCCATGTGAATTAACAGAATAGAAAGGCCTTGGAAATCCTGTGTTTGGAAGCTTGTCTCCAGACACGGGATTTCTGCAACAAGAACACAGGCCCTAAAAACTTCACTTGCAACTGCAGAAGTTCCTCCTTCTCTATAAGGAAAAGGAATGGCTTGGAATGGGACTTGGCTAACTGAGCTCTCATCTTGTGTGCCCTTGGACACATCCCGTGCCTCAGTTTTCCTCTGTGCAGAACAGAAGAGTTACTATTAATGGTCTTTATAAAGCTTATTTGAGATCTACCTGTGAAAAGGATCATAGTGATTGGGGGGTGGTGGTGTGTTCCTGGCAGAATTAGTGACATCTGAAGTCAGAGGGAGCCTTGCAAAGAATCTGAATCAAGTTTAAAGCCCATGTCCCACTTTACAAACACCCCAAGGTTGAATTTAATTGCTGTGTTAGTCAGCATGGTGCCATTGGGGTGCAGTGCTCACAGACAGCATGGCTGCAGTCGGTTGGTGTTGTGACACTCCCAGTGCCAGAGTAGCTCCATTTCTGGGGTGCTAGTTTGGAGGTAATCCCTTCCTGCCTCTATTCAGCCTCCTTGTGTTGAGAAGTGAGGCAATAACTGTCATACACAAGGCTGGTTTTATATTCTTGACAACTGTGATTTTACCTCTGTAACACTTTCATGCAAAGTGAGGGGTTTTCCCACTTTATTTTTGCTTCTTAGAGAAATGGACAAGGATTCCCCACCTGCCACATGAACAAATGAAATATTTGAGTATTTCCCTGTCATTAATGAAGACTTCTGATGTTCTCCTTTCTGTTGTTTTTTGGGCTGTGAAAGATTTATCCCGATAGGTGCTAAGAAAATTAAACAAATCAACACCCTAACCAGCTGGGCACTTTCAAGCGTTGATTCCTGTGTTTGGTTGTGTTGTTGTTGTTGTTGTTGTTTTGTTGTTTTGTTGTTTGTTGTGGTTTTTTTCCCTCTTTTTTTTTTTTTTTTTTTTTAATGTGACTGGTGAAAACCACCCGTTGAAGGCAGATGTGGGGTTTGGGGCAGGACAGGGCAGACTGTCCCATCCAAGTTGGGAGGAATGTCAATCTGCTGGAGGGTAGGAGGGCTCTGCAGAGGGGCGTGGACAGGATGGATAGATGGGTTGAATCCAATTATATGATGTTTAACAAGATCAAGTGCTGGGTCCTGCACTTTGGCCACAACAACCCCACGCAGCTCTACAGGCTGGGACAGAGTGGCTGGAGAGCAGCTAGGCAGAAAGGGACCTGAGGGTGCTGATTGACAGGAAGCTGAACATGAGCCAGAGTGTGCCCAGGGGGCCAAAAAGGCCAATGACATCCTGGGCTGGATCAGGAACAGCGTGGACAGCAGGAGCAGGGAAGTGATTCTTGCCCTATACTCGGTGCTAGTGAGGCCACCCCTCAACTGCTGTGTCTCGTTCTGGGCCCCTCAGTTTAGGAAGGACACTGAGGGGCAGGAGTGTGTCCAAAGAAGGGCAACAAAGCTGGTGAAGGGACTGGAGCACAAGTCCTGTGAGGAGCAGCTGAGGGAGCTGGGGTTGTTTAGCCTGGAGGAGGCTCAGGGGAGACCTCAGCGCTCTCTACAACTCCCTGACAGGAGGTTGTAGCCAGGTGGGGTTGGTCTCTTTTCCCAGCAACAGGACAAGAGGGCACGGTCTTAAACTGCACCAGAGGAGGTTTAGATTAGACATCAGGAAGAAATTCTTTACAGAGTGATCAGATATTGTAATGGGCTGCCCAGGGAGGTGGTGGATTCACCATCCCTGAAGGTGTTTACGGAGAGACTGGATGTGGCATTCAGTGCCACGGTCTAGTTGACACGGTGGTGTTGGGTCCCAGGCTGTATCTGATAATCTCGGAGGTCTTTCCCAGGCCGGGCGATCCCGCGCTGCCGTCCCGTCCCGCCGGGGCGGCGCGGACTGCAAGGCCCGGCATGCGGCGGGGCGCGGCGCAGGCGCAGGGCCGGCCTTGAGTGGCAAGTTGTTTGTTCCAGCAGCACCAGCTGCTCCGGGCTGCGCTGCCCTGCCCGGCTCCGCTCCGCGCCCCGCCGGCCTCCCCCGACAACTTCAGCACCTCACCTACCAGCCCCCGGAGCCGGGAAGGGGCAGAAGGAATCGAGGGGAGGCGGGGGAGGAACAACGGAAAAAAAAAAAAAAAAAAAGGCACCGACAATAACAGCCCCCCTCCCCCTCCCCATTCAAAAACACAAAATAAACCCCAGGGATAGATGAACTACAAATGAGAAAGAGGAAAAGATGGAATTGCACATCCTAGAGCACAGGCTCAGAGTGGCCAGCATAGCCAAGGAGAGCATCCAGTTGTTTACCTATGGATTAATCAAACTTGCTTTCCTGTCCTCCAAGACGAGGTAGGTGCTGGGGATGGGGCAGTGCGGGGGCAGGGCGGGGGCGCCCTCCTTGCGAGGGGACGGGGTCTTGGGGGCGTATTCTCCTTGGTGGAAGGGGGCTCGGGGCTGCAGGGTACCCTCCTTCCCTCATAGGGGCTGGGGTGGGGGTATCTGCCTGGCAAGTGAGCAGAGCAGCCTCCTTCTTGTAAAGGGGGTGGGTTGATGGGTGCTCTTCTTAAAAAAAAAAAACACACAACAAAACCAACAAAAACCACAAAAAAACCAAACAAGGCATCCTTGGGATGGAGGACACCCCTCCTTGCAGGGGGGCAGGGTGCTGGGGTAGGGGAGCACCCTTCTTCCTGCAAATGGGCACGGTGCTGAAGGGGGAGGACACTCTCCTTGTAATGGGGCAGGGTGCGGGGGGGGGGGGGCACCCTCCTTGAGAGGAGTCAGGGCGCTGGGGAGGGAGGTCTCAGGGGTCGGGGGACCTCTGGGTCTTCCCTGCGCACACCCCCATCCCTGGGAGATGGCGATGCGGGTCAGCGCTCGAGTTCGGGGTGTCCCAGCCCGGCTCGGGGCACCCTGCGAGCCGCCCGGCCGGGCCGGATGAATGAGAACAGGTGGGGGCCGGGGGGCCCGGCCGGGCCGGACAACAAAGGCGACAACAGCGGCCCGAGCAGGAACAGTGGTGGGGGTTTCTCTCGCGCGCTGTTTTCGGAGGGGGGGTTGTTTTGTTTTGCTTTTCCCTGGTTGTTGTTCCTTTCCGCACTTAGAGCGAAGCCTCCACACGCGGGTTTGTTTAAAAGGTGCTTTTCCAGTGCTGCCAAATTGGAGGGAGGACGAGGGGCAGTACGTGTCTTGCACTTGAAAATTGTGATGTTGAGTAATATGGTTTGTTATAGCTTTCGGGAAAATAAAAAAAAAAATAAAAAAAAAAGTAGCAAAAGACACTGTGAGCATTTTTAAATTTTTTTTAAGGAGAGGAAACAAAATCGTGTGGTCAGTTTATTGAATGTATGAAAGGAGCTAGGCCTGTCGCACAAAACAGCTTAAATTGTAGTCATGTATTCTTCTGTCTTCACTTAGCTTGGTGACTTTGGTCTATTCAGAAAAAGAAATGTGAATGTAAATAACACGACTCAAATTCTTTCTTGTTTTTCCAGCCTGATAATTAGTATTTCAGTTTTCTCCCCACATTCATCTTGAATAGCATTCTCTAATGAAGGTGGGAAGTTTTCTTTGGCTGTAGGAAAATAATAAATAAATAATAAATTTACTTTTTATTTCTTAAATTGTTTTATTCCAATCTGTAATTCAGTGCTCTCTCTGTTATAATGCTTATGGATGAATGGAGCTATTTGTGATGTAATTTGATCCCAGTCCCTTATCTTATAGTTAAACTTCATGCATTGAAATTTCACTCTGATTTGGGGCTCATCCCATTTGGCTCAGCACTGACATTGTTTGCAGTGTAAAGTGCATCAGCACCTTGTTTACTGCTGTCCCTGAATACTCTACAGGACATTAAAATAGAAGTGTGTGACTGAAGAACCTTTAATATGTTGTTTTATTACAATTGAAAGTTGCTGCTGATTTTTTGAAGGACTTGTTGCTCCCCCTCCCATGCTTAAAATGTCACTGTTAACATCCAACAGTGAAGTCTTTAAATCTGTCACTCCTAATGCATAGACTGGAGTTTTGGGGGTTGTTTCTTTGGGGTATTATTATTATCTTTTTTTTTTTCTTTTTTAAACTTCAGGCATGGTCCTGTTGTCTTTCTGTTTCACACTAAATTTCACATCTTCAATGTCAGAGAGCTGTGAAAGGATCAGGGCAGTAAGATAACCCCTTTGGGATGTGATACCTTGTCCTGCATTTGGGTGCAGCACTTGACAGTTATTGTCTCTGGTTGCAGTGGTGTCCATCCCTTTCCATATACACTGTGAGTATCAATCTTTTCCTTAGCTTTCATGGAATCTTACTGATCGGGAACAGTAAATGTTTGTGTAAAGGTTTGTTGGCACGGGAAGCCTCTATTTATTTATCTTTTGTTTGTTTTATTATTTTTGCAGACAGTAGAGATGCAGGGGAGAGAAGGGGAAGCTTGTTTGTGTCATTCTTAAGACAACTGACAACACTGAAACCTTGCTTTTTCCGTTGTGCTTTTGCCTGCCCTGAGGCAAACAAGGTCCCTGCCCCACAGATCTCTCTGATGAACACCATGTATATGAGGAAGGTGAGGGTCCCTGGAAGATGTAACTCCATAAATTTATGATTCCACTGTTTCTTTTTCCTCCTCCTTTAAAGAGTGAATATGCCCAGGAGACAACAACTTTTTATAGGGGTGCAAGAGGAATCTCCCTTCCTGACCATCCCATCTGCAAAGGACCATTTAGGGGATGAAAGGGGAAGGTGGCCCACAGCCCTGCTAACCTTTTCTGATGAGATAGCAAAGATGCCAGCTACTTACATCACCTGCATTTTTCCCAGTGAGACCTTAAACAGAGTTTTTACCTGTGCTGCAAGGCTACCGTAAGAAATAATGATTTGTGATCCAAAGTGGCAGTGACATCATCAATATTGTTATGTTGGTCATGCAAGAAACTAGGGTTTTGACATAGTCTCCTGTGGGAAGTGATTTGGATGGTTTCTTTTATGTTTTCCTTAATCCTCTTGGGAAGAAAAAGTAACAAATCTCCCTCTTTATTTGGCCTTTTGCCACTCTCAGTCTGCCCTTGTTCATGACATGAGTTTTTTAATTTAGCTTCTGTTACAATAAAAGTATTTTTTGAACAAAGAATAGCAATTTTAAAACTATTCTGATGGCTAGAAGCAAGACAGCAGTTAACAAGGTGAAGAGGTGAGACCAGTAGTGAATAAAACAGTGAGCTGAACTGAGCTGAAAGAAAAACACTATTAATCATAACTGTGTTAGGCATGACATTCTTTATGCAAAGTTGCATTAAGAGAGGTACTTCAGAAATAAACAATAGTGGAACTCCTGAGCAGTTACACTGAGCACTGTGCTCTTGGTGCTCTGCTTGTGTCAGTGCAGAACTGCTGATTCCAACAGGCTCTGCCAGTACCCCAGTGGAGGAGCAGATCCATGTCATTTTTGTTTGCCTGCTGAAGATTTGCATGTGCATCTTTTTGCCGTTGCTGTCATCCTCATTCTGGTGGTTTACTTTGTGTTGGTTAGAGCGTGTTGTTTATAATGCCAAGGTCATGGGTTCAGTCCCCATACAGATCATTCACTGAAGAGTTGGACTCAATGATCACTGTGCGTCCCTTTCAACTCAGAATACTCTGGGACTCTCTGTTTGACTTGAGGATTTTTACCTCTTTAGAAGGTGTGCAGTGTGTTTAGATATCTAAATACAGCAACTGTGTGTGGCTTCACCATTGCATCCTTTTTCTTTTGGACATGCTTCTGTAAATGTTGGTTCTCTGGGGTGGAGAGCTGGGGCTGGGAACTCCCACCTTCAACCTATGTGCTGCAGAGCAAGCAGCTTCCCTCCTGTCAAACCTGCCTTTACTTCCTTGGTCAGAGTTAGACTGGCTGATGCTGCTGGGACATGTGACACAAGTAACCTGCTTGAAGACTTGATAGACATACTAAAACATACTCATGTGTTACTATGTTCCTGTCTTTTTTTTTTTTTTTTCCTAGTTGCAGAATACTATTTAACTCCATCTCCTTTTAGTGCATAGGAATAAAATCTGAATGGAGGGGAAGGACAGCCTGAGATATGTTTGCACTGAGCCATTAGTGCATGCAATAGGGAGAAGGAAGGTGAGCCTGACCTTGTCTTTTGAGTGTATATAAAAATATATGGAGAGTCCAGGAGGATAAAGTGGGGTCAGGGTTCTTCCAAGCACTGTATTTATATGATGTAATTAGCCTGATTTCTGGGTAATGCTTTGGTAGACCCCTGAACGTCTGGAGTCAGTGAGTTAATAAGTAGCCTTTCCTGTCTATTCCAGTACCTCATATAAAGATTTGGTGGTAAACAGTGAAATAAAGTAGTTGAGGGAAAAAAAGGTGTATTATTTAAATTGAAATGGTATTAAGTTATAACCAGAATGAAGCCGAGCGGTTCATTTGTTCACAGGGCTGGGTGGTTAAAGTAATTGTAGGTCGTGTGTCTGGCATCATAAACTTTAAAAATCTCCAAGGGTTTTTTGTTACTCTTTGGTTTGAGATGGTCATTATTTCAGCACACTGAAGAGAAGGAACAAGTTCTGTGTGTGTAAAGGATGAGATCTTGGTCACAGAAGTTTCTAAGGCTGCCGTTCCAAAATCATCTGTCACTCTTGGTTTTCTTTTCCTTGGTTCTGACCTTCTTCTGAAGGTACAGTTTGTATACACTGGTGACTTGAAGCAAAATTACAGGCACTTTGCAAGCTTGCAGGTTTGGCACTAAATACAGACGGCTGGCCATGCGAGTGAGATGCTTCCCAGAAAAGCTGGAGGAGCCAGGCCGGGCTCTGTCCCAGCCTTGATTCTGCTTGTCACTCACCTCTACCATGGGATGCTCAGAGGCAGGAGGTATTCTTAGTGTGGAGAGGTGCTTCAAAATATTCATTCTACTAAAAATGTAGCAAGAAGTGAAAACTATGATAAACTGTATGGAATAAGTTGAATTTTTTTTCTTTAGTTTGTGAACAAAAACCATAGAACTAGGTTTGTTAACTTTAAGTTTGTGGTGGTATTTTTGGTAATCTGTCCGTTTTGCTTAGTAGTAATTGACTACTTATGAACAGTGTGCTGTTGCTATTAATAAAAGTGTTTCTCATTGCCTGATCACTTGTTTACTGTCTAGGTGTCCTGAAATTCGAGATACTGTAATAAAAGGTCTATTTTGGATTTCAGAAAATAATAGGATAAACAAGTGCTTAAAATGTATCCATGCATCGTTTGAAGACACTCAAGAGATCAGCAGCCTGTTTCCTTTGGTATGAACTCAGACAAATGTGTCTTTTATGCCCTTGTATGAGATACAGATCAGTCTACAACACTGCACGATTTTCTGGCAAAGGCATCTCCTGTAGTTAAAACCTTTTTTTCTTTTTCTTGTGGCTTCTGCCATCCTGTGCATCTGAGGAAGACTGAGTAAAGGCTTTTGCCAGTTGTAAGACAATGTCTACTCATCTAAAACAGCTGTTTTCTTTTGGTGTGGCAAATGTCTTGAATGTGTTGTGTCCCAAATGTCTTGAATATTTTATTTTCTTTTCTGGAGGTGTATGTGTGTGTGTTACCTGAGGTTTGGGGACTTCTTTTTCAGTCTGATTTGGTGACTATCTCTTACAGAAGGACTGAGTGCTGATGTCCAGCCATCACAGCAGGCTGGAGTACGAGAAGCCTCATGGCCCCAAGCCTGCCTGCCCTTCCACGAGCACTTTGCTGCCTTGCTTGTGTCACCCTGTGCATATATGGTGCTGAATGTGATGGTGGATGTTCAGAATGAGTAGAGGCAGTAAGAATCAGCTAACTGAGAAGGAGAGAGAATAGAAGTTACGTGTTTGAGCTAAGGAAGGACATAAGCGCTTTAATTGTGGATGTCATCAATTTATGTGCAAAGCTGCTGGGTGTTTCAGATGCTGCAGTGTTTTAACGTGTTAAACCTTGAGAAGAACAGGTTTCCTTCCTGATGGTCTCTTTTTGTTTATCTACAAATGTTGTTATTATTTCCCTTTCTTTTCTGCTTCTGGCACGCGCGTGACCAGTGGGGTACTGCCTGATTTTGTCTTTTTTGCCTGACAGTTCTGTCATGTAGTCCTCAACCTACCATGTGGGCCCATCAGGCTGAGGCTGATGCCATGTCAGAAGCTGACAGGAGTGCTTAGAAAGTAAATGAGATTCAAGAGGTAGACCAGAAGTACTGGATCAAACCCACACTGTAATGCTGGGGAGCGCTAAGTGGTGGGGAAAAGTTGATTTAGATATTGTACTTTTAAAATAAGTAACTGCTTGTAGTTTGTAGTGGGATGGATGGTTGTCCTTATTTCCTGTGGTAAACTGTTTCTATTCATTGGCAGAGCTGTCACATAGATGAGATGCATGTTCTGTGGGTAAGGTACAGCATCACTAATGTAAAAGAAACAGCAGTGGTGCCCATTCATCTTGAGTTGAGAAATAAAAAAGAGAAAAAAAAATTATCATGTAACTCATTAAAGATCCCTTCAGCTGAATGTTTGTTTATTACTTTGAGATTAAAGTAGATATTTAAATAAAAAATATTACTTTTATGAGTTATTAGATGGTTCCTCCTGCAAGCTGGGTACTCGTGCTTCAGCAGTATAGCCAGTGCAGGTCTGCTGAGGGAAAGTGTGAGCATTGTGCATTTGTCATTGAGAAGCAACAACTGAGTTGTTCATTAACGCAATAGTTTGAATCCACAGGCTACTCCTCCACTGAGTTAAACTTAAATTAGGCTCCATTTGATGGCTGAACTGTTTGGCAATGCCTTGTTTGTGCTCTATAAATATGTAAATCTTTCCATTTAATTCCCTTTTTTTAATCTGTTGAGCACACTACCTCATTTATCCAACACAAAACTTCCTAATCGTCCTACGTGTTTCAGAGTTTTAGTATATTTGGACAAGGGCTGCAACTTCTTTTTCCAGAGGAAACAGTGCAGATTTGTTCTTTTGTTTACTGCCAGCTCCAAGGTAAACTCCAGCTCTGATCTGCTGGTAGCTGAAGACTGGTAAAGGAAGAATTATACAACAGGAATGTGAGGAAATAAGTCCATTCTTTATAGTTCAGAATCAACAGAGCAAAGCCTGTAAGCTGCAGTTATCATTTAAAAATAAAAAGATCTCTTCTGCCCCCCCCCGCCCCCCCGCTCAGCTTGGTTTTGTGTAGCTAACTGTAAGATATATTTGTTAAGAGAGAAAACAATAGACAAAAATGTTTTATTATGGGACAAAAGAAATTAGAAGTGATTAAGCCAGTTTCGTGACTTTACAATCCCATGTTAGTTCCAGACATTCTGCACAAAGTTTTACTGTGCTGACCATGGAAACAGAGAATCTGATCTCATTTTTGTGGGCTGATGTATAATAAACATTTTGTACTGGTTGATAAAACTTTATTTTCACATCCAAAGAAAAGCAATGAATGCCTGAACTTCCTCGCCAGCCAGTACAACCTTACTTTGGTCTGTTAAATGTGGTTTACTTCAGATTAAAAAAACAAGCCTACTTCTGACCTGCAGTCTGCTTTGGGAAGCTTCCAGCAGTAATGCTGCTATTTAGCACAGTTGGCACATGGAATGGAGAAGTGGCAAGTTTGCTTGGTGGCAGAAAACCATTTGTTAATCCTTTGGGGGTGATTTTGTGGGGATGCCTGGATAGGCAAAGTGATTTTTTCAGACCCTTGTGGTTCATTTAAATTTTGTTAACGTGGTGGAATAAAGCTTTTTAAGATACTGTGCTGCTTATTGGCCAGTAGTTGTAGGGAGATGTAGGCTGTTATTGGTGGTAAGCTGTTCTTGATCCAAATTCTTTCAATACAAATTGTTTATGAAGTAGGAACCAAACCTTCTAGTAAGTGTGAATGTGTATTTGACCAGGATGTAACTGTAAAGAAAAAGTTCATTTTCATTGCCTGCAAAGTTTTAGTGTCCTTAGTTTTAGTACAAAGGATACTGGAGATGCTATAAGGTGTGGCTGTTTAGGAGTAAAATGCAACCTTTAAGTCTTATGCGAAGTATTCAAATAGTTGAATTTAAAAAGATGATACTGAGGGAATTTCTAAAGCGAGAGAGGAAAATTTACAAGTTTTGACATAGGTGGAACAGTTAAAACATAGGTGTGACTCTCCCTATCTTTTTCTGTTCAGGCTTTTTAGAACTGTTATGTGCAGAGAATTTGTGTGATGATATGCACTGGTTTTAGTAATACCTGAATATTTATCCTAGTTCTGTGGTTAAAAGATTGGCATTTGACCCTTTCTTGTGCCACATATGTATCCTGTTTTACAGGGTGAGTTGGTTGAAGATGGCAAGTGTGAGACCTCGATTGAAATGGCCCATGTTAATCTTGTGAAACATTTGTAGCTTTTATTTCTTTTCCTAAAGAAAGATTGACTCCTCTCTTGATAACCTCTAAGGCACTCAATTGCATATAGATGTAGTCTTGGGAGGAAGAAAAAAAAGGTAGCTGTTAATAATGAGAAGGAGATACTCTGTATTCATCTAAGCAACTGTATACATTTACATAGATTTACTTAGTCTTTATTTTTATGCTTTTTTTGAAAGTGATGGATGACTTATCACATGATTAGTCTTTGAGTTGTGATCTTTTTCAAGCTGCTTTTGGGTGGAAATTGGAGCTTGGTTATAACATGGAAAACAAACATTTTCATTCGCTCTTTTTAAATTACTACACAATATTAAATGTGCTAAGTGTTTAGGGAAAAAAAATCTCTGCCTATTTTGTGTTTATAACTTAGCAGTGTGTAATGTGACCTGTACTAAAAAAAATGGAGCTGGTGGTGCCTTGAGACTGTGCTTGGCAAGGCATTGGAGCTGGGACATCTCGAACTCCCACACCTACTTCTTGTTTGCAGACTGGAAGAAGAAAACCCAAGTTTATTTGCTTTATCAGTTCCTGATTTGTTTCTCAACCTGGAACGAACCAGCCATTATTTTGAACTAAACTGAGTAGTTTCAAATAAGGGAAACATTCCCCCATGTTGAAGAAGATGCTGTTGCTGTCAAAATCTGGTGTATTGCATAAGTGGAGTGATTCCAGTGGTTTTGTCACTGATTCCTCCTCCGTTGACTTTTTTCATTTGCTTTGGAGTTTCAGCAGCAAACATCCTCTTATAAGTGTTTAAATTATCTTATTTATACCTAGAATGCCATCAGTCCAAAAATTTTTGGGTTTTAGATATTCTTATATTAGATGAGCTAACATTAAAATAAAATTGTGCTCTTAATTGTTTTCATATTCAAACTACTTGGTTGCAAAGAATTGACCTTTCACTGGTGTGGGGATTGATTTAGGACAGTTGATAATATACTGAGATGTGTTTTGAGTAGCATGTTATTTGGCACCCATTTGGCAGTTTTGTAAGCCAAGGAGGGTTTTAATGTGCATTACTTGTTTGTGTCTGCTGAGCCAGCAAGGTGTAAAACCTCATGCTTGTGGCTTGGTCTCTCCTGAGCTTACTGCAGGTCTTAAACTAGTTATTGGTTTTCTGCGGTGAGCGATGGGTCTATGTGCTTTGCAATAGTTTCCTTTCACAAACTAAGGGGTCACAAATTGACATACATTATTTTTGTCAAGAGATCTTTCTTCAGGCAAAACCCAGCAGTGTAGACAGGTTATGGCAGTTTCTGTGCAGATGAAATTAATACATTATTCTGGAAAATGAAATTTATCTGAGTTACCTGTATTGCAGGCTAGGTAATGAATGGTATGTACAGATTTGCAAAACAGCCAAATTCCTAAAGAACAGATCATCATTTTTAATGCAGTTTGTTTTTCCTTTTTTTCAGTGATTGCTTTCTTTTCAGTATTCCTGGCATGCAGGTGTAACAGTATTTTGATGACTGCCAGGAATCACTTTCTTTGCTAGACCAGTGTGATGCTGACTAAGCACAGAAAAGTTAGCAAAAATTCAGCTTGATTAGAGCAAACTTTGTGGTTTAATGGGGGGAAAGGAAGAGAAGGGAAGTGACAAAGCCCAGAGTTGGCCTTGTGAATGAGCATGGATGGCTCATGGCGTGGAGCCTCACGTGGGACTGATGGTTGATGCCATAGAGGAGCCTTAACCTTTTTGTGCAGTTTGTCCACGACTGGTACATTGTCACAAAATTAGGAAATAGCAAATCTTCACAGAATGGATGAGGTCGAGAAGGATCTCTGAAGATCATGTAGCCCAAACTCCCAGCTCAAGGCAGAGTCTAGAGCAGGTTGCTCAGGGTTTTGTCCAGTGGGATCTGATGTTTAAAGCCATGCACGGAGCTTTGCTCTCTGCTGTGTTAACGTTTTGTTGGCCTCACTGACATTTTGAGGCTTTGCTTCATTTGGCATTACTTTCCACATAGCATTATAATGTGTAATTTAATGTCTCATTTAAACATGACAACATGTTTTTTGAACTTGAGTGAGACTGTACAACCTCTTGGTTATGGAGAGAACTGTTGGTATGGATGAGAGACTGTTTACTGCAGTAGTTCAATAGTCTTTTGTGTCACTCTGTGAGTATTTCAGGTGAAACTGTGTATTGGCTGTAAACTGTGAAAAACCTGCCGAAACAAACTAGAAGCCAAAAAATTCCGTAGCTGGGTAAGAGCAAAGCTTGCCTTGGAAAAGGACCTGTACTCACTTCTGGGCCAGTGCAGACAGCTTAATTACAATTCATGAAGGTGTTAGATAGATGTACAAGACTAATGAAACTACTTCTATCCAAGTCCTCTACACAGAAGTTTTATTCATGTCCTTGACACAAGTAAGGGAAAGTACTAGAGTGGCATGGAGTCCAAACGTGACTTGGTTTGACTTTAATGTGCAGCATTGTGTGGTGCATGCCCTTCAGTAAGTTGTGCTTTAGTTATTGTGCAGTTTCTGAAATCCCACTGTAGTAGTGGTCATGTGGTGAAACCATGCTGTGGGGAAGGGTTTTCTCTGTACTCTTCCTGTCAGTATCAGGTTACTGCAAGCACTTCCAAGTGGCTCTCGTAATTCCTGTAGGTACAGTCATGTTGTTGGCTTTGTCTTGTCACGTTACCCCTCACAGTGTCTGTATTCTGGAGACTGTTAAGGCTTGACCCCAGGACGTGTGCTCTGTGTCTGTATGTAGGGAAAACTTTGTGTCTGAGGGAGGGTAAGTTTAGAAGGGAAGGGTTTGCATGGAATTGCTGAGCTATGCCCTGGTAGCTCTTATGGTGTGACAGGCCAGAAGTAGTTCTTGTTTGTACAAGAGTGTTAAATCAGCCTGGAATGACTAATCTAAAAAGGCTTTGTGTGTTGTGTACCCATATGAATGGCTTTGTTCATTCAGATGCTGGTTGAATTGTAATCTTAGGCAATGATTTAAATATGAAGTAGTCCCAAAACAATATAGTTATCTAGTGGCTTTAATGATCTTATGAAGCAGTGTATTTTGAATGGATATCTCATAAAGGTGATAATAACCTAATTATTGGTGGGGGGAAAAAAGGAGGAACAAAGTCAGAAGTGATAAATAGTATGTGCATGTGTATGTTATATGCTTCCTATAAAATTTGTGTTCTTTTGAGGTGTACATGAGCATATGCTTGAAATTAACTTTCTTCCATGTTTGTTGTGTATCACTGAGGCTTTCAGCTGGTGCATCCTTGGCTGTTAGTCTGTGTTTGATAGCCTTCCATGGCAAGGTATTGCTGTTTATCTCTTTTTGAGTTTTCCTGCTGCTATAACCATGAGTTTTTCCTACAGATTTCTGGATGGCCACACTACTTACAACAGTTAATGACTCTGTCTTTAGGTGCAGTCTCCGTTTGCTAGATTACTGTGGGTGTACTGGGAGGGTCATAGTAATGCAGTTGATGAAATTCCTGTCCCCGAGTCAACAGTTCCCATCTCCAGTGTTGTGGAAGTTGCTGTTAACTTGCTGAGTGTGTTTCAAGTTCATGAGAAAACAAAACAAAACCCTGCACTTTGAGACCAAATAATTTTGTTTACGTTTATGGCACAGGGATGGTTAATTTGGAGTTGGAGTGGAAATGATTGACTTATTAACCTTCCTTTACTGCCCAGGAGAATGCGTGGTCAAATGATTAGATCTTGTAGGGAGATAAATAATTTATTTGTAAAGGTATGAAGTGTAGGAATAGCAATGGTGTTGACCTTTCTTCAAAATTATAGAGCAGGCTTTTCCTATATGTATTACTAGTATCATGCTTTGAATATTACATTTTCTTATTTTCTATTTTTACAGTAATGGTTTTTCCCTTTTACTTGGGTTGGAAAAACTCAGTGGCAGGAATAGAACAGTTCCTGGATTCAAAAGAGAGTGGTCAATTTTATTTGGTCTGTTTAATCATATTAGTGATTATATATTCCTTGCAGGATCAGCACAGAGAGAAGGACAGTGAAAGAATTTCATTGTGTTCCTTAAATGAGTCTTATATAAAACGAAGTTTAAAATTAGTTAGGACCTACCTTTTAAGCACTTGTCAGATGTTCTCAGTGTCAGGTTTTCTTCATATTTAATGCTCACTTTATATCATGTCTAATGTGAGGTACATGATAATATTTTCAGAATCACCTAAGTCCCATTAAAAAAACCTGACTTAAGCATTTGGGTACCCCAAGGGTCATTGGAAGCCAATGGGGCTTACACTCCAATATGGCTGGTGTTGTTTGAGGGGAAGACATGTAAGGTTTTTAAATATTTTACCTCCTGGTCAGACTAGCTGGTGACAGTCAGGACAGGAACAAGGTAAAAATGAATCGGAGGGGAAGGCTTAGTGTGGCTGCTCATGCAGGCAAGAGTGAAGATATATTTCTGAGAATTGCTGTAGGGAATCAGAAGGAGGGTCTCTTTGTTCTTCTCTCCCCACATAAGCAGGTGGGTTATGGGCTGTCTTGGCTCTGTGTCTCCAGCAATCCCAGGCCCTGTGAACTCTGGGATCACTCAGTACAGACTCTGCTGGTTGTGCCTTTGGCAGCTGGGCAGATGCTGCTGACTTGCTTTGCAGAGGGAGAAACTGAGGCATGTAGGAAGGTGAGTACCATACCCATCTCACACAGCAGGTCTGCAGTAGGACCTGACTCTTGTTTTCTAGGTCCTGCTTAGTGTTCACCTCTAGAGCTACTACTTTTTGGTAGTTCCACCAGGTGAAAGTCATGTTTTCTGTCCCTGTGTTTATTAGCCACTTTGAAGTCCTTGTCATCCAGCTGCTGCTTTCTTTTTCGTTTACCTTTTTTCTTCCTGGATTTGGATTCATTAATGGAGGTGTGCTCTGTTGTCTCTCCTTGTACCTTGAGAGAGCAGCTTGAGTTGGGAGATGTCCATTCGAGCTTCCACTAGTAATGGCAGTCTTCCTGAGAGTCATAAAGAAAACACCCAGGAATGTACTCATATGCATGTGAGGCTTTTTAATACACATAAACACACATATATATGTACATATGTCATTCCAGAGTCAGAGCACTCTTGAAATGGAAAGTGCCTCAGCTAGAAATGATATGTAGCTCCTGCTACCACGTGTTTTTCGTAGTTCTAATACCTGTGCTTCAGAACACAGAATGTCTCTCTTCCCAGTGTCCTTCAGACGACAGCTGCCACAATGAAGGCTGAAAATGAAGAATACATTTTCCTGTGGCTGTATCTTAGGCACAAGGAAGACTCTACAGCTCACAACAATAGCAGAATACAGAGCTGCCAGCAGGCAGCCTGAGTGGACAAGTATAATCATGTACCGCTCCTCTTTCAAGGAAATTACAGTTAGTGCTCTGACTTGCTCATAATAGCGGTGCATTGTTTAACTTAATAACTTACCAGCTCTCCAGGAACCAGCTGGTGATCACTGTCATCACACACTGCCAATCATTCTGTTCTCAAATTGCCCCAAGATGACCTGTCACATCACCTATTAAACGGGCAAACTGAGTGCACTGTAATTTATTTTTATTAAGCTAGGAGGAACAATATTGCCCAACTTCTTTGTTTTCTTATTTTGTCATTATCTTTGTCATATATAATTGTGCCTGTAGTTTTTTTAAATGTTGAGTTGAAAGAACATTGTCAAATTGCATTGGGATTTTTTTAAATCGATAGAGTTTTTGTTAATTTGTTGGGTTTTGTGATAACTACTAGATAACTGAATCTGAAACCTGCCTTTTAAGGAACATTTGTTTTTCCTAAAGCATTTGGGGCTGGGAGTGATATTTTTTGTGGTGCTTCTCTGTAGTACCTGTCAGTCAGTAGTAAGTGTAGCCTGACAATGGCCCTCTGTCGTCCTGAAGAATGATTATCCCTCTTACATAAATGTGGAATTTAGGCACAGAAAGATTGAGTGATTTACCCAGAGGCATGCAGGGAGTTGTGGAAGAACAAGAAAGAGAAGCAAGCTGGTTTGAGTCCCAGTCCTAGTAGGCCGTATATCCATGCTGAATGCATTCTGGCTTCTTGTCAAAGAGTTATTTGTGAGCTCTGAGCTGCTGGCACTGAAGGAGCCTTGTAGTATTTTTTTCTGATGGAAAGTGGCCACAGCTTCGGTTGCAGACATTGAGATGAAAGATCCTAGAATAGTGCAAAGTACCAAACCTGTGAGGATACCTTTTTGTGGTCAGGGGCACACAGACATGCAGATCATGGGGGCAGATCTCCAACCTGTTCCCTGCTTAGGAATGAAATGGTGAGTCAATTGAAAGGGGAGGGAAAAGATGGATGTGCTTATCTGAAACAGGCCTCTTTGCAGTTCTGAACAGTGCAGGCAGCTGAAGGATAATATCTCCTGATCTCAGGAATTCTGCAAACTGCAGGGTGGGCTATTTTTATTAGAGTGAATCAAGTAGACCAGGATTTAAATGAAACCTGGAGCGTTTTTCTGTCTTTTCAGTTGTTTGCTTTGGTTTCATCTCTCCTGTGTCTGTCTTGAGAAGGACGATTGTCTATCTCTTGATCAGTGATGACCAGAATTAAAATAGGAAGGAGCCTTCTGCTGCAAGATTTATTGCCTGGCACATCTACATTGTCTGATGAAGTGTCATCTTTTGTTATGTTTTGAGAAGATGCTGTCTGACTGTGGTATCTCTGAACCACATGAGAAAACATTAGGCCACACCCATTCTTGTCAATTATAGCAATATTGTTCTGGCTCAAATTATATACATCTTTGACTATTGTATTGAAAAAATTAGGTCCAGCCTCTGCTAATAAACAGAAAAGATCAGGTTGTTGTAAAATGGCAGTCTCTACAGAGACTTGCCTTTGCATATGTTTCAAATGCTACTTCTGTCAGCGAGAAGTGAGAAAAATGCTAAGTATGTCTTGTCCTCAAGGTCAAGTTTCATAATAGGGAAATACTTGAAGTTTACAGTGTGACTTTCTCTTTTCCATGAGAATATTTCCCACCTCTCCAGGAGTTTGCCATCTTTGTTTGAAAACAGTTGTTCAGATAGTTCCCTGCTGCAGGTTGTCCTGTTTTATTGGCTCTATTTGCTGTAGGGCCAACAAATGATGTTCAGCTCAAACTCCAAAATTTTACCAGTTCTCTGTATTTTACATTGTACAAAGTTGAAGGGCATTGCCAGGTGAAAAGATAGAATAGAATAGAATTAGAAAGCCTAACACCTCCTGTTAAACAATGCCAGTGTGCTCTTTAATACAGCATAACCACTGCGCAATGATTTGCCTTATTGTGTGTTTTGAAATATATCTGACTTGGTAGTTATGATAGACCAGAGCTTTTTCTTGCAAGAGGTATGTCTGTCTTTACCATGTCTACAGATGCAAGAGGGGAAATGTCAATATACGTGCCAATAATTTTGTTATAAATCTCCATGGAATGTCCTGATAACCCAGTTCTGTGCCTGGCAAAGTAACAAGTTAGTCTCTGTGTTGATATTGGCGAGTTAAAGCATGGGCTGAAAAATTCATGTGAGAGAGTGTGTTTCTGCAAAACCCTGTTCATGCAAATTGGACATGAGTATGCTTGAGGTTTCTGTGAACAATACTGTGTGTACAATGCATTAAGATCCTTGGATTAATTCATGTTATGTTAAAGTCAGGTCTTGATTATTTTTGGTGAATTGTGTGAATGCTGCAAGTCCTGTACAAAGAGGATAAAACATCTGGATCTAGATGAGCAGATTGGAAGCAACATGGCATTTTGTTGTTGGTTTCTCAGCTTGGGAGACTCAGCCGGTGACAGGATTGCTGATGGTTCTTTCCCCAGCATCACATTCTCATTTGTGTGGTTTCTGCTACTTAAACTTTTATTTCGCCAAGGCTCTCCCATCCCTTTATTCTCATGGCTAACAGATGTTTACAGTGTTCCCTTCCTGTTGCAGGGCAACTACACCATGGTTTGAAGCTTTTGTATATTATGAAGTGAGAGTGTGAAGATGCTGGTACTCAGTGTGATGGTTGCCTAAGCCTTGCTCTTTTACCTCTGACCCTTTTATTGCTGCCTCTGTGGCTGTGAGATTCTGTTCAGTGCTGGTTTGTTGAAGAAAAAAAAATCCATGGTGGCTCTGTGCCATCATTTCAAAGAACAGCTATTCACCAGGCTCTTGATGGAGAGGTTTAAGAAGAAATTATTTTGCTCCTTGGGCATGAAAATGCTGGTTAAGAGTGTAACTGGCACAGGACTACCTTTGCCCTGGGAGTCTGGCCAAAGAGAATTTTTTGTATTTCTGTTTAAGCTGTGGGTCTACACCCTCAGTAGGCTTTTTCATTGATGTTTTGTTTACAGCTGTCAGTGCCTCACAGGAGCAAGCTGTGATGTCTCGCACTGAGAGTAGCCCGTGATGGCTCAGAACAGCTCTCTGGCAGTAGTGGGCTGCCATGCTGGGAGAGGGAGGATGCAGGGAAGAAAGGGTGTAAGGCTACATCAGGGGTCTACGAAAACTTGCATGTTAATTTTGGGTTTGTGTTGGGAATTTTTTTCTTTTAATTGTGAAACTGAGGGAAACATCTTCTCTAGACTTCTTGTCTGTAAGCATAGGTGAAGAGATTGATCCCTTGGGTGCAGGTGACAATAGTGCTGACCCCTTTACACTGCCTTTGTTTAGAGCAGGAAAGTCTGAAGTTTGCTACTGCTGAAATAATTGTGGTAAAATCATCCAATCACTATCTTCACAAAATCTTTGCCTCATTTTGGAGGCAGGGATTTGGTGAAGATAAAGTTATTGGATCTTGGCTCATGATGGAGCCTAGTTTTGTCCTTTTTTCAAGTAGCTTGTATGGTTGTATTACAGCTGGCAGTGATACAAGCTCATTGCAATCCAGGCAACGAAGAACTCTCAGGCGAGGAAGAGGCTAACTGGAGCATGGCCCAACACTGAATGGTTTTTGATAGAAAGTGAGCAAGTTAAGCCCGTGTAAGAAGAGAAATCATAAGTAGTGGTCATATTGACATTAATGTAATTGGAACAGACAGACATTTTCCCTATATGTTGGTAGAGTGTTACTTTCTTTTCCCAGTATATTTATATTTAGTTTTTAAAGCAGAAGATGCACAGCTCCAGAATGAAGCCTCTTGCACCAACTGAAACTTTGCAGCAGTTGTAGCTTTCCTTATTGCAGCCTCACATGAAACTGAAGCTTGTTTTACAGAAATCCAGTAAACTACGCTTCAGTATTTGTTTGGACAAGTCAGCAGTGATTGGCTTGGAAACCTTAACGTACTGTTGAATTTCTGTTGTGGTGAAAGCTTGCCTATGATTTAGTCTAAAAGATTCTCTTCCTCTCTCCCCATCATTTATTCATCTCAGCACAAAAAAAATATACCTTGACGTTGTGTGAGCTGATTTCCACGAAAGTAACACTCTTCCCTGCAGAGAGTGTGTGCTGGCACTGGAGCTTCCCAGGAAATTTGTCAGAACTGCTACACCTTGGCCTGCGTGCCTTCCCTACATGTAACACTGCTATTAAACTAGTCCTAGGCTACAGTCCAGGCTGGCACACTGACAGACTTGAAGCAACAAGGTCTTTATTGTCCTTTTTACTGTTTTTACCCATGCATTTGTATGGGCACATGGAGCCTCCTCCCGAAATGTATGCAGCCTCCTCATTCTGCAAATGACAGACTGGGAGCACACTTCCTTCTTGATGCCATATAGAAAATCAGTGTTGTGTAGTTACATGGCACCAAGCTACTGAATGTAGTGACTGCGTCCAGAATTGGGAAGTGTCTTTGTGGGAGACTGGCTTCAGTGGAATTGTCCGATATTCTGGTTAACTGATTCATTGCTAGCTTTCTCAAAACCCCATAATGTCCCTTAGTTATTTTCTTTCATAATTAACCTGTTTTCCTTGGTCTGGATTGTTAGTCCTTAAATAAACTACATCCTTCATGAAAACAGTTTCTTCTGCTTAGAAAAGATGCATGGACTCTTATTCTCAGTGGGCTCCTAGCAGAATTTGTTCCCTTAGTTTGTCCTGTGTCCTAGTAAGAGTCCAGAGTGCTTGGGGATTCAAGGATAGTGTTTACTCATTTTCCAATCAGGATTTTGGTCCCTTTGCTGACAGTTTGTCTCTGGCTTGACAGCTTTTGAAATAGTCTGCAGATTCTGTGCTGACAGTCCCTTAATCTGCTGTCACTCATTTCTTGTCTTGTACTTTACTTATTTCAACATATCGGAACTGTTCTGCTTGCTTCCTCAAACCCTTTAGAGTCTTGTTATGTCAGGGTGTGTGGGAGATGGTTGTATATATTTTTATTGATGGGGAATCTTATTTTGAGTCCTTTATATCTCAGGCCTTGGAGGTTCTTCCCGAAATGTGCTGTTTTGAAGAAATCCCTCTCGTGCTCAGCTGGCTAAAACGTTTGCTGCTGAAGCACTGGGGTTCTCTGATGTTCCTTGGTGCAGATACTTGGAATGCAGACTGGAAACTGTTGCAATATAGGTGGTAGGACAGTGGGCAGGATCAATGCCATGAGAAAATTTACACCGAAATTACAGGCTTAATACAGGAATTACCAAATCATTTTTTTTCGGAAGGTTAAACTGTGTAATGACAAAGCCTTTCATCTCCCTCCCTCCCACCCTGCTCTCCCTCACACACAATCATCTTTTTAATTCTTCTTTCTCTTTAGTCTGCAGAAAGCAAATTCCTGCCGAATTCCTGGCATAAGGAAGAAGACTGATAACACTGGTGTGTGACACTGAAGCTACAGCCATTTCATAGTTTTCAGCACAGGGCTGTTGCAATGTAGCTGGGGGAAGATTCCTGAGAGAAGCCTCATAAGGGCCCTGTGTCCTCTTGCTACATCCATGTCCAGCTGTGTGCCCAGGCGCCCTGCCTGGGAGAAGGAAGAGGTTGTGTAGCAACTACAGCACTAGGAACCAAGATTCCCAGCTTCTATTCTTAGCTCAGCAACCAATTCATTGCAAAGCCTTTGGCAAATCATTCAGGCCTAATCCCGCACATACAGCAGCCCCCAGCAAGGTTCCTCCTGTTTTTCACTGGGGACGTAGGATCAGCTTCTTAACTGCTGCTTTTCTGTCTCTTTGGAGGACTGGTGGGTTGAGAAATATCTTCATGCAGAAAGTGTGATAATTTGTTCATGTTTGTGAAGCAATAACATGGGCATCACTGTGTGTGTGTGATCTGACATCCATAAAGGCAGGTTGATTGATTGCTGTTATCAGCTGGATCTTTGGAGCATGGGATTTTTGGTCTCTCTCATCAGAATACAATTTTACATGATTATAGAGGATAATGTTGGAAATGCCTCTGCACTGGGCTTGCCACAAGTCCAGATGGCAAGGTCAGTGTAGTGTGGACCTTGCTCAATTGCTTTGTGTGCCAGGGTAAGTGCTGCTGCTTCTTTCTCCCTTTATGCTACTGGCACAGCTAGAAATTGAGGAATTATATGGCTGTCAATAAATTCTGCAAGATGGAAATTATTACCTACAATGAACCCTGCTTTTATTTACCTTAAAATAATTTCCCATCCTTTTGCAAAGGTGAATGCAGTGCTCATTTTTCTATGGTACTTTTGCTTTAAGATAATCTGAGCTGCAATCTGAAAATTAAATGGTATTAAAAACATTCTGTGCTAGGAATTAATTTCTGGAGTGCCTTGTAAGATAAAAGGGCATAACAAAAAGGTACTTCAATCTGCAACCCCCTTACCTTTACATTTGTTTATGCTGCATTTTGTAGCATGTGCAGTTCTGGTATCTGCCAAGTGCAGCATCTTGCTCTGCTGATTTGTGTGAGGCTTTATTTGCCTGCCTCAGGCAGGGGCAGAGGTGGATTAATCTACAGAGCTGTTGGCAGAAATCCATTAGCAGGCTTTTCAGGGGAGATCATCTCAAAGAAACACAACTTGATTTTTGTGTCAGCTGAGTTTTTCATAATATTAGAGAAAGTGTGGTCTCTTTGTAAACTTAGTTCTGAAAACACAGAGCCTGGTAGAGGATTTTTTTTGTTCGTTTTAGGAAATGTTTTAGTGTAGTGGCACTTCATGCTTTCACCTGTGAAGGGACAGGTCTGTTCCAGTGCTTACAGATACTTGATTAACAGGGCTTGAAAGTGGGCAGGCCTTGCTGAGTTACTTATTTAAGTAAAATAAGAGACAGAAGAGCAGAGCTATTACCTTCTGTGTCCCTCAGGCTGGGACAACATCCACTCTTCCTTTCTCTCTGGTGACTGAAAATAGTGTCAACAACAGCCCCCTACAGCAAGCCATTTCTGGGAGCTGAGAGGGCCATGGTGCAAAGAGCACAGGTAACCCATAGTCAGAAGCTTGAAGATGGCTTTTAGTTTGTTGGGGGCTAAATGCCTGTACCTTTAAATATACATATCAATTTACTGGTACCTCTCCAGCTTTGCAGTGTATCTGTTGTCTCTGACTGCAAAAGAGGCAATGGATTGGAGCTGCCACAAGTGCTGAGGACTCCTGGTCCTCATGGAACTGCACCCAGGGATGTACCTGATAGTGCCCATGTTGCCCCCCAGTGCTAGGGACACAGTCCATATCCACAGAGAGTCTTTGAGATTGATGCACTGGGTCTGGGTCTGTCCCCCCAGATAATAATGATGATGATGATTATGATAAGAATGATGTCTGTCATACAGTCATCTGCCTCTCTGGCAGTCACCTCATGATATGCTTTGGAGCCCTTGTGCAGCAGACTTCTGTTTTTTAAAGACCTTCCCCTCATTTTGGTCTAATGCTTGTCTAAATATTTTTTTTTCATCCTGAAAGTACAGGAGTCTCTTGCTTTCCTCTGCTCTCTCCCTCTATCACTTGCCAGAGCCCTCCTGCCCTGAAGGGGAAGGCTCTGGCAAGGAGCCTGTTTGCTGCAGTTCTGCCTGAGGGCTCCAGTACCCCTGTGGGTAAAGGGTGGGATGTTTTGGGGTAAGTTGGCTGCTTTGCTTGTCTCAGGAGGACTTGCAAGTAGTTGTGACCTTCCAGTTTTCTTCCCACCTCCTTGGTAGAGAAGGTGACAGCCCTGAGTACTTCTCACCTCAGAAGAGTAGGAAGGCTCATCCCCAACAAAATGAGCATCAGAAAAAGGGCCAGGAAAATAAGGCATTGCTCTGCTTCTACAACTACTGCACTGGACAAGCACCTTAAGATGCACTTAAATGTAGCCCAGTGTTGACTAAGTTGGCACTGGATGACTTCAGTATTTTTATTAAAGCATGCCCAAAAACTCATGGAAGCTCTTGGACTACTTTGTATACTACTATTTTTTCCCCATTATTTTTACTGGAGTTTCAGCCTTAAAGCAGTTTTTTTGGTCATTTTGTGTTAATTTCCTTTTGTTGACACTAGCATCGTAGGATTTAGGGCTTTGTTTTCAGGCATGATATGAAAGCTAATTACTTCCTTCTTGCATCCTCTCACTAAGAAATCACAGAAAATCTTTCAAAAAGAGAAAAGGAAGGAAAAATTTTTAAATGCCTAGAAGTCTTTGATAAGTCCCTGGATTTGAATTTATTTTTCATAGGGTAATGACAACAAAACATTAGGAGCTAAACTCCAAACTCCATAGCTCATTCTCTGTTGACAGTTTTCTCTTTGGTTGGTTGTCCTCACCGAGTCTAATTTTGCAATTACAATTCAGTCTGTTCCTGAGTATGTTCACTAATTAGAGATACAATGTTGATATTTATTGTTAATATAAAAGCGTATATTTGTCTTGTTTCAGCCCTTTGATTTGCTTTGGTTATCCATAGTCTACTAGATAATTAATCTCTGTATTTCCTCCCCGTCTCTTTCTTCATATTCTCTCTTGCCTTAATTTGATAAGGAAGGAGAAACTACATCAGGAAGCTTGGGAGCACTAGTTGCAGTGGGAAAGCGTGTGACAGTGTTTTACAGATTACAGCCCTAAGGCAGGCTGCTGTCTGGTTAGTTTGGGAAGAAAAAGGTTGTTGCCTCCTCATCAAGTGTCACTTTAATACAACCAAGGGAACATCAGCTCTTTGGTTACTCATGCAACACATGACTGACAAAGCTGAGAGGAATCGTATTTCGATTCTGAGCAAAGTAGTTGTTGTTAAACTTTTATCTAAAATGCCTGCATGGTCTAAACAGTAAGGATTGGAGGCATGCATTAGAAAATACTCCACAATGCAATGTAAACCTCAGATAATTTGGGAATGTCTCTCTGTAAGCATTGATAGGAAGGTGTGCTTTTATAAAAACTTGGTTTGTGTTAGCTGGTTGGTTTTGCTCCAGAATCAACGTGCATCGTTACCAATACCTCTGGTTCATCAGGCTGCCTTGGGCCATGACGAACTTCCAGCACGAGTCACTCCATTTAAATTTGATTAGCTAGGCATGTGATTAAGCAACTTGATAAATTGGGAGTGCAAGTTGTAAGTAGGGACTGGGGAAGCGTTCCCCAAGTCTCTTGTCTGGCCATGACCCCTTCTGTGGTGTACTTGCAAGACTTGTTTGTTTCCAGGACTTACTAAGGAGCTTTTCTGAAGTTTGGCAGAAGAAAAGTTAGGTGATTCTTTTGAAGATGTGCTTGTGGTATTCAGAGGCGATAAACCCAGAAAACTTATTTTATAAGGAACTAAGTTCTGTAGAGTATCATTAAGAATGCTTTATGTCCATGGCTATCTGAACCATTTTTAACATTTGATATAGAGGGATTACAATTCCTTAAATGTTTAACAGCGATCTTAGTTTTTGTAAGTGCTTATGATATTCCTCAAGACTTTTCCAACAAGATATCTAAAGGATATATTAAAACCCAATAAAATTGATAATGTTGTGTGCCCACAACTTTGTAGCAAGGCAGTATTTACAACTTGCACATGCCTGTGTCTATTTTACATGCATTAAAAAAATACAAGATAGATGGTTTTAAACATTTTCACTCAGATAAGGTATACACACATTGTCAAAACAATGCAGTTAATTTAAAATTCTTGATATTTTTTAAATAAAAATAGAGCTATTCTTGTATTACTATTTATGTTTCCGTCTGAGCTTCTTCAGTTACAGAAGCATCATGTTTACTTTGCTTTTTCTGTTTAGGTGAGCTTCATATGATTTATTTTTAGAAGCTTTAAGAAAAGCTCATGTCACAGGGTCAGTTACTGTAAAACAGATCATCAATGCTGAATGTTATTCTAAGTGAAATCCCAAACAGTGTCATATATACCTTGACAGCCGGAAGTTGGAAATGTAAAGAAAAGAAACAGATTCCCTTTTTTTTAAACTTTGGTGTGTGTCTACCTGTATCTTCAGCTGAAGAATAGGCTCAGATCTGAGTTAAAGGGGTCAAGCCCGTATAGGCTTCTCAGATGACTCTCAGTAAGGATTTTGGGTTTGGGTTGCACTTGTGATGGGCAAGTCTGTACCTTCATTCCCAGTGGAGGGCCACTTTGTTCAGCATCTCTTCTGAGCACCCTCTGAACAGCTTCTCCTGAGCTCATAAATGTAATTGTATAGTGTCAGTTGTGTTGGAGACAACATTGAAATGTAGACTTGTGCCCAGGCATCTGCAGGGGAAACTGTCCTGGTTTAACTTTATCCATCTTCAGCCATCAGGTGAACATTCAGATTGTTAAAGCCAGTTTGTACTTTTAAGAAGAAAGGTGGGATAAGTAGAAAAAACAGCACAGCAAAACATGGACAAGTGCTGATGGCATCTGCTCAAACACTCAGGAACCTGCCAGGGGCCAAATGAAGAATGTGATGTAGGGGGCTGGTTGGAGTGTGCAGGGTCAGGCACAATCAGACAAAACACTGCTCGGAGGCCATTCTTAGCTGGCCAGCTGTTTTAGGAGTGCTGTTACCACAAACTCTGAATAGAAATAGCTGTCAAAGGACCAGCAGCATTTTAGGAAGAGTGGTTAAGCTGCAGAGCACCTGGATGAGGTAGTGTTGGCTGGACATTCCATTTTCAGAACTGACATACCCAAACAGACAAAATCGCTATGAAGCTGGGCCCCAAGAAATGGGAAGACTGATTTTAAAAGGTAAGTTTCTTTCTCTGATTAGCATCCAGGCTTTCAGTTTATATTTGTCTGCAAACAAGCCTAAGCCTATTTACCTACTTTTTTTTTTTATGTTTGGTCTTGCATAATCATGTTATTCAGGGTAGAGATTTGGAGAAAAGATACTTGCTTTGTTAACCATGTTGCAATGAATGATGGCTCAGGATTATGTAGGAGGCTAAATGAGGGGAGAGGTTTGCTCCAAAACTTCAGTACCTTAGAGTTCCTGACCTCTCTAGCTTTATGGAAATCATTCATCTAAATGTGATCCTGTGCCTTTGCGGAAAGAAATTCTTCCTTTTCTCAAGCTGCATCCCGTTCCCTGTCCTACTGCCCAGAAGACCTTGTTGGTAAACTTAAGCATGAATATGTTTTTAAAGAAAACTACTATGGGGGCTTTGGATATCAGGGAAGCATTAATTAATTGACTTTGAGATAGGGATAATGAACATGTGGCTCTCATTTGATAGAGGTAAATTAAATATTCCTGGCTGTATAAATAGTGCTCAGGAGACTTATGTGATATCTGAACATGATAAACTTTTATTTCTTGTCAAGCCAAGTTTTGACAAAGCCTGGAATTTCTTGCATGGGAGACTGCTGGGATGTGACTGTGTGGTATGGGTTCAGTATGATGAGCAGTAATTGATTCAGAGATCAAGGGCATCTACTAGAAACTCTTCTTGGAAGAACAGTGTCAGACCCTGCTTGATGGGCAGAGGAAACTAAAACAGGAAGTAAATGATGGACAGAGGAGGTTCCCTTTCTGCCTTTGAAATAGCCGTCCTTGTGAGTTTTGAGCCTGTGCAGTTGAAGGATTATAACTGCTCCTGTTTTGCCTGGTGCTTGAATGGATAAATGGTTGCACACCTTTGGATTACAAAAGTTTAACAGTGCCCTCAGCAAGTAACTTCCATGAAATCCCTGTGTGAAGAGCTCCCAAGCTGAGCATGGCAGATAATCTTTAAGTATGGTGGGCAGGGCTGCTCAGTGCTCACCTTCTGCAAGAGCCAAGTGCTGGGCTGGCCTCTCTGGTCTGTTGACCAGCACCAAGATCTTGGCCAGCCAGTCGGGATGTAAGCGTGATGTATGGTACATGTGCAGGTTTTATTCAGGGGCCCTTTGGAGCTGCTGGGGGAACCATCTCCCTTCTCTAACACTTTCTTCTTCCTAACCTTGATCTTCACGTTTCTGTCTTTCAGGAGTTTTCGTGCTGCAGTCACAGGAGGCTTGTCCTGCCTCAGCATAAGGAGCACCATAATTTGCATCCCTTTGTAGCAGAGTGACTGATCTTTTCCTGGTTCCATCCTCCTCCGAGGTGCAGTGCTGCTGTATTACAGCACTACAGAGCTTGTGTTTGCTTGGTGTTTGCTGGGGGAGTGGGAGCAGATAGTGAGCAAGGGGGAAAACAGAACCCAGGAGTCAGGGTGGTACTAAGGTAAAACCAGCTATGTTGTCTAACTTTATACTTGGGAGTAGGGGGAGTTATGGGCCATCCTTGTGTGCTAGCAGTGTTTGATCGTTCATGAGGCTTCACTTCATGGCCAGGTATCGCCTGACTGGAGCCCTGTGCCCAGCTGAGGCACAGTGCATCTCAGTGGCTGAGGGTCAGCTGTGCAGCCAGGGCAGACAGGAGGGTTGGGTAATGAAGGCATTTTGTTTTGCAGTTGTTTTCCTTGTGACATGCATTTATTTTAAAGTTATACTCAATCCTTGTGGCAGCTTCTGCATAACATCCCTGATTTGTTGGCTGGCCAGCATATATGATAGGAATCCTCTCCCTTTTATCTCGAGCCTTCTTGGTTCCTGTTACACATGGGAAGCTCAAGACCCTGACCCAATATGAGTACAGGTCCCATGTTTTCCTTGTGAGAGGCCTGGCTGAAACACAGTTCAGATATCAGAATGGCTCCCTGCCACAACTTCACTCGTTCTAGGAGAGATTTAAAATTAATTTGAATTTTTGAGCATATAAGCCAAATACTACTTCTTTTGCACATCTTGCTTAATCTGTACAAACTTCTTGTTGGCCTGTCTGAGGCAGCTTTGTGATGATACCAGGGTTGAAAGTCCTTGTTTTTTGACATCAGGTATTTAAAAAATAGGTACAGAGAGCAGCTCCCCTTTCTCAAAAATGAACAGTTGTGTACATGCATTCTCAGCACTCAGACTCTATGCAATGAAGCAGGAGCCCTGTGGCAAAGAACTGGACTGTTTGTTGAATTGTTAGAGTGCTTAATCAGCTTTCTATTTTGAGAAGTATCCCATTGGCTGGTAAGAGATCTGTCCAGATCACTTGGACTTTGTGGGGTTTTTTGGGGTTGTTCGTGGGGTTTTTTTTGTTTTGCTTTGGTGGTGGTTTTTCTATGTAGTTTTAGTTTTTCTTTGTTGTTGTTCTGCCACACTGAAATGTGATAAGCAACTTCAGACCTAACTTCAGACCTGCACTTGGGAGAGATGGTCCCAGCCCTAAGATGCTTACACAGATCACTGAGGCCATTCTTAGCATCCAGTTTTGACAAGGAGATAAACATAATTTGGAAAGGTAGTTTCCATGAACGCCATATTTCCCAAAAAGAGTATTTGGAATATTTTTATGATGTGGTGTGCTGGTCTTAACTGGGATAGAGTTAATTTTCTTCACAGTAGCTGGTATGGGACCGTGTTTTGGATTTCTGCTGTGTTGATAACTCAAGGATGTTTTCATTATCTCTGAGCAGTGTTTGCACAGAGCCAAGGCCTTTTCTGCTCCTTGCCCCACCAGCAAGGAGGCCGGGGGTGCACAGGGGGTTGGGGCGATCCATGTTGGCCAGCTGACCCCAGGCACATCCCAGAGCAGGTGCTGTCATGCTCAGCATCCAGAGCAGGGGGCAGAAGGGGGGGTGGACGTTCAGAGTGGTGTTTGTCTTCCCAAGTCACTGTTACACGTGCTAGAGCTCTGCTGTCTGGGGGTGGCTGAACACCTGCCTGCAATGGGAAGTGGGAATGAGTTCCCTGGTTTGCTTTGCTTGTCTGGGCAGCTTTTTCTTTCACTATTAAACTCTCTTTGTCTCAGTCTGTGAGTTTTCTCACTTTTACCCTTTGAGTTCTCTCTCCCATCCCAGTGGGGGGGCGAGAAAGCAAGCGGCTGTTTGAGGCTGATTTGCTGTCTGGGGTTAAGCCATGACACATGGGCAGATTTTGATGAAAAATTGTTATTCCAGAAGCTTGTTCTGAGTTTTCACTTGTTAGCTTATGCAAACAGGCTAGTTCAGACAGAGGAATAAAATCATCATTGCCCTTTACCTTGCTGAATTGAGAGACAAAACAAAGTTTAAAGAGCCTTTTTATGTGCAATCATTTCCTTGTTGTTAATGTCTCACATAAGTTAAGCTCCCAGTTCCTGACACAAGGACTTTTGACTTCCTGGGTTTGTTGGAAAAGGTCTTTGGGCCCAGGCAGCACTGTGGGTGCAGGCAGGAACATGTGCCCAGTGAGCCAGGGCAGGGAAGCTGTCCTCTCCTCTTCCATGGCTTCCCAGGGGCTGTGTCTGCACCGGCAGCACAAGTTTGCATTTGGAAAAAACTGTGGATAAACAGCTAGTAGTGGTTAAATCCAGCAAAACCACAGGAAATACGTTGGCAAGTAAGCTTCAGCAGAGCTTAACTTCAGTTTTGTTCTTGCCTTGAAAGCTGTACAGACGGTTTCCTATTGAAGTAGCATTCCCAGGGCATGTTACATACATAGTTTTATCAGACAAATCTACTGAGCTTTCTGCATTTTCAGTCATGGAACTCTGTTTTCAGTTTTCACCGGGTTTTCTTGGTTGCTGGGATGAGAAGTGAGGTTAACACATAATTCTTTGGGAAAAATGTATTTTGGCCTCAAACTGTAACAGTAACAATGAAATTAATGAAAGCTGTCCGGAGCAGTGGACTTCACCTTCTTACCCAGGCACACATTGGTGGGAAGAAAAGAAGATTTGTTTTTATCTCCCTAGAGTATTTTTATTATCTGAATGCCAAGAAATGACTAATTTGTGGTTTTGTTTTTCTTTTTCATTCTTATAAATAACTTTTGATGTGTTTTCCTAAGGAAGTTGGAACTAAAGCCTAGTTCTGGAAATGTTAAGCTGTACATTACTTTCTCTTTGAAAGCCTCATGAAGGAGACCAAAAGAAAAAAGCAATTAAATTTAAAAAGTCATAGTGGTGGCTTTTTCTACCACATTTAACTTTAAATGAAGGCTTCCTACAAATTTCCTTCCATATTTTTCTGCCATGCTTTCTTTTGTTTGGGTGTTTTTTTCTTTTCCTTTCAGCTTCTCTTAGCCAGCAGTTGGTGTGCCAGACAGATCCCTCTGAATTACCTGCTGGAGAGCCACAGAGCTCACAACAATCTGCAGTCAGGCTTCAGTGCGACACTGGAGGCTGTTGCTGCTGGCTGGAGGGAGAAAGTGGCCTCTGTGGCACGAGCTCTGGGTTACATCAACAGTTCACCCACGTTTGGTAAAACGCTGTGAATTTGTAATGTCATGCTCATGCAAGGGGCCAGGTATCTACTAAAGGTATTATTTGTAAAACCGGAGAAGAGACTGGCCCTGGAGGACAGAACAAATTTGAATTTTTCTGCTTTTTTCTTTTCACTGAATTTCAAAATATTGATGATGCATCTTACTAGTTTTTAACACTGAAAAAAACCCCTTCTGCACTGTCCTTTATGTGTGTCCAGATGCTGTTTTGATAGTTATTTACAGGATAAGTTGTATGATCAAAAAGCCAATTCAAATAACTTTTTGCACTCTTAATGTGCTTTAAAAATAAAGCATGCACTGACTGATCTCACAGGCTTCAATTCTGTTTTCAGGGTTTAACCAAAACATTGAATTACTTTTACTTTTGTGATACCGTGAGGATTATTTTTAAACAAGTGAAGTGTTTTAACATGCTCTAATTTGTTTTTCAGCAAATGTGTTTAACACTTGATAGAGAGGGGCCGGTTCTGGGAACAAGATGTGCTGTGTCTTGCCTCACCTGAGAGTTGAGTAAATACTCCTTGAGGATCAGGGAAGGAGAGGTTATTGATGAATTACCTCCCATTATAGCCATGTACAGATCCCAGAATACTTGTGCACGAACTGCAGGGAGGAGATGATGTGTACAGGTTAAATGCTCTGATGCTGAGCTGTGCTGTAGGAGCAGCTTATTCCCTCAGTAAACACTGCAGAAAGCAAAGGCTGAATCTGAGCAAGTGTGATGGGTTGACCTTGGCTGGACACCAGGTGCCCACCAAGCCATTCTATCACTCCCATCCCAGCTGGACAGGGGAGAGAAAATAAGATGACTTGTACATTGAGGTAAGGCAGTTCACTAAAGCAGAAGTGAAAGTTTGTGCACACACAAGACAAAAAGGAAAGAAAAGGTTTATTCTCTACTTCCCATGAGCAAGCAATGTTCAGCCACTTCCCAGGAAGTGGGGCTTGTGCACGTGTGGCAGTTGCTTGGGAAGACAAACACTGTAAATAATGAATGCCCCCTTCCTCTTTAGCTGCTTTCCTTAGCTTTTATATCTGAGCTGACATCCTATGGCATGGGATATCCCTTTGGTTAATTTGGGCCAGCTGGCCCCTCCCAGGATCTTGGCTGTCCTTAGTCTACTGATGGGGGGAATGTTGAGAGACAGCGCTGATGCTGTGGGAGCACTGCAGCCAAAACGCTGGTGTGCTATGAACACCTTTTTAGCTGCCACTGCAGAGCACAGCACTGGGACAGCTGCTATGGGAAGGTGAACTCCATCTCAGCCAGACCCAATGCAGCAAGTCATTAGCTCAACTCATTCTTAATCCCTGATGTACCCTCAGTATACTTTTAAGGTATACTGAAGCCTAAATATTTGTTTTCCTGGAAAAAAGTAATAAATAAACTATTTCTTTACCAAAACAGCATTGCATAAGAAGTTCTGAAATTTTTTAAACAAGACAACAGGTAAACTTCAGGGGAGATCAAACTTTCTGCAGATCAACCTGTACCTGGCTCTTCCTGCCAGGCCTGTGCAGTCTGGCATGGCACAGAAGGCTGGGGTGAGCTGTACAGGGACTGAGGTCCCTTCGTGGGGATGTTCCAGCATAAGGGGGTCGGACCAGAGAACAGTGCTTGGTCCTTTCATCAGCAGAATGTGTGAGACCCCAGAGTGTGGTGAGGAAACCTAAGATTTCTTACCACAGTACAGTTTTTAGAGGACTTGAAGGGAATATCCATGGCTCTTCCCATGGGCTTGGCCTGAGTGTAGAAGAAGGGGTAAAATTATATTGTGGTTAAGGAATGATACTCCCCAATTTAGTGCTTCCACTGAGACTCTCCAAAACCATGCTGCCTCTTGCTTCCTCACCCCCTCCTTCCTCCCCTGTGGTAGAATGGAGAGGAGAATTGGAGGCACAAAAGATGATGTTCAGAGATAAGACAATTACTGGAAACAGCAATGAGATAAGAAAATGAACAGTAACAGCAATAGTACTAATGACCGAGGGTACAAGAAAGAGGGGAACAATTCTCAGGGATGCCCCCCCACCCCCCAACAACAGACAATACCTGACCTCTCTCCCTACACTGTGCCGGCCCAGAACAGACTCCCTGTCCCCTGCCAGGGGGTGGCTGTGGTATAGAACAACCTTCGGGTCCTGGCAATGCTCCCTCCTGGCTACTGCAAAAACTGACCCTGTCCTGGTTGGTACCAGGACAAACTGCCTGTGGAGAGGCTTAATCCAAGGATATTTGAAGGTGCTGGAAGAAGGACGCTACAAAGCAATGGACAGAAATGTGACAAAATCTGGGAAACTGAGACATGTTCTCCTAATCTTGTAGTTGTAATGAGATTTCTCCCCTTTCAGAGTGAGCGTTAAGATTTGCAGACAGCGTGAAGGTCTGGTCAGAGCTGAGTCATAGCGGCACTTTGGTATTGAAACTTTACTCTTTCTTCATTTCTTCCAAAAGTCAGAGTTGGCTTTAAGTTAATCTTACACCTCATCTCTTGCTTAGTGCAGAGTTTTCCTTTCCCTCTGTCCTTGTTTTAATCTGTTTTCCAGTCTGGTGGCAGTAAGGTGTAGGGCTGAGATGTGCCCACTGTTCCTGCATTCCATGCATCTCAACAGAGAAAGCTGAAGAAACGAAGAATAGGGTTTCTAAAATGGATGCCTTCAGTTGTCTGGTTTATAAGCAGCATTTCAGGAAAGGAAAAATAGGGATGTTTGTGAACAAGAATTTGCCATGTTGGTCGCTCCCATTTTGCTTGCAAGAAGGAACTTTCCCCTTTTTTGCCTAAGCTGCATTGGGGTGCTCCTGAATCTGACTCCTCTCCCTCCACATCAGCCAAAGGTATTTAACCAGAGTATAGAACCATGTGGTATCTTAATTTCATGCTCGGTAGCTTCCAAAACCTCAAAACAGGCTAAAGAAGGTTTATGTTGTAGATTGTTTAGGAGGTCAGGGTGAAGGGTAGATGAGAGATGTTGACCTTATAATATTTAGAGAGGTAGAGTTAGCATTTGTATTTACAGCTACCTAGTGCCACTTTGCACAATAAAAACCGTGTAAGGTTTCCAAGAGTATCAGGAAACCCAGGGTAGTGTTGGGAGAGGGAAAGGAAGACAGCTGCTCTTTTATGCATCAGATTGCAGGAAAACTTGGGTTTCTGTGCTGTTGTATTATTACTGGGGGCAGTGGGGTGGTGTGAATTGTAAGCACACAGATGCATCACAGATGGTGGTTGGAAGTCTCTTTTGGTATATGGACTAACTGACTGAGTGGCAGCCAGATCATTTTAAGAAGTGATCCCTTGCCTTTGCTATGGTGTTATGTTCTCTGTCTCCCAGCCTGAACAGTCTGTGGCAGTTATACTTAGTGCATGACCCTTCAAAGCAGCTGCACTGCAAGACCTGAAGGCTGTGCAAGGAAAAGGGGTCTGTGTCCATCCAATCACTGAGTAGTTTATGGTATCCCTATCA
The DNA here is from genome assembly GCA_038380795.1 of Pyrocephalus nanus. Lineage (NCBI taxonomy): Eukaryota > Metazoa > Chordata > Aves > Passeriformes > Tyrannidae > Pyrocephalus > Pyrocephalus nanus. The sequence continues at coordinate 10,786,214 of CM076281.1, forward strand.
GGACTTTTGGAAGTGCCCCAATAAATACAAATACTGTATTTGAGCCATAATCATTGCACTATAGCAACATTGCTTAAATGTGTAACAACACATCTGTGGGGGGAAAGTGAGAATTACATTCAATACACAGGTAGGAAAAATTGCTCTCCAGTGTCTTCTCTGTGGCTCAGTTGGGATTTATTGTCATAACTAAATAATTTTGTACCAACAAGTAGCCATTTTCTCCCATTGTAACATTAAGTATTGATTGGAGGTGGAAAGGCAGCACTGAAATCCCTGTGTCATGCCTAGGATTTCTTCCAGCACAGCAGGCAGAGTCCCTGGCATAGTTTGGAGCGCAGCATCCCCTCTGCTCCCAGCAGCAGCCTGGGGGGTGGTGGCACTCCCCACCACTGCTCTCTGAAACCTGTCCACCAGCAAAACCTGAGACAGTTCTGGCATTTCCTGGGATGGGAACTTTGACTCCTTGTATCTCCCTGTTTTCTTAATTTTTACTTCCACAGTAGTAAAAGTCCTTAGTGGAAACAAATCTGTGAGGGGTTGGAGGTGCCTCTCTAACCTTCATGAAGGGTAGAGCCACCTTGGCCCAAGGAGCATGTCAGGACTGAATGGAGGAATAGCCAGCGGTGGCAGTAGCTGACTTCTGTAGATTGTAAAGGGAGGGCTTGGGTTATTCTTTGAGCTGGGGCTTGGTCTCTGCCATTCAGTTTCAGAACTGGTGCAGCTGATTCACAGGTTGTGAGAGCCATGGCCTTTCTGGGGCAGTGAAAACCTTTTTGAAGCCAAGTAGAGGTATTTTTGGCTTTAATTTCTCTATCTCCTTTCCCTATCTGTAAAGCAGGATAAATGTGCTTCTGTCTTCACCCTTTTCTGCTGAGTCTGTCTAGATAAGGAGGTGGCTAATGGTATAGTCATGGGCTTGTATGAGGGGCATGTGGGACACTTGTCCCAATTTGCTGAGTTGTCATTCTCCAGCCTTAGGGCACCAACAGCAAGCCAAGAAGGCAGCTGCCTTCAGGATGGGGTTCTTGCAGTGCTGGTCCGTTAGATTTGTGTGTTTTCCCCTTCTTTCTAAGGAGCTGATATTTACTGCTCAGCAGCTGTGGTGTGGGAAGGAGAGCGGTGAACGCTGGCGCTGCAGCTGACACCGCCTGCTGCCTTGGCTGCACGACAGCAAAGGGCTGCTGCTGCCTGGGGTAGAGCTGTGTGGGCTTTGCCTTCTGTTGACCGGAAGTTTGGAGTTATCCACTAGGTAAAAAAAAAAATTAAAAAAAAATTCCCTTGTTTCTGTGGCAGAAACTGCCTGGCAAATGACTGAGAATGTTTGAGGAGGGCTCCTCTGAGGAATGGGATCTGCTGTAGCGAAAAGCTCCCCCAAAATGAATGCTTGGACAGTTTTGGGTAGGGGATACTGTCCTGACACTTGGTCCTAAATTGCCTGTTGTGTGCCATTCTGTGTTTCATTGTTTTCCCGCATCTGTTTCTGAGGAATTCTGGATGTGCTGATTTCACAAGACCCTTCCTGCTATGTCCCCAGTCTGTGAGAGCATCAGAAAATGGTCCTGGGAACTTTTCTTGTCCAGAACCCTGCATCTTCCATCCCGAGACCCAGCACCAGTGTAATACTGGCACTAAAAAGAGACCTGGATTGAGTGACAAAATGGTCTTTTAGGCCTTAAGCTATACATTTGAAAGTTCATTTAACGATTTATCACTCCTCTGATTCTGCAGTAAAACCTGCTTTAAGTACAGATCCACGCTCTCATGACTGTTTCCAAGGGTCACTGTCCTAATTCAGAAGCTCTTGAATTTACTTGATAGCTGCTTCCAATTTCCATTTCCAGTGGTGGGAGTGCAGTGTTGTGGTAGGAGCATTGCACTCACTGTGGAGCAGGTATGGGAGGGAAAGGGTTGAGGTCAGGTGTGGCATCTAGATTAATGTTAAACTTGACTCTGATCAGGCATAAAGTAGGCTTTATGCCTGCTTGCATGTGTGAAGATGAAAGTGATGAAGTCAAGGACAATTTACACCTGTTTGCTTCAGGGAGATGTGAAGATGTATTTGTAAAATCCATTTGCAGACAGTGTATGTGCTGAATTGCTGAGTGCTGGGCAGGGATGGGAAACAGGCCTGGTGCGTGATGCCGGATGCTGGATTGTTGGAGGGGGGGTGGTTTAGGTGTCGGCCTTCAGGGCCCCGTTTTTCCCTGGGAGCACTAGACACAAATTACCCCCTGCCCCAGTGATTGCAGGCTATTTGCCAGCGTAGAACTTTGTAATGAAATCTTTGGCCTGGCATGCACTAATTGGTTGGGGTTTAATTTCTTTCCTTTTTTAAACAGGACTTCAAATGCTGTAGCTTTGCCATGGGGTTATAATTACATAAGCCATAGAAATGTACTTCAGTGACCAGTCAAATGATTTTGTTTTTTCCAGTAGTTTAAGCTTGCCATTTATTAAGTTGCTGAAGAAATATGATTGAAATTCATTGGAGAGTTTAATTTTATCAAGCCTTCTATTGCTTATGCTTTTGCTGTGTGTCTGTGTGTATCTGGACTGCCTGTAAATGGCTTGTTTGCTTTCATAAAGGAATTAGCACAACAATGCAGCTGTGTAAGGAGCCAACCCCCAATCCCCACCCCGTGCTGTCTGTATGAACAAGAATTGACAGAAACGTGCAGAAGTGGCCTCTAAGTATTTCAGTTGGTAAAAAAGTTTTATATTTTTATTAATTTTGCTGCAGTCCTTTATTCTGTTTTTGAGCATAAACGGACACCTGAGGTTTAATGTATTCAAGAAGGTTTTAATGGCTGCTCTGCAGATGCTCCTGTCACTCTGGCTGGTGCTGGGAGATGGCTGCTGCCCTGCAGTGCTGTGAGGCCTTATGGTCAGCAAGAAACTCATTTGCTTTGTCTCCGTTTAGGACTTTTCAGCTCTGTATTGCACAGTTCCCAGATAGGGGGTTTGCCTGTTGGCTGTGGAAGTGTTAGCTTGATCTGGGGTCTGCCCCCAGCTTGGTGCAGGGTTCTCAGTAAGAAAACAGTGCTTTGCACTGCAGAGAGTCCTCTGCAAGCAGTTCTTGGTTCTTTGCTCCATCCCCCTTTCCTGCATCAACCTGGATGCTTGTCTGTGTCTGCCACAAGACCCTGCACTGTGTCCCCCCTGTCAGCCCCTGTGTTTTGCCTTTTCTTCCCACATGTACACTGGGATGCCTGGTGATGCTTACTGGCACTCCAAAACTGGGAGGGAGGAGTCGTGACACTTGTGCTTCTTTAGATGGTGGCAGGCCTCCTCCACTGGGATTTCTATAACCAGCAAATGCAGGGAGGAGTTAAAGCATCACTTTCTGATCTGGAGACATGAATTGGCAGAGACTTCTCCACCACCTCCTGCTCTGCAAAAAATGCTGCCTCAACGTTGCAGCCTGAATGGAGATCTGCCCTCTGTCATCGTGTGGCTGTTCCCGATTTTGGTTGTGGTGGCTGTGGTGCTGTCCAGGACATTGGTGCATCCTGTCTTATCTACCACGGCTCAATATGTGCTCACGCCACCATGGAAACGCAGCCACTCTTTTTCAGTGCGTAATAGAGCCTTGCCTGGATTTTGATGCCTTTGGCAGTGCTGTTCCTTAAACCAGTGACTTTAGCTGGGAAAGGTGAACATGTGGGCAAAAACCTGATTACAGAGATCTGGGCTCTTGCTTTGAATTCTTTTATTAAGGGGGTTCAGGTAGTTTTCAGTCTGCCCCTTGCAAGCTGGGAGGGCAGAAGGATGATCGCTGTGGACAGGTTCACTACTGCTCTACACTCTAAGTCACAGGTTTGGGAGAAGGGTTACTGTGCTACCACATGAGGTTTTTTGTGTAAGTTGGACTTTTAAGTGATTATAAAGATTATTCTCTGTTTGACTTAATTGGACCTTGCTGCTCTCCTCATTGTCTAGCATCCCCACAATTCCTCACCTGAAAGAAACAGGCAGACAAGGGCTGTTAAAATGATCTGAGCCCAGCAGGACGTATGTGCTTCTCTGCAGTGTGGTCTCCCTGCCTTTTCTTTTAATTAAACTTCAGTATCTTCTCATTGTTTTCTAGTGATTGTGCTCCACTTTGTTGAATCCATCCTTGACAAGGTCCAGCCTGCTCAGTTTGCACCAGAGCTTTTGTGCTTTTTGGCCAAGTTTTGTAATTGCTGGTCCTTCTCAAAATTTTTTCTGAGGCAGATGTGAAAGGGAGCTCACAAAACAGATACTGTCCTAAAGTCACACAAGAAAACCTAGAATGATAGTGCAGGCAGCTTTGAATCTCAAATTTGATCTGTAAAACATAGAAAGGGGAGAAATCTCTTCCTTCAGTCTTAAAAGGGTAAGTGCAGTTCAGAGAGGAAGGTATTTCAGTTCTGGTGACCAAATAAACACATTTTATTTTAGGCTTGGGGGTTGCTGCAAAATGACTCCTCAGGTTCTTGTCACCTTAAAAGATCCAACTGTTGTGTGTCAGCTGTAGCCACAATTATAGAGTAAGGTTGGGTTTTATGAATGCATCTTGTTTGAGGATGCTGCTCTAAGCACAGCAGCAAAACTGTCATCTAAGTGAGCAGAGAGGAAATTGGGGGGGGGGGGGGGTTTGCTGTATCATGAAGTTTTCTTCTTGCTTAGTAACTATAGCTTGATTTCCACATCTGGTGATGTTGAAAAAATGTGAAAGAAATACTTGGAGATAATTGAGGGTGGAGGGGAGGACTTGCTAAGTAGTCTTTTCCTATCAGTTAGTGGGAGATCTGTTGCACCGTTTAGATTAGTGCTACAACTAAATCTTGCTGATGACAAGCCCTGGGAGGCCAGGGACGTGAGCAGTGTGAAATTGCTCCTCTGTGCCTTTCTGTGCACGGGGTTTTTTGGGAACATTGATAACCAAAGGGATCCCTGGCCACCCATGGCTGGTTTGCAGTAGCCCTGTGCTGTATGCCTTTATCTATTGGAATGTTTAAAATCAGGAATAAAATTGTAAAGTGGGAATGTTCAAATTACCACTGACTTAACAATGAAACACTGAGTAGGTTGCTCTCTACAGAGGTGTGGAGCCATTGCAGCTCCAGCTGCTGGCAACAGGAATTACTAGGAGCTCAGCACTTTGGAAGCTGCTGAAGGACTTGCAAGCAGATGTAGTGGCTGCCTCTAGGCAGTGAAGTTGAAAGTGCTGGCTTGAATTTGCATGGCAGAGGAACATAAATAAATAGCAAGAAATTAAGCAGGACAGAGAGAGGAAGAAGTTCATGATAGCCATAAATGTTATGGGAAATTAACTCTTTCTACATAGCTGATTTTAAAGTAGCAAGTTAGCAGGTGTGAACTCCAGTGGCATTAAACTAGTCATGGTGATTTGATGCTCGAGAGTTAAAGAGTGTGGCTGGCTGGTAGCTGGGTATTGCATTGATCTTCTTTGATGGGATTGTTCCAGCCCGGTGAATCACAGGCTTTTCCTTCTGATTTAACCCCATGTTCTGGTTCCATTCAGGACAGGTTTAATTTTTGCGATAGCATGGCCAGGACCTGAGGTTACTCTGTACCACCTCACGTTGTGGGGGGCAGTGGGGGGGGTCCTTTCAGCTTGATGTTCTGTGGTTGGGTATTGCCAGGTTCTGTGTGGTGAGCAAATCACATATGAATTGTGTTCCTTCCTTTTAAACCCAGTTATTCATATTGTTGTTGTTACTGGTCTTTTCCTTATTAGGTTGCTGTTTCCAGCAAATTGTTCTTATCTCAAGCCGTGATCTTTACCTTTTGTGGCGCCAGTTCTCCTCTCCAGCCACCACAGGGGGAGATGGAGGGGAAATTGAGCAAGCAGTGCATGATTTGGAGTCTTTCAATGGAAGCACTAAATTGGGGAATACCATTCCTAAACCATGACACCCACCTCTACAATGGCCTTGTCCTCCTCTTGTTTTTAAGTTGGCAACGAAATTCTTGTCCTCTATGTGCACAATAAAGTTACTACTTTCTTGCCTTTGTGTTATCCTGCTAGAACTGCCCTGATGGAGTTTGCAGTATGGAACAGGGAGAGACTTCAGCTTTTGGTCCCCTTTGCCAGACAGACCTATCCCTGTTGAATTTACTCAGAGCACAAATCTGCAGAAAACCTGTTGTTAATCAGGAGTGGGACAGTTATGGTCTTGCAGGACAGTGAACCTTTCTCACTGCAAAAAGGAGCAAAGCTCCTCACCCTGAGACTGCCTTGATACTGCCCTGCTGGGACTGCCGTGTGTGCCAGTACAGTGCCATGTACGAGCAAGATGGGGCTAGCTGGAAACCTGGAGCTCTAGAGAGCACTGCCTGCACCTGCCATATCTCTCTTATCTGAGTGAGAAAGTCTGTAGGTGAGCACTTGCTAATATAATAGGCTTTGTTCTGAAGCAGCAGTATCCCCAGAAATGCCACAATATATGCCTTATTTTCATCCTCCTTTGTAAGCTGAGGTGAACAATTGGATGTACTGGGAGCACAAGACAGTGATTCTCAGTGTGGAGGCTAAGTCTGTCACTACACTGAAATACAATAGAGGATTATTATTTCTATAAAAATGCAATAGTTAAATTTTAAAGCCATAACTGAATATACTTTTAACGCCTTATTCCATCTACTGCCTCTTTCTCTTCTCCCCTTCCTGTTTGCTTTTTTTCATTGATCTGCTTTATGCACACAAGTGCTTAATTCTTTCTGCAGTCTTTTTTTTCAGCACATGCAACTGTGTGTCAGCCTGCATATCAAACCTCTCTTACCTAGGGAAATAGTTCATCTCATGTAGATCTGTTGCTTCCATCAAAGAGTCACCCTCTTCAAAGATCTTCAGGTCATTTAAAAGAAAGAGAGGTCTTCAAGCACTTTTCCTAATCTTCACTGTTGATTGAATCCTGCCTCCAGGAATTATTTGGTGAAGGATAAAAGCGGTGCTGTGGATGTGGAAGTGCTCATGTGTGGTCAGGCACAGGAACGGGTTAGTTGTTCCGTAGAGACATGTTAGGGATTGCTCTCCCCCCTCCTTGCTTTTGGTGAGAGACTGTAATTAGGGCTATTGAACTCAAGACTTGATTCTTGTTGAATATAGACGAGAACCAGTTTCTTCTGCATTCACAGAGAATTTGGCATCCTGTTTTTGGTTTGCGTTGTAATGTTTCAGGGCCTTTTTCCACACCTGTGAAGTCTAGCTTAGCTGCTTCATTTTAAAACGGCTTTTTTATTTATTTTTTTTAATGGCATGTGATTACACAAAAACTTCATCTGTTTTTAGATGCATCAGCATCAAGGCAGACATTGACAGAACACCACATGAATCTGGTGGCACAACAGCAAATTGCTGCAGCTTAGTAAAAGTGTTGTGGGGAGGGTTGCTGTCACTGCTGCTCCCTCACTTCTGTGCCAGCAATTTCTGAGTTGATGGGACAGGATGGAAAGTGTCTGAACACAAAAGAGACAATAAGGTGCCAGCAGTCTCTGTGATTAACTGGATTTCTTTGTACTTGGTTCTTATTTAATAATAATACACCAGGGCTATGCTTCTCTTGTCTCTGTGTTGGTTGAAATTGTCTGATGCCTAAAATATGACCCTTTCTTCTGTAATCTTCCCTTTGGGTTTGGAACAGAAGGAGTTACGTTGGTGACAGTATTTGGTCCAAAGTGTGAGCTTCTGACCTATGTCTCACCTTTTTTTTTTTTTTTTTTTCCCAGCAGCCAAGGCAGCTCATAGTATTTAAGTTGGTAATAATATCTGAAGCATGCCTGGAAATATCTGATAAGTTGCTTCATTCTTTTGATAAGAGAGTGAGGCAAAGAAAAGCAGAGGTTAGTGTAAAGTTTATTAAATGGCAGAGCTCGTTTAATCTTCCCACCCCACACATTATTGAAGCCAGCATTTGTAATCAACAGTGTCCCCACAGCATTACTAAAAACAGATTTGTCTTCACCGCAGCAGGCTGGCTTTTTTCTTTCTCAGATGGACACAATGGGTTGTTTGTTCTCTTTGGACAGCTGAATAATATGTGCACAAACCTACCTACCTCTGTGCTTCCAAATCATGGAAGTCAGCAAGTTGCACAGCTACCCGTTTGGACAGTGTGGTAGCATGCTGTCAGTGCTAATATTCATTAATATGCATTGGAAACTGCTTAGGTTTGAAGTGAAGTATTCTAGAATTCCCAGTAAAATGACATGAACGTAAAGAAGTTGCGTCTTGAGGGACAGGTATGTGAACACTTGGAGCATGTACATGAGCTCTTACATGCCCATTGTTGAACACTTCTTTCCTTATCACTTCCCCATGCCTTGGCAATTCAGTGCACCTAATTTTATTGACCTTTAAAGATGATTGCAAACTTCATGAGAGCTGAATTAAAGTCCTGTACAGATAGGTTGTCATAAACCCCTACTGAAGTTGTTGCATCCATTTTATATTTTCTGACCTTTTCTCCATGATTTTAGTGCTCTACCACTTCTGTTGGAGATATAATCAGTTATCATCTGAAAAATAAAAGAAATTGACTCATTTACTGATAGTTGGGTGAAAGACTTGCTTATGAACTGCAGTACGTCACCACAGCTGGTAAGCTCAGAGAATACCCAAGATGTTGATGTGCTTTTTTTGTCCTTGGATTTTTTACTGGAAGAAATAGGTGGAAGAAGATTTTCAGCAGCCAACCCAAAATACTACAGTGAATGCATGTTGAAGCCATAAACTGCATCTAGGAGCCCCGAGTCCCAGTGCTGACATTTCCATTAGATTTCTTCCATTGCTTGCAGGTAAAGATCCAGGCTCATCCTGGCAGTTTGAAGGACCACGTGCATGTGCTTCCTCATTTCTACTCCTGTGGCTGTTTCAGTTTTCACTCCGGCTTTCTTGGACATGTTCTTTTCACGTAGGCAGAAATTTAATGTAATTTGCCTGCTCCTGTGCTTCAGACAAAAAAGCCTCTTCAGTCATAGACATAAAGCTGGGGAGGAATGCAGGAGTGAACAACTCATTCTTATTTTGTGGGGATGTTTTGTTAGAGTGGGGGAGCTGGCCTTTTCTCAAGGGAAACAAGGCTGCCCTTTGCATTTACCTCTTGAGAACAAGTGCACTCTCGCACACTAAAGCATCTTGAAATGGGAAAAAGCCTTTTTTTGACATTCTTGTATGTGAGTAAAGCCACAGGACTTTGTTCCTATGAACTTAGCACTTGTATGTGCAGTTGTTTTCCCATCCTTGAAGTTCTGCTTTATGTGTAAGTTTTGGACTTGATGTCAAAATCTGTGGGTGTGTAGGACCTTTTGGCACTCAAAATCCATCTTTGGAGGACTAGCATTGGCGAAACTGCTGTGAGACTGTGTTTGTGAGGTACACAGCTTAAAAGATAAAGCCACTCTAAGTGAAACCGGAAATAAATCTGCTTTGTTGCATCAATTGGTCAAGGAAGATGTTAGCCTGTGTTGACAAAGCAGATGAGTCCTGTAGCACCTGTGTGGTCCAAGGGATGAAGCACATCTCTTACTAAGCAAAAACATTTTCTCGTGTTCCTTTAAAGTTCCTTGTCTCTGATCTCTCCTTTTATTGTGGTTTTTGTTGTTGTTGTTGTTGTTGTTGTTGTTGTTGTTTTCCCCCAGAAAAATACCTTAGAAAGTAGTCTTTGTATGACATAAGTTGTGTCCTCCCCAAATCCAGCACAGGAACAGAACAATCATTTGTATGATTCCTCGTGATCAGTTGCACATGTAATTTCTAAAGGCTTCCATACAGCCCATGAGTGGTGCAGAGAGTGCACTTTCTTGGGAATGGGGTATTCTGGGTTTTACTAAATGGCTGATGAGATACAAAGATTGTTAGACTGGTAAAAACAGAGGAAGATTCTAAATTGTTTCAATGTGTATGACTGAGCTGTGTAGTGGTGCAGATGTGAATTTACATAGAAGGCTGTCAATGGTGTTTAGCTAAGACAGAAGTAAATTCTTTTCTTAGGAAGATGAGTGAAATTTCCCTTACCTGTCGTACCTGCTACAGAGTGGAATTGCTTATGATGAACACAGGTCCTGAGGGAAAACTAGCAATACTAGATTGAGTCATGTCTTTAAATGAAAGAAAAAATAAAACTGTTAGTCAGCTTCATAATTTACATTTAGCATATCCATTTAAAGATGTGCAGCTTGACTATATCTGAAAGTGATGCAGAGGAATGAATAAGAAAACATAGCACAAATTAGTGCAGGATGACATTGTTCTGTGAAAGTGTTTGGCACCATAAGCTCGTTTTAATCCCTCTTGTTGTGTCTTCTACCTCCTACCAGTTTGGAAAAGAGCTGTGCCTCTGTGAGATTAACTCAACAGGAATGGTCCCTGGTTTACTGATCGTTTATTGGACGAATTTAATTTTCACAAAAGCAAGGATAGCTTAGATGAAGTTTCCCTTGCCTGATGCCTCAGTGATTCACCGGGTCTAGAAATGATAACAGGTCCCAGGGAAGTCCCTTCTCATCTTACTGGGGAAGAAACCCCATGGTACCGTAGCACCCAGTAGTACAGAAGTTGCCCACGCTTACAGGACACCCATTTGCAAAGGAGTTCATTTTAGTTACGCATGGGTTTTCAGAGGTACTGAAGTGCCTGACACTTTTTCCATTTCTCTTAGAGGGGCAGGTACTATGGAAACCTCACAGTGAGCAACCCTGCCTATCTTTGAAAGTCTGCCTGCTGGGTTTTAGTGTGGAGTTGGCTGGCTGACAAGTAACTATGGAAAACTCCTGCCATCACTGGGACAGAAGCATCTCTAAGTTGTTTTTCCCGTTATATCAATGACTAATTTGTACCTTCCCCCACTCTGATTTCTGGGAGGTTCTTGTCCAGCCCTGTTTGCTTGGTGCCTTACAGCTAATACACAGTGCTGAAACTTGAAATCAGCTCAGCCATATCAGGGCAAAGAGATGGACGTTTCCAAGGAGAAGATACTAAGTATTCTGTACAGGTTTTGCAGTGTGGTGAAAATCCAGATAATGGAAACAGCCAAAAGTGAGGGCTGAATTACATCAGATTTCTGAGTCGCTCACTATTGATGCAGCAGATCCTGCTGCCTGTTTTTCTGTGGTGATGCTGCTAAGTAGCATTTCCAGCCCTCTGGGCAATGACATCAAAGGAGAGCGAAGATAAAAACAGACCACTGTTGACTTTGAGAAAAAATGTTCTATTTATACAGGCAGATGTTGACATAACTGAAAACTTTAGGACTGCTGTAATGAAAGTTTCCAGTCCTCAGCCTCATACCCAGGCTTGCCTTCTTTCCTTCAAAATCACAGAGCTGGCTTTGAGTGCCCCTGCTTCTTAGCAGAGAGGAGCTTCATGCAGAATGAATGAGGAACTCCAGGAGGGAAGCAAGGCCTCAAGTGACCTGGCAGGGAGGAAAGGGTGGCCAAGCCCTGTCCATTGCCAGGGATGCCCCTCAGTCATGCCAGTCTCTTTTTCTCCCACAAACATCTGGGTTCCTGATGTATGAGCTGCTGGATTTAGATCAGATCTGGTTCCAGTCTGGGCTCACGCACAGCTCTCTTCCACTAACACAGCAGTTCGTGTGCTCTTACGTTGGCTGGTGACATCACTACTGGGTTTTCTAGCCTCTTGAGGCAATTAATGTAAGGAAACACCACAACTTTATGTGGGATTTCTAAACCAGCCAGGATTCTCCCTTGCAAAGCCTGCCCGGGCTGCACTTCTCAGTTGAAAACAAGCAGCCAAACTAGTAAAGCTGGTTTCCCCTCACTTTCTCTTGCAGCAAGACTCTCTGCAGTCTAGAATAGTGTGAGCTCTAAGGTTTCCTGTGGTCAGGACGTGCCTCTTATGGATTCTTTGCTGTCTAATAAGGTTTGTGCTTGCATTGTGGCCTTTCCCCCAGCGCTGTAGCAGACAGGCTTTCCTCTGCTATCTAGCACCCCTTTTAGTGAACCTTGTTGGAATTTGGTACCTTTAAAATCTGCAGCTCTGATATTTAACAAATTAGGCAATAGATCAAAAACTTAAATGAAAGGAACAAGCAGCATAGTGTGTTCACATTAAAGCTGTCTTTCACTTTAGAACTAGGCCCAAAATAGGGGATCTGTCAGCACTTCTTTATTAAATCTTCCTTGCCCTGTCTTTGGGAAGACAGTGTTCATCTCTTGCCTGCTTCACTTGTTGCTGAGCACTTGAACAGCAAAAAAACCCCAAGTACTCTTCTCATCTTAATAAGATCTTAGTTCCTTCAGTAGGTCACTGATCCTCTTCCATGCCAGGCAGCTCCATTGACTCATGATGTGGTCCATTCACCTGCAGACAGCTCCCTGGCTAAGAGCAAGTTCACTGTTCTTGGCAGCTGCCGTGTCACTGGAGGAGCACCTTGGTGTGTGACCCTGGATCATGCTTCAGCTGCTGGAGTGCACACACAGTTTCTCCAAATGCCTCCTGGGCATCCAAACCCTGTATGGAGGTTAAACAGTGGAATGTCGTTGTAGGAAAGGCAGCAATTAAAAATTCCCGTTCCCAAAACATTCACGTCATTGTGCCAGGTCGGCAGGAGACAGCAGTACCTAGACAGACATTCCTACCTGTCTTCACACTGCTCTGTCACAGACTAGCCTCTTGACCCCACACTCACAGAGAACAGCACCTAAATCCATGGCTGAAACTGCAATTTATGGTGCAAAATGCTCTTTGGGTAATTTGATGGGATAAGATTTGAGTGCTTTGAATGTCAGAGGTTCATTCTGTAATTCATGGAACTGTTGCTTTTAGCAGAGGAACAAAAAGGCAAAGAATTTGCTGGCAAACACATGGTAACTTCCCTCTTGAATTTATACAGTTCTTCGAGGTATAAATGTATTCTTGATGGCTAAAGAAATCAGTCATTCTGCTTTAGGAAGCTTGATTGATTTCTTCAGCAGGCCTTTATAAAGGGCTCTGTAAGTGGTTTTGGAAATAACCCACAGGGAAAAATATGATGTGGTCTGGTTTGTTTAATACACAAGTACTCAGTTATGTTTTTGTGCTACTACTTAAGGAAATTTTAATTGTACAGATATGTGAAGATAAGTTACTTCATCCCTCCAAAACATCCCTTGTGTGACATTCATCACTGCCAAACTACTGTGACTTGCACCACATCTGAATGTTACTCATTGTATTGTTATGTTCCAGTGTGATATTTCTCTTACTGTGACAAGATCAGATGTCTTTAGTTATGGAGTAGGATCCTGCTGAGGTTTACAGGTAGTGCCGGCCCCAAGGATGTTGCCTCTGAACTGTGTGTCTGCTCACCTTCCTTAGCAGCCTCCATCGTCTGTGCAACTTCCCATCCCCAAAGTGAAGGTGATGGGGAAGGAAGGGCTCCTCAAAGAGCTTTAAGCACTGGGAGAAGGTGCATCAGGGCGGGGCCAAACAGACCAGGATTCTGTATTGGGGTATTTTGGATCAAGAATAATAGCAAATGCTCTACATTTGGACTAAGGTGGACAGTACTTGAGTCTGAGGTGTTGCCTATGATAATGCACTGGAATAACGAAGAAGATTCTCTGCTTGGCAGCTGTGCACACTGTCATAGCCATGGATTTCCTGACCTTACAGTGAGACTGGAATCTTGGCACTGAGTGAAGGAAAACTTGTGCAATAACCATTGGGTTTCCTAGCACCTTCTCTGTTGCTCTCCCTCTTGATTAATAAAAGCTTCTAAGATCAGAGGGTCATTTATGATTGTCTTCTGTTCTTTGAGCAGCTTTCACTCCCTCATTCCTTTTCTGATCAAAACCCCCATGCTATTCACTTACTGACAGAGGTCAGCAGAAAAAAAAATTGTGATTAAGCCCATTAATTTCTGCCAGAACAAAGCCTGCAGACTGTATCTCAAAGTGTGAGCTTGACAGTAAAGCCTTGGGCTCAGCAAAACATAAGTTGTCTGTATTGAAAGAAGAGATCTACCTATCCCAGACTGTCCTGCACAGTGTGTTCCCCTTGGCAGTGAAGTCCTGGTTTCAGACAGTTTTCTTATCAATTATCCAGGTGCTCCCTGGGATAGGAGCACAGGCAGTAGGTATTTGCAGAAGCTTCCTAGAACTGCTGGAGACTCTGGTTACTGGAGGTCAGATGCTGCTGGAGACCTGTGCACCACATCAGACCAAATAAGGTGTAGATCCCTAGTTATGCTGAAAAAGTCTTATTCATGTTCATCCTCCGTACAGGATCAAATCTTATTTTTCAGGTCATTACTTGCTTTGCCAGCTTTTACGCTATTCCTTGGATTGATCTGTGGATGAAAAAGGCAGGGCCTGGTGGTTTGGGTCAGATCCTGCTGTCCTGCAGGTCTGTGCTGTGTGTTTTCTCCTTTCCTCGCTGCTCTTTGAGTGCTCAGTGTGTGCAGACAGCAATATCTGGGTGATTTTGTTCCTGTTTGTTTCTGCTGCAAAAAAAAGCTGAGTGTTTGCTTGAAAGCGAAGTCTCATATATCACTGAAAGCTGTGCTCCCTTTATCCTCAGCATAGGTTAAAAATGTTCTTTAATTGTTACAAACTGTTTATTCTACCAGAGGACTTACTGGAAGAGCACTAAATGTTCAGGCCTGCCTGGGCTGTGTGAGGCCGGAGCGAATATCTACTTTTGTGCTTTCTCCTGTGAAGCTGAGATGCAGTAAAACCTGATATTGATACTGACTTTCTTTTGAAAGTGATCTTTGAGGTCTTGTGAAAAGCAGAGAACAGAAGCCAGGTGCCTTTCTAAGAGTCTTCTTTTGTTCCCCTACAATAGTAATTTAGCAGTTCCCTGTCAGGTCCACTCACAGCCTAGCAATAACTTGTGTTCTTTAGTTCCTGTTCCACCTGTGATTGTCTTAGTTCAACATTTTACTTAGTTTTGTATGTTTTTCTAAGGTATTCAAGTGTTTTCTGTGACCTAAATATATTTTTAAGAGAACTTTCTAATGGTGAGTCAGGGGGGGAACTCACTGAGAGCAACCTTGTAGAGAAGGACTTGGGGTGGATGAAAAGCTGGATATGAACCAGCATTGTGCAGATGCAGCCCAGAAAGCTCCATTAAAAGAGGAGTGGCCAGCAGGTTGAGGGAGGTGATTTTTCCCCAGACCTTTACAAGAGGAAGTTTATGTAGTTTTGTTGTGGTTTTTTTAATCTCAGCTAGTGATTTCACAATTTTATTTTCTGTGAATCTTTGATAGCTGTTATTTTTAAAATTTTTTCCAACCTATTTTATCCCTTACCCTGCACACCACTCGTGCACAAGTACGTGATTACAGCCTGTTGGGCCATCACAAGGCCTGGCCATTTTGCAGTGTTAGGCTGTTTCCAGAGAACATGAATAGGGACTGTTGGTTACTGAAGCATCTTCTTTTCCCCTTATCTCATCTTCGCCTGCTGTGTGGAGAAGTAGGTAATGCAGTAAAACATAAAGTGAAATGAAGATTAGAATTTCATGTGAAGTGGTATTTTAAATGGTGCTGCACTTGATATACTTGCAGTTTAAAGCAAAGAGTGTGAGGCAAGGGAAAATCTGTTAGTTAAAGTATTAAAATCTGCCAGGGGCAAGCATTTCCTTGTACTTCCGAAATGCCTATCCAGTCAAAGACAGTTGGAAATGTGAAGATGATGTCTGTGCCCTCAGGGTCTCACTTCAAACTATCTTTAATTTCTTGCTACCTCTGCTGGTGGAATGGTCTTCCCAGCATGTTAAATGCATTGAATTGGTCCCTCCGGACTTTAAATGCCTCTTTAAAACATGGACTGACCACTGCCATTTAGGTGCTTTTTAGTTTGGCTAAGATAATAGCTAACCCTGTTCTCTGGTAGCTGGAACCTCTAAACCATTACTAAAATGCTGACCTTTTTCCTGATACAGTTCTGTTCTGTACCGCTTCCCCAGGACAATTCATCTTGTTTGAAAAAATTTACAAATTTAGTAGCCATGAGAGCTGTTCCAGGAGAGGGTGTGTCTTTATAGCAGACTTTACCTGGCCTTTAGCTTACTCTGCTCTTTTACCCATTCTGATATACGGGCTTGGAAGTAAGAATTTGAGAATCAGGATTTGAAGTGTGGAATTCTCTGTAGTTGTATCTGAGGCAGCAGGCTCTTAGCCAGACAACTGGCTTAGCTTGGTGCTGGTAATTTTCTCTTCCCCACCCTGGGAAAGGGCTCACAAATTTCTTCCAAGGTGGCAGCTCAGCACGAAGAGCTCATCTAGGATCCATGCCTAAAGGGACCAAGAGGGGGAAATGACATGGGGAGGGCTTTGCTCTGTGACTGCATGTGTCTGGGGCTGATTGACCCTGAGGCCAGTTACCTGAAAGGTGGAAGATGTCAGAAGTTTCCAGATTGCTCAAGTACTCCCTAAAGTAATGAAACATCTAAGAAAAAGAAAGAGATTAAGACCACAGGTTTTTATTTCATGCTG
Source organism: Pyrocephalus nanus (assembly GCA_038380795.1). Classification (NCBI taxonomy): domain Eukaryota; kingdom Metazoa; phylum Chordata; class Aves; order Passeriformes; family Tyrannidae; genus Pyrocephalus; species Pyrocephalus nanus. Next base: position 10,802,647 of record CM076281.1, read on the forward strand.
TATCTTCCTGTCTTGTCCTTGCTTTGAGCCATGCTGTCCTTTGGAATACAAGGTTGGTCTGTCCTTTGGAATACAAGATCAGTCAAAGCCAAGAGCCATCCTGCCCAGCACTGTGTCGCCCATAGCACTGATTGGGCTGCTCAGGGAAGTGAAACGGGGCCAATGTACATGTCCTGGAGCATCGTCCCAGAGCTAGAAGTGCAAGAGATGTCCTAAAGGACATTGTGTTCAGTGTTGGACTCATCTTAGAATGGGTTTTGTTGGAAGGGACCTTTAAGATCATCTAGTTCTTCCTTGAACCCATCTCTTCCCTGTGCATATTGCTTTTGTGTTTTTATCTGGCCATCCCTCTCATATAGGTACATAGTCATGTCAGTTTTTAAATGGAAAAGTTTATGCTATCAGATCAATTTATTGGATGCCCCTCTTTCTCACACTGTGAGAATTATTCTTTACTCGCCTTGGGCATAATAACTTTCCCCATAATCCCAAACTAAGCTATTGCTTCTTACAGTTGGACGGTTCTCATCTGTTCGGTTTTCCACACCTTGGATCACCATTAGCACTTTCTCTGTGTTTCTTCCAACTGAATTCCAACCTGTTTGGTAGCCTTGGGATGGTTTGATCATGAAGTACATGGCATCTGGGTATGTGCTGAGTCTGTGCTTTGTAGTAATGAGATGTGCCTTATGCCCTGTCCCCACCCTCACCTTCCCTGATTACCTCTGCTCTCTCAACCTCTTCGGAAGCCTTGACCCTTTTGGGAAACGGCCATGAGGACTCCTGCATCTCCTTCCTGACTGGTAATAGGTCATTTAGAGTCTTGTCATTCTTCATTCAGAACTTAAATTATTTTCCTCCTGTATGCATTAATTTCCATTTATTGACTTTGTATTTCACCTGCCATCTTACTGCTCAATCACCAGGCATTATAAGATGTTTAGGTGGAAATTGAGTTCATGAATCCTTGGCTCTAAGCAGCTGTTTTCTCACCACTCAGCAAACTGAACAGCCTTATCAAGCAGTGTTCCTAAAGCCTTCTTTGCCACATTGTCATGGGTTTACGTGGCTGAATTTTTAGTAATAGGGGGCCATAGAGATGATTTCAATTAGAAGCTCCTAGAAGCTTTTGCTATTCTATGAAAAAGCCAATGATAGCCAGCTCCAGGATGGACTTCCTACTACTAGCCAATAATATTTGCTTCTGTGATAGCATATTTAAGAACACAGCAAGAGAAGGTTGGTGGCGCAGAAGAAATGAGGAGCCATGCAGGGGGAGGCCCCAGGTGTGGGCCAAGCCCTCCCTCCTCCCCTAGGCCCTGGGCTGGGGGCAGGTGTGGCACTGAAACTTCTTCCTGGTCGAGACATGGAACAGAGTGGAGAAAAAACTCTAGAGAGAAACTGCCTGGCTGAGACATGGCACAGAAGAAATTCCAGCTCGGAGGAGAGCAGAGGAGAACGTGAGATAGTAATGTAGACTCCAAGGTCAGTGTGGCAGGAGGGGGGAGGAAGACGTGCAGAGCCCTCCCTCTCCCCCTCCAGCAGGGGAAGGACTGAAAGCCGAGACCCCTGATGCCTGTGGGAGACTGTTGGGAAGCAGGGACCTCCCTCTGCAGCTCATGAAGGAGCCCGTGCGGGAGGAGCGCATGAGGTGGCTGTGACTCAGTGGGAGGCCCAAGATGAAACAGAGTCTTGCTGGAGACCTGTGGCCCATGGGAAGAGAAACTTACTCTGGAGCAAGTTGTCCTGGATAGGACTTGTGGCCCTGTGGGGGATCCACGCTGATGCAGCTCATTCGTGACCCAAGGCACAGCAGGTTATGGAAGAACTGTGGCCCGAGGGATGGACCCGCACTGGGGAGATCTATCAAAGAGTGTCTCCCGTGGGAAGGGACCCCACAAAACAGGGGAAGGACTCAAAGCCATTACCCCCTGTAACTGTGGTGAGGACTGTGGTAAAGCAAGATGTCCCCTTGCAGCCCACAGAGAAGACCATCAGAGTGCAGCGAGAGAGACCCCTCTGCACCTGACGAAAGAGTGACCCCCCAGGACAGTGAATTGGAAAGAGTTCTGTCTTAGAGATGGATTTGAACAGCAGCAGAAGCAGCCGCTGGCTGTGACTTTCCCCCTTTCTCATCTCCCTGTATGGCTGAGGGAAGGGGGGAGTAGAAGGAAGATGTTGTGTTTTAAGACTGTTTTATTCTTTTACTCTTTAGTTCTTATTCTGTTAGCAATAATTTAGTTTTTAGTTTAAGTTTGTTAGCAATAAATTTAAGTTCTATTCACTTTGAATCTGTTTGCTCATGAAAATTAATTAATAAGTGAACCTCCCAGTTCTTATCTCTACTCAGGAATTATCTAACTGGTTTTTTTTTCACTCAACTCAGAGAAGAACAAAAGGGGGGAGGAAGGGGGAAAGCGGTTTTCAGTAAGTGTTTAAAATCCAGCCAGGATCAAACCCCCGACACACATGCTCTCTAGAAATGTCTGTGCTTTTTTGTGCTGGGTGCTGCTTAGAGGGCATGAGAGTCTGTTGCGTGACGACCTGGTTCAGGAAGGGCACGGTGACTAGAGTCTTGTGCTGAAACTCTGAAAGGGTCAAAAGCCTAATAGGAAGGCCCTACAGATAAAGTGCAGCCAGTTAAATTAGACAGCAAACATATCCAAAGCCTCAGAACATGGTGAGGGAATGGGTGACTCCATTAATTTCTGGAGACTTTTGGAGCATTGATTTGAGGCCCTGATTTGAGCTGCTTTTGAGTTTGCTGAGAATCTCTCACACTGGTGGCCTTGCAAGGATGTGAGGCTCAGCCCCACAGAGTGGCTGCTGGGTTCCTTCGGTGGGACTGAGCAACTAGAAACATCTGTGGGATGGTGCTGGCCATGGCAGTGGTTTTGACTGAAACACGGACACTTACTCTGCAGTATCATTTGTGACATAAATACTTCTGCAGGAGCTCTAGCTTTTGGGTTGGGTCTTGATCTGGCTGCTGGATTTTAAGAACAATATTCTGAAACTGCAGAATTCATTCTGAGCCATGTAATGCTTACTTGCTGAATAATCTCTCCAGTTTTCCTTGGATCTGGTAGGCCTGGGAAAAAGTTTGATGCTTCTACCTTTACCATGGACTCTTCCTTTGAAGCCTGAAGAGACCACTTTAGAAAGAGCACTGTTAAAAATAATACCATCTGGCATTTCCAAGGCTGAAACTTTGTGGACAGTCAGTACTGTCTTACTTTAAAAATCTTAAAATTCTTGAAATATCTTTTCTCATTTGCTTATATGTATAGGGAACTTTATCCAAAAAGACAGCATTGGCATGAGAGCAGCTTCCTTTTGCTTCATTAGCAAAGGAAGAAGGTGAAGCTTCCTTTCAGTCCGCTGAGTGTTGTAGATTTGGTTAACTGCAGGTTTAGGAAAAGCTGGCTACAGGCACATCTACAACACTATTTTACATATAATGCGAGCTACAACATGCAGAAGTACTACTTTTCTTGTTCGTCACTGGGCTGGATAGTTGAGTATAGTTGAGTTGAGTTGATAGTACCCATGTTGAGTAGGACTCAAAAGCAGAGCCTGGGAATATGAGACAGTCAAAGGTTGCTTTTCCTGTAAGAGTGTCCTTTGTTGTACAAGAAGCTAAACCCTCACTTTGAGCTTAAGGGAAAGTTGATGAAACTATTTTTTATTCAGGCTCTTAAATTGTTAATGTGCATTAAATTTGGAGTTGACATGCAGCCTCACAGACAGCATCCCCCCTCAGATGGAGTTGTAACGTGGGAGTTTGGACCTGCTTACAAATGGAAGGTCTTTGAAAATTATAAGGGCTGAAATGTGCTTCTCCCACCCCTCCGTTCTGATGGCTTGCTTGTTCACCTCCCTCCTCTTTAATCCCCCTGCCACACATGTTCTCAATTACTTCTTGCATTGAAGCTGCAAACATTTCTTGTGCATCTAACTTTCTGTATTGAGCACTGGAAATATATTTTAGTAATTTGGGAGAGAACTATCATGTCCCATTCTGGGAAAATTGTGTTTATGGTTCCTGCAGGGGAAAAAAGTTAATCAATTCCAATCTACAGTGAATTGTCTGTTTCTTCCTCCTTCTCTTGTATCTTGGAGCATTATTGTAAGCACCTCTTGCCCCCAGAGCATTGAGCCTGGGTTGCTCCCATCTTTGAAATAAAAAGCATATGCTCTACAGTCTGAGTTTTTCAGTCCACAAAAATAATCACTGGTTTTTGGCTGAACGCAATAATAGCTACTATGAACCCCAAATATTTGGGTTTGGATTTACAGCAGCATTGCATTTATGAAAACTCAGTTGTATTTTATTGTTGGTAGGATGGTCAAAGTCAATATTCTGCAGCAGAGGGCATTAAAGGAGTGATAAGATAGTGCCTGATCTAGAAGGGAAAAGGAATCAGGACTTTTTCTTTTTCTTAGCATTTACATTGTCCTCATAGGATAATCCTTCAGGATCCAGTTGGTAAAATGTATTCACAAGCCTTTGTTGTAAATTAAATCATGCTTTATTTTCAACTGTAAACCTTAGGTCCCACACCCATGTCTGCGATGTGTTTCTCTGTTCAGATTTTGATTTGTAGAAGAGAGTTTATGATTAAGAAAAATTCTGTGTTGTATTTCACCTCTGTCTTGTGCTGAAAACGAGTTCAACTCTGACAGTGATCAGGGGATACTGTTACTGCTGTACTGAGAAAGTTTTTAAAGTACAGTTACCTTCTGCTTAAATAAATGTTGAGCTTTCTCAAATGTAAGGAATTACTTCAGCATCTCACATGACATAAGTTGGCTCACAATAGACGGGCTTCCAAGAGTGCTGGCAGGCTGGGATAGCAAAGAGAGAAGAGGAAAAGGTGTGTCTGGATCAGTTAGTTAATTGTTAGGTAATAAATGAATCCTTTTTCAATGCACACAAACTAGACCTCCTTTTCAGTTACTGCTCCAACTTCTTCAGAGGTTTGATTGCAGCATCCTCTCCCGAAGCAAAGAGTTCTCGCCATTTTGATGTAAATGCTCATTGACCCTCTGGAGATTTGAAAATTCCTGTCATTACAATGATAAAACTGTAAACAGTATTTTTAAAGGTGCGGGGGGGAGGGGGGAGGGCATCAAACCAAAAGGAACAAATTAAAGGACTTTAAGGAATAATGTGCACTTCTGCCATTATCCTCTGAGAAGGAAATTGTGCATGATGCATCAGACGGTAGTTTCATGCTAATTATGAGTTTTGATGAAGTTTGGGAATTCAGAATTTTTTGCTATTACTCTGTTCCTTTGTTTCTGATATGTTTCTTTTTTAAAAAAATAAAGCTGGAGGAACAACAGCAATAAAACATGAGCAAAGTGATGCCTGAGATGCTCATTTAGTTCCCATTAGCACAATAAATGCAAATATGGTGAGGTTTGGTCTGGTTTTATATCCCCATGCTTCTCAACAGGATTGGTTTAGATCTGTATCACAAATGGAAGCTGAGTCACAGGGTGGCCTATAGGACCAGTATGGAGCAAGGCATTGGATCAGAGTCTGGAGCTGGTGATGGATCTCTGGCAGTTTTGGTGGGAGGTGGTTTTTGTTGGCAGTTGGTTGTTGGTTTTTTTTGAAGCAGATAAGAGTCTTGTCTCATTTTCCTATTTGTAAATCCAGAGGCAACCTAAATTAGCAGACTGGAATAATTCCTGATTTTATATATGGGTTTGCCTGAAAGGAAGAGAGGTTTCCTAGTGCTATGTAGTCTTGGGTCAGTAGCAATGGCCACAAGCTCCTCTGCTCACCTTCTTGCATAGGGCAGTGTGCCTGCAGCCTGAGGGACTGGATCTTGTAACCCAGGACACGTTACTGCCTGTGCTGGGACAAAGCTGTTCCCATCCCACCAGGCATGGGGGCTGGGAATGGAACCAGTTGCTGGGTGCTGTCACTGCAGAACGAGTGAAACTTAGAGGGAACTTAGCCATGACAGCCTGTTCTGACTGTTCTCACGTAGCTGGCTGGAATGACTGGAGGAATGTGTTATCTAAGGTTACTTTATCTTTTGGGTATTTCTGTTATTGGCTGCTCTCCTGTCTCCTGGGTCTGAGGGCTGTGACACCATTCACACTGTGAAGATCCTAGTCCTCTCTCACATTTGTTCCTAATAAATTTTTTTGGAGAGACAGAAGGGTGGAAAAGCTGTATAAATACAGGTGTTAGGTTCACAGAGGAGAATGTGCAGAGAAGCCCTGAGGGCAGTTTCCTATTTTCCCTCAAGTGCTCTGGGCTGAGAGGAGGTGTCCTTGTCCTTTCTGCATGTTAATGGTTATTATGGTTCCCTCTAATAGTAGGTTTTGTAGCAGGTCAGTAGAGCACAGGTGAAGTTGGGGTCAGAAGCAGGTCAGCAGGCACTTCAGCACTGCTTAGGATGGCCATGGCTGGTCTGTGTTCAAGGCTCTTGGTAGCACTGATGTTGGCAATGCCACATTGCTTTGGCTCCTGGGAGACCTGTGTGCTGCTGCAGTGATGTGGGTCTGGCATTTTCTCTTGTGCTGTGGCTCACCTTCTGCCTTAGCTTGACTTTCATTCACTTTATGTAGTGCCAAGCCTCCAAGTATCTTCCTATGACATGAAGAGTGACAAGTGCTTTTTCTGCCAGTCTCCTGGCTTTGTGGAGCTCTACAGCACCCTACAGCACTCCTCTGTGACTGGCAGGAATTGCAGAAATGTGCCCAAGGCCCATGGTGAAAACCTGAACGCAGAGTAAGACAATCTTAACTGGAATATTGTGTGATATAGGGACTCACTACCACTGGTCTTTCAGATAATAGAGCTCTTCACCTCGGGAACATCCAGGTTTACATTCAGCACTGTGGGGCATCTGGATGATGAGCATTGGGCACTTGTCTGGGATCAGTATCGGTTATTATGGCAAAAGCCTTTTTGCAGCTCTGGTTCTACAGAGCTCGAGGCAAACTGAGAAGAAAGTGTGGGGTGGAAGCATGAACATATACCTGTCTTAAATGCTGGTTTATTCTAATATTTTTTTACCTTTAAGATTAGTGGAAGACCTTGTTCCTGTCTGCACCTCTGAGTCATGACTACTGGATTATTCCAGCCGCTTTGTCTTTTGCTGCACCAAGATAAGCAAACATTTCCTATGCAGAAGGCATTAACCATTGAGGATTCTTTATGGAATTAAATTTTGAGGGTCTCAGTTATGTCAAAGTGGAATAGTGCCTTCTACAAAATGTGTGTTGCTAGCATGAAATTTTATATTTCAATTAAATTGAAAAGGAAATGTTTCAGTTTGAAACTACAAGAACTGATGAATGAGAAGTAGAAGCAAAGTAATTCCCTTTTACTTTTTTTTTTCAGTTACTTGAGGAAAATTTGAATTATGTTGCTGTAACTGATAGTATTTTAGACCAAGAGCTGCCTGTCTCAGAGCACCATATAGGCTTTCAGATGCCTTGTGTCCTCCAAATCCTTATAAGCACCAGTATTCAGTACCACTAAATATCCAGTAAGAATGCTAAAACTGTGTCCATGTGGAGTGCAGTGCAGCATGGCTGCAGGTGCTGCAGCCTCCCATCCTTGTGCTTTGAGCACCCTTTGAGGATGCTTCCCGGAGTCCCAAATTGCAAGTGAGCCATTTGGAGGTGGTTGGGTGACATTGCTCAGTGTGTGGGTGGAAGGGCTCCTGCTGAGCTCCTGACACTTGCATCGACTGGGCACTAGCCACAGCAGTGAATTGCAGATCCAGGTTTTTGGTTCAACCCTGTTCACTGGAATAGGTGATAAGTGGTGATGTTCCAAGTAAAGATTGCACAGCACAACTCACTAGAAATAATTTGTGACCCAAGAAGAAAAATCTGTGCTAAGAATAACTTTTAATTACAGTTTAAGGACAAGTTTAAAAATTAAGTTTAATAATTTAAGGACAGTAAATTATTTTACAGATTCATGCCCAGGATATTATATATATATATATATATTCTATTGGGTATAGAATAAATATTAACTTCAGTATATCTACACCTGGAGTCATTCATTTGTGTGTTGTTCATCTCATGGAGTTCACAAAAAAAAGTCTCTATATTTAACTCCTTCAGTGGACAAATAACAGATGAGCACAGTAATACTTGCATGGTTTTAAGCTGCATTTATTTGTATCTCCTGCAGCACCTCTCTGCTGAGCACTCTTGGGTGGACTTGGACCTGTTTATTTCTCTTGTAGTTTCCCTGAGAAAGCTGAGCTTTCTTCTCCATTCCAGGATGTAACATGCCTTAATTTCTTCATGTAGGGAATTTTCTTATGAGTACTTCAGTGTAGTTTTAGCTTGTCTCTTCACATTTGGCAAGAATTTATTTCTACACATGAATAGAGATAAAACAGATTTTCTTACAGAATCTTTCTAAATATGATGGTGGAAGTCTGTTGAAGGGGGGAAAGTAAACCAGCCAAGTTGTGTGTTGCCTTCTAATTGGTTCCTGGGAAGTATTAAAAAAATGTTGTCATGACAAATGAAAGAAAGATATGTTTTATCATCTCAAGTAAGTTTTAGAAAGCAGTACTACAAACGCTGTGCTTTTACTACTGAAAGCATCATGACTTGGGCTTTGCCAGTCATAAAAAATAAACTCAAAGTGTCTCTTTATAGAACCAAAAAAAATATGCTGTGCTTATATTGCAGAATAACTCTTAAATATTGTAGATTTGTTGAATCTGTAGCCTGAGAAGTCTGGACTGACCAGGTCTGACTACAGAAAAATAAAAAAGGATAACTGAATTACTCATTGGTGTTGTTTCAAGCCACTGCTAGTCATTCATTTGCAGCAGTAATTTTATTTGCATGGGCTCTCATAGTGCAGGCCTTGTGAACTGTCCTGAGGAAGACTTGAACCACAGTTTGATAGTAGTTTAATGAAAGCCAATACCGTAGATGCACAGCTGACACTTTTTGAATAATCCTTGTTTATTTTTGCCATATTTTGGCTTTATCAGTGAGCTGTATTTAAGATCAGTTATCTTCTCCAGCATAGCCAAATCTGCTTACTTCTTTGCTTACTTTGTGCATTGCAGGTCATCCTTTCTGTGTTTTGTCTTGATTTCTGTTCCTCCGGGGTGCCAATCATTTCTCTATTATTCTGCTCCCAGTTGTCTCAAAGTCTAAAGTCTCAGATAACTTGCACAGCTCCACAAAAGTAGCAAGGAGAGGGCTTGACTAATGGTCTCCCCTTTTAACTTTACACACTGTAATCTGTAGCTTAAACTGTCATTATTAGTAGAATGGATTAGACAAGACCATCATGGTTATCGTGATGGAAGTTTTGGCATAGCACAGGCTGTGACATTTCTGAATACTCGTTCGTGAATACTTGCTTTCCCTAGCCTCAGCTCTGCTAGTTTTGTTCTGTGTTGGTTTTGAGGATTATTAACTTTCTGTAATGAACTAAAATATCACAGTGTCTTAGGTGATCCCTGGTTGTGTTTGCTAATGTCTCTGTCCCATATCTGAGCACACCTAATGACTGGAAGGAATGTTGCCTGTGTCCTTTGGCCATTTCTGACTGCTGTGATGTGTAATGTTTCCCTTGGTAGGGACAGGAGGATGGGAGAAGGGAATTCCTTCCACTGGAAAAAATATGGTGGCTGGAACAGTCCAGTGCTGTCTATTGTCGAAGGCTTTTCTGCCTAAATCTTTTCTTTGTCTTATACCTTTCGTTATTAATATTGTTGCTGTTGCTGTTATTGTTCCTTTTCTTATTCTGAGCTGTTTTCAGTAAATTGTTCTTATCTCACACCATGATCTTTACCTTTTGTGCCTCCAACTGGAGGGGGAGAGGGAATCAAGCAGCAGTGTAGTTTTAGTGGGAGCACTAAATTGAGGAATACCATTCCTAAACTAGGACAACTTTAATTGGTGCCCAGTGTGGAGCACTAGGGGTTGAGGTAACAAACAGATCTCCACAGAGGAGGTTGGAAACAAATTTGATCTAAGCCTTTGCTGTGTGAGGTACAGAGCCACTGATCACAGTGTTACTTGGTCTGTCCATGTAGGTGTGGTACCCAATCCTGTGTATCATCCCCTGAGCACCCCTCGAGATGCTCTTTTTCGAGGGGGCGGAGGCGGATCAGGACTGCTTTGTTGCTGTGCTCTGTGATATCAGTGTATGACATGATAACATTGAGGGCAGTGAGAGGGTCATTTGGGATGTATCTTCAGTGTTGCTCTCCTGCCCTGGCCTTTGATGCTACCTCAGGGAATTCTTTAATAATCATCCCCAGCCTGTGGGGGAAAGAGAGGAGGATGATCCCTTTGGATGTTAAGGAAAGCATGTTTTTGTTACTAAGCCTGCCAGGCCTCCTCAGTGCTGTCCACACTATGTTTAGAGAGTTCTAGGGAAATTATTCAGAGATCTGCCCCCGAGGGTGGATAGTCACGAGTGGCATAGGAATGTGGGAGAAAATGAACGAAGTTTTCGGGAAATTCTCTGCTCCAGTGGTTTAGAAGTTCACCCCTGGCCAACTACAAGATCCTGATAAAGTAATAGAATATTTGCAAGGAGAATGCTGTGGCAGTTCCAGAGAGGAGCAACTTATTGCAGTGTGCTGGATCATGGCTAGTATTTATCAGACATTGCTTGTCACTAGACAGCACCCTCAATCCTTCAGGAGGAGGAAAGCAGACCAACAGGCACTGTGGCCACTCAAGCTGCAGCTGAACCAGAGGAACAACCTGTGCCAGTAGCAGTTGCCCCGATACAGAAGGAGAAATCCAAGTCAAAATCAGTTCATTTAGTAAGGGATGAAGAGGAAGCAGGGCCCACAGAACAGGAGGAAGAGGCAGGGCCAGAGATAAACACCTGATCCCTATCCCTGGGTGAGCTGCAAGATGCACAGGAGAGCCCTGGTGACCTGGCTGCTCCAGTGCTGGGATATCACGGCCAGGATATGGAAGTAGATGGTAGTGAAGCCAAGCAACTGGGATCTCTCAAGGGTGACCTCATAGTGCGCCCAAGCAGGCAGAACACCACGGAGAAAGGTATACAGTACCTGAGAGAATTAGCTGTGCTGGAGGTGATCTATAGAGATTTGAATAATGAGCAGCCCCTGTAGATCCAGATGAGGTCCAATGCACACAATCCACGTGGCAGAAGTTTGTGTGGAGCGTGCCATCATCGTACACCAACTCACTGGCACTGATGTCAGTGAAAGAAGGAGGACAAACAGTGCTTCAGGTGACTACCTGGCTCTGGCAGTATGATGATCATCTTTTTTTCTCCCAACTGACCTGCGCCTCAGCTGTGGAAAGACTGCCCAAGACTGTGAGCAGACTCAAAAGACTTGAGCCAACTAAAGAGGAAGTGTCCCATGTCCCACCAGTATGGACTAGAATCTCTGCCATTGGGAGCAAGCGCCCAGCTGCTCGAGAGGGAGGGGATACACCACAAGGTAACCTGTGGTTTTACCTGCATGACCATGGGGAGGACAAAAGGAAGTCGGATGGAAAACTCACCTGTGCCCAACAGCACAGGTGCATGAGCTGAGAGGTAGGACAACCACCGCAGGAAGTTCTTCAAGGATAAATACTGCTCCAGTTTCCAGAGGGCACGTTCTCAGACAGAATAGAATGGATGATGTTATGCTCAATCCTCTTGAAGGGACCTCCAGGTCATATTTACAAGAAGTGAGCAACAAGGACCATGACCAGGACTAAAGGGGCCCTGCCTCCAGCCAGGTGGAGGAAAGGGAACTGCTGGACTATTGGACTGTGTGGATCCGATGGGCTGGCACACCAGACCCACAAGAGCATAAGGCTTTAGCTGACACTGGGGTACAGTGTACCCTGATGCCATCAAGATATGTAGGGACAGAAGCCATCTCTATTTCTGGGCTGACAGGGGGATCCCAAGAGCTGATTGTACTGGAAGCTGAAGTGAGCCTGACTGGGAGCGAATGGCAAAAACACCGCCTTGTGACTGGCTCAGAGGCCCAGTCTATCCTTGGCATAGATTACTTCAGGAGAGGGTGTCTCAAGGACCCAAAACGGCGTTATTGGGCTTTTGGGACAGCTGCTGTGGAGACAGAGGAAATCAGGCAGCTGGGTACCTTACCTGGTCTCTCAGAGGACCCCTCTCTTGTGAGACTGCTGAGTGTCAAAGAGCAGTTACCAATTGCCACCCCAATAATGCAATGTCGGCGATATCGTGACCCGATGGTTCATCAATTGGAGAGCCAGGGAGTGGTCAGCAAGACTCACTCCCCCTTTAATAGTCCTGTATGGGCAGTGCACAAGTGCAGCGGAGAGTGGAGACTGACAGTGGACTACCGTGGTCTGGATGAAGTCACACCCCCACTGATGCCGCTGTACCAGACATGCTGGAACTTCAGTACAAACTGGAGTCCAAGGCAGCCAAGAGGAGCCACTGTCAACATTGCTAATGGGTTCTTCTCCATTCCTTTGGCAGCAGAATGCAGGCCACAGTTTGTTTGTACTTGGAGGGGTATTCAGTACACCTGGAACCGACTGCCCCAGGGCTGGAAACACAGCCCCACCATTTGCCATGTGCTGATCCAGGCTGCACTGGAAAAGGGTGAGGCTCCAGAACATCTGCAGTACACTGATGACATCTGGTGTGGCGGAACACAGCAGAGGCAGATTTTGAGAAAGGGAGAAGATAATCCAGATCCTCCTGAAGGCTGGTTTTGCCATAAAACAAAGTAAGATCAAGGGACCTGCCCAGGAAATTCAGGTTTTAGGAGTAAGATGGCAACATGGACATCCTCAGATCCCAATGGATGTGGTTAACAAAACAGCAGCTATGTCCCCACTGACCAGCAAGAAGGAAATACAGGCTTTCCTGGGTGCTGTGGGTTTTTGGAGGATTCAGATTCCAGATTACAGTCAGATTGGCAGCCCTGTCTATCGTGTAACACAGAAGAAGAACAATTTTAAGTGGGGTGCTGAACAACAACATGCTTTTGAACAAATTAAACAGGACGTGGCCCAGTCCGTGGGCCAGTCAGGACAGGACAGGATGTAAAAATCATACTCTACACTACAGCCAGGGAGAATGATTCTTCCTGGAATCTCCAGCAAAAAGTACGTGGGGAGACTCAAGGACAACCCCCAGGGTTCTGGAGTCAGGGTCTGAGGCCTGTTACACCCCAACTGAAAAAGAGATCCTGGCAGCTTCTGATGGTGTTGGAGCCACTTCAGAAGTGATTGGCACAGAAGCACAGCTCTTTCTGGCACCCCTACTGCCAGTGTTGGGTTGGATGTTCAGAGGGGAAGCTCTTTCCACACAGCACGCCCCATGATCTGCATAGAGTTCATGGATCACTCTGGTTGCACAGCGAGCTTGGCTTAGGAAACTCCAGTTGCCAGAAATCTTGGAGATCATCATGAACTGGCCCAAAGGTAAAAATTTCAGATTATCCCCAGAGGAGGAGCAGGTGACGTGTGCTGCGCAGGCCCCGCCATATAATCAGCTTCCAGAAAATGGACACACAGCTTTGCAACACTTTACTCTTCTGAGACAAGAATTAACTGAGTAGTTTCCATATAAGTAAGAAGGTAAAACTTGTGCTCTCCCTAAAGACCATTGTCTTTGCTGAACTTTCCAATGATGCACAGCAGTATTCCCACAAATTTGTGCTCTATGTGTGACCCAGAACCAAGGAAAGTCACGTTTATTCCAGTATTGTCACTCTTGTGATCTCAGCAAATCTTGAAGACTGAATGGCTGGAGGAGACACTTCTGGTGAGGACCTGCAAGCAGGACCAACCACTCTGCTTTCCTGCTCTCTTCTCCCACAGAGACTGGAGTACTGTTTGCAAACTGAAATGATGCTGTTGCTGCATCGCACAGGCGCTTTCCTGCTCTGTGCAAGCATGGCTATTGCTTCCATACACAGTGTAGGCTTTGCAGTTTCAAAGATCTAATCTAATTATAGATTGGTCTACATTTGTGGCATTGCCAGAAAAAGGCATATGTTGTTAGGGAGTTGAAGTCAGCAACAGTGCTGAAGTGGAAATGTACTGAAACTTTAGGAAGGCAAAAATCCAAAATAGTCCACCTGAGGTTTGGCTGTTAGGAAACTAGTAATACATCTTCCTACATATGTGCTTTCCACACGTACTTAGAGAAATACTGTTTGCCTGATGTCTCAAAATGATAAAAAGGCAATTCTTTTCCTTTCTTGGCTTTGGTGTGATAATAGAAGATGCTGCTGGCATTCAGCTTATCAAGGACTGGTTTAAGAGGAAAGAGAAATTATTGAAATAACTTGAATGGAAGAGGCATGTGTTATATAATGAGAGAGGTATGACATTGAGTTCCTTCTGGTTTGTCACACAAGATTTGCAATTCCAGTTTTTCATGTTTAGATTTCCCTTGGGAAAAGAATGCATCATTGACTTGAACAAAATGAATATAAACCCCAAGAACCAAAGGTCTTCTTTGTGCTGGTCAAAGACTTTGCTTTTAAATTCAGATGGTTCTGTGGTACTGACCTTTTACAGAACTGAACTGTGTTGGGGATTGGGCTTTAGGATGGTGCATGAAGATAATGAGGTTTTGACATGCATTCTGAGCCAGCAATTATGGGATTTCGTCTGTACATATCCCTTAGATGTGTGCTCAGAAACTAGCATCTGTCATAATCATGCTTTTTCTGCTGAGGTCAGTGGTGCACAGACATTTATTACTGTTCTGGTACAATATGCTTCAATAAATGCCATCACAGATCAGGCAAGATTAGTTTTTTTTGTTATTAACGTTTCCTCCTTTAAGACCACTAGCTTTTCCTCAGTCACCATGCATGTGGCTTGATCGGGTAGTAGTAGCAAAGACTTTTATTTCATTGACTTTCCCAGGGAATTCATCCACTAAATAACAAATACTTCTACCTCCTGGGACTCACCTGGAACAGCATCCCAGCAATCCATTTTATCCAGCTTGGATCACCCCTTGCACAGGTCCCAGCCTTGTGCAGTTAAGAGTGAGAGCAAAATTTGGTCTGCTGCTATTTTCTGCTTCTCTTGGCACTGTTCCTAGAGAGCTGAGTTGGCCGTCACAGCAGCTATTACCAGTGACACAAAATAATTAAGTTGTGGTTTCTCTTGTGGTGGGGCCACATCTGTATTTTATAGTGATATGTCTGTGCTAGGAGGAAGAGTGTCATGCTTGATTGTTGTGATGGATGCTTCCAGGGAAACAGGATGAGTCTCTAAAGGCAGGATGTCTTATACTTTCCATGTACATGAAATCGTGCTGGTTACATGGCAGATCACTAATTGAACAGTGTGTTGTTTCTTCTCAGTTTTCTGATGAGATGATGGGGAGGGCAGCATCCATCTCATTTTTCTCCCTATTGTTTTTGGAGGGGATAGCTGCTACGTTTGCTCTTTTCAACAAGTAGAAGAATGCTGCAGCCAAGGTGTTACTCTGATTCTATAATCAAGTAAATGCCTTCATCTTTTGATGTCTTGAACCATCAGTATGGGGTTCTAGGCTTTCAGAAGTCCTGAACACTTTAAAACACAGATGCTCAGCAGTGCTGAAAAGCCCTGGTAGTCCCTGGTTGATGAATGCTACTGAACTGTGCTTCATACAGAAATTATGCGGTGAACATGCTGTGAAATTTGGGGTCTTGAGAACAATATTTCTTTTTTAAATATTTAAAATATTTTCTGTAGGTTGCCTCAGATAAATTGGACAGTGTTATAGTGTAACTGTGAAATCTTGCTCTTTGGTTCTTAGAGACACAGGCTCTTCATGTTGCAGCCAATTTAGCTTCCTAGAGGGAAAAATGTTTTCTGTGGCTTGGGCAGTAAAAACGGTCCTTGTGCTCTGGCATGCTCCTGGAGGGGCTGGGAGCCCTGCCTGGGTTGCTGCCCAGCACTGATGCTCTGCTGAAGGTGAACATGAGCTCGAAAAATACTGTGCTAACTTTCCTGCCATTGCTGGGGACCAACTGGATAGAAGCTGGGTTTTTTTTCAGTAGATGTTGCTGTACATATGTTGGTGTGTCAGGGAAAAAAATCCTTTTCAACTATATGTGGTGTTAAACCTTAAGGCCGAGCCTCTTTTTGTTTGTGTCAGCAGTGGAAGAATCCCATGTCACATTTGGTTTGTATCTCCTGCTGGAGGTGACACTGTGCTCAGTGCTGAGCACGCTGGGAATGCTGTGCTGCACTTGGCCTGTAGTGTCCGAAGATGAGTGTGGAGCAGAGCAGAGGCAGTGGGGGATGGAGGTGGGGGGAGCTCAGCATTATGTCCGTGGGCTTGATTGCTGCTCTGCACCTGGAGCACCCCAGGAAGGGCCGAGGACCAGCATAGGAAGTTGGGGTACTGTCTGCTTGTGGAAAAAGCCTCTGAAGCAACAAGAAGAGATACTGGGGCTTGGTTGAGAGATTGAACGCCAAATCTTGATAAGGCGAGACATTTTAGTGGACGGATAGGGAAAACAGTTGCAGGCATGAACCACAGGAAGGCTTTTGGAGGGTGCTGGAGTGATCAGTCAATGACCAAAGCTTTTTGTTCTGTGTCGGTGCAACACAGCAGGTCCTGGCTATGATGGAATATGGTCTTAAGGAATATGGTAATTAGAGAAAAGTAACTAAAAACTCAGTCATAAAAAATAGTAAGAGTTTTACCAGTTCCATTGTGCATAGGCAGGCAGCAGGGAATATGGGTCACAACAACAGTGCAAGTTAGCCAGGAATAAAATCCAGATCTGTAAATGCCTCAGGCCTCTCCAGCACTGTCCTCTCAGACCTTGACTCTTTCCTCCATCACAGCTGGATGGGAAAGGACCTCCATTTTAGGTGAAAGACCAGGCTCTGCTCAGTCCAGCATCTAATCATGTTCTCCTGCTGTTTGCCTTTGTCAGGTGCAAGTTCTTCAGCCTCACGGAAACCCCCGAGGACTACACCATCATTGTGGATGAAGAGGGCTTCCTAGGTCAGTGCCAGCATGTGCCACTTTGGTATCCAACCTGGGACAGGAGGAGGAAAACATGTCACCTCGCTGAGATTATAAATCAAAGTGTTTGTAAAGAAGCTCTGTTTGTCAGTGTGGGTAGCACAGCTCTGAAAGGTACTTTGATCACTTAAGCACGCTGTCTCAGCTGCTGTGCTGTACGAGGTGATTCACACCGGAGTATAAATATTTTTGAATGCTGAGAGAGGAGCACACACAGGTCTTAAAGAGCAGTTTAAGTGAGTTTGAAACAGCAAAACCATCTGCATATCGTTGTGTTTGGGTTGAACTCACTGATCTCAGAGGTCTTTTCCAACCTAGTTGATTCTGTGATTTTGATTCTGTGTTAAAATGAGCTGGCCTGTGTCCTCAAGTCTCCACAAGCACACATCTTGCATCTCTAGCTTCTTCTATCAACCTCTCTTTCAAAGGAGCACTTGAGGATGAGTAGTTTGTATCGTCCCCACAGCCAGCACAGTGCTGTGGAGTTATGAATCAGCTCCTTTGGCTCATCACCAAAAGCTGTGATTTATCCGCCTTTCTTACACCCAGCTCTCCCTGTGCTGAATGTGCCATCTTTCTTTGCTTGTGCTGGGTGACAGGGTCAAAGGTGGAGTCGTCACAAAAGGTAATTGGCATGTGCTAGAGAGCTGCAGATTCTTGGTGCTGGGCAAATGCTGATGGAGAGATTGGTTTGTCTTTGTAGATGGAAATAGTTTGTAATAACTTTTGTCGTGTGTGGAGGTTTTGTTTGTAGCAGTGTTATGGAGGTGGTGGAATGAGAAAGTGTTGGGCAGCTATTATTACTACTTTTCCTTTCTGTGGTTGGAATTAAAAGTCTATACAATTTGGATATTTTTTCATCAAAATATGATAAAAGAGGATTTTATTCCTGGATAGGAATTAACTGTTGAGAACCTTCTTGTGACACTGTAATATTCAGTGTGTTCATAATATCTAAAACACAAGGAGAAAACTTGAAACTACTTCATCTTTTTTAGTACAGAGTCAAAGTTTATGATCAGTAGCTTTGCTGAATAAGTCTCGTTTCTGTTTCAGGAATACTCATAAACATGTAGTAGTACAAACTACATGTTAGAACAGTACAAAGGTAGCTAAAGATTTTAATAAATTAATCCCTAGGTTGAGAATAGGTAAATACATCTTTATAGCTATCTGTTTATAATGTGGGAATTTGATTGAAAGTCTGTGTCACGTAGTTTTGCTCTCAAAAGAGGAGGTGACATACAATTCTGCTGCCAGAGTGTCACTTGTTGCATTTGTTTGAGGGGCATATGCACAAGAATTTTACAACTGTTGGTAGTATCAGCTTTTTTGTTATCAGTAGCAGCTGGAGAAAATAAATTCAAATTTGGTTTTGTCATAATAGTAGGATACAGAGCCTCCCACTAAGAGCTCCATTTAAAGAGAAGGCTCACCAAAGTAGGAGAAAGTTTTTGAGGTTTTTTCAAGGGGCACAGCACATGGCAGAGCAAGAAACCCAGAAATTCCCATTCTCAGGAGGAGTCTGTGTCACTAAACCGTGCTGTCCCTGTGGATGGGATATGCCAGGGGCACGCTCACCTCCAGCATCGCATCTGTGTCTGACATCCATGGTACTCGTTTCGCTGCCCTGGTGGCACAACGGAGATTTCTCAGTTCAATCACTGGTGGCAAGTTTAGATTGCAAATACCCCTGCACAGTCTCCAGCAGCCACACTGCCATTTTTCTCTCTGAAAATTATTCCAGCTTGAAACAAAGGTGGGCTCAGGCAGTGGCCTTGCCCCTCCATGGTGGGGGAGGTTGCACTGTGCACCACTGGCCATGCTTGGAGCAAATCGCAGGTCTAGCATGATCAGTGTCCTCAAGGACACTGGTTCCCAAGTTACCTCTGTGAACCAGGCAGTGCTGCTGCACTTCAAAGCAGCAGTCCCCTCTGCTTGGACCTTCTGTCACCTTGGCTCTCACTGGCACCTGAACTTACTGCTGATAGTCATAGTGCTCATGTACCTTCCGTTGGGCCATGCTTTTGGCAGCATACAGTATCCCTGTTTTTTCAAATACACTGTGTGCAGTTGGTGAGTTAAAGCAGGGCTTTGCAGGAGAAAAGACCATCTTCCAGGCCATGCAGGGGAAGGAGGGAACGTGCTAAGGCCATCCTCTGCTACAGCATGGCATGGGAAGGCAGGTGCTAAACACCTGGGTAGTAGCATGACCGAGCTGGCAGCTTCATCCCCTTTTCTGTGCTTTTTCCTAGGAGGTGATGATGTGCTGGCAAGACTGTGTGCACTGCTAGCTCTCCTACCACAACCCCCATGTCTCTTGGGTTTGTGTACAGCCTTTGTTCTTCTTTCTGAATTGTCACCACCACATCCAAAGCTTCATCTCAGGGTTAGCCCTGCCTGCAGTTGTTTGGTCCTTGTTTCTCAGTTCAGTATGGTTTAATTTTTTCATGGTCTGGAGCAATCCCGGATCTGACATACAGGATGCCCTGTAACAGTGAAAGGGCTCTG
This sequence comes from Pyrocephalus nanus, assembly GCA_038380795.1. Lineage (NCBI taxonomy): Eukaryota > Metazoa > Chordata > Aves > Passeriformes > Tyrannidae > Pyrocephalus > Pyrocephalus nanus. The sequence continues at coordinate 10,822,145 of CM076281.1, forward strand.
CTTCGCTCCACAGTTCCCCTCACAGTCCAGCTATAAATATCTCGGGAGGAGGAAGCTCACTTTGTCATTGTATAGCCTGTAATCAGCCCATGGGCTTCAACAGAATCAAACTCTCCAAGAGTTCCAGCATCCCACCTTCTTGCAAAACACCAATCATGTCTGCCTCGAGTGCATCAGCTGCTGCTTGTCCTGAGTAGCAAAGTGCCAAGTTCAAGAATTACAGGGTAAATCTTCAGCTTTGATGAGAAGTTCAGAAAGCAAGTCCCAGCACTAAGTGACTTTCTTTTTCTTTCCAGATAAGTGTTTTTCTTGCAGTGCTTAAAAAACTTGATGTAAGTCTCTGAAGGACAGGTTTTCCTGTGTGGAAAATTAGGACCTTTCTTTCTCAGGGACCTGTGTGAATTTTTGCCACAGCAGCAGTGAGAAGGTTGTCCTGTTAGCTGGCATCTCCCATGGTAGCCATGTTAGCCCTTCTGCACATCACAAACATTCCTGATGGGAAAACACTAGGCTGAAGAATTACTGACACTTCAGCAATCCTTGATGTTAACACTTCAGACACACTGACATGCAGTAATCATTCTTAACTGCTTTGTCAACAAATAATCGCTAGGCTTGTTTCCCTGAGAGCAGTGAGTGACTCGGGCTGGTAAAGGAGTCATTATTTCTCCTCCCCAGAAGACGTCTGCAGTGCAAAGCCATAACCTGCTTAAGCGTTCACTGTGCTGAAAGGGAACAGCTACAGCCTAATTCTGTGCTTTAATTCCCTGGTAGTGAGGTGAAGATTTATATCTGCACAGAACCTTGTTTGTTCCAGTGGCTGTTTCTTGGGCTTTGGCCTGTTAATGAGAAAGAATTTTATTCAGCAAATAACACAGGGGGACAGTGCAGAGAAAGCTCTTTTCCTGGCTGATACTGGGATGAATTCGCAGAAAGAGTTTGGCCATGGGCCCTCCAGCATGAAGACAAGTGTCTCAGCTACTGGGGTGCTTGGACAGCCTTATACAATCCTGGCATTGATCCCCTGCTGTGGAGCCAGCACATGGCAGAAAAATGGAGTGGCTGCTGCTCCCTGAAATATAGGAATGTTTATCTGGCTGGTTTGCTTTTTTTCCCAAGGTTGGGCTGAAAGCAGGAGCTGTCTGTGCATGGTGCAGATATGCCATAGCCCCTGTGCTCTCTGCATAGCCTCTCCTTCTTTCATAGGGCACCAAGGACATTCTCCCTGTCTTTGGGCAGCTGCATGAGCAGAGCTTCTAGCCTGCAGTCTTGCTATTCACCAAAGGTTTTAGCTGTCCCACACTGAAAGGAAAACACATGCCAGCACACCTGGAGTTACCCATGCTCTTGGAAAACATGTTTATGTGCACTGGGAAGCAGTTGCTGACATTGCAGTCCTTTCCTGGAAATGCCATCTGAGTAAAATAGTAAGGTTTGGGGGTAGCAATGTTCCTCTGGTGGCGCTTCCAACAGCTGTTGTGTCGCAGCTCTCTGTATCCAGAGAGCCTTTTATTGTAGGTAAAATGGCAGTTTAAAGGGGCTTGGGCTTGGCTTGATTGTCCTTTTTCTGTTCCTGGTTTGTCCAGCTGGTTTGTCTGCAGCCCTTTTTTCTCTTGGAAGTCCACTACTATGTTTAGTGATAGCTCTGCTTGGGTAGCTTTCAGATGAAATGCCATCCATCCAGCCTCTGGTTTTACAGCACTTCTCTAATTGCACAATACAGTGAGAAATGTAGAACTTACACTCTCTGTCAATCACCATTATTCTCTACAAGCCTGATGAAGAGCCCATCCAATGTCATCTATGGTTTCAGTATCTCTTAAATTCATTGAAATGAAGCTGAACTGTTTGATAGTGACGTGCCCAGAGTCATCACCACAGGGGCATGGCTACATGCTATGTGAAAATAGGCTCTTCTGTACAAGATAGTCTCTTTGGACCTAGAGGGCAACAAATTCTACCTTTTGAGTTTGTACCCTATTCCACCTATATATGGTAGGAAAGACAAATCTCCCTTTTTGAGACCACTTAGAGGGCAGTGAATGGAGTTTGAAGGCTTCTTTCTCCATTATGGGGACAACCCACACTTGTGACTACCCCAGCCAGGTCTCATCTGTGACCTTGGCAGCTGCTGATTTGCTCCACGAACATCTGCATAAATGGGGTCTGGAACAGTCTGTCACCAGGGGAAGCTGTCCTGAAGATGGAAGATTGTAAAGCAGCACGTTGCTAACGTTTTCAAGGTGAGGTCACTGTCTTCCAAGCCTTGGCACTTGCTTGTTGTCCTTTGCACATAATCTTTCTTATAGGCAGTGAACTTGAAAGGTATCAGAGAAGGGGAAAAGAAATAACATGGTTGAATAAAGGGACTTTCAAGTTGGTAAACATACATATTCTAGTTCCAGGGAAATTTGCGTTAAGGGAAACACATCACCTTCATGTACTCTGATCTTTGTCCTAGAATTGGCAAGCACATTTCATGTAGGTCGCTGCAGTCAGCAGACCTTAAGTCTGGATTTGAACCAGTGAGGAAAGGCCATTTCATTTCAGTACTGAAGCAGCACTGGAAATGCCCTTCCCAGGTGCAGATTCCCTGGGTGAACATGTAGCAAGACTTGCTACCTCCCCACACTGAGGTTCATCTGCAAGTTGGATGTGACAGTCCTTCCTTAAACCTTCTTTGGCTGCCTGATATGGGTAGGATCTTCTCTGAGGCCAGAAATCCATTTATTTACACGTTTTCCAGAAGGAGGAGGCTCCTTGTCGCAGTTCATGCTTCACAGTAAATTGTCCAGTGCATTAAAAATAATGGAACTATTTGAAAAATCTCAGCTAGTTAGATTCACAGAGAAATTTTCATTTTAATAAAAAAAGGATAAAAAGAAAAAAGCCATCTTGTTGGCAATGCTTTATTTTGATAACCATCATCCTCGGACAACCTGTTCCCCGTCTGACCTTGGATTCAGGACCATCATATGCTTTAGTACCACACTGAGTTCCTGTTTCAATAACATCAAAATGGCAAATTGCTTTCAGTGTCCTCTCTCTCATCCTATATATAAAACGGGCAAGAAATCAGCTTATAAATAAGTCCAAGCACAGAACCCATCTAGCTGGGAACAATTTTTAACTTTATTTAAAGATACAGAGAGAAACAAGCTAATAATTGCATGTTGTTTTCTGAATATTGCTTCTATAACTACCTCTCCTTTAATTTTTTATTGCCCAGTGACTAGGCCTTTGTATCTCAGGCACACTGGCATAATTTGCTTGCTGACATTTATAGTGCTAGTTTCCTCCCCCGGACAGCCAGGAGAGCCTGTGGTTGCTAGGCAGAACATGTTTTTCTCTACTAAAGACGTGTACAATTGCTCTCTTTTGAACCTCTGCATTGGCTAGACTACGCTATGTCTGGGGTTTGGGGGTTTTTTAAGTAATGTGGTATTAATGACCTAAATTCAAATTAAAACACAGGGATTTGACTATTACCTAATTATGAATAGGTGCTTGGTTGGGGAGGTTTTCCCTGCAATTCATGTCTGTTTTTACAGATCAATAAACATTTTTAGAGTCTGTGATTGCATGGGATTTCTGCCCTCTCTCAAGAGGCAGTAAGATTTGGTAGTTAAACTTTTGGGAGAAGAGAGGGAAGAATGAGAAATATGTAATATTCCAAGGTCTGGTTTGTGTCACCTGGGGAAAGGAGCATTTCAGCTTTTTCTCAGAGCTTGTATGTGAGTGGGTTTGCAGATCTTGACAGCACATAGTATTCCTTATGCTTGTAACCTGCCACATAAAGTCTTTTGGTTCAGTTTCTCTGCTTGCTCCTATTTAAAGAAGTACTGCATAAATAATGCATATTTTTCACTGTTTCCTCCAGCAGATGGGTGTGTATTGATACCTATTTTTGTTTTACAGCCTGTGGGGTGAGAAAGCCCAGACTTCTCTTCCTGAACCACTCAAGTGGCCATGATTTCCTCCTTTAAATTTGTTATATCTTGTCTGCTTCCTCGTACTTCCCAAAGTCCGAGATAGATGAGCAGATAGATACCAGGGCTCATTCTTATCAACCCCTCTCATAAATGCAGGACCTACAAAGCTTTTCTGGCTGAAATGATGGAACAATTCACTGAAATCTAAGGTTGCTCTCTTAAGAGCAAGATGCAGCTCAGCAGAGAAGTAGCAGCCCTGCTTATTTCATTAGAGAGCATTTGACCATCTGCTTGCTGTTCCACTGGTGCATTTCTGTTTCTTTTTCTGAAGGATGGGCTTAAGCAGAGAGGGTAGCTTGTCTTGTTTGTACTGGAGCTGATTGTATTCCACCATGGCTGAGTGCACCCCATGGCAAGGCTGAATACAACTCTATAAGACCTTTCAAAGCATTTTTGTGCTGTAAGTGCTAGTAAGTCTGTAATCTGTCATCTTTCCCTGCTTTTGATGTGAATTTTATATGGAGCTCCCTATGAGAGATGGGGAAGTGCAGTTGCCCACCCACAACAGGTTGAGAAGTGAAGCACAAGAAATCGGTGATACAAGCAGGAAATGAAACCCTTTTCCCACGGCTGTAAGCATTCAACCACCAGTTCCCAAGCTTTGCTAATTGTGAACCTACTTTAAGTTTAAGCCATACTTTTCTTGAGTTCATGACTTGGATGAGGAAGTGGATTTTCTCCACCTTGGCATCTCATAAATGCTGTGACCTCAGTCTAGAAATGGAGGCTTCAGTAACCTTTGGAAAAAAACAGTCTGACATCATCTGCCAACGGAGAAAACATCTCTTTCATGGTAATCCATGGCAAAATGCCAGTGCAGGGTCGATCTCTGAGCAGATTTGCCAGATGTTCTCATCAGAGCAGGAGATGCCTCAGGTTTCCCAAGGATCAGCAGTCATTCATCGAGGTGAAAAAATTTCTGTTCCTGGCAGGCCTGGAGGATTCTCTTAATCTAGTGAGATTGGAAAGCCAAACAAACTTAGATCTGTCTTTACGCAGACAGAGGCTCTCAGGCAGAGGTGGCACATTTTGTGCCCAAAAACTTGTTCAGCCTTTGCTCCTGGTGCCAGCGATCAGGTTTTCCCAGCTTTCTGCCTGCCTTGGTACAAAGTCTCCAGAGATAATGATGGATAAAGGGTAGCTCTCATAACATCAGGGGATGTTCTTTCCTTTGCATACAGTATTAAGCTGATGGTAAAACACTGGTCAACCATCATCTTCAGGCTTTTGGCCTGACAGTCACAATCTGTCTTGAGTTTGTGGAAGGGCTGCCCCGTGGGTAGATGAGCCGTTCTCAAGTGAGAGTTTTGCTGTTGCAGTCACAAGGGGAAGGGACAGGGAGCCAGAGCACTATAGTGAAGTTCCCAAGACTTCTGCAGGCTTTTCTGCTTGACCTTGGACAAGTTTCCTCCTCTGAAAAATTGGGATAATCCTATTAAATCACTTCATAACAGGCCTTGTAAAGATTACTTAGTAAACATGTGGAAATAGAATCATAGAATCATAGAATAGATTAGGTTGGAAAATACCTCCAAGATCATCGAGTCCAACTCCTGATCCAACTCCAATTACTATATCATGGCACTAAGGGCCACGTCCAATCTCTGTTTAAAAACCTCCAGGGATGGTGAATCCACCACCTCTCTGGGCAGGCTGTCCCAATGCCTGATTACCCTCTCTGTAAAGAATTTCTTCCTAACATCTAACCTAAACCTCCCCTGGCAGAGCTTGAGCCCATGTCCCCTTGTCCTATTGTTGGTTGCCTGGGAGAAATGCTTTGATAATGTAACTGCCAAGGGTCATGATAAATAATAATAATTGAGGTAGCCTCTGTCCCTCAGGATTCCCTTTTACAATGGGTGTACTTGCAGCCTGCAGAATAAATCCTCTCTGTAGGGGAACAGATTAAAGATTATGGTGGGAAAAAATACCCTTTGTGAGAAAAGTTACATAATCTTTCAAAAATTTTCTATCTTAGCATTTAATCTTTCACAGGATTAAGACTCACAACGTCAAGGTTACAATCTTACAGTTAGGAATTTAGTGACTCCATCTTCAAGTCTTATTTAAAGTGTGATTAGTGGCTCTTCTCTGCCAGTTCAGTGAAATGTTGTCTGAAATACTGAAATACTTTTTAAAAAAAGAATGTTCTTTTATTTGCGTTTCGGGTTGTTTGGTGGAACGCGCCGTGTCCCAGAGCCGGCAGCAACCAGAGCCGGCAGCTTTGCCTTGGACTGTCTGGGCTGCGTCCTCCCCACCCCCAACTTGCAGAGTCTGTGAGCAAAGCCTTTGCCAAGAGTTTTTGAAACACGGGGAAAGCTTTATCAGAAAATGGAAAATCTGCTGATTTGTGCAGTTCCTGTTACTGCACTGTCAGAGACAAAATTCTCCGTTCTTTCAGACTGTTGATCCCATTTGCTCATGAAGCAGCAAGTGGGTGAGGAGTGGCCGTGGCAACACTTTCTTGCCTGGGAGCAGAAAGCCATGGCTGCCAGGTTGGGAAGGACCCAACTGTTGACTGTGGCACAGAGAGGGCGTCAAAGTCTGTGAACTCAGGAGGCAATTCTGCACCAATAGCCCTGCTCTGAACACATCTTGAGCCACACTTTTAATCTTCATGGCTTACCACCTAAGAAAAAAGCCAGTTTCTGCTCCCTTCTTCCTTCTCATGAGCAAATGTCAACTTTTGAAAATTGGATCTGGTTTTGATTTTCCAGATTTGCTCATTGTTACTGGTGTATTATCCAGTGAAGAGGAAGACAGAGAGCAGCTTGATTTCCTTAGAGCTGACCAAATCCTAACCTGGATTTGTCCTCCTAACCCAGCTCTCCAGTGAGAATGGACATAATGATTATTTTTGGAATCTACCTTACCATGTTCCACACTTTTAGCCAAACATAATAATGGTGCTTTAGTTTTGGAGTGTATTCATACTTTCTGTCTTAGGAGACCCCTGTGAAGTAAGAATTAATTTTTTTCTCCCACATATGAGGAAACCGATAAAAATGAGACCAAATTATTTGATTCAGGTCACATACATGCTTTGTAGGACAGATGAGATTTTGCCTTACTTAGAAGCCCAAATAGACACCTACTTATATGCACTTCAAAATCAGGCTTTATTTGCCACTGTATTCCAAAGACCTGAATATCTAAGACACTACTGTAAAACCAGTTTCCTTATGATCCTTCCAATGTCGTGAGTCCCTCTGTGTCCATGGCCAGGTGGGAACTGTGCTGTCTCATTACAATAACTTCTGCACGTTGACTTGACTTTCTTGTGCAATTCCTTTTATTGCTAGGTCAGTGTCTGGCCTGGCAAGAATTTCTCTCTTGCTCTTAGACTCAGACTTTGGTATTAGTCTGAGTTTTTTGTTTCCCGCAGCAGAAATCACAAATAGAAAGCTAAGAAGGGAGGCCACCCGAAACAGATTTTAAAAATGGACATTTTTGTGCATTTCACATGACTACACCAATCTCATTGGAAATGCACTTCTCCTTTTTGTTTAATTTTTAAAAAGTCAGTGTAAAAGTATAACCGGGTTAGTTTTTAGATTGCTGACAAAGTTTCAAGCTACAAGGATTGCAAGAGGAGAAATAGTTGAAAATGAGATAAAAGCAAGGGTTTCTGTATAAGCATTTCCTTTTATTGCTCTCTTAATGGACATTTGTACTGGAGCTCTTTCCTCAGGAGGTGCTGCTGATTTCAGTGCTTGTGCATCTGTATGGATTTGCAAGTTCTCAGTCTCTAAAGCACTACGGCTTCAGCCCTTTAAGAAAGACCAGTGTTTGGCCTGATTGAAAAGGATAGCTACATGCCCTAGTTAGATGTTTAGTCCCTTGAAAAGCAGAGGAGATTCTTGTCAGAGTCGGGATTTCAAAGCTGAGCTATGTGTTTGTACAGCTTCATTTAATTCAAGTTACCCTTGGGTTATTTAATTTCCTGACAGCTGCAAAAACAGTGTTCTCAAATAACAATGGCCTCTAATTAGGCAATGTGCCTAAAATGGTAGAATGTTTTATTTGACCATGACATTAATATTTTGTGTGCAGCTTAGAGTCGAGCAAGTTGGATTTCTAGCTTCCTTTGGCAGAGCTGTCCCTCTCTTGTGATCCTGAGCGCAGAATGCTGAAGCCACACCCGCTCCTCTGCCCCTGTGCTTCAGATGCCTCTCGTTGTTCTGCACTGTGTTGTCAGTAAATCTGCCTTTCAACTGGAGCCACCTTCCAGAAATATGTTTTATCAGCACAGCACCACTGAGAGGAGTTGCACAGCTGAGGCTACAGAGCATTTTAGCAACACACAGGCAAGAAGAAAGCAGATGAGATTTACCTGTGGCTAAGGCTTGTAGCTCCTTGGGGGTTGTATTACACTGCAGAGCTGCCCATATGTTGCTTTTATGGCTCATGCACTAGTACACAATCAGGCAGTGATAGAAGTAAACGTACAACTCAACTGCTCTTCAAAATCATTTATTCAGTTTGAAAAGGGTGTTAGCATCAGGTTATATTAATTAGATCCTGCAGATGATTTGTGCTTGTGGCAGCTTTATGCTTCGGGCTGTATGAATTGATGATCTCTGAATTCCCTCCTGTGACAGCAAAAAGTGGCTGTTGGGGAGTCTGTCCCCTCCTTTAATTCTTAGATTTCCCTTGAAGTCTTGAATCTAAAAGAAAATAGGTAATTTTTTTAATCTGCGGTTTGGCTCCCTATTTTAATTCCTTTCCAGTGCTCAAAATTCTGACAGTTCCTATACCATTCCTCCTCATTGCACAGCTCTAAATTCTTTATTTAAGATCCTGTTTGTATAACCATGATGCAAAATTGCGCTTCTGATATATCAGATGACTACTTAAAAGTTTTGCAGCTTTAATTAGGTGTTTGCTAACTTGCAGTCAGAGTTTATCACTGCCTTTCAGGTGAGCTCTCTTCATCATATCCTGTACTACTGACCAGGGGGCTCTTTGGAAGGTTTCTGTAGAGTTCTACATAGCCATTTGCTTTTAGGTGACTGATCCTGCTCATACACTGTAATACAGTGAGAGATTACTGCATCAAATGCAGTGTAAATAACTATGAAAACTTACTGTCTATATTAATCTGACCTTACCCAGTTCTGCTGAGGTGCTGTCTGTTTGAAGGAACTATGGATGTTGGCTCAGTTTGGTGGCTCCGTGAGCAGTGCCCATAGATCGGCCAGGGTAGGAGATGAGCAGGAAGTTTTATTCTTCCTTCCTCACCACAGTTCCCCATCAGTCAGTAACTGAGGGATTCCTAAATAACAGGTTGAATCCACATTACCATATTTCATAGCTATCAGTATACCAATCCCCTGCAAAGTTGTCTATATCTCTTATGAAGCCTCGTCACTCTTTCAGTCTCCAAGACATCCTCTGTGAGCACTCCTGGGAATTTCATTGGGTTTTGGGTGTTGTCTGTTTGCACTGTTGCATGATGATGCCTCTGGTCTTACTCAGTTCTCCTCCCGACAGTTCTTAAAGGTCTTTGAATATCAACTTGTTGTTTCTGAAAGAACTGTCTACAGTATCTGCAAGACTCTGCAGAAAAGGGATGAACAGAGCCTTAAGAAAAATACAAAATAACATAGGTCATGCCAGGTTATCCTGCAAATGTTCCTCCATTGAGAACTGAGTGCTTATTGGTGTTTTTCTTAAAAGTCATCAGAGGATCTTTCCTTTTAAAGACAATTTCAGGCTTTTGATGAGCTGTTTCACAATGTATCATCTCTTAAAATCCCATCTCTGACAACTATATTATAGCTATAGTACTCTTAACAGAAAAAATCCAGTTGATTTCCTCATGATAGAGAAGAAAAAAATTCTAAAATAAGAACACTTTGTCCCCAGAAGGCCAATCAAAAGAGTCACAGTATATTTGTGTTCATACCTCCCTCTCTCTTTCCCTCTCCCTCTCTCTCTCTGAATATGCATATCAGTTTCAATCCCAAAATACATAAATCCTAAATCCTGGCTCTAGGAACTAAGTTGGGTGTAAGATGCAATGTGCAGTGGTTAACTTCCTTCAGAGCAGCATAAAGACTCAAGTTTATTTTCCACCAGAATTCCTCTCTGAGCTTTCTGCAGACCATCTAGGCCAGTGACAAACACGTGCCCAGTTTTGCTTGTCCATTTTTCTTTTGGGTTTGCTCTCTCTGAGATTTCCATCACCGTGTTCTACCAAAACAGTCTCATGTTTATTTTGCAAGATTTACCAACCCCTCTTCAGTTCCAACTTCTCTACTTTCACATTTATTGAATTTTTGCAGTCACAGCCTGCATTTATTGTTTGAGTTGGTTTTGGAGTACATGAAATTGAAGAGTTACATAAGATGTTAGGAGGGGACTTCAAGGGCTGAAGGTGTCAGCAGCACTGGCCTTGTGGCTGACAAGCCCCGAAAACCTGATTTCTTTATCTTTGTGTCTTTCATATTGCTGACCAGATTGCAAGCACTAAATAATTTTTACTCTCTGGAGCCTTCCTGAAGTAACTGTGTCTGTGAGGTATTTATTTCACAGTTGTTTTTCTCTTCTGCTTCCCTGAGCTTGGTTAAGATGTTTATTTCCTGAAACGCTTTGAGCTGAACTTGTGTAATTAAGAGTTGCCTATTTAAATGTATAAAAGTATATATAAAGCCTGTGTATCTATGTGTATATACCTGTATTTCAAAATGTATATATTTATTTATACCTGTCTTTAAACTCTAGCTTAAAACTGAAAAGTATACTGGATTTTTAATGTGTCTACCGATAGCATCTGCTAGGACTCAGTGGTCCAGGACCAAACCAAGGATTTTTTGTAGTTGGTGAATTAAATAGGCAGCTGACACATGGACACTGACATCCATAATTGAGGGCAGCCCAGCAGAGCAGGGGATCCTCAGGAGCTGGATGGCAGGATGTGTCCTGACCTCTTGAGTACAGTTGTCCTGCAGCTGAAATCCTCACAGATAAGAGGTTTCAGTTTGGGTGAATTAGGTGGTTTATTTTATTTCTTTTAAAAATTTAGAATAGAGCCTTTGGAGATGTGAGATGAGGATTTTTGTGGGTCATCATGTGGATAAAGCCTCTGGTGTATGTCTGTTTGTGCATTTTAGCCGGTGAACAAAAATAAAATAGCTTCTTGAGGAAGCTCTGTGCTGTTTGCAGCGACAGGAGTGCGTGTTCTGATGGATGTTTACCATGGCTTTTCATGCTCTAAACAGAGCAGATACCATTTTTCCCCAAAATTCATTTTTAGAATTTGTATAAACAAATTCTTGACCTAGATGAGTACTCCCAACATGCCACAATGTGCCTGGCTTGTATGTACTGTTTCAAGGAAAGGTATTTATGAGTCCAGGACTCAAGGACAATCCATGCCAGCTTCTCAGATCATCTCAGATTGCCACCCAGTCGGATGAGGGGAAATCACAAACTGAAAACAGTTTGCTTTTCAAAGTGCAACCTGTGCATCTCATAAACATGAGGTTCAAAGGAGCTGCGCTTCACCAGCCCCAAAGAAAAATGCTCTTGGGAACAGGAGGTTTAGTAGCAATGCTCTTTGTGGAGCACTGGCTACTTCCTTAGGCATATGCACCTGCTTAGTTTTAAGCATATTAAGCTGGGTCTTCGTGAGCCACTCGTGGGCTGTAGATGGCTTAAATATCCAAAAGATGAGAAGCCCTTCCTGTCCTGCCCCATAGAAGTGAGGGAAGGCAAGGCAGCTGGATGAGCCCAGCTCTTCACAGTGGGGAGGGAGGAGGAGGAGGGCATCAGCAGAGGTTTTCTTTGCATAAAAACCTTGTTTTGAGGCTGGGTCTGACTTGGGATCTGTGACAAGGGGCATTGATGTCTGTTAGCAGTGCAGAAGGCTGCATTTTGAGCAGGGCTGTTTCATCCAGCAGACAAGGTGTGTGCTGGAGTTCTCACTGCAGGGTGCCACAGCGTTTCAGATTGTGTCAGTCGCTGAATCTCACTCCTTCCCCAGCTGCTTTAAACAGTCTCTCCAGTTGAAAAGTTCCTTGAAAGGAAATTTAGTAGGAAAAAAGAGCCTGTTCTATAGAGATTCCCATGGTTTAATTTGGTATAGTTCTGATGGGCTCTTCTAGGTGGGGACAATTTTATTGTCAGTTTTAATTAGTCGGGCTCCAGACATAGGGTGCAGCCTGCTTCCTTGTTTGAAAAGGGAAAGGTGATGCTGTAAAAGCAATCAGTGGAAAATTGGGGAAAGGAAAAGAGTTAAATACTGCCTTTTTCTTTTCTTTTTTTTTTTTTTTTTTTAATGTAATTTGGGGGGGGGCGGTGTTTTTTTTTTTCCTTTTCTATCCAGTGAGCTCAAGGCAGCTGGCCTCTGGTCCGTGACCAGATCTCCCAGCCCCTGCCACAGCATAACGAGTGACAGTCATGTGGTCCAGGAAGCAAAAATCTGAAAGACTCTTCTGTGTTTACCAAGTACTTTTTTCCAAGCAGCCATTGCAGCTTGACGGTTCTAGGTGGCAAGAAAGGTTTGAATTAAAATGCAGAAGGTCCTTGTTGCCAAGGTGAGCAGAAGGTACCCAATGTGACCAATTTCCCATGCAGAAAAGGTCTCCCCTACTGACCTGCGTGTGACTAAGTGAACAGTGTCTCTGTTGCTTAGTCATAACAATATGATTTCTGCAGTGCCTAGATGTGCAATAATGTATTGGTTGTTTTCTCTTAGCTTCTTTCTTCAATTCTTTAACAATTTGGCTCCTCGTGGATTAGAAAGTAAGATTGATTTGGCTTTTTTCCATTGAGGCGAGTGAAATAAGGCAGCCCCTTGTCAATATAAGTCTAATTTGACCTGATCTTCTGCAGTTGGAGAAGAGCTGGAGTCAGTGACGTGGGTGGCATGACCACCAAAACACATCAAGCTTAGCAGTGTGGGGAGCACTCTCTAAAGAGAAGGACTTGGTACTCAGAAATGTGAGAGAGAAATTGGGTAGAAAATTCTGTCAACTAATGGTTTGAAAAATGCTCTGCAAAGGCTGTTTTCTATCCTTACTTCTAATTACATCCTTAACATTAATAGCCTGAACAACCGGAGAATCACACACACTAATGTCACAGTTCACTTGGAGCAATTTGTTTTGTAGGATAATGAACTGTGTCAGCAAAAATTTAACATTTGCTGTAGGTGGGACTGACAGTGCAGCCTTCTGGTAACTTTGCTGGCGTTTCACAATAAAATGCCCACAGTCTTTGCTTCATTCTCTGTGAGACTGGGTAACCTGAGGGGGAGGTTCTCTATGCCATGACTTCTTTCAATTATTTTTTATTTTGTTTAAGGCATTCTCTGGAGCAGCTTGGATACTGCAAAATATTGATGGCTTCTTTGAAGAGCTCCAGTCCTCTCATGTCTTGGCAGGGGAGGTATCTTTGCATGAGAAGGTGCCTTCACCATTAAAGCCATTCAGCCCAGCTGTGGGTTTGTGCACCCTGGAGTTTTTCAGCTACCGTGTCAGGAGTGCTGGGGGTTTGCAGTCCACAGGGCAGCTCATGCTTACAGAGGATGTTTTACACCTTGGTTGTGGGTAAGGCCTTAGCGGTGCAGTGGGTAGCAGGGACCCCAGGGAGTGTGGAAGAGCAAGGGAGGGTTCTGGCCCTGCTGTTACAAATAAAATGTAGAGGAAGAAGCAGAATAAAGGTATTTATAGTGAGTCTGAGGTTGTAGGGAAGAGAGCTTTGAGTGATGGCAGTGATGGAGGTAAGGACAGGCTGGTTGGGTGGGAGAAGATAAGAGTACTGGACCAGTGGGGAGGACAAGAGATTAAAAAAAAGTAAAGATGGGTATAGGGAACAAGGAGAATGGGAGAGAAGGATGGGGATTGAATTGTAGAGGGTGACCATGACAGGGAGGTGGGAGAGGGGAAGAGAAGAAAGAGAAGCAGGCTGGTGGGTGTTTGGTTTGTGGATGAGCAGAAATTGGCCACCCAGAGCACTGTCTCCTCCCACTTCCCAGGAAGACACTCATGGCAGCAAGTACCTGCCAAGCAACAAGGGTTGTCTTTCATTCCACACCAGCTCAGGGCAGTGGAAAAGGCCAAGTACAGTTGCAGTGCAAGGGGCAGCAGAATGGGCTGGCTCCAAAGCAGCAGCACATGCAGCAGGAGATGAAGCTCTGATACAATTGCTGTTTTTTAGCAGCTTTCAGTGCCCGTGCTGGTAGTCGTACTGGTTTTGTTTCTGAGCATTTTGTTTAACTATTATTAAAAGTGTCTGGGGTTATTAAAGCCTGATACCAAAACTCAGTTTGCCTGTGATAATTTACCTCCTCTTGTGTGTGCCTCAGGCATTCCTTTGCATCTTTACAGCAGCTGCTTTGAGATCCGTTACCTGAGTGCCCAGAGCTCCCGCGCTGAGGTGGCTCCATGGTGGATGGGCTGGGGCTGCAGACAGCCCTGTCCTTCCCGCTGAGGGAAGCTGGAAACTAAAAAAAGCAAATGGCAGGAATAGAAATATTGGTTTCATGGTAAATAGGATTGTCTCCCTGTCTGTGACTTCGTTTGGCAGACTCCCACCTCCAGAGCACATTCCTGGCTGTCAGGGGATGTACAGTAAATTGACCCTGTGGAGAAACTCTGCAGATAATGTCCAGCTATATTGGGAAGGATCACCTTTTTTTATTAGGTGCACATATATTAGGAAGTTATAAAAGCTTAAGAAATGACAAATAAATAGTTAATCAATTGTTAACTCTAGTGCAGATTGCTTTTACCTGTTTGAAGGGCTCTCTCTGCCACACATGGGAGAGATGAGGCTGCACAGCCCAGCGTTTAGTGTTTTCTTGCTCTCTTTGATCTTCAGGATCAGCTGGGAGTCCTGGGACTGGAGAGTCATCTCTGACTGTGTCTGGTTCAGAAGAAGTCCAGATTTGTTTACTCTAAGGAAGAGGTCATGCGAGTCCAGCACAGACACAACAGCTTTGTTCAGTGGGATGCTTCTCTTCTATGCTTTCTTTCATACTATGCTGTCCCATGGCATTTCACAACAACAGTGGGGCACAGGAGAGCTGAATAAGCTAGCTGTCCTTTCATTTATAGGATCCAAGATTTGTAGGTCCAATTCTAATTCTTACAAATTGGAGTTTAGCTGTGTTAGGGCAGTACTTTGGGAACAGAGTTGGGGAGGACAGCCTGAAGGCGAGAGTCTAAGGTGAAGGCGTGCTGAGCTGTGAGGTTGCTGGTTGGGCTCTGTGCCCGTCTTTCCACAGACTGACCATCTCGGAAGGAGACAGTGCAGCTGGGGAGTAGGGTTTTAGTCTGCATCACTTTGTAAGCCTCCTTCTCAGGAACATCCATCATCTCTCTCAATCAGTTGTTTCAGTACTTGTGTTTATGTGAAGATGTCAGTTTTACTTCTTTTCTCAAGAGCTTGTGCTGAGTTTCTGCTAAGCCCTCTCATGGGACTTACTTTTGGTTTTGATTGCCTGTGATGTACAGCAAAGTTCCCCTTTGCACTTCTTGGATTGTGACTGCAGAAATGAATTTAAGCTATTCTTGTCTGTACTTATCTTCTTTGCTCTCCTAACATTTCTCATGCTGTGAAAGCAGCCAGAATGCATTTTTGCTTACGTCTGTTGTCTCTTTGTATTAGATGGAAATGTAAACTTGTGGGGCAAGAAACATCTTTTGAAAAGGAGTGCAGGGCCCTTTGGAGTACTGCCCTCTCTGCTCCGTTTGGTGCAAGCGATCAGTAAAAACTTAGATTTAAAACTTAAGTCATGCAAGCATTTAAAACCAAACTGCATGTTAAATCAACTGACTCCCAGCTGGTGAGACACACTGAAAATTCTGGTGGCTGCTTTTCTGCTTGCTCTCATTTTTCTAATCAGCACCTCAGCTTCCTATGGGAAATGGAAACCCTTTCCCTAACCTGTGTGTCCTGCAGGGTGGGCAAAGCCACAATGGTGCTTCTGGCTCAGGAACCTGTGCTCCCAGCCACCCTCTGGGCTGGGCCTTGTTCTGCTTGAGGATCTCCGTAAGTTGCAGAAGTGAAATGTGGGGTTCAACCCACACCGTCGCTTTCAGGGAGGGAAGTGGTGGCTCTGACCGAACAGAACAGTGAGTTTGCTGCCTGTTCCCAGCCAAGCAGTTGTTGGTTCACTGGACTCCCATCTGGTTGCAGAGTCCATGGGCAGAGCTTGCCCAGAGCCCCTGTGCTGGGGGGATTTTACACCCTCTAAGTGGTTTCCTTTGGCAGAGTTTAGATGAGCACTGTTTACCCGTTTTCTTTCATACAGAGCAGTCTGAAAAACCTTTTAAGTGGCGTTATTGTCCATACTCTTACAGAATGGTTTTGGGTTGGAAGGAACAGATCGCCTTGCTCCTTTTTTTCTCCCTATTTTTAAACATTTGCATTTCTGTTGATGAGGATTTGCAGTAATGCAAATATCTCTTGCTGCATCTCGGGAGAGAGTAAACACTGTGGGGGAAGTTCTTTTCTTACAAATAATCATTTATTCCCCTAATTTGAATGGAAAGCAACACTAATCTTTTAAAACTATCAGCTTAATTCTGTGTTTGTTACCAGTGTAACCTCATGTCCTGGTAGCATTCTGGGCAATTTGCAAGCTGAGATAAATTAATACATATTGTGCTCAGCATAAGTAGGCAGGGGCCACTAGACTGATGAAGTATCAGCTCTCCTTACCTAGCCCAGGCAGGTTTCAGTATACCTGGAGTTGCAGGTGACATTAATGCAGTCAGACATTAATAAGTCAGATGCTTGTAGCAGCTTGTGTCATGGACTGTGCAATACATGTAATCAATAGGCTATTAAAGAGGCAGCAGGCTCTCTATCACTGGGTGATTTCAAATAATGCATTAAATAGAACAGGGAATGATCCATAGACTGGCTGTATTTTGCCTGAAGATCTTTCAGTCCTGTTTTTTTTACTGTCTTCTTGGTGTACATTACAGATGTACACAGCTCTTGTCACCAAACAAGAACAGTGGTACATTGCATACTATGTAAGTGTAGGAAGAGATGGTTATGCCCCCAGATTCAGCTGTAAAAGCTAGATGGGAATTAGGAGCAGGGCATATTATTCCAGGCTTAAAGACTGAGATCCAGTGAGATGCTTCGCAAGATAATCTGCAGTGGGGACTGGTCCCAGCCCCCAGAGCTGGTATTCTGTGCCCCAAATGGAGGTCCTCCTTGCTGGAGCTTGTTTAAATATACATGTCAGTGAAACAGAGCTGGCAAGCCTCTTTGGCTGAGTGCCCATAGCTAATCAGTAGTGATTTCACTGTGAAGCCTTTCAAAGTGTCTATTTGATTAATGCTTCATATTTTGCAGATCTGAGGCTTTTTATTTTATTCTTAAATTTATTACATATTACTTATACAAGTTAAATATGTTTTAATTCCATCTTAAATACAGTGGGAAAATCTTTACAGTGAAGTTGGCTTTTGTTTTGTTTTGTTTTTTTGTGCAGCAGCAGCGTGTTTGCAGAGGCTCATGCTTGGACATGCAGCTGGTTAGTTAGAATTCTTCACAGTCCTGTTGCACTTGCCTGAAAGTCTCTTAAAAGTGAGAAACCAAAGAGCTCTGAAACACCATGGAACTGAACCTCTGTGCATTATGCCTCAAGGCTATGAGGGGTAACCTTGCTGCTCTCACAGGAGAGAGGTTTGGTGTGCCAGGCTGTCACAAAGGTATGTGCAGAGAGGCTGGGTGGGAATGGGAATGCATGTTTGGGTCCATTGAGATGACCAGCTGGCTTCCCTGGGCCAGACTTTGAGGACGTCAGAGTGAAACCTGATTTTTACAAGTTCACACAGTCTGTATGCTGCTCCCTTCCTTTTAAATTAAACATCCTTTTCTTTTCCCCTGGCAGGAAGGCCCCCGGGCGCGCTCCCATTGTGGCGGCGCTGTTTGGGGACAGGCTGTTTGCTGTGACTCCGGCACAAGTGCTGCAACAGCAACTGCAGTTGGCTGCTGAATAAACAGTGTCCCTCCATCTGTTCAGCTGTGGATTCCTGAGGATGCCTTTCCCCCCCCCCTTTGCATACATGCATAAGCAAGTTACCGCTCTCTAAGTAAAGCCATGTCAAGGGGTTCATTAACAAGGCATTTAGCAGTTGTGCCATGTTTGCCTGCAGAGCTTTGATCATGAGAAGGGCACTCAGCAGCAGCAAGACTGCTGCCAATATCAAATGCCTTTATCCTAAGCACCTGGGGCTGGAGACTCAGCAGGGAGGAGCTTCGAAATGAATTAGGAGCCTTTTTCCTGAGAACCATGCACACCTGTCTCAGTTGTGTTTGCTATTTTCCAGTGCTGCAAGTGGAGAAATCCATGACAAATGCAAGTAAACTTACTGCTTTTGACACTTGTTTCTCTTAATATTTTCAGTCCTGAATGACAAATGAGCTGTATTCTTTGTGGTTAGCATGGACCATTTGCAGAGCACTGTGGAGCCTCATGCATCCATGTCTTCACAGCTCAAACAACTTCTCAAGACAGCTTTTCTAGCAAATTGCTTCTTTCTGAAGTTCATTGTTGAAGATCATAATAGCTAGGTGGCAGAAGCCCACAAAAGAACAAGGCAGTATTCCACATGTAATGATAAAACTTAGTACATTCAGTAAGTTTTTGTGTGCCATTCCTTCTCACCCAACTGCACTACTTTAGTCCAAACCTAGCGCTGTTATGCCAGCTAATTCGGTTTTATCCTTTCTTCTTCTTCTTTGTCCTGCTTTCCTGGTTTTTTTTGCTCATGTTCACAGGAGCAGCCCTGCCAGACTATCCTTCCACTCTGGGCTGCAGTCACTGCTTTCAGAGTGCTGCTGCAGGAGTAGGATCTTCTGTGTGCCATGACAGCTTTTAAAGCCAAGAAGTCTCTCTCTGAGTTGATGTAGTGCTCTCCAAGGAGCTGCATTTGTGTTTTTTCCTTCTCCACTCTCCCAGGATTGTTTTTGTTCCTGTTTGTGACACCAGGGATGGGCTCAGCACTCTGCCTTCCCATCTAGGCAGCCCAGGATTTAGTTTATTTATAAACTTGCTGCAAGTGCAAGTCAAGGGAGCATCAGTGGCATTTCCAGGTTTGGGGAGGGGGTAGAGAGAAACAACAGAAGGAAGCAGCTTGCTAGCAAAGAAGAGATTATTTGTCAGATTATGTTTTTTGCTCTTTCTGGAATCAGCTCATTTGTTTTAGAGGACCAGCGTGAGAAAGGCAGCAGTGCTGGGAGTGCTGTGTTTGTCAGGGAGGCTCTGTGTTGGGATTACAGGAGAACAGAGAGCCCTTGCCTGAGCCTGTAGTGTGACGTGATGTGGGAACTCGTGATGTGCCACTGAACTGATTTGTATTTCTGCATTCAGAGTGCCTGCTTCAGCTCTCTTTAGTTTCACAGACAGGAAATAAAGGAAAGAAAATATTTCTGGCTTTTGGAAACTTTCTTCCTTTTTTCATGTAGTACATAGTTTGGAAGCAAAAGTCGTTGTTGCTTTGTCAAGTATGACTATTAAAAAGATAAAAAATATACCAAGGAAGATTTTAAAGGAGCACCAATGGGCATTGATCTTACCAGCATATAAAAAAACCCTTCAGTTTTTCCTCAGCATCTCTTATGTAGTGCTTTCCCCCCACCCCCTTATTTTTGTCTTCTGAGCTATCATCACTACAAGATAAAAGAAAAAAATCAGTATTGAGAAACCTAGTGTCTGCACAGAATCACAGCCTGTCCCTTTAAACTAGAGAAGCCTTAGTGGAATTTCTATTCTGGGAATAGTTAATTCTGTTTGAGGTTGGGCAAGAGAGAAGCATTCACAGGCTTAGTAACAATATTTTTACTCCATTTGGTTTTTCTTCTAAGGATTTGCCTCCCTCATTTGATGTAAAGTACAATTATTGATCAATCCCCCACTAAGGAGAAGATTTTGGAGAAAAAGAAAGAAAGAAAGAAAAAACAAAAAGCCTAAAAGGGAGTATTTGTAGCTCGAGTGCTGTTATATAATAGCCATTATGTAATGCCTGTTGGTGTCAACTAAAAATATACTGGAAGATAACTTCCAATTCATTGAAGCATTTAACTAGATTCGTCCCAGGGTTTCTGGTTCTGGACTAAGCCCCCTCTGCAGATGTTGAGAAGAGCTTAAAAGTCCTGTAAGCACCTGTTCTGTCCCTTACCCCTCTTCTTCTCCACTCCTGTTTTTTTCTTCTAACTGGGGTTTTAGAAATGGTAAATGCCTCTTTACGTCATCTCTCTGCACACCCTACTGACCACGCCATCAGTCCACACAGCCTCTCTTTTAATGCTTTGTTCAGCTGAGCTTTAAATGTCCATGGCAGACACTGGATTTCAGGAGAAGCTGAGCATAAAGCGTAGCAGGGATTAGATTTTGCACTTGTTCATGCAGCAGCCATTGAAAACCTAACAGCTTCATAGGCAGTGTTTTATAGGGAGCCCTTCTCCTGTAGCTGAGCTGCAGCTAAAAGTACATTGCCTTTTCCATCCTTATGCCCCCGTACCCAGATGCTTAGCCCAGCTACAGCTGCAGATATGGAGCAAAGCCCCGAAGTGCCAGCACCCAGCCTGGCAGAAGAGGTGTGATGCAGACCGTGGTTTGCCCTTCCTCTCTGTAGCAAAACATCCGTGTGGCTGTGCAGAGCCTGGAGCACCATTCCCAGGTGGAAGTGCAGGCTGTGCAGAGCCTGGAGCACCATTCCCAGGTGGAAGTGCAGGCTGTGCAGAGCCTGGAGCATTGTTCCCGTGGGCAGCCCATGCTGAGCCCTGCTGTGCAATGCAAGTGCCTCGTCCGGGGCTCGGCTCGGGGGCAGTGTCAGCCTCTCTGAGGGGAGGAGACATCAACTGTGGTCCCCTAGACAGGGTGGGGGTGACAGCTGTAGTCCTCTGGAGAGGAGGGGACATGACAGGCTGGTGACAGTAGCAGGGAGCTGCAGTGCTGATAGGGACCCTGCAAGGTTTGTTATTTTGACAAGAGAAGCTCAAATAGTAGACCTGTTTCCACCAGAGATGAAGCTGAGCCGTGGCTGAAGCAACTTCACACAGAGGGGTTCAGAAAGCAGGGTTTGGATTCTCATCTTTTGCTGTAACTGATTGAAAGCATTGCCGTTTCTGTTCTTCATTATTGAGAAGTCATGGTGCTGTTCTGTGCCCAAGCACTAAGACTATGGTGTCAATATCAATGGCATAAATCTGTATTCAGGTGTGTTACTATTGTAGATACATCCTATTAATGAGCAGTGGGCAAGGAGACTAATGCCTTCATTGAAGGAGTAAGAGGTGCCATTTTAGGTGAGGAAGGATTGACTGTCCCAGCCCTCCAGATCTCTGGTTTAATCCCCAGTGAGATCAGCAAAGGGTTTTGTTTTTCAGAAGAGCAAAGTTTGAGTCTGTCTTCAAGACTTAAGAGAGCATTTGTTTTGCATTAATATACCCAAGAAGCATATTGTAATTGCATGCAAGCAGTTATGTACATCATATGACGCATTTTGCTCTTGAAGGTGCAGAAGTCATTAGTACCCATAGTAGTTACTGTTATTGCTATTGCTATATTACAGCAACAGAATGAAGTGTGAATGCAAATAACTCCTGGTTAAATTCGATTGCCTCTGCAGGAACAGAAATGTTGACAAACTAACGAAGGGAAGCAATGGTGCTTGGTGTGTGCATTGGCTTCATGTCAGCCACAGTGACAAGGGCAGTTTTGTTGTGTACAGTTTTAATACAGGGGAAATCCTGATAAGTAAGTAGAACTGGGATTTTAGCTGACAAGTTTTTTTGTCTGCTTTTAACTAAAGCTGACTGCTTTCTGCCACATGAGTGTGCTTCATGTCCCAGCTCCTGGTTGGATGAAATATGCCTTTCTGCTGGAAGATGCCTTTGTAGGAAGGGCGGTGGGTAGTGGGTTAAGGCAGGGGATCAGGGACATGGAAATCATATCACATATAATCAGATGTCTTAACCTGGTTGTATGTTGATGCTTGTCTCTGGTAGCTGACACTGAGTCATGTGAATGCTAAGTCAAAATCACAGCAAACTAGGTGGGTGATAATAATTTAGCACTCTGGGATATGGATTTAGGACTCTAGAGCCTCAGGCCAATATGGTTTGCTATCTGTGCAGTAAAATGTCTACAGTGCTTATTGCTTTATTTGTACAAAGAGGGAGAGAGAGCCTATGCAAAGGGTTTTTTGCTGACTCTCCATGTCCTTTGCCTGTGTGTCGGATCCTAGGTAGCAGAGAGCTGGAGAGAAGAAACACAAAAGCTGTGGAAAAAGGTGCCAGTGGCTTTAGCACTGCCTCACTGTCCAGCAAGCACAGTTAGAACTGTACACTCCCTTTGGTGCGCTTCCCTCGGTGCCTCCAGCAGCACATTAACTGAAGATGTGGCTGTAAATATTTTAGTGCCAGAAAAGAGCTGGAAGTCTGAAACCTTGACTAGGTAACAAGAGCCCCATGGGAGATGCACAGGAGCAGGCAGCATGGGACAGGTGCCGGCCCATCGGCTGCCCTTGGGAAGCTGGAAACCATTGCACTGAAGGTCCTCAGTCTGCACCCTCTGTGTGCCTTTAGTGGGGCCAGTCTGGGGAGTTGACTCTGCTGCATCATGATTTTGCATGCTCATGGGCAACATGTGTTGAGAAAAGCACTCATTACATTCTGAATAGGACAAATAAACCAGGCAGAACTGTATCAGCGATATTGTTGTGTGGGATTGTTATTTAAAACAGTGTTTCATCTGGAAGCTTTGGCCAGCTCTTTGACTGGAAATCAGCTGGGTTTGTTATTGGGCTTATGTTTAAATTGTGCTTTCCTTTAAATGTCTTTAGTCTATACCTTGCATTAAAAATGCACTTAATTTTGTGGCCAGAAGTTTCCCTGGCTGCTCCTCCTGTACAACTGCTTCACCACCAGATATGCTATAGCCATTAAATTGACCCCTGCGGTGACCTGCATGTCTTTAAGCATTTAAATGAGTTCTGTAAATTAAGCTTTTAGAATTAGTCATTGTGTAGGTTTGCAGCATCACTGGTGCATTGCCAAGGACCCCAGTTTTGTCACCATGACTACTACTGCAGGGTTACTGAGAAACACGAACTGCAGGAAAGTTTATTAAACCAAAAATTCACGTGCCAGAATGGTGAGGGGGTGAGCAGTGACGTGGCACCCGCTGCAGCCGGGGGGGCACCTGGTTGTTGATGCCCAGCACAGCCCGGAGGCAAACCTCCACAGGGGAGAAGATACTGCTTATCTTCCCAGGGAAAATCACCATCATATGTATTTCTTGTATCATCACTTTGTGCCTGTTCAATAAATAGTGTGCTTTGAGAAAGAAGGTGGGGAGGCAGTGGCAGTGTGTGCTTATTCCCTTAAATGCTCTAATCCTGTGGAGATTGTCCCTTCCCGGGAAAGGCTGTCCCCACTGTGGGGTGTGAAGCTGCAGGTGGGCTATCCTGTGATAATTTGGAATGATAAAATTCCCTGGTACTGTCTAGTGAGATCAATGGTCATGAACTGTCATGTTTAGGAAATTTTTTTTTAACCTAAGCACCGACAAACAGGATGCTGTGATTTGCCTCCAGTGGGGAATATACAACACAACTCTTGTCTGCATCTTTAAATATGCCTACCTTGTGCAAAGGAAAGCTCCTGGCCCCTGTATTCACCTTCTTTTCTAGACCTTCTTCAGACTTGTGGGAATTAAGTCTTTAGAAATTAGGCTGCTGGATACTCCTAAGTGTCATCTATTCCAGATCTGTGATCTTCTGTCATTTGAAAACCCATGCCCGTAGCTCTCCTCCCCCTCCCCCAGTGTCTTCTAGGGCATGCAAATGTATACGTGTGTTTGCTTGGGAGCTCCTAAAGAGAAAGGGCATTTGGTGTGTTTTCCACCATACTGTTGATATTTGTGGTTCTGTCTCCTGTCCTCTGGCACATTCCTGGACTCTCCTACTGAATCTTTCAACAAGACAGTGCCATAAATCATCAGTTCACTGGCACCTAACGGAAGAAGGGTCCAAGTTTTCAAAGGTCTTTCACAGTCCTTGGTGGGAGAAGAATTGCAGGCAATGGTTCTTAGTTTCTCATCAGCTCTGCAGGCACTTTCTCCTGCCCCGGCTCTGTACCAGGCAGGAGCAGAGCCCATTCTCAGAGGACTTTTCTGCTCAACATGAATCTGCCTTTCCCATCTCGCCCCATCCCTCCCCTCTCTGCAGGACCTCTTGCAGGTCTTGTGGCTGACTGTCTCTGTAAGGCTGGCTGTCCTCTTGGAATGTGGGATCCTCCCTGTGTTATTCCACCAGCTCTGGGCCACCAGCTTGCCATCTTGGCATGAAGGCCTGCATGGGTTTTTTGTTTTTAAAAGGGATTCTTTGAATTCAAAGCATAGCAAATTCCTGGTGGAGGCAGCTGATAGATTATGCTCTGCAAGGGCTCTGTGCCTGGGACTTACTCTTCTGTGGCCCTTCCCTGACCTTCCAGCAACAGTGCCAGAAACCTCTGTTGAGGGTTACAGATCAAAAATACATAAATAGAATGAACCAACCTGCTGGGGTCAAAAAGGGAACAAGCACTTCTGATGCCAACTCACACGTGTGGCCTGAAGACACACTGGCTGTCCTACAGGCATGCTACTCCCTAAAATTGGGACTGGTTGGGAGGAGGGAGCACAGCTGTGTGCTTATGTGTTCTATAGAGGAACATGCCTAGCGATGCATGCAAGCCCATTACACATTTGTGTGCTTGTAGGCCAGCATTACCCTACTGCTTCCTCAGTTTGGAGGTTTCCCACTTAAACAGTTATGGTTTCCCTCTTATGTATTGTTTTTACCTTTAATTTCCCACAAATGGGCCATGAGGGAGTTCTCCTACTGTTCTCCTAAAGGTTTCCTTCCCCTGAACAAAATTGCTTTTTCAGCGGATTTTCACTTACTTACGCAATAAAGTGCTTGTTCAGGGTCTGTGTGGGTGACTAAATGCTATTTGCTTTCCAATATCATATTTCCATATTTGTATTTGTCTTGACTGTTCTAGAGAAGTAGAGGAAAACTACATTTTTACTTCAGAGCTATCTCAATCTAAGTGAATTTTGTGCCTGTTTCTTCCGAGGCTGTTTGCACTGATCCCATGGTTAAGGGAGTGGTAATAAAGAAGTCAAATCTTGAGCTATCATAATCCTGTTTGGGTGAACTGGCTGCCTCCAAAGTACGCAGACTGGTGTGGAAAGCAACTCATTTTTAATTACTGCTAATGCTGCTGTTTCAGTAGCACTTAGCGCTGGATTACTCCAGTGCCTGGCTGTCTCAGGAACACCGGTGTTATCCACAGGCAAGTGAGATTTGGACACATACAGAGCATGCGCCTCTCCACTTGGCTGGTTTGAACCAAGTTTGCTGGAGGCAGAGCAAAAATTCTCAAGGATCTATTTTCTGCCATGAATTGTGCAGGTGGGCAAGTGGAAAACGGGAGAGGAGTTGTGTCCCTGTTCACCCTTTCCTGCTCCAGGAAAAAGGTCCTCTGTTATACATCAAGGGCACTAGGCTTCCTCACATGCATTGCTCCCATTGCATCATGCTCCAGGCAGCAGTGGGAATATGGCTATTGCTGCCTCTTCCTGGGTCTCATCTTCCCCTTCACTTCAGGCCATTCGTCTCTTTGGGTTTTTTCCCACTGGCAATTATCATGATAATAATAGAATCAAATGCTGAAGAAGAGGTGAAATGTTAGAGCATTTCTTGCAACATGTAGCATTGGACCTTGTCCCTCAAGCGGGAATTGCTGGAAGATTTCAGATGCTCCCTTGTAGTATGATGATGTAATCTGTTCGTGTGTACTCTTGATCTGTCTTGTTCATTGTCACTCAGGGTAATAATTATCCAGACCATTTCACCTTCCAAATTCTTGGCAGCTATTAATCACTTAGCAGCATTCCTGAAAGAAAAAGTTTTGTATCTCCATTATATAAATAAGGAAAGTGAGATGAAGGAGGCAGCACCAAAACTTCATAGAAGTGTCTGCCACTCTGGGGTGGGTCTGGTTTGGGGGTTGATGTGTAGGTGCAGTTTTCAAGGTGCTGAGTCCCAGAGCACTGCTGGGCTGAGTGCAAATCAGGCTCTCTGTGTCCCAGGGTGAGGAGAGGCTTTTGAAAAATTGTCTCAAAATTAGCTGATTTAGAACTTAGATCAGCTTTCCTCCAACTACAATAGGCTTGTTTTTATGGGGGACTCTGCAGGGAGACAGGAGATGAGTTCCCAGCACAGCAGCATGGTGGGAGGATGGGCAGCAGTTTTCAGCCTTTCTGCATCATTTCCACAAAGCATGAAGCCAAAGTGTTACCAGCAGCCTGGAATCCTGAGAGAACTCAGATTTTGCCAAACACCATCCAACTATGCAGAGGCAAAAAGAAATCCTGCTGTCTCCTGTTTGCTTCATTTGCAGCTAACCATTCTATCCTGGCTGGTTTGATCCATGGTTTCTAGCCTGTCCTCCACCTGCATCTTTCTGTATCCTGGCAAAGGAAGTCCTGTGATCAAATGTTAATGCTCAGGAAAATCTGGCTGTGAGCAGCAGTGCTCACATCCTGCTATTTAATGTTCCTTGTCATGGGCTGCAGTGATCAGTGACTGGGGCAGGCTGCTTTCTCTCCCCTCCCCATGCCAGCTGCTCTGCAGACCCTGCCACAGCTCTGGCACTGGGCTGCTGGGAACCGTGCTGGCCATTGCTACCTCCCTCCTTCCCAGGGCTAAATATCTAATGTGCCCCATCTCTGATGCTCCTTATCAGGTCCAGCTTTGTTTACTTGCGTAATTCCCTCAGAGCCTCATCAGCTGAACATGATTTCAAAGTGTTAAGAGCATCAGTGCCTCAAAGAGTTTTGCAGTAGCTGCCTTGGCCTCAGATTAGATGTAGACATAATAATTCTATTCTATGGAATATAGAATAATAGAAAACCGTTTGGACAGAGAGGGGTTTTTGTTCTTCCTGGGTTTATATTAGAAGTATGGAGACCTGTTGGAAAGGAGCAAGGTTTTCTCATGTAGTTGCTTTAATCCTTGTTACGTCTCTGGTATCTGACTTTTTTGTGGTTGATGTTGAGGAATGGCAGAGAAAGGCCCATGTCCCACAACAAAGACCCTGTGTGCTTCCCCAGGTCACAGGAACAGAAAGGGATTCCTGTTGGTCCCTACACTTGGGGAACAAGGCCCATCTGAGCAATGTCTTGTTTCTCCTGGGTGAGTTTGGAGATTTGATTGGTTTAAAGAAGGGTCATGGAAGAGGTTACAGTGGAGCCAGCCACGGTTATCCTCCTTCTCTGAAATAATTCCTGCTCCTAATAGTGTAAGGAGTAATCAGACCAATATCTTCACAATATCCTGCAGGATAAAGGATTTTTGGTGTGTGTGCTGCTGAGGATCATGGTTGGAGAGGGCCACCTGTCCCCTGTGAGGATGCTCACTCCTCTGAAGGGAGGTGGTCCTGAGCCTTGTTGCAGACCTGGGCAGAGCCCTAACCAAGCTAATGCCTGTCTGAAGAGTTTGCCATGTGGCCAGTTTGGAACTTGTGCCCATCTACATACCTCTCACAGGGAGGATCTGTTTCCAGAGTACTTTTGCCTTGCTTGGAGTGCTGGGTACAGCAGAAAATAGCCTTATGCTCTAACTGCAGAGATATCTTTACTCCTAGACAGAAAAAAATGTGCTCTGCTTTCCACATTCATACCATATACCCATTCCATGATGCAGTCTCAGCCCCCCCCCCGTTCCCTTTGTCCACCTTTTGCCTGGTTGCAAAAGCATCCAACAGCCATGTTCATACTTGGACTCAGCCAGTTCCAGGCATTGACTTTTCTGATGACTTTTCTGTCCAGAAAAATTTATTGTTATTCATGCTTGCTCTCACCCTTCCCTCACCATTTCCCCTAAAATTCCCACTCCGCAGCTTGCTGAATAATTTCAAGGTGCTAATTGCCAGTGCTGCAGTTGATCCACTGATCCGGAACATAAACAGTCTCGAGGTAATTTCTGTCTGAGCTAGTGTGGGGTTTATGCAAGTGCTGGTGTTTGTTTCCTTGTTTTTTAATTTCCTGCAAAGAAAAGCTTTTGTGTTGCTCTCAACAAGATGCCTGTGCCTCTGCCTCAGTCGGCAGCTGCTCTGACAGGCCACGTGAGGCTCTAAGAAAATTGACACTAACAATGCCCTGTTCTGTGTAACTGAAGTCTGTGGGTGGGAATTGAAAGTCCTGCTCAGTCATGTCATGTCCCTGTATCAAAACTGTTAGTCTGGTCCTTGAGGTATCATGTGGCTTCTTTGCCCATTTTAGTTCTACATTTGGAACAGGCAACTCAGATTCTTTGTCCTGTTGGAAAAAATACTTGTTCTGTTAGATAAATACTTGGAGGCAGAAGTTGCTGGGGTTGCACATCTCTGAGGATTCAGACACCCCTGTCTGTAACAGCTGACAACAAAACCCTGTACTGGGTCGCTGTTGGCCAGTGGGGAGTGCATCCTGCACAACAAAGAGTTAATTTTCCTATGGCTATTGCTTCCAGCAGCCTTAGCAGAGGCTGTGCCTTTGCAGGGGGTGTGGGATGATGTAATGTTAGCAACTCCCTGTGCTGGTGGAAGGAGGGGAGGCAAAAAAT
This sequence comes from Pyrocephalus nanus, assembly GCA_038380795.1. Lineage (NCBI taxonomy): Eukaryota > Metazoa > Chordata > Aves > Passeriformes > Tyrannidae > Pyrocephalus > Pyrocephalus nanus. The sequence goes on from CM076281.1 coordinate 10,850,766, forward strand.
AAACTCATCTGCATTCATTTTTCTTCCCGGCTTGTATGCGCAGGTCCAGTTTACCTGGAGGACTTGCTTTTGTACTTGTTAAATAAAATCAGTAGTTTTGCTCACCAAGGCAAGGCTGATGCAGCAGTGCTGGCAGGGAGCAGGGCATGGGGGCAGAGGGAGAACCCAGCCCAGTTCTGGTGGGGCTGCACCCTGCATGATGATGAGCTTTGCATCCCATTTCTGGAGGCAGTCTTGTCTCCAGGTGGTGTGTGCATATAAGTAGAAATGAGTACCAGTTGTCTACTGTTGAATCATAAGCAGATTTTGAAAAGTGGAATACAACATAACACCTATCTCCCTCCAGAAAAGCAGCTCCTTCTTCACAGGGTCAGATAAGGTGCCCATGGCTCAGCCCCCTTTTGATGAAATGCAGCAGCCTGGCTGAGTCCGCTCTAGGGTGGCACTTGCTGGGGGCGAGGAGAGAAGGGGGAAACTGGCATTAGTTGCAGTCCTGGCCCCTTTCCGGGCTGGCTGGTAAACCCCATCCCTCTGGCAGAACTGTTGCTCTGGCACCTTGTACCAGGCCTTTGGAGTGGTGCTGGCTCAGCCAAGTCAGCCCTTGCTTTAAGGACTTCATCTGTGGAAAAGAAGGATCTGCCTGAGTGAGTGTGTGGAGTCCTCACACCTGCATACTTGGCCTTCCAGAAATGGCAAAGATTGATGACATCTCTGGAATAATTTGGCATGTTCCAGCCAAGGAAAGATTTTCCCAGTTCAAACACAGTACTGAATATCCCCTCTGTCCATCCACAGATTCACAGATAGAGTAGGGTGAGGTAGAAACATCTCACAATTTGGAAACTGAGCTTCCTTTCTCCAGCACCACCCCATGTCACCTGCATGCCTGGCACTGGCAGGGAATGGGAACAGAGCAGAGCTTAGCTGGCCGCTAGGAAGAGTTTGGGGGTTTTATGATGATGGGCTCAGATGACAAGTGGCCAGCAGGTGTAATCTTTGTGCTGATGGGTTGGATAGCCAACACGCCCAGGTTTCTCTCTGGTTTGCCCACAGATGTGCTGGTATGCCTGCACTGCCCTGAAAGTCCCTTTTAAACTGAAGTAATTCTTAGGGTGGTGTTTTGGATCCATTCTGTGGTCTCAGAGTAAGATGGGAACACTCAAAAAATGCACCTGTGTGAACATCTGTCACTGAACACAACTGGAACTGCCACTGGTCTGACTTGGTATGGTGAGTCGTGTGTATCCAGAACATCTCTAGGAGGGAAGTCTTCCACTCCACCTTCTTTAACTAGAACAAGGGGAGGCAAGCATTTAGTAAAACAGCTTCAAAAGTTGGAGAGCTTGATGTTTTCATGTAAAGTTACTGAATGTTAAAAATAGCACTTCTCATTCATTTCCCTGCCTGAGCCCTGTCTGTTATTCTCAATATGACTCAGGATGTACATGGGACTGTCACTGTGGCAGAACACAGAACTGCAGCAGCTATTCGAAGAACAGTGATGTATCTCATGTACCTCCCCAGGACACAGCTTCCCCCAGCTTTTCTGCTTGCCACAACCTTCATGTCAGGCCCAGGTGAAGGACTACAGAGAGTCTGGAAGGCTTCCACAAGGCCAGAAGAAAGCTATCATAGCAAAATCCCTGCAAAGCCCAGTGCACACACTCATCAGATACTAAATACTTGAGCCAGGAAAGGGAGAGGAACAGGACATGAGCTCTTGTATGTCTTCAGAGATTTCTGCTGCGTGCCTCTGGTGAAGCAGCTTAGGCTGCAGCAGACCTGGTGGATGTGCAGAAAAACATGGCACTGCTTGGTTATGTGGTTAGTGGGGGACAGGCAGAGAATCTAGATGGTGTTTCTGGCCTCTGCCTGCAGCTGGGCAGCACTTGGTTGTTAGTTTTGCTCTTTGTCGGGTCAACACAGGGATGCGAAATCTTTGCTTGAAGGTGGGGAAGCTGATGTTCAGAGGAATATTTGCTGATTTTAAAGGAAATATATTGTGTTTCACATCTCTCTACTGCAAGGGAAACTTGCATTCCAAACACATTCTTTTCCCCCTGGGAAATAGTGTCTTTTCTTTAATGCAAGGGGATCCAGCTGCTCTCCAGATGCAGACCAAAGCAGTCACTTGTTCTGGTGGTAGGTTGGAGCCCCAACAGAGGGAGGAAAAGCAACTGCTTGGGCTTCTGCAGCTTTTGCTGTTTTCCTGTTTCAGAAGGATAGGAGAGGCATGGACACCCCTCACCTCAGTGGCACAGGCACTGCTGGTCCCTTTTGTGGACATAGGAGGCTTTGGGAAAATGACATAAAATGAAAATATCAGCACACAAATAAAGGGGAGCTGCATCCTTTAAGTGCACCAGAATGAGTGACCAGGTCACACCTCCTGAGTTTATTCTTGGTGCTGTTACTGTAACACCCAGGAGCCACAATGCTCTGTGGAAATATGCCAACTTTTCACATACTTATTTAGTGCAAGAGAGAAGGATTTTATGAACCAAATACTTAATGTGAAAGGGAAACACAGGTACAGGAAGGGATGTGATGGGTCAAGGTCACCTCATAAACTAGTGGCAAAGTAAGGCAGGTAAGTCCCATCTGGTGGGGCCAGAGCATTGTGATGGACTCACAGCAGCCACCTGCAGCCCTTGCCACTGCCCCAGTGTTCCTGCACTGTCTGGCAGGCACAGGGCATCTGTGAAACAGCCTGCAGCTCTACTTACCCCCAGGCCAATAGCCAGCTACGAAAGGAGTATAGAAAAGCCTGAAAGAGAGACAGGCTGCACAAGAACAGTGCATTTAAGAACTCAGCACTCTTTTGCCTCCGATTCTTACAGCCAGTAAAACCAGCAGAGTTTTAGCTTGCCTTTGATCCTTTTTTGCATTCACAACAAGCTCCAGAAGTAATATTCAGTTATTTTAGCTCTTCCCCAGAAATGGACCTTTTTGTTTCCTCTGCTTGCCTGTATTCAGGCAGCAGAGAGGCCCTGAACAGCTTATGCTGGGTATAAGTCTGGTTTGTCTCTTCAGCCCCAGTGGTGTGCCAGGCGCATTTGACTGCTGGAATTAGCCCAAATTCCTGTCTGCACCCTTAATTGGGAAACAAGGATGGGGATGAGCAGGGAACTCCAGAGGTGTAAATAGATCAGTCAGCCACATGGCGTCATCTATGCTTTGTGCAAATATAGTTGAGGACATGCTGAGCAGAAAGAATAATTGTAATTATCATATGCTTCTTCCCCAGCTCTGGAACTAAAATACATTCTCACTTCTGCTTCTTTTAGCAGCCTAGCCAGTAAACTTTCCAGGAGGGTGCCATACCTCAGCATCTACCTCCTCTCATTCCTCAAAATCCATAAAGGCTGTGTCCATGTCAGCAGAGATCAGGAGCCTTTTGGCATCTGTTGAGAAAGTGGTGCACATGATCCCAATAGGTAAAGAGAAGCAGCAGCACACTGTCCTCCTCCATCATCTCAGGGCATGGACATTGTGCGTGGGAGGTCTTTCTGTAACTGAGCTGTTCATGGTACAAATACACACCTCGATCTTGGAACACGACACCTGTCAGACTTCCCTGTCTCGTGCAGATACGTGGGCAGATGTATTATAACAGTGGAGAGGCTGCACAGCAGTGTAACCTCCTTTTGTGTGGTCCTTACTTGGGAGCTGGTAGATTGTAGTGTCTGCAGAAGTGATTGTGGTGGGGGGGGATAGTGGATGGGGCTGTTTAGGAAAAGTAGTTACTTTGCATAAAAAGTTTCCAGCTGTTTTTAAAAAATTGTCATTTGCCCCTGCAAATTGTTTACAGTGAAGGTTCTGTGGAGATGGCTGAGCTGACACAATGTCTGCTGTAGCTCCTGAGACCACTGGATATATCCAGTATTAAATCCCTTGTTGTCTCTGGGCAGGAGCCATTTCTCTATCTTTAAGAATAGGGCTTGAAAAAATGCCTCAGGTGACCTCAGTGCTCTTGAAAGCAGATTTTTGAGTCTTTTAATTTTTATAAAATAAAGATGTGATGAATGTGTTTATCATTTCCCTCCAGTAAAGGGCTTGTAGAAGTTGCCTGTGCGTGACTAATAACAGTTGTTTCCATCGGATGGACATGAGACCCAGGGTCACTGTGTGTAATTCCCTACGTATGTAATTTGTCCTATTCACATGAATAGTTGGAAATTCAAACTAGTTGAAACTGGTTCAAGCCAAAGATTGAATTGACTGGTCAAGACAACATGAGAAAATTGCACTGGGTTCACTGATTCTAATACAAATAAATAGCCTTTAGGGTTAGTTACTCCATAAACTGAAAGAATATCTGTAACAGACAAGGACTAGTATAAGATGAACATCATGCAAGAATCGAGGGAAGATGCATTTGCTTGAGGTTGCTTTGGGAACACTCCTGGAAGGTGTGGGTTTGGGGAGAGCTGGTCTGTACTGGGTGCTCTGAGCCAGCTGCTCAGAGCTCAGGGAGTGGGACTTTGGCAGGTTCAGGGTGCTTTTTTTTTTCCCTAGAGATCATTCTTGTTTGCTTACTTCTTTTTTTCTTTTTCTTTCTTTTCCTCTGTCTATTTTTCTGTCTTTTATGGTCTTGATAGTGGAAAGTGAGAGACCTGTGCCTTTCAAACCTATCTGATTATCCCTGGAATAGCACTAGCACCAACAGCTTCCTCCCTCAGTGATAAAGCAAAGATGTTCAAAGAGGCCAGAACAAAACTTCCCAATTCCCTGGGAATTCTAACCCTGTTTTTAGACATTTAAATCTTTGCCACACTCCCTTTTAGGGCAGAAATCTTCCATGCTGCTTTGCATTAGCTGTGAAGTCCTTCAGTTGTCAGATGTATATAAACCTCAGCTGGTTTGCTGGTTCTTTAGAGCAAGATTTAGAAGAAATAGGGGGTTTTACCCACTTTATGAATAGAAAAATGAAGCACAGAAACATTGCAGAGTGTGAGTTTATGAACCTAACAATGTTTTTTTGACAGTTGTGTGAGTGCGATAATACCTAAGTAGGAAAATGAGATGACAGGTTTCACACCTTCCCTGTTGAGGGTGCTTGGAATAAAAAAACCCCTAAGTTTTACATGCTCTGCTAGGAGAAAATGTCAGAAACACAGAAGCACACAGTGATAGATGGCGAGGTTCCCCAGCTGTGGATCTAGTCCTGCAGGTACCCAGGTTCATCAGGAGCAAACTTAAGATGAAAGAGATGAAAATTGAAGTTCAATGGTCCACTGAGATCCTGGAAAAACCTGCTGTCCCATTTTCTGGCACCACTTGGTATCTAATAAACATGTAGAGCTCTAAAAACCCCTGCTGTGCCCTGGATGAGAGATGTCTCACTGCCAGCTCCCGCATCTGAGCCTGAGCACGCTGCGCACAGAGACTCAGTGCTGGAGGCACTGCACTCCTCACGTCACAGGTTGTGTTCAGAGAGCTCACTTCTGTTCCTGCTTCTGGCACAGCATCTCTGGTTGCCCAGAAAGGTGGTGGATACCCCATCTCTGGACATATTCAGGATTAGGGGGCTTGGAGCAACCTGCTCTAGTTGAAACGTCCCTGCTCACTGCAGGGAGGTTGCAGTAGACGGCCTGTAAAGGTCCCTTCCTGCCCAAACCATTCTCTGATGCAATGATCACCTCTGGTATTGCCCTGTGAGGAAGATGGCAGCTGACCAAACCATTAGCATAAATGGAAAAAATTGCAAAAGCTGCTTGACTGTGAGCATGCTGACCTCTTCCCAGGATGAGCTCAAGCTTGTTGCCATTTGAGATGCTTTCGGCTGGTTTAGAGCTGTGGGATTTTCTTCCTTTCTTGAGCACAGAAGCATTAACTTTCTGGACCTAAGCCAAGCAACGAGCTTTCACCTTGCCTGACTATTATGCTTAGATAAGTCCCGTGGTGTGGGAATGCTCTGTGGCACTTGGACCAAACTGACATCAAGGACTTTCTGCCTGGTGGCCACCTCACCCTGAACTCCAAACTGCCCAGGGGGCTTGCTTAGAATTTGTGTGGCAGCAGAAATCTTTGCTCCCAGTTATTAAGTGTGAAGCTGGCAAACTACGTGTTTTAAGGCCAAAATAAAGGTTGTTTGCATCCTTTGAAAGGTTATGATTTGCCTTGTAACATCCCCATGATGTTTTTGCTGCCCTGGTGGGGTCCCATGGGGGAAGCACAGTGCTGGATCCCTTTGGCTTGTCCATGCAGCAGAGCAAAGTGAGGAGTAGGACATCCAGCAGCAACAACCCTCATGCTTCCAGAGTAGTGAGAACCAGGACACACAAAGCTGGCCATTGGACCAGCTTCAGAGCTCTTTCTGGATTTTAGCACACTTTAGAAACTGATAAATAAACACCTTTATTCTGCTTTATCCCCTTTCTGATATTTTCTGGAAGTGAGAGAAGCAGAGTACTCCATTTCCCAACATTAAAGGAATATTTACTTTGCCTGATTTCTCAAAAGAAATGGGGTTCAGAGGGTTATCTTCCACCCACTCTTCCCTTAAGATTTTGAGCTTATGTGGCCAATTTCCACAGTGCCTGAAAGAATAAAAGTTCCTAAAATGTTTCCTGAGCAGAGATATCCGGTTCAAACACAGGTACTTTATGCAGATGTCAGGGAAACCACCCCAGTGTGTGCTGGCAATGGGCCCTTTTTGCCCCAGCTCCCCGTGGGCCTGCTGGGGGTTGGGCATTACAGTTTGCATGGCAGCACCTCTCCAGCCCCTCTGGCATGGTGAAGCCAACAGGGAAGTCAGACACTAGGCTGTGGCTCAGGCTTCATGCCCCAAGATAATCCCTCACTTCATTATAAGATGGGATTTAAAAACTGCAAAGCAGTGAAAAGCTTCTGCTGGATAGTAGGAAGAGAACCCCTTAATAAACACAAAAATCCTGTTAAAAAAAAAAAATATATATATATATATATATACACATAACTGTGCTGCCACATTGAGGCACTGGTGACAGCTCTCCTGATTTATCATGACTTTTGCAGTTGGCAGTGCTTTTATTTTTAGTGACTGACCACTGGAGCCCTGCTACTGCAGGAGCCGTGTTCTCTGTCTTTTTAATACAAGCCAGCTTCTAGATGCCATTTTTGCAGAGGGAAGCTATAAAAGGTGAAATAAATACAGAATAAGGTTTTTAAAGCCAGAAGGCTGGTCAGAAAATCCACAGTACTTTTTAATTTCCTTATTTTTTAGTATTTGGCTCAAAACACAAGTCTTACAATGATGAATCATATGAATAATTGGTTCATTCAGATTACCAGAACAAACCAGGGAGTAGCACATCACTCAGGGCATTCTGCTATGCAAAAAATTGTGTACTGAGTGAAGATAAGTGCTTAGGAGATGATCCAAAATGCCACACCAAAGGAACAACCGAGTGCCTTCATTTCTCTCCAAGGACTATGATAAATCCATCATTTATCTGTAGTTTCACTTGAAAACATAGGTGTCCTGAAGTGAGTATCTGATTGTCATTAAGTTAGAGCAGGATCCACAGAAAACAGGGTATTTTTGTGGAGGTATTTTTGTTACTTTTTGCAACACATTGCACAGGACTCACCCAGCTATCAGTGTGGATAGGTGAGATGCATTTCTACTACAGAGCTTTTTGTGAGAAACCTGAACCCTTTTAAAGTAGATACAGAAGGGGAAAAAAGTTCTGGTGGTGTTGCCCTTTCAGAGCATTTTGCACATTTTCCAGTGTTCTTCTGCAGTGGGAGGACTGTCTTCTGGTGCTTTGCCTCTTGCTATGCAGGGTGCGTGAGACTGCAGGGTCCCCAGGGTAGAAAAAGTAGACAGAAAAAATGTTGTTTTACCAGTGTTGTGCAGACCTACACTATCGGGCTGACTCTTTGGTCAGGGCTGTAAAAACAGGAGATTTTTTCTTTCCTGCTTTCTGTGACCTTCTTGGCTGCTTGCAAAGACCCATGAGCTGGAATCTCATCATCTGCCCAGCAACCTCCCAAAGTATTTTAGGAGTGCCATATGGAGCACCAGCTCACAGTACTTACAGCATTGCATAGTACTCCAGTGGCAGCAATTCAATCCTTATTTGGGTTTCAGCCAATGTTTGTTGTCCTCCTTGGAAATGGTATTGATTATTTTTGCTGAGGAGCCAGTTATGGCTGCTATGATACTCACCACCTCTCTTCCCAGGATGATGTGTGCTATGGAGGCTGTTCTACTTCAGATGGGGCTGCCAAATGGTCCAGTGAGGCTCCAGACAGAGCCCTGACCTTTTCAATAACCCATGATATGAATGAGCTGTTACTCATGCCCTAAACCTTACTGGACGTGTTGGTTGGTTGGTTTGTGCAGGGATTGGCATTTGTTCAGTACCTGGGAGGTTTAATACTGGGAGGTGCAGTGTCCTGCATGGCATCTGTCTGCTTGGTGGCACTGCAGATTGCATGCAGTGGGAAGAATTTTGGATGAGAGAAAACTGCTGTGCCAGTGGAGAGCAGTCCCATGGGCTTTTGGAGCGCACCAGCAATTGGTACCCAGCATTGCACTGCCAGGGAAAATTATCCTGGGCTGTCAGGTTGTTCACATCTTGCCAAGCCTGGTGGGGTTCCATGCCAATGACCATGGAATGATGGCTGGAGTCTGGGACCCTGCTCTGCCACTGGTAGTTGTGATGCTAGGCAGAAAACAATGGTTATGGAGCCTGTTTCTTGTGCTTGCTGTTGGCAGCAGCTCTGCAAAGCCTTACACAGCAAAACCGCAAAAATCTTAAGGCTTCACCCCAGTGAAAGTTCAAAAAAAACCCCCTGATTATAATAAAGCCTTTGAGAGGTCCTTCTCAGGCAGAGGTGAGATGTCCGTATGATCAGAAGTGGGAGTTGAGTGCACTCTGATAAACCGGCTGCCAGAGAATCTTGATAACCCAGCAGAGAGATTTCTGCCTGATGGGAGGACAGAGGATGTGGCAGTGCTGAAGCTGTGGGGTGTCGAGTGTTCTGCTCTCCTGTAGGGTAAGTGGTGGAGATGGTGGGTTGGTAATGAAACTATTGGTGATTCCTCATTTTGCTCTATATTTATTACCTTGTTCTGCCTTACTGAGTCTGTAAAAAGGTTCTTGGCCTAGATGGTGATTGGGTGCTGAAACAGGCTCACCAAGGCAGTGGTTACAGCACCAAGCCCAACAGAGTTCAAGTGTCTGGGTGATACTCTCAGGCACATAGTATGACTCTTGGGGATGGTCCTGTGCAGGACCAGAAGTTGGACTTGATGATCCTTGTGAGTCCCTTTCAACTCAGCATTTTCTGTGATTCTGTGTTAATGTTACAACTGGTGTTTTTGGCTCTCCTTGGGTTTACAACATTTAACAGCTTCCTGGGCAAAGCACTGTTCCACGTGATTTATTTGATGCTATTTAGATGAATTTGTTGAGCCTCCAGCCTGAGTTTGTTTCCTTAAAATTTGGGCTGTATTTTTCCATCTGGCTGCCTAGTGGAGACAGTGTCCAAAATTGGTATTTCAATCACTTCCTATATATTTTTTGCACAGTTAATTGAATTGTGAGAAGCAGGTTACTTAAGCAAATGCAATGGCCCCTGTCACACTTCACAGGACCTGTAAACACATAAACCCCAACGTGATCAACACTTCCCAGTAATTACAACTGCAACGGGCAAATCATCCATCTTGCCCCCTGAGGAAGAGGTTGATGAGATTTTCTTGAGGCAGCTCCTCCAGTGCAGCTGCTGCTGCTGGACTGAAATGTGGTAACGCCTCTGTCTACCATGAAATACTACATCTTCCATCATATGCTTGACCCAAAATAGTATTTGAACTGGTATGTGATGAACTGTGCTCAGCCCCGTGTCACCTGTATAAAGCAGGAATATCATCTACTCTGTTTATAGAGAGGGAAATAAGTTGTGTGATCTCTCTGCCATTTAGGCATCATTAGTGAACTTGGGCACACCTGGGACATGCCCACCGGTTGGTGAGCACAGGACCCTGAAGCAAGCAGAGCTCAGCAGCAGCTGGTTTGAGCCCTAGCTTCTCCATGCCAGGTGATGCAGTAAGCTAGGCTTTGGGGGTGCTTTTCTGATGCAAAGGGCTGTCTGATCAGAAAATGGTTATTTTGCTGTAATAATTTGCTGCAAGCAACTTGCACTGGTCTCTCCAAGGTAACATTCTATTAATTAATGCACAAACTTACTCCCTCTCCCTGTGTCTAGTTTTCATTCCATGTAAGCTCTGATTACTCAGTAAAAAACAATGGCTTATGAAGCTAAACATCAAAATGCAGAAGCAGAACCCTCAGTGTCTCCACTGTTTGGCAGTGTGTTTGCTCAGGGTTATTTTCATGCCACACACAATTGATGTTATTGAAGAGAGCAAAATGAACAGTGTTTGTTATTCAGTTCATTTTGGGTTTTCAGTGCTGTCATTCTCTCAGGGTGAGGTTAAGAATTTATTACACAGTGTTTGGGGCTGTACAGAAACAGCTCCCAAAGGTCTCACTGAAGGCAAAGGAAAGGATACTGTATGGAGGAGCCAGGAGTGAGTGGATATGGTGACAAGTATGCAGTGCCAGGGCACTGACTGCAGGAGCAGTGATGCTGGGGTTTATGCTTTCAGACTCCTGGGCTGCTCTCACCTCTGAGTGTGTAGGTTTCCACTTGGACCTCTGCTATGTCCTTTCTGGCTGGATCTGCATCTGAGGTCAAGTTCCTTACACCAAATAGATTTAACTGAGATTATGCATTTGTTAGTCTGGATCTGGATCTGAACTGTTTATTTCTGTAATTTGCCAAACTAAAATCCAGAGTCCTGAGGATCTTAGTGTATGCCTTCATTCCAGAGTCTGACTCTGAGTTTCTGGGCTGTTAATGCATTAAGGGTTCTTTAAAACAATTTGTATTAAATGGTTTAGCTGCAGATTTTTAACTACTAAACCACAACAGACTAGAAGCAAATGGAATGGGGTTATTCTTAAAAAGATTTCCATTATCCTAGTATGTGCTTACCTTGTAAACCCTGGTGTATGTGTTACACCGTCCATCTCTGACAGAACTATGTGGCTCTTCTGCTTTAGAGATGGGAGCTGCAGCCCACAGATGCATAGAGTGCCTGCTCTGCATCTCCAAAATCTTGGATAGTGCCAAGGCTGTTCTGTCACCCTCCATCTCAAATCCAGGAGAACAAAATTTGGTTTTAGATTAGAGTGGGAAAACAGAAACAAAAGAGACAAGAAAAGCCTGAGTAAAGTGTTCAGAGAAATTGTGTGATAGAAATTATTCAAGTTAAATCAAAGACCTTGGGCTGTTTCCACGTGGGGAGGTCACCAGGGCCAGGTGAATTGCTGAGTCTCAGGCAGTTAGTTCCCTGCGTTGTCCTCAACAGTCTGTATGAGTCCTGCCATGGAAGTTGATGCAATCAGTATGTGTAAAAACCAGCACAGTACCATCCTGCAGAGTAGCGTGGGGAAGCCCAGGAGGTTGGCTGGATGAGGGGGTTCATCTCATTCCTTGCACTAAGGTCTGTGCTAACCACATACTGACAGATGGTGGACCTGGTTCTCCCTGCCTCTAAAATAAACCTCTGTCCTCCCATTCTGTCTCTTTTCAGAGCTTCCTTCCTCAGAGCACTTGAGCGTGGCTGATGCGACATGGCTTGCCCTCAACGTGGTGTCTGGTGGAGGTGGCTTCTCCAGCTCCCAGCCCATTGGAGTGACCAAAATTGCCAAGTCAGTAATAGCACCACTAGCTGACCAAAACATCTCAGTGTTTATGCTCTCCACCTATCAGACGGACTTCATCCTGGTAAGAGAATGTGAGAGGAAAAGGCAGAGTTACTGCCACCAGATGAGAGTTCAGTTAGACATTTCTGGGAACAAGGTGTTTGGGGTGTGGCAGAAGAACCAAAGTCTGCTTTCCCCAGAGCTCTGTCCCTTGTAGTTAAGCTTCCTATCTCAGCAGCTTTTCCCATGGAACGAAGCATTTGTTGTCATGAGTTGTGTGGTGTCTAAGAAGAGCGCTGAGCCCACTCTACAGTCGCTCTCTCAGTGTTTTGGACAGACTGTCTTTCTGTCTTGCACGTGTGTGTGTGTGTGTGTGTGTGTGTGTGTGTGTGTGTATGTGTGTGCCTGCACAGAGGGCCCAACCTTATTTCCTTAGGAAACAAGGCTGAAGAACAGGCAGTACTGAGTTCTTGAAGGGATGCTGGAAAAGACGTGAGGCATCCTCCTCTTAGAAATCTCCACACTCTTCTTAAAAGCACTCTGAGGCTCCTACTGGTATCACCAAGTGTGCTTCTGTAAGATACTTACCCAGAGGGTAATTATCATTACACACCCGCTGGCTCAAGCAGGAGTTGTGTCCAGTTTGCATGAGAGCATGTGCCCTCCACTACAGTGTCTTGTCACTTCTGGAGCCCACTCATCACCAGATAATCCTGTTGTCACCTCCAGGTGCGTGAGCGAGACCTGCCCTTCGTGATGCACACGCTGGCTGCCGAGTTCACCATCCTCAGAGTAGTGAATGGGGAGACAGTGGCTGCTGATGACTTTGGGATAACAAATGGATTTGTCAAACCAAAACTAGGTAAGGACCAGCACAGGCTCAGCTTGCCAGGGAGTTGGTCTCCATGACACATGGGGTGGAAGTCCTGCCTCCTAGCTTCCTCCAACATTTGGGGGGAATGCTTATCCTGTTGTAAGATAATAATCTTACAAGGCTATCCCAGTACAACCAAGGATTTGAGTAGGTTCTTAACTTTCTGAGCAGTGCTGATGAGTTTTGCTGAATGTTGGCCTTTTAATGCTCATTTCACATCTCTAGAGGAGACAAACCTTTTGTTGGATAGAAGGTTAAAGTACAGTTCATTGCAGTTGCAAAAATAACATTGTCTGCAGCCCATATTTCCACGCTTCAATGTTCCAAAGGAAAATGGCTTGTTTAAGTATTGCAGTGATGCATAGAGAAGATTGTTGTTCAACTTTTACATTTCAGTGCCAGTGAGGATCAAGGCCACAATGAGCTCAGGGCTGTACAAAAGCTTTGGATGTTTGCAATCTAGAGGAACAAGCATCAAGCCAAAGGACACAGTTAGGAAAAGGAACAAATACATATGTTTAGCTAGAGACTTCTGTGTAACTTTTTGCCCATAACCAAAAAAAAGCAGAGATCAGTTTTGATCAAGTACCACTCAGTTTTGTCACTCAGGAGCTACAAATCATCTGGTTTAAGAAAATGAGGCTTAAACAAAAAAAGCATTAACGAAGGGCATAGCGAAACGTGTTGATTAGGCACAGGTATGCAGTTTACTGTGTTGCTCTATTCACTAGTTGCTTGCCTAAATACTGGCTGCTTCTCAGCCACTGGCTGCAATGTGTTTGCCAAACTGTTGTGTGGCAGCTGGTTTTTCATTTTTCCAGATATTATCATCCCCAGAAACGAGGGAAAAGAGGATGGACTGCTAACAGCTGGAGAAATGCCTTCCATAGCCTTGACTTTTAAATGGTGGAAGCCTGAGTTTTTTTCCACTCTTTAGTTTGTCTTGGCACCTCCTTTAGCTTGCCCCTCATCTCATGTGCTTTTCACCTGATGGCGTGAAAGCCCTTAGGAGTAGAGAGCTGGGCTGGGTACTCAGGGAGAGCAGCACAAGAGCAGGTTGTCCACAGGTCCCTCAGTCCCTGTCTGAGAGACAGCATGTCTTCAGCCAGCAGATACCTTCAGCTTTCTCTGCGGCTGCTACCAGTGCTTGGATAATATGAGAGGAACCTGCTGCAGATGTGGCTTCACAGCTGTGTGTGTCTGTGTGTCTCTTCCAGTTCAGAGGCCTGTCATTCATCCCCTTTCCAGTCCGAGTAATATGTTCTGCGTCACCAGCCTGGATCCAGACACCCTTCCTACTGTTGCTACACTCCTAATGGATGTCATGTTTTACTCCAATGGGTAGGTCACTCAGGGAAATGGGCTTCCAGCCTGGTGTCTGGAGGTGCATATTCCCATTGCTCCTCTGGGATGCCCAGGGATCTGCTGTGGACTTGGGCTGCTCCAGTGCTCTGGACTGGGGGAGGGAGGTTTCACAGACTCAGGACGGTTGTCCTGATAAGTGGAAGCCCAACAGGCTTGAGGGTGCCCAAAGAGGGTGCTGGTTTTGGAAAGCTGAGCCTTTCAGAGTGAAGCTAAGGGCAGCCATGTGGTCAGTGTGCTGCATATCTGCACAGCTGGCTGGGCTGCTGCCCCTTGGTGCCTGTGTCTCCTGGCCCACAGCCTCATGCGAGGGGACCTTGGGGCAGGGATGGGAGAGGTCTGTCAAATGTGGAGATTTTCCACATTTGGAGATTTTCCCTCCTGCAAAATAAAAAAATTTAAAGCAGTATAGAGTGACAGGACCCTGTGTCACTTCCCTAAGTCAGTGTATGAACATTTCTGGTTTCACAGCCTTCTTGTGTTCTTCTAGCCATAGCTAATGTTCATCTCCTCTGTTTCTTCAGAGTAAAAGACTCGGTGGTGGGCAATGAAGACTCGGGACATATTCGCTTTTTCTCCTTTTCTCTCATCGAGGGTTATATCTCCTTGGTCATGGATGTGCAGACACAGCAGAGGTGAGCATTAGTCTTAGGGTAACCTGGACCTCTAAAAAAGCACCTGGAATGTTTTCAAAGGAGCAGGAAGCAACTTAGACTCCTTCACGTTAATTATTGGGACGTTCATTGCATCGTTGTCATGGGCCTGTCCACCCTCTTGCTTTCCTGAGTGAAATCTGGCATGTGAGTTCCAGTGTCTGAATTTTGGGCTTGTCTGTCCAAGCCCTCAGTGAAATCACAAGTCAGTGTGATGTGGGGTTATCTCACTTTCAAAAGAGGAACACTGGAGTGGTTTGGGCATTTTTATTGTATTGTTCATTAGCTGTGCTTTTAAGAGCAAAACCCAAAAGTGTAGCTGTTTGAAGTTTTACTGATGAAGGCCAAAATCAGAAAGGGGATGTCAGTGACGCTGTCCTCCTGCTTTTCTTTGACACATGGCTGGTCTTGGTTCGAAATTTTGTTATGAGGATTATGTCCTGAGTTATCCCTGTGCAGTGGGAGCCCATGGCTCGTTTGTCTGATAAGCAGGAAGTTACCTGGGGAGCAAATATCAACCTCTCTGTGTGTTTGTGCTTCTGCAGCTGCACAGCACAGAAGGCTCTGAGGTCTGGAGGCTGGAGAGGATGCTGTACTGAGACTCAGTGCTTAGATCTGCTTTTATGACACCGTGTAGTGTTTGGGTTTGATTCTTGGGGGCAAGTCCCCTGCCCTAGGGACTTGTTTTTCAAACTATTAATTGCCCTCTTGAAAGTTTCTTTGACCTTATTGGAGTAAACCTTTGCCTTCCTTCAAGACTGGCCAGAGGGCTAGAGCTCCAGCCTGGGGCGTGGGAAACCTGGGAGACCAATTCTTCTCCATCACAGGTTGCCTGGCTGACCTTGGGCAAGTCTCTTACCCACTGGTCTCCTTTCCCCTGCTAAGAAATAAGGATCTCTGCAGAGATACCAGGGACCTCCTGGGGATAGTATGGAAAGAAGCACTGATGGTGCTCAAACACAACAACAGTGGTCAACATTTACATTCCTGAGAGCAGGTATGGAAATATATTCCATCCCTAGATGTGTCCAAATGCAGCTCAAATGCAACTTGCACAGTCTCAACGTTTGTAAAGCTGGGGCACAGCCTGTTTCTTAGAAATCTTTTCCTGTGCCTCTCTCACAAAGGATGCTGACTTAACATAGAACACCTGGAGGGGCAGGCAGGTGCATCTGCCCCTCTTGCCTTGAGTTTTCCTAGTTTGCCCAAGCTGCTGCCCTGCTGCTGTTGACTCCAAATGTTGCAGGGATGTAGGAAGAGCAGATCCCCGCAGGCAGAATCTGACACACTGCTGTGTTTTAATTGCCATGTTTGGTGTTCCTTTGCTTTTACAGATTCCCTAATAATTTGTTGTTTACAAGTGCTTCTGGCGAGCTGTGGAAGATGGTGCGGATTGGTGGGCAGCCCCTTGGCTTCGGTAGGTGACATTTGCGGCATCAGTTGGTGTGCAGGCAGTCAGTCACCTCAGGACCTGCAAGGAGTATGGAAAAATCCATCTGAGGATGAGGGGTTTTGAGAGTCAGCAGCTTAACATGACTTTGTGAGCTGAGATTTTCAGACAGGAGAAGTCTGACTCCTGAAAGTGCTGCATGCTTGACAGCTCCAGCTCAATTGCATTCATCTGCTGGACTTTAAGGGGCTACTGCTGGGGGTCTGATTAAAGAGAAAAACTGGACAAAAGGTGGCATGGAAATGCATTGTAGATTACTGAAATCAGTGGTCCAAAGGCACAGTCATACTCCAGTGCAGAGATCACAGAATCACAGAATCAGTCAGGTTGGAAACCCGGCTCTGAGATCATTCAGTCCAACCCTTGATCCACTACCACTGTGGTTACTAGACCATGGCACTCAGTGCCACATCCATTTTCATCTTAAAAACCTCCAGGGACAGAGAATCCACCACCTCCCTGGGCAGCCCATTCCAATGCCTGATTACCCTTTCTGTAAAGAATTTCTTTCTAATATCCAACCTCAACCTCCCCTGGCACAGCTTAAGACTGAGCCCTCTTATCTTACTGACTGTTGCCTGGGAGAAGAGACCAACCCCCACCTGGCTACAGCCTCCTGTCAGGGAGTTGTTGAGAGTGATGAGGTCTCTCCCCTGAGCCTCCTTTTTTTCAGGCTCAACAACCCCAGCTCCTTCAGCCTCTCCTGATAAGACTTGTGCTCAAGTCCCTTCACCAGCCTCGCTGCTCTTCTCTGGACCTGCTCCAGCACCTTCATGTCCTTCCTGAACTGAGGGGCCCAGATCAGGTTATTCTCTGACTTCAGTAGATTTAGTATAGATTTATAGCTGTCCAAGTGGGAGTCCTGTTTTCAGATGTTTCACATTCAATGCTGCATGTTTTCTCTATTCAAAAAAATATTGGTCCTAAGTAACACAGAGCAAGTGCTTCATGCCTGGAGGCATATTCTTCTTATTTTTGTGTCCCTAGCAATTTCAAGGCTCTGATCTGAATACTGCAACAAAGGCCTGATCTTCAGGAAACACGGGGGATCCTTCCCATGGGCTCTGAACCAGTTACAAAGTACAAGCTTCAAAAAATTTCTGAAAAATGTTTGGCTAATTTTTATATTTAATTGCAACTTCTACACCAGACAACCAAAAGTAGCAAAAAGGAAATCTTCACGTACCATCTCTTTAAGCACCTTAGAGGCAAAATATGTAGATATGTCACTGATGGCACATCAGGACAATGACCAGGCCCCTACATATATGGTGTTTAAATATGTGAACTTAAAATCAAGTTGAAATGTTGAATTCAGATCGGTGAAACTCAAGGTTTCATCTGAAAACAGTGTATCATTTTATCTGCAACGAACAAGACAGATGAACAATTTAAATTCCATTTAAAGCCCAGAAAGCCAACCACATAGCCCAAACAGCCAACCAGATCCTGGGCTGCATCCAAAGGAGCGGGGCCAGCAGGTCAAAGGAGATGATTTTTCTGCTTTACTCTGCTCTTCTAAGACCCCACTTGGAGCACTGTGTACAGATCTTGTGGAACTGTTGGAGCAAGTCCAGAGGGGGCCACAAAGTTGATAAGAGAACTGAAGCACCTCTCTCCTATGAAGACAGGCTGAGAAAGCTGGGGCTTCTGACCCTGGAGAACAGAAGATTGTGTGGAGACCTCACATCAACCTTCCAGTATCTGAAGGGACCTACAAGGAAGCCAGGGAGGAACCCTTCATCAGGAACTGCAGTGACAGAACAAGGATTAATGGGTTCAAACTGAAAGAGGGGAAATTTAGGTTAGATATTAGGAAGAAATTTTTCCCTGTGAGGGTGGTGAGACACTGGCACAAGTTGCCCAGGGAGGTTGTGGATGCCCCAGCCCTGGCAATGTTCAAAGGCAGGTAGGATAAGGCCTTGAGCAACCTGGTCTAGTGGGAGGTGTCCCTGACCATGACAGAGGGGTTGAGACTAGATGATCTTTAAGGTCCATTCCAACCTCTTAACATTCTGTGATGATTCTGAGATGAAATCGGCATGAAATCCTGTCTGAGGGGCTCTGGTGGCTGCGGCCTAGGAACCATGTCTCCAGGCTGACAGGTGGGTCAGCATCTCCTCTCTCAAAGGTGCCGGGCAAAGTCTTTGACAGCACACAAAAGTGGAGGTAAAGGGCCTATGAGGCTGGTTTTGGTGCTTCCTTCCTGAACATCATTCATTTCTTTGGACCTCTGAAAATGGTTTCAGTTCTAATGTTTTGTGCCTTTTGAGATCTGCATTTCTCTGTAGCAAAAAGAAGGTAATAAAATTAAATGTGTCAAAAAAAGCCTAATTCTGTGAGAAAGAACACATTTTATTACAGAGGTTCCTTCTGGTTGGAATTTGTAAAGACAAACTACTCCCTGTCTCCCTGTGTAGCCGTGGAGTTGGTGAGCCCTGGGAGTTCTGCAAGCCCCACCAGACAAAGGTTGATTTTTTGTCTCCCCACAGATGAATGTGGAATTGTTGCTCAGATTTCTGAGCCTTTGGCTGCAGCCGACATCCCAGCCTACTACATCAGTACTTTTAAGTTTGATCACGCATTGGTGAGTATGAAGACAGCTTTTTTGCAATAGGGCAGATTTTTTCCCTGGGAGAAAACTCATGATGAGAATGTCATTTCCATCTGGATAGCTTGTTGGAGTGCCTTTGCTTCAATATAGCCCAGCAGACACCTCTCCAGCCTCCTTCTGGCTGTCACTGCCCTCTGTCAGAGGCTCCTGAACCAAGCCCAGCCCTACCCAAAGGCAAAGCTGTGTTAGCGAGTGTTGTTCTGGAAAAAATGCTGCTCCCAGTTCTTAAAGACTTGCAGCAAGGGAGACTTCACAGCCTCCTCGAGCAGTCTTGTTAACTGCATCCCTGTCTTTTATTAGAAAGAGCCACAAAACCTCTCCCATTTTGCTACAGACTTAGTTGCAGGCTCCAGACTCTGAGGGACAGTGCTGTCACGACCCACCCTTCAGGGGAAGGTGCTTCTTTAGGTGCTTCCTTCCACTTAAGGGTGGGCCATCCCAGATGCCTCTGTGTGTGGGGAACATTTTGGAGAGTCTCCCAGTAGCAGACCCCGCCTTCATCTCTTGGTGCCTGCATGGCCCTAACCTTTGTGTTTGGAAACCCATTTCTTAGCTCTGCTGCCCTTGCATCTTCCTCCTCATGGTGCAGACCTTTGATAAGAGAGCAATAATTGTCAGCACAGCAAGGGAAGGCAATTTTGAAGCAAATAAATTTGTTGCCATGTTTGTTCTCATGAGTGCCCATAAACAGTTACAGTGCAATCATCAACATGAAGGTCTTGCCATCCTTGCGGAGTTCTATTTTATACTGATGGATATTTTACTTTTTAGGCCTACCTTTGCTCTTCCTTTGGCTTTATAGGACCCCCTTAAAAAGGAGGACTTTCCCTGGAAAGGGAAAATTGCTGTGCCTGTAGCCAGAAGCCATTGTCTTGGAGCCCATTTTCCTGGTCCTAAGGAAGAGAGTCAGTAGCCCATGTGCTAACAAAGCTACAAAACTCAGCTGCATTGTGCTATTCAATTGTGGGTTTTGATTTTTTTTAAATATGCCCTTTTTTGCATTATACTTCTCCTTTCATCACTGCAAATTCACTGCTCAGGCCCTACCTTTGACCTGTGAAAGCTCCAGTGAGTTCAAAGAAGGTTTTGAGGGGGGTGGGGGAGAGCTTTAATTTCACAATTGGTATGAACCATTAGCAGGTCATGTGTGTAAAGAGTAAAAGTAAATATTATTTCAGATAGCAAAGGTCAAAGTGTTGTATAAGTTTGTCTTATTTTCTTGAATTCTACCTGTGCTGGTAAGTTAATGAAATACCATTTAACAATCAATACTGTTAGCTTTGCCTCACATTCCTGCCACTGTGTGGCCCCAAGTGCCCACTCTCTGTGCAGAGCACAAGGTGCAGAGTGCTTCTGGGTGTCAAGCCATGTCTGGAGAGTTCAGCCCTGTCAGTTGAAAGAGGTCTTTAACTGAAAACTTGAGTCCATGCAATTGTGATGACTCTGCAGGCAGCTCCACCCTGTTGGAGAACTTCATCCTGTTGCTGCCAGCCCCACAGGAGGGGCCTGATCTTGCCTCCCATCAGCTGGAGGGCATTGTGGGGCCATGCACTGAGGTCTGCAGATCTTCCTTACTCAAAGCAGTATTCAAGTATTTTTCGTTGCTACTTGACGTTTTCTTTCTCTATGGTTTGAAAGCCTTTTCACCTGGACAGTGCTTTTCTAGCTGTCAAACTCCTCCATCCTTTGGAAGGTGCATTTCAAGCCCTCCTCTGCCTGACTTTGCTCTGGGCACACTGGCTGGGTTTCGTGTGTTTTGGTTTCTAGGGTGTTTGTGTTGGCCAAGATCCTGACCTAGATTTTGTCATGTTTTCCCTAACTTTGCTACACAGATACCATGACTTCTAGTGACATTTCTAACAAGGTCTAAGTGCATCTTGAACCCTTCATCTAAATCCTCCTTGTCTTTATTTGAGGTACTGACCTCTTGTCAACAATTTGGAGCACTTTATAAAAGCTTGTTGTTCCCTTTGTTCTGTTTTTTTTTTTCCCTATTCTGCATCTTAAGGTGGTTTTTGTTGCTGGGGTGTTAATACTGAGGTCTTCCTGCAATGCTGTCACTGTAGATGTTTGCCCTGGAAATCAGGACTGAAAAGGTCTGGCAGGTGAGAGCCACAGTTTCCAGCTCCCTCTAGAGAGAGCAAGGGAAGAGTCCCCATTCCATGTGCTCTGCTCTTGGCTGCCTCATCCTCACAGATGTCTTGCTCTCCTTCACCAGCGTTTTCCTTCTGAAGAGGCTGAAGCTGTGTCTGGGATGTAGTTTGGAGCTTCACTTCTCCCTTGATGGTTGGTGCTTTGATCTGTGCACTGCCTGAGAAGTGAACACAGTGCACCAGCTGTCCTGGGACAGGGATCATTTCCAAGGGCAAGGAGAGGTAGAACTCCTCCTCTGTTGCCAAAAATAGGATGGGTCCTGCAAAGGTCCCATCTGTCCTGGAGAAAATCCAGCCCAAAGCTTTGTGGGGTGATTGATACAATTTCCATGCCCTTAAGGGAGTCAGGCATTTTTCAGGGAGTGAAGAACCAGCCCAGTGTGTTTCAGGCAGTAAGTGGGTCTGTGCAGGTCAAAGTCAGTTGGCCAGGCCAGTGCTGCTTCTCCTGCTTCTGTCCAGTGCTAACAGAGCATGCAGAGAGAGCTGTTGTGCTGAGCATCACTGGGGCTGACGAGGAGAGTGTGGTTTGAAAATCTGACTCCTGTGCCTTTTCTCATTATCTTCTGGAGAGGCAAGGAGTCAAACAGCTTCTTCCTCTGCAGTGTTCAGTGTACTGGGAAAAATGATGGAAGGGGAAGTAATGGAAAGTCCTATTCCCAGTGGCTGAAGGCATGCTGGGGTTATTCTTCCTAACTCAGAAGAGTTCTCTGTATGTTGTTTTAAGATTATTTTCTTCTTTTCCAAGATGGCTTTTGCTTACACATCATCAGAATTATTCCTTCTTCCCATTGGAAAATTGAACATTTTTCTTGTTATTTCTCATGGATTTTTTCCTCAGTTTTGTTAAAAGCCTTGATGAAAGTCACAGTCCAGTTGTATTCCGACTGTCTGAGCTCTGGAAAGTGTCAGTGAATCCAGGTATTGTGCTCTGGGCCTCCTCCTCTTGCAGAGGAGACAGTTCTTCTTTAACTTACTTAACGTGAATTATTTTGGCTTCTTGCAGCAGCTCAGACACAGTTTGTTTTTCCCTCTGTCCTCTTTCCACTTTCCAAGAGCTGCCTGTTCCCTGAGCAATGTCTTGGAGTTCATGTAGTGGTCTGATGCCCCTTTTTGTCTGATGTAACTTTACTTGTGATGTTCTTTTCTACTGATGACAGTTGCTCTGAGATCTTTTGCATCTTCTGTTACAAGAGATTTTTCTTGCAGTAAGTGTGAAAAGATACCCACTAATAATTTTGTATATGGACTTCTGTGGTTAAGTCTCCTCACGAGATTGGATAAGAAAGCGCAGATGCTACACCACACCATCTGGGAACCCCACCACAAGCAGACTGGTGGTTCTCTTCTTTGTTTGATAAGGCGTGTTCTCTTGTTACCCAGCATGGTCTTCCCAGCTTATGGGTCCCAAACCTGTAGGATGCCCCTGAAAACCCCATGGAGCCCCAAGGCAGCCCCATAAATCAATCAGCACAGGCACCTTGCATGAACAAGCTCCTGGTGTACAAGGCCTTCACCAACAAAAGGAAGGGGAAGGAGGGGAGAGGAAGAGGAGAGAGAAAGAGAAACCCCAAAATAGTGGCCCTGCCACGAGCACCCCCCATGTGGCAGCAAACCAGCCAGCTCTCACTTAGCAAGGGGATAACTTAACTCCAGAGATACCATGGACTAACGGGTGTGTCCTTGTACATGGAGTCTTTTCTCAGTGGAGTTCAGGTGTCCAACAGCAAAGTACCTGCCTCCTTGGGACTCATCTGGCTTTGTCTCCTGGCTCTTTTCCATGTCATCAATTTTGCTGGAGGTCATGACCTTTTTTTTTGTTTTCTTGCAGGTACCTGAAGAAAATATAAATGGTGTGGTCAATGCACTCCAAGTCAGTCAAGCTGAAAAGCATTAGAAATGTTTTGAGCTGGTTCCAGATGCTTTTTATTATTTTTTTTTTTCTCACAGTATTTCTTGAAAAATCTGATTACAGAGAGTGACATGAAAAAAGACTGTGGAAAGCTGAGCAGAAACAGCTCCAATAAGCCTATGGTTTAATTATTATTATTATTGTTATTTTATTAAATTTATGAATGAGGAGAAGGAGAAAAGGGAGTTCAGATGGTTTCCTGATGTTCAGCTCCAAGGTGTACTCTGCCTGTGCTCTCAGTGTGAAGGAGCTGCCCAGGGTCCCTGTCTCTCCCCGTGGAAGTGCTGCTGAAAGCAGCAGGACAGGCCAAGAGCACATGAAAGGGCTGTTGGCTCAGAGAGCCCTGAAAACCAGAAAAGACATCACACAGTGCTGGCTTGTCTCCTCGCATCAGACTTTCTGAGGACTGTCTATCACTGCCTGTGTCGAGGTAGGATGGGAATTGGGTTCTGTTTTCCCTGACAGAACTGCTTAGTGTTGGAAAAGGGGAAAATATCCAGTTGTTTGACTTTTCCTCTTTTCCGTTCTCCCTGCAGTCAATGCCTGGCTGCTCTGAGAAAGCCTGGCCAGGGGGAGAGCTGCTCTGGTCAGTTTCTGGCAAGTGGTGTCACCCAGACTTCTGTCTGCATTGAAGCTTGGCTGATTTTGCCCAGTTTCTCCCAGTCACCCTCTCACTGCTCCCAGCATCCTCCTGCTGGGAGGATGTCTCCTGTCTCCTGCTCCCAGGCAGCTGCTGTCCCCCAGCCCTTGTGCCCCAGGGCCAGCAAGAGGAGGGAGGTGTCTTTTCTCCTCTCTCCTCAGGTTTTTTCCCATCCACTCTGTACCAGGGGGATGCAGAGGATTGCATGGGCTCCCTGGAAATCTGCTCTTGCACATCACAGGCCACCTTGGCCAAGAGCCACAGCAGGTTGTACCCACTGGGGCCAGAAAGGTGCCTGAGCCCCTTCATCTCCCAGGTGGAAATCGCTGCTGGCTGGGGTCTTAATCTATGGGGGTTTCCACTGGATTCAGTGTGCAGCCCTTTGAAAGTAGAATGGTGCTGAAAATGCCTAAAGTCTGAGGTGTTTCCATCCGATCCTTTCATAGGAAGGTGATGGGGGCTTTTGCTGCTCCAGGGCGGCAGGAGTGGCAGCAGTGCTGCTCCTGGCTTGTACCCCAGGAGGGTACATTAGGCCTGGGGTGCCACCTGGCTCTGAGTTGTGCCCTTGGCTGCTCCCAGCACTGTGGAGGACAGTGAGGACCAGTGCCAGGAGAGAAGATGTTACTCAAGACATGGATGCCAGCAGTCTGCCCTGTGTGTGACCGTGCAGCAAGGAGTGGTGAAAGGAGAAACTGTCTGCTGAGGACCCTTCTTTTTTGGTTAGCAGCCCCAGTCTATCTTGCATTTCTCAACTTCTTCCACTTCATTCTTGACATAAAGAATTTGCAGATTTTGCCTTTTTCTGGAGGGCTTTCCAGCCGTGCTTCAGAGACAGCCTCTTGCAGGTTTTTCCTGAGGCTGTCATACAGTGTGAGCGAGGGTTTTGCACTGATCTGGAGGCAGTAAGCAAGCACCTGAGGTGGTGCCATGGACATGGCTTTTACTGTTGTGTAGGACACATGCTCACAGCTCGCTGATTAGTTCTCCATTCACAGTTCTGGAGGCCTGAACGTAAGAGTTACGGTTTCTGATGCTGCTGGACCCAGACAGTTTTGAATCTGACTTTTCATCAGTGGGATGTTGTGTGGCAGCTAGACAAGGAATCAGAGCATCCATGGGAAAACCTGTGGGTCAGTCTCCTTGGTTGGCTATACCTGAGCTAAAGCATCCCTGCTGAGAAACATGAAGGCACATGTTCAGTGCTTTACCAGACAGGGTGCTTTGCTGTTCCTTTACATGGGTTTTCAGAATTGCCCCATGATATGTTATATTCACTCCAGATTTCTGGAGCAAGGGTTGATCACAGATGTGGCACTGTGCCTCTCTGGATGTTTGCTTGGAAAGATGCTCCAGTCTCCTGCCACAAGGATGCAGGCACGGGTGCAGTGCAGTGTTCAAAGCACTCGGTGTGTTTGCTGTGACTGCCCTGGGCACAGAGCTGGGCTGGGGCAGGCGGCAGCTTTTCATCACATGCATTGTCAGAAGGTTCCTCCTTGGGATGGCAGACTGGGGAGGAGATGGGACTGCACAGTAGTACAGCTACTGAGTTGCCAGTCAGGCTTTCTGGTCACCTGAGTTGAGCCTGAGTTTTCCCTGTGTATGTGGATGGTGCCACTGTGATAGGGTCACCAGGATGGAGTCATCTTTTTGCTCTGGAGTTTTGGCAGCCTTTGGAAAGTGGCAGTTTCACTGTCAGAGCCCTGTGCGGTGCTCTTTGTGTGCCAGTGCTGCTCCCAAAGGACTGTGACATGGATGGGAGCAACAACTTTACTGAGCCTTAAGTGAAAGCAAGAAAAATTAGTTTTAATTTTCTTTTTCTAACATTGCACTCAGGCACTTGGAGGCTGATTTTTTTAATTCAAATTTTTCACTTTTTTTCCCAAGGGTGCCAGCCTTAAATTTGTGAAATCTGTAGAAGTCTTTGTGGTGTTTTAAACCTTCCCAAAACAGGTTGATATCTGAGCATGGGAAAGTTGGCCTGAAAAATTCACAGGGTGTAAAATGTCACTGAGGGACTCTCTGGCTCCACCATCGTCTGGCACCATCCTTGGCGTCACCTTTTTATTTCCTTTTCTTATTTTTCCTGACATCCAAGAAGATTGTTTTAGACTACTTGGGGTGGTTGATGCTTTCCCTTTAGTGTTCCCTGCATATTTTTGCTGGTGGGAACAGAGATAGTCCAAATGTGCTCAGAATTGGTGGAACCTTGTCCCTGTGCCCTGGGAAGGGCAGGCCAGCCTGTAGTCAGGATTGGTGCAAGCTTGCACAGCACTGGATAAGGCAGGAAGGGGCCTGTAGGGGCTTTGTTAAAAAATTTCATAGTAATAATACCACTACAATAATAACACCACAATGTTTAGTGAGCCCAAAGTAGGCACTCTTAAAGCTGCTCCACAGCTCCCACTCTCCTGGCACCCAGTCTTTGAGGTGAGCAAAATGGAAGTAATTTTTTTTAAATGCCTTATGGTAATACGTCTGAGCATCCCTGGCATGGTGCTGTTCAATGCTGTGGATAATGGAGAAATGTATCTCAGCTGGGACACGATCTGGGTGTCTGCATGACCCATCAGCCCCCCATGCTGCCCCCCAGCATCCCTGCTCAGCTCTATGCAGAGTTCTACCTGTCTGTGGCTGCTGCTGATCACCTCAATGCCCTCCCTATGCCCTCTCTTGTTACACAAAAATTCTCCAAACAGCAAAATGCAAAAGTTTTTCCAGCCCTGCAGGGAAGGGTGGTCAAGGAGGGGAAAGCACAGCTTTCCCCCAAGTTCTGTCTTTCTCCAAGGCCTTTGTTTTCTTAGGAATCTCAACTTTTCCAAGTTAAGTGAGTGTGTTACTATGTAGGGTAATGTATATTAATGTATAATGTTTCTGTAGAAATCCTTAGTGTGTCTCTGTTGCACACACATAAATACCTGTGTTTGTGTCCGTAGGCTGTAAATGATGTGGACACTCAAGCAATATAGTTTCATATGTATCTACAGTGTGAGTATATGTGTGCATACCTGGGGCACACACTCTGTTTGTGTGTGTATATGTAGTAAGTGATGTATACACACATTTATTCACCGTATATTTTTAATTCAAGTAATGGGCAATACGAATATTAGTTTGGCTCTCAGGATTTCTCTACATGTGTTTTGTGCAGAGCAGCAGTGGAGCTGACTCAGAGCAAAGCTTGCTGTGAGCAGCATCTGATTTTCCTTCCTGCTTCAGAAACTCCCTGTTCCTCTCCATTTTGGTGCCTCAAGCACAGGGACTGTAGGAAAGTTACTCCTTTTTCTTTCTACGCTTTATTTGCTACCCCGAATTGCCCCAGCCCGTCAGTAGGGCTGGTTCATTTGCACAGTGCCCACCCAGACCCTGGGGTTTTCAGTGGGGCTTCCAGCTCCTGCAAGCGCCAAGCAGGTGCCGGTGCCTCCTGCCTTCCCCTGGCCGGGATGGGAGCTCAGCCCGGGCCTTCTGCATCCCAGGCTTTGAAGTGGCATGGGTGAGGCACCGGCATTCCCTCTGAGCCAGTTCCCAGCATCTCCGCAGGAACTGTGGGCAGGTGGAGGTTTCCTGGTGGATGTGTCTGCCAAGTGCTCAGCAGGCAGAAGGCAGCCCAAGGCTAGTGTAGGGCTCTGGTGTTTGTTGAGTAGTTCACATTTGTTGGGCTGTGAGGGACTGAAATCAGTGGGTTATTTTTAAATAGATGGAAATGTTGGAGGGTCTTTTCTTGTTGAAAGCAGGAGAGGCTGCTTGAACCCAGTCATTGGAAGTGCATGGTCTTTGCATCATTCGAGATTTCTGCTGACCAGGAGTGCTGTAAGGGTCCAGGGGGGGGAAAGTTTTAACCCGAAACATCCTCTGTTTTGGTATTTCAGTTACACTTCATGGAAGGCAGTGCAGGTCTTGCTGCTGACCTTTCTGCATTTTGAGGTTGCTGATTTTTCAGGCTGCCCCACGAGTGCATCCTTGCATAGGTTTGCGCATCCTTCCTTTTCTTTCCAGGCATTGAAGTTGGTTTGGAGTTTCTGCAATGCTGTGCTTTAGGTGGCATGTATCTCCCTGTTGCATGGGGAAGCCTTAGTGGAAATGTTTGGGTTTGCTGGTGCACAGAGATGGTGGCACCTGCAGTGGGTGACATTAGTATTAAGACTCACTTAACAGCAATGCCATTTATAAAGCACATTCATCATAGAAATATTATGCTGATGCTTCCAAATGTATTTTAAACTCCAAGCTTGGTGTTAAAGTTCCCAGGTAGGGAATCAGAAATGAATCATTCTTCATCTTTCATGAAAAGCTTGGGGGTATCAGACTCTGCTGTGGGCTAGCACATGACACTGAGCAGGGATTTACCCTTTAAGACATACCATGCAAAGTGGGTGTGGGAACTTGTAGGACTGACACTTCAAGAAAAATGTTACTGGGAGATCATGATTGCTTTATCTAAGCAAAGCATCCAACAGAAGTGTTGGATTTTTCTGAAGCATGATGTTTTGTCCTGCCTGCACTGTGAGGGAAACAAGGCAGTGCAGCACAGGGAAGTGTGTGACAGAGGAAGTCACTCAGCCTCCAAGTGTAGATCCCTGAGATTTCCTGGTGTTTCCCAGCTGTTTCCCAGTTCTGGTGCTCTTGATGCTCTCAGCAGTGTGCAGACCCTGAGAGAGGCAAGCTCTGCTCAGAGCTGGCACTGCCACGTGTGATGCAGTTGCAGGATTTGCTGTCCCCCAGGCGTGAGCTCCCAACACATTCCCCCACTGGCTGACCTGTCCAGGCACCTGTTGTCTCACAGTGTGTCCATGGGATGAGGGTTTAACAGTGTGACTGACATCCCATGAAGGTTGGGAAGCTATTTAGGATATTAAAGCCTGAATCACATGTGCCTAATCAGAGCCTGGCTCTGAGAGCAGCTGTTTTCTGTCTTTTCTCAGCTCTGTTGTACAAAGCTTACATTTTCTTCTGGTACAAAGGGGGCCCCTTCTTGGTGTGAGGTGATGTTGCTGTCACTGCCCCACTGCAGAAGGGCCAGGGCTTCAGGCCTTGCTGACCCACAGCAGCTGTGGGGTCAGCCCAGGCTCCTCTGTTCTGGAGGGCTTCTGGGTCTGACTTGGCAGTGTCCCACACACCCGTGCTGTGGCAATGGAGGTCCCTGTTGGTGTCAGGCATGGGAAGGCCAGGGGAAAAGCAGGGATAGATGGAGTGCCAAGTGATGCAAAGGAATCAGTTTGTTCCTTTTTAGTTGTGCACATATGAATGCATTGCAGTTTTGCTTATTGTTGTTGTGAACACAAAAGCATTTTCATTCTTTTTCTTCCTCTTTGACTCAAACAGATCTCCCCTCCCTGCCCAGCCTCCACACTCAGGCCCAGTATCCCAGGGGATGCATTTGCCCCAGTCCCACCATCCTGGCAAGGATGGGTGGCACAACTCCCAAACCCCGAGCAGTCAAAAAAATCATCTGATGCTCAGCCTTGCCATGTGGGGAAAGCCCCCAAGAATCACCCTGTGTTTTGATGTAACTGGTGTACAGGTGTTATAGGCGTATAGGCCACACTGTGGCCTACAGGGGTTAATCCCATCCTTACGGTTTTCCTCATCCAGGTACCCCCACGCAGTGTTGGAGAGCAGGGGCATGCAAACTCTGCTTTAGAGGTCAGTGGCTTGAGTCACAGTGGCTTCATCGGCACAGTCAGCACTCACTGAGGGCAAACACTCCTGTCTTAGCATTGGATAATTGGTATTTTCTGATAATGGCAAGGGAGAAATGCTTTGTTCGGCCCCAGGCTGAGCATCACTGCTATCTCCCAAGAGAAGATGTCCCCCAGCAGTGATGGACAGGAAGTCGTTTTCTGATGAGGATTTCTTCTCTCTCTGTTACTGTAATTGTTGTGGATATCTCTGATAAGCAGCTTAAGGCATCTCACTTACCTGTTCCAATCCTGCCAGCAAACGTAGGATTGGATTAAACTTTTATTACCTGCAGGAGAGTAAAACCCAGTAATCCTATGCCAAATAGCATTTACATGTTATAGTGTGTGCTGGGGTGTGTTTACATTGGCTGAAATTTGCAGACCTCCCTCCAGATTTCCATGCCTTCTCCCCATCTTATCTGCCTGTCTGTGTGTATCCTGTCAGGGGCCAGCAATATCCCTCAGGCATCCTGGCAGCAGGAAGCCACTACAGAAACACTCTGTGCAGTTCTCAGCAAGGGCTGCAGGACCTTCTCAGGGCACCTGAGAGGGAAACCCTCGACTGTGAAGATAATCTTGATTTACTCTGCTGCCCCCAGCCTCCTTTATTTAATCCTCATGAAGCACAGCTGGGTGAACTACCAGCTCCAGTTAGCTCAGGTGAAGGAAAGGACAGGGTTCTGCAGCAAGGTATGTGGGCAGGAGGCTGATCAGCAAATCTGGTGAGCACAGAGCAATGAACAGCCCCTTTTCTATGCAGGGGGAACTGGATGAAATAGGTATCAATGTCCATGCATTTTAGGATATTAATTTTAGGGTTCAGTGCCTCTTTGGAACATACCTAAGCCATTTTTCTTCAGGTTCAGAGCCTAGGACTGAATGTTCCCATGTTATTGCAGATTACATGGAATAGCTTCTCCCTGCTCCCTAATTCTCTTGCAGTGATGGCCTGTGCTCCTACCTAACCCTGGGTTTAGGGAAGGCCCAGCCACGACAGAACACAAACCCCAGGCATCTTCTCCCAGCTGAGAGCACCTAAGTTTTGCAGCCAAGGTGCAGGGAGCAGCAGAGGGATGACAGCCACACACCTCCTGCCCTGCCTGCAGAGCTCCAGTGGCCATGGCCAGCCCAGCTCAGCACCATAGCAGCTATGCAGAGCAAGGGGGGTTGCAAAACAAGCTACTTAATGTCCTGGGCTCCCTTGAGGTTTTGTTTTCATCCGTTTTTAGCTTTCTGCAGAATTCTATAAATGAAGTGTGGGTGGATTTTTGGAGCAGAGACAGACAGAGATGCCCAAAAGGCATCTGGCAGGATTGAAATGTTGAAATATGTTTGAGTGGAGCGGGAGCATGTTGCTCTCCTCTGTCCACCTCTGTCCTCTGCCTGTACCATAGCAGAGCTGACTGGCTGCTTGTGTTCCTCTCTAGGCAGACCCAGCTCTTTTACTGGTGCCCTTCCAACCCTAAATGATTTTGCCAAAAAAAGGCTCATTTTATCCTTCATTTTGGGGGGTGGTTGCTTTTGCCTAACCTGTGGGGCTGTGGCAGAGGCAGTGTCTCTTGCACAGCACATTTGGGAAGATGCCATCAGAGGCGGCTGTTGTTTTTGGTCCCCCTGCTCTGCCTGGGTTTCTGCTGTTATCTGCTCAGTGTCTTGAGGATTTGAAACGAGCTTTCTGCAGTTACAGTAATAAGCTTTTTCTTTTTCTCAAAAAAAAAAAAAAAAAAAGAAAAAAGAAAAAAAAAAAAGAAATAAAAAATTCCTACCAGCTCTTTTGTAACTTGTAAAACATAATTTTCTAGGTACCTGATTCCTTGTGGGAATGCTGCTCAAAGCACCCTACTTGCCAGGATGACTGCTGTGAGCATATACTGCTCCTTTGGGCCCCAAAAGAGGAGTCCAGCCCTGTTTGCTGGCAATGATGCTGCTTTGGGGACAGGTCACATGGGACAGACAGGCAAAGTAAACAGAACCCTATTGCCTTCCTTGTCCTTGCTGCCTGCACAGTCATTCCCATCAGCTGAAAGGGGATGTGAATTTCCCTTCTGCTGAAGAAAACCAATAGTCTCCTCCATGGGTTTGTTGCTGTTGGGAAGAGCAAAAGAGCATTTGCCAAGTGGGACACTGAAGAAAGGGGCTAGGAGGTTGTATGTGTAGGGCAAAGAAGAAGAAACCCACGGCCTTTGTTGTAGCTGTTTCTTGCAATTATTTCTAATGCCGGCCTTATGATGGGATTTAATTTTTGAGGTCACTGATATTACTAAAGAGCTGGTGTTGCTGTTACAACTGTGGGAGCTGCACACCAGTCTCCAGGCAGGACCAACCTGCACAGGGTATGGGACCCTCCCTGCTGTGTTTCAGCCCTGGGAAAGGTGTCTGGGGCTCTCCTATCCAGCTGTGCTGTTCCCTGCAGTACATGTAGGCAGGCTATTGAACCAAATCTGCTCTTGCAGAAATCCCTGAGTTCTAACATCTCCTTCCTGGGAACAAACCTCTGTGTTTTCCCTGGCAGTGTGTGTTTGTGTGTTAAGTGCAGCATGAGGCTGGGGGGTTCAGGGTACAAAGAGGATGCCACTGCAGGAGGAACACCCAGTTTCTCCTCCAGCCATTAGGAGCAGATGCTGTCTGCGCCAACTCAATGACATTGGCATTTTTTTAGTTGTATCATAGAATTCAAAATGAATCGTGCCCTCACTCTCCTTCAGGCCTTGCCCACCAGGGTTGCCCTACCTGCCCCGTGTCTCAGTGCTTTCTTCTCCACGTTTTTATTAGCTCTGCAACTGTGAACTGCTCTAGTGATAGTGTGGTGGAACAGAGGGCAGATCAGTGTCCCAGGGCAGTCTTTTCTAGGTGCTTCTAGTTGTGCTGGATCCAGGACTGCTCTCACTTCACACCCCAAATCCACCTGCTATTGCTGCTAAAAATAATCCTGCCAGTCCAAAGGTTGTTGATCGTAGGGGTGTGAGAATTGCACCTGAGTGCTGTTAGTGCCCAGGTCAGTACCTGGAGATGCAGAGGATAGGGACACTCACCTGCCTCTTTCCAGCCCAGGACTGTGCTCAGTGTCGCAGCCAGCAATGTCCTGTGCCCTGTCCCTGCTGCCTGTGGCTGGGTATTCTGTCATCCCTCCCGCATGCATGGGCTCCAGGCTTGGCACTGGGGCTTTTGAGACATGAAGTTGAGGAGCAGGATGCTCATTTTAGCACTGTGGCAGTCATGTTTTCTGCCAGTGCATCCTCCTCCTCCATACTGTGTCTGCAGCAGCTGAGGATGGCCATGACATAGAGGGAACACACTCATCCTGGTGACCAGAGCAGTAGGATGACCATGGCTCTTGGGACAGGCAGAAGAGGAGGCTGCCGGGCAGTGACTCAGTTTTGGATGCTCTGTTTCAGCCTTTGGAAGTCTCACTCCCTCCCCACAAAGTCCATTCTCCCCTTGTTTTCACTTAAAATTAGAGGGGGGTGATGACCTCAATTTGGTTAACATGTTCACCTGTTCCCACCATGCCAGCAGGTCCTGTTGCTGCTGGAATTTGGGTCACAGTGCCCAGGGAACGTGCTTTGGACCTGCAGCCCCTCCTTACAGTGACTCTGGCTGCAGCTCCACAGGGCGGCACTGGCTCATGGGGGTTGTCTCCTGCTCTGCAGGCACCACAAGGCAGCCAGGGAGGGTTAGTCCAGGGGGAGCATTGCATAGAGGGAGTCTCATCCTCCTCATTAGTGCTTAGGGCACATTCTTAAGTTTGGTTCCTCTGGGCCAAGCTGCAGCAAGGCCACCCTGATGGGTTGAAGGGTACAGGGTTATACCTCAATCCACTGCACAGTGCGTGTTCAGGCCATAGTGCAGCACCACTTCATTAGTGCCTCAAGTGGCTTGAACAACACTGAGCATTTCTGTCTCCCCTTTGTCTGGACTCAAGAAGGAGCCCAGATTCCCTCCAGATGCCCAGGATGGCCACAGCATGAACCCAAATTTCTAGAACTGCGAAGAGAGCAGAGAGGCTCCTGGTGCAGAAGCTGCTTGCAACAGCTGTGCTGGACAGCCTGGGGAGGAAACACAAACCTTTACGACTTTATTTAATAAGTTATTTATATATTATTTGCTTGGTAACTGAAATACCACTTTTGGCCTCCGACACCCACCAAACTGGCTGAAGTGGGGCTGGGAGCCCCAGCCTCCTGCAGCCTCTCCTCCCTGCTCACCTCTCAGAAACCCCATGGAGGTTTCCACTGGGGGGAAGGGGGAGAGTGTGCAAAAAAAAAAGTGTATTTATTTCCCTTTAATTACCAGACTGATGCCAACTGACAGGGCATGGGGGCGTCCTCCTAGTGCAGGGGCCTGTTCTGCACCCCCTGCTCTGGCCTGTGGGCAGTGCCTGTGGGCTCCCTGGGGCTGAGCGCTGTGCACGTGGGTGGCAGCAGCTCCTGTGAGCTCGAGGTCACAAGGCACAGGGGAGCCTGAATGCATCAGTCTCCTCTGTGGCCTCTGCACCAGGGGGGATGTTACACCATGGGGGAAGGAGTGGTGGCAGCAGCTGGGGATCATGTGCTGGGCATGGTGTGGAGCTGAGAAGTGGCTGCTTTGCTTTCCCAGTGAGTACACACGCTGCTTTTTTTTGCTGGTCTTATGCTGAAAAGCTGAGATTTATGTACTGTATGAAAAAAAAAAAACCCACAACAGAAAAAAAAGAAAAAATCCTAATGTTCCAAAATAAATGACAGTATATTTTGTACTTTGTAAAGTAATTAAAATGAAAAAAGAATAAAAAGCGAAACTTATGCTGTCTGCTTTTGTACTGATCAAACTGATGAAAATAAAGCAGAGCTTGGCATTGTCTATAAGACGTAACTCTAATTTCTTTCACCTACAGCCGCACTGGGCCTCACTCCTTTTATAGGAAGGCCAGCAGACATCCCCAAGGCTCTCCAGTGTCCAGGACCTATCACCAGGTGTACTGGTACCCACCACCATTTCCATCCTCCAGCTCTTCTCTGGGAGCCACAAACGTGTCCCATCCTATTTCCTTAAGAGACAAGGTTAGTGGGATGCTAATATTGTATTTGCCAGACTTAGTTTTACCGGCTCACTGCAGGGTGCAAGATGCCTGGGAGCCTGGAAGCCCCAGTAGAGATCCCAGTGAAGCATCCCCAGAGCCCTGCAGCCCCTTCATGGCCTATTTTAGGGCAGTCACTGCTGGGTCCTGAGTCTCAGTCAGCAGCATGGCTGCACAGCACCACTGCCAATGCTTCTCTGCAAGGAGGAGCTGAAGAACCTGGCTGAAATGTGCAAGAAAAACAGTGAAATCACACATATCATCACCCTATCACAGTTGTAACCATTTATAGTGGATGTTTAACAGGAAGCAGCTCAACTGCATAAACTGTGGTCAAGAAAAGTATCTCCTTCTTAGCACAGTGTAACCCCTTTTTTAATTTTCCAGTCAAGTGTAAGAGCATTCATGTAAGAAATTAGTTTGGGATTGCTTATCTGGAATGCAGCCTTATTGCAGAGTGCTGCCTTGAGAATTTAATCCATTAATACACAAATAAATCAACACAGGCACTGCCTTGTCACTCCCTGCAAAAGCAACTGTCATCTCAAAGTAAGTAACAGGATTTAGGCTGTTAAACCGGTGTTCAGATCCTGAAGACACTGCACACACTGAGAGGCTTTTAACATTTGAGTTACCTCACCTGCCCAGGGTCACACCTTTGAGCAGGAGGTGCTGGGCAATTGGGGGATAGGCGAGGCTCCAGCCCCTTACAAAAAATGCTACAAAAAAAGATTCTGATGGCTCACGATAATGTTATTTTAGGAGTTACTGTTTTGAATGCTGCAGGCTAATTATTAGTTATCAGAGTCATTTGTTTTTGAAGGATCCTGTAGAGAAAAGAGTCTGCTGTAATGCAACAAGTGCCCAAGATAATCTTTGTCTTACAGGCACTGTTTTATCCCCAGTTGGACAGTTTGCTGACGAGATGAGTCCAGCCTTGCTGTGCAGGGGCTCTCAGGGTAGCCCAGGGCCATGCTGGGGCCAGCTCTCCAGCAGGAAATTGCCAGCAGTCCCTTGGAATGGCAGGCTGTGGGCAGGGCACTTGGGCTTGCACCTTTCATCCATCCCTCCTGCAGCTCCTTTAGCCCTCGGCCACTGCTGTGCTTGGAGCTGTACAGGCACAGGGCTCTGTGCCAGGGGCTCATCCTGAAGCCCTTTTGGGCTATTTTAAGCCAAATGTGCCGGCATGGTGCTGTTCAGAGGGCCAATTTCTTGTGTAATCAATGCCAAATCAAGTAGGTTATTCTAGCTCTAATTTGAGCTGCTCCCCACGTGCATCCCTAACCCCTCACTGCAGGTATATTTAGGGATGCAGGTGTCTTTTGGGCTACTCTGCCATACTTTGAAGGACAAAAATGACACCAAGTTGCCTTGCAGTGCACACTGGTAGTGACCTGGGGTCACCCCAGCATGGCAGGGCCCCTCAGTCCTGTGGGAGGAGCACAAGCCACGGAGGTTGGGGCTGCCTCTGACAGGAGGGGTGGCAGGGGGAAGAGAGTATTTTCATTTTGAGCCAAGACCGAGCCTATCAGCAATGGCAGCAGCACCTCTTGAAGAACACACTTCAGAAGGGGGAAAAACCTGCTGCATGGCACCAGGCAGGAGACTGAGAATCTGTGAGAGACAACTATGCAGACACCAAGGTCAGTGCAGGAAAGGGAGGAGACAGAAAAACCAGGAGTAAGGACGAGCCTGGAAAGAAAAGAGTGGTATGGGAAAGGCACTTTTAGACTTCTCATTCCTCAGCAATAAAATAATTTCTCCATGAATCTGTTGTGCTCACAACGGTAATGTGTAAGTGATGCCCTGTCCTTATACCAACCCACATGCTTTCCTTCAGATCTTCTCCCTCTGTCCTGTTGATGCAGGGGGATTTGGTAACAGAGCAGCTTGGGCAGCACCTGACCAAGGTCAAACTGCCCCCCCTGCCACAGTAACCAAAACAAGGGTGAATGCTGGTCTTGCTGAACTGCAGACCCACTGCCACTAACCTGGTTCCCACCAAGCAGCATCTGAGAATCCCACAGCCTCTGTAATGAAAGCGCAAATGCCCCCACTGCATTAAGACACACACTTCTATTTAGGGCTAAAGACCTCACTGGCATCTCATTAACACACAGATTTTCAATTTACTGCACAGCAAGACTGCTACACAACAAGGTATGACACACCACTAACTCATCCCAGCTCTGCAGAAGGTCCAGCCCCAAGGTGTATTGGGAAAACAGCTGTGCATGAGAGCAGCTGAGAGCCCAGCACTAACCACCCTTCCTCAATAGCAACATTCATAATGGGAATTGTTTGTAACACCTTTCTTACAAGAGTTTTTTATTTGTTTTCAGTGCTCTAATAAAGCTCCTCATGTTAAAAGGGCACAGCTACTCCCCTGAGGCTAACAAGGCACAGCAGCACAAGCTGCCCAAGTCACATGGAGAATCAGGTATAAATTAAAGCTAACTAAATGAGAATTCATAGCAGTGAAGGTCTACCAATTTCACAGTAGCTTTCTGCTTCTTCTGCCTCAACTCACCCAGCAATACCCGTTTCACAGGAACATCAATAAGAACTGAGAGATGTGTCTCTATTTCTGTGTACTTTGGTTCACCTTTCCTGTATTTTATGAAAAGCTATTCATTAAGGTAAAGTTTAAACCCTGAGTTTTGGTATAGAATATCATCTAAGGAAGCCAAAATGTGAGTATGTGGTGTCTCCTGGGGCCACAGATGCAGTGCCTGACTACAACAGTATCAGTCCTGCAGGTGTGAAGGTGGCTGACAGAAGCGGTTTCCTCTCACATCACTAGGAACCAAAATGCTGAAGATTAAATGCAGAGTGAAAGACAGAGAGGCTCACGTGTGAAGTCATGCTCTAGAATATTCCTATTACTACCGATAAAGACTTTATAAATGCTTTATTTAAAACATATCAGCTTGGATTTTAACAAAATAATTTGCACAGTAGAATTACCCTAGAGAGAAAAGACAACTCTGCCTGATGTTCAGAGTGTTACACAGGGGACAGTTTCCCACTCTTGGATGGGAAATTGCTAAGTGCCTGCTACAGGTGCATACAACTGTTGCATCCTATTTCCACCACCTTACTGCTAAGAAGGTACCAAGGAACAAGGCTCTGCTTTCTCAACCATTAAGACTCCTGCTTCCCCTGCTAGGCAATCCTGAAAACCCCGGCTAATTGCAACTGAGAGCTGCTGTACCTCTGAAAAGAGAGTGCAGGGGCTCCCCCCAAAAAATCAGACAGTGTTGTGTGATCAGCACAAAAAGAGAAAGTACCCAAGGAGTAGTGAGCACTGCTGAGATCCGTGCCTGAGCACCAAGTCAGCAGGTACCTGAGCACGGACTTTGTTTCCAGCCTCCCTCCCATGATAGGCTAGATGGGCTTCTGTCACCATTTATCTGTCCTCCCACAGCAGCGCAGACAGCCTGGGACTGATCCTTCCCTGCTCTTATTTAACAGTACTTTCCCCTGCAAACAGGTTCTCACTCTTTGAATGTGTTCCTCAACTGTTCAGCCTTTAGTGCTGACACAGAAAGCTGCAACAGTCCATGGGCACACCAGTGCCTCTAGGCCACCACTCTGTGTCCAGCTGTGCGTCCAGTTTCCACAGGGACACAGTGCAGCTGGGGGTGGCCACTCAGGACAACTGTGCTGGGCTTCAACAGCCAGCACAACCTCTCTTCCACATAAAAAATAGCTATAAAAACCTCCCTTCCCCTTGAGAAATAGTTTGGCTCTGCTCAACACTGACACCCCAGCGCTGGTGACAGGGAGTGTCCATAAATCAGTGTCCTATGCTGTAGATTTCATCCCATGCCAGTCTTCCTTGAGGGAGATGCTCTTCATTCTCAGGCACAGAGAGGCTCACCAGTTTGGGGCTGGGCCTCATATTCTCAGGGAGGTCATCATGAACCAGCCAGAGCTCTCTTTGCATTTCCAAACTCGAGGAATGTGCTTGCTTCCTGCAGCCAGGGCAGAGTGTTTCAACGATGCAGAGATGACAACACACCCAGGCACTGCTATGGCTGTCTCTGCTCACAATCACTTGGCTTCACAGAATGAGTCTTCCTTTCCAAGAAGCTCATCACCAAGTCCCCCATTGCCCCGGGACGGTGCTGAGGCCCAGCAGCACTCCTAGGTGAAAGACTTGACCAAGCTCACCATGTGATCAACTCCACACGCCACATCCACCACCTCACCGGGTACAGTCACCTGGATCAGATACATGAGAACGGGTTATTTATCAAGCTAGTACTTTGCACCTGATATTTCCTTTTTCTCAAGCTCCTTCTGCTCAACATGCCATCTGGTTTCACAGGGCCTTGTACCAATGGAAGTGCCAACTTGAAAACCCAGAAAGAACAAGATTCGGCACCACGCATGCTTGTACACTGAGCTGTGAAATACTCCTCTCTTTCCTCCACAGAAGCACATAAAGCTTTGGAAGGACAGGAGAGCTGGCTCACTAGCAGGTCATGAGACTGTAGCCTCAGCCCATCTGCTCAGCAGTAGAAACAGCATGACTGAACAGAGAGCATAATCCAGAGAGCAGGAAGAGCATCTGCCCAAGGACCACAAGGATTTGCCTCTTCTCTCATCAGCGAGAACAGGAACAAGGCAAAGGCTCAACTCAGCCTAAGGCAGTTTGTGCTTTGATGCTGAGACCAATTCCTTAATCCTGAAATTACAGGCTCCTTAAAGCTGACCTCAAACTTGAGGAAAGCAGAGGCTAAAAAAGCAAGTTTTTCCTTAGAGCTAAGAGAGAGGACAGCTAGCCAATTCTAGTACAAGAGAAGGTCACAGACAAGGATCGCAGCACATTGCCATAGCACTGTGAGACAGGAGTTGGCTGTCTGAAGGAGCATAGCCCCAACATTCACACTTAGGGAAACCTGGACGTGCCACGCTTGGTGAATTCAGAAATTCCACTCAGCCACAGCAGTGTGATTTTAGGCAAATGCTCCAGAGCTGGTCTGATTTTATTTATGTTTACAAGGAGGAGAAAACATATTACAGAAACACATCCACTGCAAGCTCAGACACACGAACAGAAACTCCAGGGTGGCCCCACTGATTGCCTACCTCCTCTCCTACTTGGCCTTCATGGAGACCAGGTACATGGGTTAGGCTGAACTCCTGAGCCAAGGACTCTTCTACATTCACTGAGTCTGGCTCTCAGAGCCATCTGAGGGAAGGGACTAGAACTGGAAGTGCTGTGCAACAGCTATGAAGACAGTTGAGTAAGGATCTCCTACTGTAACCTCACAGTCAGTCCAGTGACCCACCACCATCAAAGCTGGGAAGGAAGCCCACCACTATGCAGACCTGTAGCCATGACAGTCTGACCACCATGACCAAAATGTTCACCTAATTTAGATGAGTAATTTCTTCTGGGACAGATGACCAATACTGGGGGTTTTCTTTGCAGCACATACAAAAGTGAAGCGCAGGTTAGAAGAGGAGGGGAAAAGGCAGTAAGGGTAGCATGTAGATGATGGTGAACAGGAAGGAGATGAGAACTGTTCAGATGTGGTGGCACAGCACCAGATGTTGTTTTTGGATCTGAAATCATTAGTGGCGTAGTAGACAAAGGTTTACTAAATACCTCCATTCCTAAGCAGGCTACATAAGGACCTCTGGAAAATAAAGCACTTCTACAGTCATCTTAAGACTTCCAGTTCTTTCAGAATGACTCAACAAAACCACACACAAAAAACTAGCCAAAGAATATACTCTTGGTGATAATATCACAATCCTTACCCTCCACGGGAAATACTGGTCTTCCATTCTTCCAGTTCCCAGGCACCCTCTTAGATTCTTGCCCCATACAAACAGTTCTCCTCTGTCTATACAGGAGAAAAAAAAATAACAGAAAAGAACAGGGACATTAAAAAGGACAAATTCTATTTGTGATGTTGGCAAATGTGGCTACAGTGTTTCTGGGAGTATACAGGGTTATACAAGCAGTATGACAGCCACCAGATTTACTTCAAGGTACAATACATGTATTCGTGTTTGGGGAAAATGGCTAATGAGCAGGCCAAACAACAAGTTCTGTGCACAAGTCTTTGTTTCCCCCTCTTACAGCTATTGCTTTAGAATTTTATTTGAAGAAAGAGTGCAGCAGAAGAAATTCCAGGGAATTATTTGTGAAATGAATCATTTGTGCTGGAAGTCAGACAATTGGAACTGATCCATATCAGCTATAAGCAGAGCAAATCCAGTAAGCAAGGCAGTGAGATCTGTCCCAAGCCATCACCTGGGGACTGCTTATTTGGCTGCCTGACAGAAGTGACCTTCTAATGATAGCTGGAGAAAAGCAAAAACTTGTGTTTAACAGAGTTAAAAGAGTTTTAGGCTCCTCAGGAAAATATGTAGATCTTGGAAGCGTTTGGATCAGCCCCACTGCAGAGACCACCAAAACATAATCGATAAAGTCTGTATAATTTAATCAAAACATGGTTTCTAATGCTTCCTGAGCACTAAGGGGAGCCCACTTAGAAGCACCCTGCAACCAGACTGATAGTGTCACATACGCTGCTTGCTCCAAAGGACCCAGCACTGTCACTCAAGTGCCCCTCTGCAAACACTCGCTGTGGGTGTCTGTGCCACTGCCCTCTGCTGCTTGATGTCAAATGACTTTCACATTCCAAACCCTTCAAAGGCTGGGAACCCACACAGGGTGCACAGAGTACAGTATCATACCCTTTGCATATTAAATGTCTGGTCTGCCCACATTGGGCTGTTAATTCAATTGGTCAGAAATGCTGAGAAACCCTGACATCTAGCTCCACTAAGACTCAGCTTTAATTTATTCATTTACCATTTATAAATTCATGTACTCCTAAAGTGTACAAATTCTGCAGAGGGAGATGAACAAACCTTCCAGGTCTCCTGTTTGAGAGAAGTTTCTTTTTTTGTTTGCTTTAGACATTAACACTTTCTTAATTAAAGCATAAGTTAGCACAGTATGTATGCCAGAAACCATGCTGACACCTGCTGCCTGCCCCCCCCACTGCATTCCAGGGTGCTTTTGGTCTCAAGAAAGATGGGTGCTTTTTTAGGGTCTTTTTTTTTTTCCTTTTGGTTTGTCTTCTTTTCTGCCAATAACACAGCAATGTGACTTCCCCACGACAGCGGGATGAGAAACTTACTTGTAAGTGCGGCAAACTGGCTGAGTCCACAGCGAATACGAGCAACACAGATGTCTGAATTGAAGTCTGACCAGCCAAAAAGGCTGGGTGGGATCCTCTCTGGCACTGCTGTCTCTATTAGGTTTGGTCCTTTCCCAAGAATTCCATATCCCCAGACAAAAACATTTCCTTCTTCTGTATTATAAGAAGAACACATTCTGTAAGAAAGTCTGTGCTTGTGAAATTCATGCCATGACCAAGAGTTAATCGAGAACCAAAGTGATATTTTCCTTTCTCCCAGACCAGTCTAACATCTTTTGATTATTTCAAATCTGTAAACAATGCATTCCCATTCAAATGCCTCAATTTTTCCCTAAACTGTGCAAGCAGTCAAGCTTTCCAGGCAAAACTTTCATAGGGAAATAATGCCAAGACAGTGTGGGCTGGATAAAATACTTCAGCTTACTGACTGATGTGACAGAGGTTGAGGGTTTATTATCATGGCTTTCTCCTTTGAGGCATGCCCAAACCACCAGTAGGCTCATCACTCTGCCTGGCATTCTGCCTTAAGCTGGATGCCTGAGAAAGTCAGCAGTTGGACAGTGTAAGACAGTAAGTTTCTGTAACAGCTAGCTCTGTTCCCGTCACACTAGAAGCTCAAATGACTGGTCATCACAATGACTCCATCATAAACATGAATCTCTTCCTCAAGATGATACTTCACAAAAGAAGTACAATCCCCTCCCTCATTCCTTCACTCAGCAACCCTCCAGCTGTGCTCCTCAGCCACTGACAATCCAAGAACAGTCACTAAGAAACTGCTGCAGAGTTTCCCTGTTCTCAGAACTTTCTACTTTCTGTCCTCGTTTATCAAGATTTATAAACATGTCAGATTCATATGGAGTCTGAAATGTGGCCTTACTTCCTCCCTATATCCATACTCATCATAGGCCACGCATGGCCTGTGTGATAGCAAACAGCAGACATACTCTTGTTCTAGTTTGCAGAAGCTCTCAAAATGGCACACAGTGGAAGCAATGCTCTGTACTAGTGAAAACAACTCCTCTAGTACACTCTTAAATCACAGATTTCTCAGTCTCACAGCTCTCCTCGTACTTACCAATTTTTAGAAAACAACATGCTTGTTCCATGATGTTACAATTCACCTACTGCACCGCCTTGCACTAAAGTGGATGATCCTAGAAGTGAACTCACCTGTTAGTACAGCATTGCCAGTCCCTCCACAGGCAGCCTCCTTTATCTTCCCAATCTTGAATGGCAAATGTCTGGGAACATTCACCTGTACGAGATTGCAGAAGAGCTGTTAGACACAAGGTAAACTGCAAACCATATACACGTTTTTAACTTTTTCTCTAGTTCTGGTTAGAGATTACATACACTGGATTCCTGATAAAACCTTTATTGCCTGAATAACAGAATAAGTGCAAGTCCAACACAGAAGTC
Source organism: Pyrocephalus nanus (assembly GCA_038380795.1). Taxonomy (NCBI): domain Eukaryota; kingdom Metazoa; phylum Chordata; class Aves; order Passeriformes; family Tyrannidae; genus Pyrocephalus; species Pyrocephalus nanus. Next base: position 10,893,475 of record CM076281.1, read on the forward strand.
AATATGTGAACATGTTTGCAAGTTTTCACAATGGAGTAGATCACTAAAATTTGGTCTGCAGTGGCATTTTTTAACATACTGGAGAAAAATCACTAGAAGAAAATTGCACTTATTTGGTACAGTCCAACAAAACAGAAACATACACAGCTTGATACATGTAAAGAGCAATCTCTGATTTCACAGCTCTGCTATTCCACAATTTGGACTTCATCTATGTTGTAGCTAAGACTCTCATTTTTGCCCTTCATCCATTTTACCTCTGACCCCTCTGACCTCCACTGAGCACCCAAGCCAGGAAAACTACTACACAGGATAACCTCATGGCTGTTTCCAGGCATTACAGGTCTCAGGATTTAGCCTTACATTAAGGATACATCAGGAGAAGCATGGGAAACAAAGGTTTCTAAAATTTTGCTAAAGCCATTCTAATGCACATGTCTGCTCTTAGCCTTCTGCCAAGAGTAGCTTGAGTATTAATTAATTCCCTAACTCCACTTCCTAAACTAACTGTAAGATGAGACCATCTGCCTAATGAGTTCAGTACTACAATGCCTACTGTGAAGTCAGCACTGTATTTTTGCCCCATTTAAGTTTGCTGCAGAAGGCTTTTATCTGTGAGACACTGGAATTCGTTTAAGACTCAGTTATAAACCTGCTAAGGATGCTGTACTGGGTTTTAGCAGCCAGAGGGGGCTATAGAGCGATTTCAGTTAGAAGCTACTAGAAGTTTCACTGTCCTATCCTATGAAAAAAGCCAATGACAGCCAGCTCCAGGAGGGACTTCCCTGGTGATGGCCAATGATTTGCGCTTTTGTGGTAACATATTTAAGAACAGAGGAAGAGAAGTTTGTGGCACAGAAGAAATTCCAGCCCGGAGAAGAACGGAGGAAAACATGGGATAACAACCAGACTCCAAGGTCAGAGCAGAAGGAGGGGGGAGGAGAGGCCTGGGGGGGGCCTCCCTCTCCCCTTCCAGCAGGGGAAAGACTGAGAGCTGAGACCCTGCTGCCTCTGGAAGACTATTGGGGTGCAAAACCCCCCCTGCAGCTTATGAAAGAGCCCATGCTGGAGCAAGTGGATGCATGAGGGAAACTGTGATCCTGTGGGAAGCCTTAAGGATGGAGCAAAGTCCTGCAGGAGACCTGTGGCCCATGGAGAGAAAAACCCATGCTGAAACAAGTTTTCCCGGGCAGGACTTGTCCGGAATGACACATGGGGCAGCAGATTGAGGAGAACTGTACCCAAGGGGTGGATGTACCCAAAGGGAGAGGTCCATCAAAGACTGTCTTCTGTGGAGAGGGGCCCCACAGAAGAAGGGGAAGGGCTCAGAGCCATGACCTCCCTGTAGCTGAGGTGAAGACTGTGGTGATGCAGTCCGTAGAAGACCATCGGATGCAAAGACCCTCCCTGCACCCGACAGAAGAGTAACCCACAGGACAGAAGACTGGCAAGAACTGCTGTCCAAGGAGTGGACTCAAATTGATTGCAAAACCCCCTCTCCCGTCCCCCTGCACTGCTGGGGGGAGGAGGGAAAACTTGGAAGAAAGCAGTGGGGGGGAGGGAAAGGTGTTTGTTAGGACTGTTTTCTTTCTCACTCTCTTAGTTTTATCTTGTTAGTAATAAATTTAAGTTTTATTCCCTACATTGAGTCTGCTTTGCCCTTATCTATCCTCATGAATTCCTTGCTGATTTTTTTCCTCTCCTCTGCTACTTTGCAGGGGGAGGGTGAGAGAGTGGCTCAGTGGGTATCCTAGCATCTTGCCAGAGTCAAACCACCACAGATGTCCACTTGAAATTCTAGATTAGCCAGCCAAAAGACTAATTCCTGTCCTGAAACTTGTAAAAGCACTTCAGCTGGGTCTCATGGAGTTCTTAGACTAACAAACTGGGGTGAGGTGACACAAGCCTTTGCCTATTACAGCTGGGAAACATACTGCCCTAAAACGTGTCAGATAGGTTGAATTTTATAAGCACAGGTAAAAGCAGCCTGTTAGTAGTATTAGTTTATATCAATTTACACTGCCATCAGAAGGACCCAGAGCAGGGATAAGTGCATCATCTTTAACTCTGTGCACAGCAGCTGAACTGAAACATGTAAAAACACACTCCCAGGCCAACTGACCTGAGTGGTTTCTGTGACAGATGCCAACTGCAAGTATTCTGAATTTCCCCAACCAAAGACATCTCCTTCATCTGAAACAGCCAGACAACAGTCCCCATAGGAAGAGACCTGGATAACATTTACTCCAGCAATGTCACCATGTAGCTTAGTAGGAACACTGGTGATGTTGTAGTGTCCAAGACCTGAAAGAAAAAAAAGTTGAGAGATGATGAAGAATTTTTTCTAGACACACTTCTAGCACCTGCATACGACCATTTTGTCAAGTAACAAAATCACCCAGCCTCCAAAAGACAACTTTCTGTCCATACTGGTTAACTTCAATGGACAAGCAGCCATAAACACCACTTCCGGTAGCCAAAACTACCTCTCTAGAGTACACAACAACAATGATCACACCTGGAAAACAGTCTCATCTCTCTTGTCTGCATGGACCAAAGTGTTTGAAGAACAGTAACAAAGCCAGGCAGATATCCTGACAAGACATCAAGTTTCACAAACTGACTGCAACCTGTCTTCTGCAAGGAGAGCCGTGAGTGACAGCACACTGCTATCAGTTAGACAACAGCAAGGGAAGTGGCAAAAGAGGCTGAGAAGCAAATGCTTTACAAGACAAATTGCTGCCAGGAAAAGAGACCAGAATATAGATGACAGAAAGATGGGCTACAGCATATTGGCACAAAAACACATGGGAGGAACACAGTTTTGGGAGCAGGAGGACTGAACAGTAGGAATGACTGTTAGGAAGTTCCCTAAAAGCCACCAGAAAAAGTGTCTGCCCAAAGATCCCACGCTAAGACACCAGAGGCTGCCAAAGGGCTTAGTCAGTTCAAAAGAGCAAGAAGCAAAACAGATCCTGAAACAAGAATCAGGAAGGCAAAGCCTGCACTAAACTGGGTAGCTAAGCTGCCCGTGTCACTTCCACATCCCCTCAGAAGCTTTCAACAGCAGACACATTCTCCTCAGACTGCATGTTTGGATTACCTGCATGGCATCCTAAAGCTCCTCCAAAAATGAACTAGATTGTCTCAGTTTGGTTACATAAGAGTACTGACAACATCTGCATACAGCTGAAAACATGCCAGCCCCTTTCTGTCCACACATGCACAACAAATACATATCATAAGCTCTGAATTACGACAACTTGCTATATTCGTCAATTCCCTGAAAAGCAAGCTGAGCTCCTACCTGTTTGTCCATCCGCTCCCCATCCACACGCATAGACTGAACCTTTCTTGGTTCTAAACAGACTGTGGTCCTGCCCACACACTACCTGCACACAAACAAAAAGTCAGAGCTGGTTGGGAAAGGTCACGTGTTCAGACTCAAGGTAATGAAGCATTACTGGCAGATAAACTGAGCCTCTACAATGCCCATTAGTTCAGATTTTGACCTTTCTCTCCTGATCAAATGGCTCTACAGATAGGGAAGACCAAGAACAGCAGGACACAACACTAAACAGTGAGATACACACCAAAACCAGCAGCATATTTTTGATGGAAAGTGATGCTGCAATGATTTGTTCTGAAATCCAACAGGGAAAGAAAACTCAATTCAGCAGTACAACACAATAAAACAGCAAAGGGTAAATAAGAGCTCTCCTTTCCCAGAGTGCTAACAATACAGCTCTTGATGCCAGCTACAAACTGCTATTGATTCCTTGCCATGTGAGCACTCTAGGCACACAGCTGTTCTCAAATCTACATTTATGTCGAACTAGCAGTCATGTCTGCCACAGGCTTGGCATGAATTAAAGCCAAGCAAAAAGTTATTCAAAAGCAGACATTAAAAATTAACCAAAGATTAAGGGGACTTAATCAACAAGTTAAGAGAAGGACTACCAATATTAAGCACAGAACAGCTGTTATCTAAGTACAAACAGGTACCAAGCATTCAACCCCCTGAAAAAATAAAACCATGAAAAGTCCAAACAGAAGTTTACAAGCCTAATTCAAAACATTTTCAGGATGTACCAAACCAGTCTCATCAGGTGAACCTAACTGAATGACCTTCCCTTGGAACAGGAGCAATGTCTGCCCATAGAGTATGTCTACAGGGGCACAGATATACCAAAAAAAAACTGTTCCTGGGAATACTGCAACCATGGCAGGCATTGTGGCATTTCTGCTGCTCTGCAGTCCCTTGCTCTCCTAGGAACCTGCCCTAAAGAAATGCTGGCTGGTCTAAGTGATAGTCTCACAGCTCACTTTTGAAAAGGCAAAGACAAAATTCACACTAAATCAACTCCCAAGCAATATAAAATTTACAAGGGGAACAAGAAGCCAGGACAGGAAGAGATGAGGTGTCAAAATGACCTCCCTATACTGGCAAGCCCAGAAACGGGCACTGTACTCCAACAGTGCTGAGCAGAAGGGAAGAACCACCTCCCCTGACTTTCAGGTAACACTCTTCTCAGTGCAGCCCAGGGTATAATTTGCCCTCTCTGCAGCAAGGGCACACTGCCAGCTCATGGTCAGTGTGGTGTCCACTAGAACCCCCAGGGCCTTTCCCACAGAGCTGCCTCACAGTCACCCCCAACATACAGTGGTGTCTGGGGCTGCTCCTACCCAGTGGCAGGACTTGGCCCTTCCTCTTGCTGAACTTGATAAGGTTCATATAGGCCCATTTCTCCAGCCTCTGGATGGCAGCACCATCCTCTGGTTTATCAGCCACTCCTCACAGTTTATGCCATCTGTTAACCTGCTAAGTCTGAAGTGTACACTCAGTGATCCAGACCACTACTGCAAAAGCAAACAGGATTGGACCCAGTACTGACCTCTGAGATACAGCACTCCTTACTGGTTGCAATTTGGCTTCATGCCAGTGACTGCCACCCTCTGAGCTCAGCTTTCAATCCACCTTCAGAACTGAGTTCAGATGATCCTCTTACCTGGACAACTCTGCTGTCAAACTCCTTCAGCTGATGAATGAGGTGGCTTTCACTAGACACCAAACCACCACCGAGAAGAAAAAAGACAACACAGAAGATTTCAGAGGACTGCAACTGAAAAAAGCAAAGGTAAACCTGCTTTTACTGAAAGCCACTTTATTATTACAAGAAGAGATTTGTCCACGTGTAGTTCCACATGCAAAACAACTGCATGAAGAAGGAACATAATTTTACATTCTTTTATTTAAGAAATTAAGAACTGTCACTTTTTAAATATAACTTTTCATGGGAATTGGGGTAAGAGCAATCCTCAAAGATGGTCCCTAGTCTAGAATGGGCACAGACACTACATAATACTGCAGCACCTATATAAACAGTACACTTAACTAGAGATTACCAAATATTCCAGAGCACAGTGTAGTGTTAACATCCCTGTAATTCTTTCACAGTACCAGGAATTATGAACAATCCAATGACTGACTTGCAGTATCAAGGCTAACAAAAACTACCTAATTACAGTTATTTTCTCAAACTCTACAGTCCAAGTGTTGTGGATCACAGAGAGAGCAATGAACAAGATTTCTTCTAGGTCCTGCAAGGGAATCAGAAACTTCCACTTACACGTTCCCACTATCCACTTGCTCACTGCTAACTTACAGAGCATTTGAGCATATGCTTTGGTGTGGCCCACAAAAAACCTTGTGAAGGAAAAGCACTACAGATTCAGAGGCAGTTACAGCAGAGATTCAACCAAAGCACACCACTTTCATAATCAAATGGTATTTCTAACACCTTCAGAAACTGCACGTGGGCTCTGAGTTGTTAAAGGGAGAAAGCCCAATTCCTAATATCAATTACCTCAAACAATTTATGAAGGCTGGGTTTTCTATCTATACCCTGTGAGAACTGTCCCATGCTGACCAACCTTCTGTCTTTTGTGAATGTGGTCAGCAGATCACTAGTGCTCAGTCTGGGTTCAGAGCCAGGCGACTTGTATGATGCATGCAGCACAAAAGCCTCCTTAATCTTAAATGGCATGCCTATACTACCAGACTTTTCCCACCTTTAGGCCTTTCTTCATGGTTGTTTCCATTTAGTATGTTTTTAACATTAAGAAAGTTCAGAATCTTTGAATTCTCACCTGTAAATTTCATCTTCAATAACCTTACGGCCACACTGTCCATAAGAATTGTTTCCCATTGTGAAAACTGAAAAACAATGATAAAATGCATTAGTTTTATTACTGTCCAATGCCCTGAAAGCCTCTTTTCAGGTCTACAAAATATTTTCATGCCATTCTCAATCCGAAATGTGGAGCACTGTAATAGAAAAATGGCATAGGCATAAGCTTTCTTCAAAGCAAGCTCACTTAATTTAAGTGACCAAATCTATTTTCATCAACAAAACCCAGCAACATTGTTGCAGGCACAGCAGCGGTACCTGGAGCCCATTGGCTGTTTGTCACGAATTGCCTAGTTCAGCCTACGCTGTTAAGGAGACTCAGAAATAGATCAGTGTTCCCACTGGAGTGGGAACAACCAACAAACCAACCAACCAACCAGCTCACCCACTGAGAAGCTGCACTGAAAGCCACTGCACCAGAGAATTCCCAAAGACATGGAGAGACAATTCATAAACGGGATCTTCTCTATAAAGGGCTATTAATTAATTAATTGCTTGTATTAATGCAGCACTCTGGAGCTCCAAGGGGAAAGTAACACAGGAGTATTGGCATAGTCATCCAAAGCTGCATCCAAAAATGTCTGAGTGAGCACAACAAACAGGCTGCACTTCAGCCAGGCCTGGGCCAAGATAAACTTCAGAGTGAAAAAGCTCCCAACACATTTACAGTTTGAGCCAAGCAGAGCTCATGTTTCTCCCTTGCAGCAGCAATCCCACAAAGGATTGCAACAGCTGCCTGTATCCCATTAATAGTGCAGACAGCCCACCTGGGGTCGGTCTGGTTCTAAAGGACAGAAATCAATCTTTTTTCAAGCTTTTAATAAAAGCATAGTCAGGCATCCCTTGTCACCAGCACAAGCAACATTATACCTCCTTCACTATCTGTCAGGACCAGAGAATGGGCTCTCCCACAGGACACCTGCAAGACTCGAGTCTGCTGTGGCTTCTCCAGTGGTAATGGAATTGGAGATGGTTCCAAGACATATTCATAGCCCTTAGCTTAATGAAGACAGAAAAATGTTAAGTCAGTAGCTTCCACAAAGTAAATTTAGCACATATTTGCTGATCCTGTTGTACATTCACATAGTCACTTCTGCTTTGTTACAAAAGCAGATACATTTTAGAAAGCCAAGATACTAATAAAAGAGGCTGACAGAAATTTATCGCAGAGAAAGAGAGAAGGTAAAAGCCATGGTGAGGGCTCAAGCCAATATCACTGCCTAATCAAAGGTCCACCATACCTAAAGGCTGAGTTAAGGCTTCAGGTGGCAGAATTGAAAAACTGAGGCTTTCAGCCATATGTTCAACCACTTTGGTGAACAAGGCTGGATAACATCAAGCACAAACTAAGTACTCTGTGAAAACAGGGATATTGCAAACAAGGTACAAGAGCAACAATCACAAAAAAAAAAAAAAAAAAGGCAGGAAAGGTGAACCAAAAAGTCTTAGGGCTTTAAGGAACAGTAGATAAAAGGCTCTTTCAGAAAAAAGGAATACTAGGCTAGCTCCATAGGGAATAAGAGATCTAACATTTATGAAAGAAAATGACATGCTGTACTTGAAAAAGATTTAGTAACTTGAAGAATATGTAATCAGTTCCAGTCAATGGGGGAGGTAGAGGAAAAAAAAAGATCAGCAAAACATAAATCAGTACTAGGGAAAAGGTTAAGGGGAGATAAAAAGCTTTAATATCAAAGAAAGTCACTGTAACAAATGAAATCAAATCCCAGAGGACTCGAAGTATTCTGCTCACATGCAGCAGTGCTTTAACTGGTTCTCACTGTTTTCAATAAAAGTAAGAATTAAAAAAAAAACTAGAAAATCTACATGTGCCCTTCTGCAGTAAGACACTACTGGATGCGAGGACAGGCAGGCACTGGATGTGACAACAGGATGTTTGTGAACGGTAAGTGCCTGCCACGCAATAGAGCAGGAGCTGAAAGGCAGCCAAGTCTCTGCCTAAAGACACGTGGAAGTCACAAAGCAAAAAAATCTTTTCCTCTCTCTCTATTCCTTCCAGCAGTGCAACACAGGCTACTAGGATCCGTGGTAATCATCACTGATAGCTGAGGGATTTTGGAGAATAGAGGCAATGAGGCGGCTGAGGAAGAGGAAGGTGAGAGTGAAATATTAGTAGTTCAGATACAACCATCTAAAAGTCAGATGCAAATTCCCCTGAAAATGAAGCATCTAGAGAGACAGCGTTGGAATCAGTAGGTAACAAAGTAAGTTTGTGAAACAGTAATGAGCAGCACATCCCAAAAAAAAGCTTGTCTGGGGGAAGTAAAACAAGGAGCAGCAGCAATCCCACTGCTGAATTCCCACTTTCAGCAGATCCTGCCAAACCCTCTTACTTAGCAGGGCTTGAATTGCAAAACTATTTAACCTATTTCTGGATTCTCTGGCAGAAATAATCTCCAGGTCAGATGACAAGACACACCTGAGACATCAGCACATGCAGAAAGAAGACACAGCAAGAGCTGAAACCTTTAAAAGCAGAAGTCATGAGGCTTTTCCAGCCCCTGCATTTTCCTGCTGCTGTTTAAGCTCACACTTGCTGTGTGCACACATGCTGGGGATCTATCCAGCGTGCCAGCACAAAGGAGCATCACTGCAAACATCAGCACGCTGCACTGTAGCTGCAATTTTCTTTGCTTCTCCAAAAAGTTTAGTATTTTGCCCATATCAGATGCATTACACTCTTATACACTATAAAAACTGCTTTTAACATGATTTTCCTCGATTGTTTAAGAAGGAATGTCTTCAGAGATAGCCATTTTATGATGAAAGTTTGTGTTTCTCCTATCTGCCTTTGGTGAAAAGTGTCAATTTTCTGCACAGAAATCATCATCTTAAATGGTTTGAGAGCCTGGTATAAGACTGAATGACTGAATAACGTGTTTTTCCTTTAAAATTCAACTTGCTATTAAAATAATTTTAAAAAAAACCCCTACAGCTTCACAAACAAAACAAACAAAAAAAACCCCAACCAACCAATGACTGTATAAAAAGAGCTCTGTGGGAAAGGAATTTAGTTTATAAGTACACAGACAATAGAAGTGAGCAAACTGCACTGCCAAAATCGATTAATTAACTAGGCATTAACATTGTCTACTATCGAATTATAGATTCAAAGCCACACCTTAACCAACAGCCACATTTTCCAGAATAAACAGTTCCATTCCTGCCTGGATGTAACCAAACTCTATAAGTGCAGTGTATAGAACAGAGGCCCACCTTGACCAAGTACAAAGCACAGAAAAACGCAGTTTAAAATCAAGCAAAAGACCTCTTAAAAAAAAAAAAAAACAAAAAACCACAAAAACAAGAAGCACATTCTGGCACTGCATCAAAGCCTCCTGATATTTTTCACACCTTCAAACCGAAGTTTCCTGTACCACAGGTATCCTACAATGTCTCCTTACACCCCCCTCCCCCGCCCTGTAAATCTTTAAAACACCTCAATTCTTACTTTTATCTCTTCTGCTCCTTTGGAATCCAAGCTGGGAATCCTTGTTAAGCCCCATACCCCACACTTTGGTGATGTCTGTGGTATTAGAGGCCAGCAGTGTGAATCCATAACCACAGGCAGCAGAGGATATCTTTGAAGACAGACAAAATCCACACCATTCCGTTAGCAATAGTGGCTTAGAAAAGCAAATTTCACCTCACGCTATTTGTTCATCAGCATTCATCCTTCGTTAAGCTACATCCATATATGGCCCAAATTCAAGGCATGTATGATTTTGAAAAATTATCAGAAACATTCTTCTGTGATAAGCACAATGGCGCAAATTCAAGTCCAATTTTTTTTTTGGTTTTGTGGGCATAAATCTTTATTTTTGTATTATTTTGGCCCCATTCAAACATAACCTGTTTGCTGACCTGCATCAGTAGATTATAAAAACCCCCCAGCCAAACAAAGAGATATTAAAAGAATAACATTCCCATTTTATTCCTTTTGCCAAAAAAAGCCCAGGACAAAAGCCATGTGAGGAGCAACTGCGGTCACTTGGTTTGTTCAGCCTGGAGGAGAATGAGGTCAGACCTCATCGGGGTCTCAGGCTCCTTCGTGAGGGGCAGCATGGATCTCTCCTCTTTGTGAGCAGTGACAAGAGGGCACTGAACGGGCTCCCCAGGGCAGCGGTCACAGCCCCAGGAGAGCTCCGGGAGCTTTAGGACGAGGCTCTCGGGTGTCCGGCCCTCCCGCAGGGCCAGGACTTGGAGCCGATGATCCATGTGGGTTCCTTCCAGCTCAAGATATTCCATGAATGCTCTGACCTTCTCTGCACTGAACAGCAGAGCACAACGAGTGAAACACGTAGGCAAAAGAGCAGTATTTTCAAAGCAAGCTTCCTATTTGTCCGGAGGAAGGAGCCACTGGAAGCGAGGCCCGTTTACTCTGGCAAATGCTCTTCACACCCTGGTTCTCTGATAAAACTACAGATATATACTTTCCAACCTGTACGCTGCTGCAGATATACCAAGAATCATCCCGAGTAACGCTGCTATATCGACAAAACACTGTGAGTCACGGCAAAGCCCTTAGACCCGATCCCGCAGCACCGTTCTGGCTGTGCAGAGACCTGACCAGGCTCCGGGGGGGAAAACGGCGGCCTGGCTGGGCCGGGCCCACCTTCTCCTCCGTCTCCAGGCGGTACGGCGTGGGCTGGATACGCCGCGGCCTCTTCCAGCTCGCGTCAGGCTTCACGAAGCTGGGGACGCCCAGGGCACCCGAGTAGCTAAAGCCCCACACGAACACGCGGTCCTTGCGCTTGGCCGCCTTCCCCGCGTACTGGAACACTGGGGCAGCCTCCTCGGCCTCCCGACGCTGGCGAGTGCTCGGCGGCCCCGCCGGCCCCCCCAGGCCCCGGCGCTGAAGGAGCCGCGCCGGCCCCGCCGCCCGGAGCACCCTCAGCGCACCCGCCATGGCCGCGCTCAGCGCGCCGCCATCTTAGCCCCGCCCCTGCGCGCGCCCTGCCCCGGAGGGCTCCTCTTAAAGGGGCGACACCCGCCTGTCAGAGGAGGGGTCCCACAGCACCCAGACCCGAACCTGAACCCAATCCCAAACCTACACTCACACCTAGCTCTAAAGCTAAACATACCCCCAGACCTAAATACGGACCCTAGTATGGATTAGACCCAGCCCAGACCCAAACCAAGATCAAAACCCAAGCTCAGGCCCAAACCTACATGTAGACCCAAACCCCACCCCAAACACAAACCCAACTCCAAACGCAGACCCAGACCAACCCCTACGTGGCACTCAAAACCAGCTGTCACACCACAGTCCCTCTGAAAAGCAGCCCTATCCCCATATACTAGCCCTCACTTTCCACTTCAGGGAGCAAAGTAGCCACCTTCCAGGAGAAAGCTGCTGTCCTTTCACCCCCTCAACTACATTTCCTTCCTGCCAGCATCTTTTGCCAGAGGCTCTTGCCCAACATCCCCAAAGAGAATACCTTTCCTGTCACCATACCCACCCTGCTCCTCAGGGTCTGCCTGATTCAGGTGGACACTGAGATGTCTATCAAGTGTCTCTCCTTTATTGATGAAAACCCCAAAATCATTCAAAACACAGGTTATAAAAAGGGATCTAGAGATGAGGGTCCTGTTGGCTGTGAGGTCTCAGCCCCTTGGAGCTGGTGGAGCAGGGCTGGTCCCTGCTGGCAATGCCATCAGTACCCCTTGGGCTGGCCATGACGGAGGGTGAGGGCGGGCGCTGGTCTGCGCAGATTTGGCCAGCAGCCCTCCTGTGATTTGTGGGGGCTGCCAGAACCACATGGACCCCTGCTCTGGCTCCGAGTCCTGGCTGGGCAGGGGCTGGAGGAGATGAAGCAGTGGGTGTCTGGTGGGGGGGCTGAGAGGATCCTCACAGGATCTTCCTCCAGGTCCTCTCAGTGCAGCGGTTCAAGATGAGGTCTTTGCTGGGACGGGGGGGAACAGCAGGTTGAGCCTTGGCCTTGCTCTCCTGTGGCTCATTCTTCTCAACTGCGAGCAAAGCAGAGGTACAGATGGGTCAGAGTGCTTCACCACCCTCATGAACATTCAGCAGCTTCCTATGTGATGGCCACCAAAGCTTCTACCTCTCCTCCCTGCTGCCTGTAGGTCCGGATGGTGGGATGAACCCACCTGTGCCCAGCTGGGAACTCTTCTCAGGGGAATCCCAGCTTTAGGTCTGCACAAGGAGCTGCTCTTCCTTGGGAAGGTCATGGGTACTGCATGGGGACTCTCAGATCCAAAGAGTCTACCTCAATGGCAGCCCTTTCTCATGGAGAGAGGCTTTTTACGAGGGGCTGGAGTGACAGCACAAGGAATAATGTCTTCACAATGACAGAGGGAAGGGTTAGATTAAATATTAGGAAAAAAATCTTGCCTGTGAGGATAGTGAGGCCCTGGCACAGGTTGCTTAGAGAAGCCGTGGCTGTCCCATGCTTGCAAGTGTTAAAGACCAGGCTGAATGGGTCTTGGAGCAACCTGGTCTAGTTGAAGGTAGGGTTGGAGTGAGATAATCACTAAGGTCCCTTCCTACTGAAACCATTCTATGATTCCAGGATTCTTCATACACTTCCCTCTGGGGGCTCTGCTGACAGCTAATGTACATGGCAATGGCAATGGTAGTGGCAGAACAGGGGAGGTGAGGTGCACAGAGGAAAGCAAAGGTCCCAGATGTGGGCTGACCTCCCTCCAGGTCCATATTCCACTCTGTCTGGCCTATATGGCCAGGGGTAAGAAACCTTGTTGAAAGAAACACCTCCCTGCACACACTTTCCCCATGGGAAAAAGGCAGATGGGCATGGTATGACCTCATTGTGCCATCCTGCTCCAGCTGCCAGCACTGGGGGTCACGGGCCCTGCCTGCAGGATTCCAGACTCATTGAGACTTACTGATGACATTGGCCTTGTTCTGGGAATTTCCCTGCATGTTCCACCGGCTCTGGATGTACTTCTTGCTGTTCCTCCTGTAAGTCTCCTGGCTGATCTGCTTCCGGCCCTGCTTATGGATGCTCTTCGCATTTCGGATGGTGGATCTGCAGGGAGTGAGAAACATTTCATTTTAATGCTGGCAGCTCTAACACCACACACTTCTTTCCCTGTGTTTCCTTCTCTGCTTCACCCAAACCCCAATTTCTGCTTTTGAGTTTTGCCTGGTGGATGCCAGCCCTCGAGGACAGCCACGAGTGAAACACGATGTACGATGTATTCAGAAGTAGCTGGATGGTGCTTTAGAAGCAAACACTGAAGGCTGAACCCTGAGGACAAGTCTGGAAGGTAACAATGGGGATGGCAAGGAAGATTGGGTGTAAGGCTGGGAGGATGAGATGGGCATGAGGTTTATCCAAGAAAGCCTCGGAAGCTATAGATCTACAGCTCTTTGATGAATGGAAATACAGCACCTATCCTAGCTGCAACACTGAGGTCCCTGCTGTAGGGTTTGGCATGGCTCCCCAGCACCCAAGGATCAGATCAGGGCAATGGAGTGTGGGGCACGTGTCAGCATGCACCTGGATGTGTAGTGTTGAACCCATGGCAGAGAAACTACTGAGAGATGTTAAAGGCTGAGCAGCATGATACTGCTACAAGAGAACCCACAGCATCAGGACCATCCCCACACAGGCAGACAGAGGCCACTGCTTTGCTTCCACTGCCATGGCAGCAGTGAGGTGGCTCCTGAACTCCACCCCATGGCACCATCCTCCTGCCCTTCTTGAGCCAATGTGTCTGTCTACCTTCAGCCCCTTCCTGGTCTGAGAGCACACCCCATGTCATATCAAAGCTCTTATCCACAGTGGCAGGTCACCACCCTCGTAACAGGACTCAGCCTGGCTGCCAGTGACAGCACTGCAGGGGCAGCGTCACCATGGCGGGGGGTCAAGACACTGTCCTTGGAACAGGACACCTCACCTCCCCCAAGGGTATCAGCAAGCATCACTGCACTCAAATAGGTGGATCTGGACCACTTTACATGGTCCTGCATCCAGTCCATGATCCATCAGAACTGGATTTGGAGAAATTTTAGAGCAGGGCTGATGTGTTTTCTTGCAGGGAAAAAAAGACAGCTGCAAGCTCTGTCCTTCCTAGCCATTCTCTCTGCACCAGAATTACTGAGTTACTATTGCTTTTTATCTTTTTAATCAAAATAAAATCCTTTCTATTAGCTCAAATTCTCCCATCAGATTAGGCTATTTGGCAGCTCCATTTAGACAAATCTTACCTCTTAAAGATTCAGTGCATGCACTCAGGAAATAAGAAAATGGCCAATTTGAAAATTAAAGGAGATTAGCTCAGAAAAGAAACTTTGCAGAAGAACAAGGAGAAATGCCCTTGGCTGGAGGATCTGTTGGAACAAGGATCACACAGCCTGGCACCAGCAATGCTAGGGCGCTTTTGGGAGTTGATGAGCACAGAGCTGGTTTTGCTGCAGCCTGGTCTGTCTGCTCTGCTCACATCTCTCGAAGCAGTTCCTCATTGATAGGGCAAGCAGGTGACACCACAACCCACTGTCGGTTGTTTAATTTCATCTTGCTCAAAGAAGAGCTTTAGTCCTCCTCCCCTCCCACCCAGGGCTTCTCCTACCTCCGTGGAGGAGCACTCCGGTTCCTCAGTTCACTCTTCACAGAGTTTTCCTCTCCAGCTTTCTGCAGGTACATGGAGGGGTAATAACCCGTGGTTTCATCCTTCCTGCAGCGCAACACAAAGCAACATCACTTGCAATCGTGGCTCTGCAACTGCCTCCTTAGTCCAGGAGAGAGACTTGATGATCCTTGTGGGTAGTCAAAGAATTCCAGGATGGTTTGGCTTGGAAGCAACCTTAAAGATCATCTTGTTCCAACTCGCTGCCATGGGCAAGGACACCTTCCATCAGAGCAGGTTGCTCCAAGCCCCATCCAACCTGGCCTTGAACACCTCCTGCTTAGGATATCCCATAATTCATGGTTCATGCCTGTCCCCTGCTGGTGTCCTGTGGGTTATCTTTCATGTTCCTTGCAGATGAAATGAAAGTTGAGATTTTGCAAAACAAAATGTGCCAGACCGATTAGAGGCAAAATAACTAACAGGTTTTTTTCCATCTGCCTCCTTCTTGGATATTTCTGAAGTCCTCAGAAGAGGGGACATTTAGTATTTGGCAAAGAACAGACTCTGAGAAGCAGCCCTGCAAAAGGAAGTGCTGGGCAGTGGCACCAAACAGCCCACGGCTTCCACAGCCCTGATGTGGAGAATGATCCCTTCCCTCTGCCTGAATCCTGCTGGCCTGACCAGTTCTTGGCATCTCTCACCTGATGACCCACCAGCCATCAAGGAGCTTGTGGATGACTTCGATGGTATCACCCTCCTTGAGGGTCAGCTCGTCCTCCTCCACAGCTGTGTAGCTTTTCTGGACCACATACAACTCACCTGCACACAAAATGGGGATGACAGATCGTATGCTGCCACCCCAGGGATGGAGCTCAACCTCCCCAGCCACTGAGGAGAGAGGAGGCACCAGAACATTTGCCCTACGTTTTAGGAAAGAGCCAGGGTGCTTCAAGTTTGGATTCAAACTTTCCCCAGCCTTGTCACTGCCCATGGCTCATCCCAGCCCCTCCATCACCTCTCCAGAAGAAAGCTGCTGGGTGCAAGCAATGGAAGCACAACTATCTCTGCTGGAAATGTGTGTTCAGAATTCAGTTGATGAAATGAGGCAGAAGGAAGTGTTGTGCTAATAGAGCCTGTTGCAGAGTTGTGAAACTCATGAAGCTGATGCCTGGCGAGCAATCGGCGCAAGTCTGTGGAATCCTCCCTCTGCTCTGTGCAACAAGGCCCCACTGTCGTGTCAGGGTGACATGGAGGCACCTGTGCTCCTCTGCTAACCCAGCACTTCAGTATTCACCCAGCCAGCTCAGCATGGCCACTGGTTCAAGATGAGCATCTGTGATCAGCCAGAACACATCTAATGCTGAGTTGCAGGTCATTGGAAGCTCCCAAGGTTGACACCGAGGCACCAAATCATGAGATTTATCCCTTCTGGCAGTTCCTATAGCAGCATCTCCCTGCCCAGTGATCCTGCTCAGTGCAGATTGCCCAGCCTCTCAGTGAGCCATCCCAGTGGGGAGCTGCACAGGCTGTGCACTGATGCACACCCTGGTCACCCCAGCATTTTACCTGCATAGTTGGGCTCCTGCTCTTCAGATTCATCAGGACCATCCATCGGCTCCAGATAGGCAGCAGGCACCCAGCCCCGTTTATTCTTCAACTGGCAAAACCACCAGCCTGCGAGGAAAGTAGCCATGGACACAACAGAGAATAACTGTGGGGGCACCATGGGGACACTGAGTGTCTGTCCTGGCTGGGGCAGGTGCAGACATCCACATGTCCTGGACTGAAGGGACAGTGCTGGGGCTGGTCTCTGATGACATGGTGCAACCAGAGGGCTTGACCAATTCATCATGTTCCTGCTGGGCAGGAAATCTCACAGGCTGAGGCACATCAGGAGGTTGCAGAGTTTTCTAGAATTGCCCCTCACCCTTCAGCCTGTGCACTGACATTAATTCACACGATGCGTTACGACTCAAGATGCAAGGGCAGTCCTTATCCTTGCTGAAATGGTGGCAGGGAGGGGGCTGGCCCTCGGGGCTCTCCCAAGGGATGGACACATACCATTCTCGCTCTTCTCCATGACATCCACCATGTCCCCAGCTTTTAGAGCCATCTCAGATGTGGAGCTCTTTTCATAGTCAGCAATGGCTCGGTAGGTTTGCAGGACAATGGGGCCTGTGATGTCTGCATGGGAGAAGTGAGAGATGTTCCCTCTCCCAGCCCCCAGCACAGAAACACCCTATTTCAGGCAGGCCAGAAGCAGACCCAGGACAGCCCAAAGTGCTTTCCCACCCTCTTCCTTCCCCAAACCAGATGGATCTCAGGACAGTGACTGATTCCCCCTGAGGCTTTGGCTTCCCCCCAGCTGAAGCTCTGGCACAAAGACCATGCTCTTGATGAGTGTATCTGGTGTGGAATGACAGCCCCTCTCCCAAATGGCCTTTGCTGCTACCTAGGCAGCTGCTTGCACCCCTCTGAGACCTCTTACCAGTAAGGCTTTGCTTGGAATCCTTTGGCAGGAGGAAGACCTCAGGCTTCTTGATCCTAGACAGGTCAGAGCAAAGGCAGCTCAATGCCAAACACCCCTATCCAGTAGCAATTATGTCCTCCCTGTGGGCTACTGCCAGCACCCAAAGGCCAGGGACACAGGATTTCCCTCAAACTAGCAGGCAGCTGGACTCACTGGCTGTCCGTGACGGGGTTCATGTCGTCATGACGGACCTTGAAGAAGCTGACCACATGCAGGCACCGGGAGATCTTGTGGGGCAGGTTGACCAGTGCGTAGCAGTACTCGGCCAGCGTGCCCTGCCTGTTCTCAGTTGAGCGCTGCCCATCAAACCACTTTGGGGCTGGAGGAGAGGGAAAAGGGCTCAGAAAAGGCAGACAGAGAGCCTTGTTTTAAATATGTTCCCAAGCAGGCTGCTCTGAATCAATAATTTTGCCCTGCAAACAAGTAGGTTTGTCCCTAGGGTGCTGCATGGTTCCATGGTGTCCATAATGTGAAGCTCTGGGGGAGCATAGTTCATGCAACAAGACCCTGTTTGACCCCATTTCAGCTTCAGGATAATTCCCACATGGGTGTTCAGACTAAACCCAGCTGCTGGGCCACAAATACAGCAGCTGTACTTGGGCACCGAGAGGGGCTCAGGGGCCTGTGACCAGAGGACACTTATGCTTATCCTCCTGTACAACTGGCCATGGTGCTCTTGACTCCAGAGCTCCAAAATGTCACTGGCAGCTCCAACCCCCAGCAATGCTGAACTGCATAGCAGGGGTTGCATGTGTGTGGTTGGTGGCACCCCCATGTCCCCCCCCAGCAGTCTGCCTAGTCCCCAGTGCTCTCAGTTCCCCAAACGGAACAAGGACACTTTGAACTGCCCCAGCATGGTGGGGGCAGTGCATGGGAACAAGCCCAGCATGTCAGTGTTAGTCCAGCCCCAACAGAGCCCTCCCCAAACATGACACCCTGCACAGTGCAGGATTATTCCTCCTTGAGAGGTGTCAACCACAATCTGCACTTCTTTCTCAGGCTCTCTCCTGCCTCCTTTAAAGCAGGAAATTATATAAAAGGGAAAAGTTCGTTGACCTGCACCTTTCTTGGGGACAAAGCATCAGCTGTTTGCATCAGGAGTTCATTCCCTGTCATTGAAGACATACTGCATTGCTTACAAAGTATCTGTGTTGCCATATGGCCATTAAACTAAACCCAGTGATGGTGTCACCAAAGGAGGGCTCGGTGCAGCTCAGCTCAGCTCAGCTCAGCTCAGCTCAGCCTCCCCAAAGCCAGGGGTCACAGCTGATGCTTTGGGACATGCCCAGCCTTCAGAAAGGGGTCTGTGGGGCTGCTGAGTGTTGGGAGGAACCGCTGCCACTTCTCAGATCTTTCCAGGGTTTAGATTTCAGACTTGGTGGGCAGGAATGATCAGACCATGCACCTGCCTGGGAGGCAGCCAGAACAGCTTGACCCACCAGGGAATTTCCCAACCAGCTGTAATTTCTATTTCACCCTCCTGCCCCGGTGCTTGCCCCTCACCTGGCAAGTGTGGGATGATCCGGTTCTCAATGTTGATGTCCCCGGATTCAATGGGGAACATCTCCTTCAGCACTTTCTGCAGAGTAGAGCCAGGCACGGCCATGAGGATGGCACCAGGGGAACCCCCTGTAACATCCACCCTCCTGCCCACAGCTTGCCCTCTTTCTTGATGCTCGCCCTGCTGCCACTAGGATGTGCTAGCTGGATCCCACACTTCAGCACTGGGAGAAACCTGCCCAGGGACACAGATGGCTCCCACCTTAAAAGGAGCAAAAGAAATTGAAGGACTGGACACAGAAGCTTTGGAGCCAGGTTTGCTTTGGGGCAATTTCAGATGGAATTCATCCTCCTCTTTTCCCCACCCTGAGCCCTGGTGTGCTGGGCCAGGGGACAGTGCCTGTCCCGCAAGGACTCACGTGGAACTCGTATATCTCAGTAAAGCGACGGTAGACGACCTTTTCGGACAGGTCATTCCACTTCACCAGGAACATGTAGACCTGAAGGGCAAAGCAGAGGTTGCAGCTCTGCAGGTGAGTGGGACCCCACGCTTTGCTGTGCCTGGGGAGCCCCACGGATGTTTCAGTTTCAGATAAACTGTGTTTTCCTTCCACCACCCCACGCAAATAGCTCTGCCCTGTCAGCGAGCAAGCTGGGCACTAAGGAACTCGGCATGGATGGAAAGGGGGCAGAAACATGCGGATGGATAACAGTCAAAGAGCAAAAAGTCCTTTCCAAGCCTGCGAAGTAACCAACAGCTTGCAAAGGAGGTGCCCAAAATCTTGTGTGTTTAGGATATTTTAGTCTCTGACTGCCTCCAGCTCATGCCATCAGCCATGACCCCTCAAAAAAAAAAGATGTTCATAGGCCCTTGGTCACATTTATCTCAGGAAATTTGCTGGGCAGGCTTTTTATCCCCGCCAGTCCTCACTCCTCACTTGCCAGAAGGTTGCTGTGTACTCACATAGTGCTGACTGGGGAAAAACCTTTTCTCGTAGCCCAGCAGCTCGATGTGACGGATGAAGGCGTCCCCCATTGCTGCTCCTACCCGCGGTGTCCTGCTCCGGACCCTGCTTCTGCCTCTCCGGATCCCTGGACACCCTCCCCTCCCCTCCCGTCCCCTCCCCTCCCCTCCCGTCCCCTCCCCTCGCACAGCTCGCCGTTAAAGCGCTGGGGAAGCGGAACTCCCGTTGTAATCGTTTACCCTCCCTGATTTGCGTTGAGTCGGTGCTTCCCATGGCGAGTTCCCAGCCCAGCCCCTTCAGTGGCTCCAGGGAGAGGGAGGAGGCGGGGTGGGAGGCCTCGGGGATATCCTGGAAGCACCTCTGGAATCAGAGGACAGTGAAGGGCGAGGGCCACGCTGGCTGCCCTGATATCCACGTGACTCCTCTGACTGCTGATGCTGCCCTGTGTTAGCACAGGGTGCTGCAGCAGAGGGTCAAGGACAGACAGGTGCCTTGCAATGGCAGCCTTTCCCATCTCTAGCAGAGCTGGAAGGGCTGAACGAAGCACGTAAAGCAGTCCCTGAGCCCGGGGATGGCAGCGCCGTTCTCTGTACGGCTGGGAAGGGCAGGTAGGGAAGCTGGGGCAGAGCCCACGCAGGATGGGGCAGCCACGAGCTGTGTGCAAGAGCTCCTGCCCTTGCGTCACCGTTTCCTTTCAGTTACTTGCGGCTTCCCCAAAATCTGCTACCAAAAGGCTTCCTTGAGCAGCCCCCGAGGACCGGAGCCAGTCCCAGCACTGCTCACCACCTTAGTCGAGCATAAGGTTGAAAGGGAGGGGACCCCCAGGCATGGGGAAACGCCAGGGTGGGCTGGAACAGACCCTTCCTTCCCGCTGGGAGAGCAGGAGAGTCCCTTGCTAAGCCACTCTGATATGCCAGCACATAATCAGCATCCACCTCCTCCTTCTCCCTCCCCAGCCCTGAGCAGAAAGACCTGAATGGATGTGAGATCTGCATGCGTCAATCCTACACTGCTTGCAGGCAAAGGTGCACCCAGGAGTACTTTTGTTCCCACCAAGGGCCCCCTGGATTACAACAAGCACCAGTGCAAGGTGACAGAGGCTGGACCTGCTCTTCACAGGATGCTCAGAGGAGCCCAACTCCAGCCAGCCGTGAGCCCTCAGCCCCATCCTTGACTCCCGGTGCTCCATCTCCTGCGAGAGCCCATGCCTGGGTGCAGCTCTTGTCCCTGGCAGGCCAGCATGTTACCGTGAGCTGAGCATCAAGCAAAACCACCCCCACTCTCAGCCTGGAGCAGAGATGTTTTGGGCAATGAGGCAGCACCCCTGTTGCCTGATCCTGGCAGGCAACAGCCCCAAACCATGGTGGAGCTGACGGGCTCTCCCACTGACCAGCCCCGCCACAGGATCAGCCCAGTGCCCTCCCTAGCTGTAAAGACAAAAGCTTGCTCTGCATTAAAAACATCAAATACTAACTATAACTTTCCCCTGGCCCTTGGGTATGGTGCTTTGCATCTGTGGAGTTCAGAAACATGGTTATTTTCATTTGGCTTCTTATTATTTTAACATGGGGACTTCCCTATGTGCAAAGCAAAATTATACAACTACAGATATTAAAAAAGGTCCCTGCAGGGCTGTTTGGATTCTGCTCTGTTAGTCACCAGACAGCTGCTGCTTATGGAGAACACCACAAACTGTCATGAAAGCATATTTCATAATTAAGATTATTTGTACTAAATTTAAAACTCTGTTACAGACTGTATTACTGGAAACCACACAATTCACATGTTTCTTCCTGTTTCATCATTTCTTATCTTGTGATGTGAGAAATGAAACAGAGATTGTAAATGCCAGTGATGGGTTAGTTCACAGGAAGACACCACCTGTAACTCAGTGTGATAAGGTGCTCAGTGTTCCACCAATTGTCTTGCCACTAATAGGTGTCAAGAAGCATAATTTTAGAAGAAAATTCTCAGAAGAGGCATGACCCATCTGAATGAGTTTACTGAGTTCATGTTTTGGCAAACAAGGCTGGTGTCTGAATGCAAGACTTGATTTTGAGAGAGATGAAAATCCATGGCCTCCAGACTGAGCTGGTAGCAGTGCTCTCAGTAAGGCCCCACTGCTTTGCAGTGGGAACAGCACACACAGGACTTCAGGGGATGGATTTCAATCAAGGCTGTTAAAGATGGAGTGCTGAAGATCAAGAGTTTCTTAGGTGAATGGACTATCCTCTTTTCTGCACTGCTCCACCCAAAACTAATACCAAAACCTCTTAGGAATTAAGAGCTGATGAAAGGAATGCCACTCTAAACTTTGTTCAAAATGTAATTTTTTATTTAATTCAATACAGAGCCAAGGGAGGACTGCTTATGTCACTGATGGCAGACAGCTGTGTAATCACAGAAATGAGAGCCTGTCCTCTTCCTTGACAGTGGATCTCTGACCATGACAGATACAAAAAGAAACAAAGCAGAAGAGGTTCAAGTTTTATATGTGGAAAACTTCAATTCCCAAGGGAAAAACAATGGCCAGCAGCTGCACCACAGAGGAGCTGGACTTCAACTGGTCGTTACGCTGTGAGAAAACCCAGGGGGCTGTAACCGAGAAATGCCCAGTTCCACATGGACATCCTGGATACTATACTTGGATCCAGAATTTCCATTGAAGAGAAAGGAGCCAGCCCACTGCACAGGACAGGCTTTTAAAGTTCAGTAAAACGTAGGGAATAAATACTTGTCTGCTTCTTTGTCAACACAAACCTTTCATGCTGGAATAAAAACTAGTCAGAGGTCTGGTAAGTTGTTGCAATTTTATTTATTTGTTTGTTTATTAGTACAACCAAGGCTTTTTAGGGCATTATCATTCAACACCTAAAGAGGTGAAGATATTCATGAATACATGAATATCTTGTGTATTACTAGTTTGAAAATGAGTGAGATTTTCACGAACAGTCACCATCTTAAAAGTCTGCTGTTAGGACTAGAGGTAGGTAATTTCTTAATATAAAATTGATATTTGGAAGGTATAAATATTAGTGTAGTTATTCTGTCAGTCTAATTTACCTCTACTGGATGTAACTCAAAATGTTTGAGACCAAAAGGAGCCTTCAGCGTTGAGTGCCAACACACCCAACAGCATTACTGCATGCCCAGCAGCAGGCCACACATGATGCATGCCACCACCCCAACTCCCAGCATCACATAAGGACTCTAGTCCTTCCAGTAAAACCATTGCATCCCCTTTCACTTAATTTTTTTTCAGGTCCTGCATACAAAGTTGCAGGAGGACCACTCTGATATTATATACTAGACAAAGCAATATCCTGGAATTATTTATTTTCCCAGTTCTTTTGCTGTGATACTTTGCCCTCATTTTGAGTAAACATTTACAACTCCACCAGCAATAGACAGCCTTGCTGCACGGGCTGTGAGTGAAGAAGGGATGGACTGTCCTTCTGCTTTTTCAGAAGGGGAATTCAAGCCAGCTGAAACCCAAAGCTGCATTAGCTCATTTCCCCATTCTAAACATGTCCAGCAGCAAGTGTGAAACCTGATCATGACCTCTTCCTGCAGGCTCATTAACTGAGCCTGTCTGAGTCATCAGCAGGCAAATATGTCAGTGGTTATAATGTGGTCAGTACCCCCAGGCTGGGTTAGCAAAGAAGGTGCACCAAGGGCCTCATTCCACGGGGCTGGGAGGGGCTGTCTGATGAGGCAGGAAGGCATCTTGGCATTAGTCACCACCAACTGGAGAGGAGGAAGGTTGGACAGGACGTGTGTTTTCGAAATGCCTCAGCACGAAGTCAACCTTGCCCCCTGCTGATATCACCAGCACAAGGTCCCAAAATTGAAGTGGGAGCACCTAGATCTGCATGGAGCAATTGTGAAAACACAAGTGTATGTCCTACAGCACTCCGTTGCCTCCAGAATGACAGAGCATGTGCTGCTCTGAATTTACCTGCTGAATTTCACGTTGCTTCCAGGGAACAGACATTGTACTCAAATGAATTTAAGGCTTCAAAATTTTCCTTGAAAATATAGCCACCTCACCCACCTGGAGCAGGATTTCCATCTCAAAGGCATGACAGGACCTAAACTCTTTGCTGGAAGGAAGTAACTATGCTGCAGCATGTCCTACCTGCCTACAGAATTACTGCTAGGACTTGTTGTGAAATACATAAATGTATACTGCACGGACAGTGATGAAAACCATCAGGGTTTCTTCATCAGGGAATAAAGTTTACCATTTGTGCAAAAAATGCAGTCATCCTAAGCTCAGGCTTAGAGAAACCTCTACAATAACCTGCATCTTTGGAGATTATCCTACAGCCAGAACTGTACATCTCTTATGGCTTGTGAAACTTAAAAAAAAAAAAAAAAGTACATTAGTCTCTTACACCAGATGGGGTGTAACCAGGACTACAGGGGACTTACAACTAATTGCTGTAGTCACAGAATCACAGAATACCCTGAGCTTTTGACATAGCAGGACTTAGAGCAGCTTGTAACACATTTCCATAACTACTTCTAGATGAACAGAAGGGCATCCCCACAGCCTTCAGCAGAGAAGCTCTCACACAAGTCCACACGACTACTGCCCTACAGTAGGACTGCAAGACCAAACCCATCATATATAAACTTGTGGTACTCTCCGATAAAACATGCACTTACTACTTTGAATTAATGGAAGAAACTATAACAAGGTTTAACACTGAAATACTGACCATTTCACAGTTCATTTCATTAATGAGTATTAATCATCAAATGAAACAGTTTATCTTTTATTTAGGAAAAACATATGAATTGTGACAGGAATAACAGGAAAAATCAGTTCAAATATGCAGACACTATTGTCCAATTAACCATTAAAGTAGAAACTGAAAATGAATTATTTCTTTTTTTCTTCCATAGTAAATAAAGTGAACTCTTTACAGAAATTTTTCCTCATTAGAAAAGCTGAGATGCATTCAGGTATCGTGAAATTCCGCTGCATTGGGAAATGTAAACAGCCTCAGCTAAGTCCCTAATCATTTTAATCCCTATCATCTCCCCAGCATTGCTGCATCATATTTAGTCCTTAAAATATATTCCAAAGTAAAAGCAGCCATTCCAAATCTACAGTCATTCTTTGCTTTAAGTCAATTCACAGAACTGCTGAAAAAGTAAACATTGATATTTAAAAATACAAAAGGGTTTATATAGAAGGTATTTCTCTTATACAAAAGGGTTTGTATTGAAGGTACTTTTCTTATACAGTTATATTACACAGCTCTAGACAGGCCCAGCAAGCTCTTCTCAGAACCGGATGCTTCTGACAAGGTAAGAAAAATTACAAAAGTGAGTTAGTTTCATTGCAGCTTTGGATCTTATTACAACTATGGGCAGTTTGTGTAGCATTGTCCAGTTCTTTAGGCCAAGATTCCACAAGCATGAAGAAGCTGAGTATTGCTTTCAATAAATATGGGATTAAATGTGCGTGAGTGGTATCTGTAAGAATTTAGGACAGATATTTACTTAAGTATAAATTCAGTGGATGGCCTAAAGCATCTAAAATCCAAACCACTGCAGCATCATATCATGCAGCCATTGCTCAGACAACATTTCTGTGACCTTTAATGGACAAGTGAGAGGGTCTCACTGACTGCAGTGCTTCCCATGACAAATCAGATGTTTTTCTTCAGAATATTTTCTCCTGTCACATTCAGTTTTATTACAAATACACCCAAAGCAGACTTTACTGATTTAATAAGACCACCACTGCTGTGCCTGAAATGCTTGGGGCACAGACAACTGGGATGCTGATTTGTCAGTGCCTGCCACTTTCTAACACATCATTTCATTGTCCCAATGCCACCAGCAGCCTTTCATGTCCCAGGCTGTGTTCATGCTGCATGGATGGAGGGCCATGGCCAAGGCTGTCCCTGGTCTCCAAAAGTTGGATGGTGCTAGGCTCCAGGCTTCTCTAGCCACTGCTTCATCTAACTTTATACCAATTAGATCAAATTGCTGAAGTATCAAATACCACACTATGAGGGAAATATCTGGTTTCAAGTATTATTGAAAAAACAAGTATTCGGAAAAAACTGAAATGGGAAGAAGTACTACCATTTTCCCTGAATGAAGCGCAGAGACTCAAAAACATGTGGGTCAGCATTTTAAACTCGGTGATGTGATAGCATCACTATCACTGTTCTCCATCACCACAAAAATGTCATTTTTAGGAATAAGTGACGTTAAAAATAGTGTAAGAGACAGACTTGAACATTTCGGCATTTTTAATTAAGCTGGGCTTCTCATAAGTTAATGCAAAAGAAAGAAAACTTCTAAAAGAGATCTGTTTGTCATCACAGCTGATAGCTTTACCGAGTGTCCCAAGCTCAGACAATACTGCAAAAACAGTGAAGAGCTTTTCTGGTAAATTAGAATTTGGAAATATATGGGTGTTACCAAGAACAATAATACTCCTTCACACAACCATGTCAGAGCTCTTCATAAACACTAATTCCCCCAGCTTTCAGTTGCTCTGCCTCTGAGGTACGTAATTATCATTACACATTTTTATTTTTAGGCCACATTTTCCTAGGACTGACTGTCTCTGAAATTTGAACACAGTGTGCTTTACACTATATTTGAATAAGAAAGTGAAAACATACAACACTTTATATGTTAGAACTGAGACAGATAAAATAATTCACAAGAAAAGGACTAGCACCTTCTGACATTCAGTATTGTATCTCATCCCTCTTCTCCCCCCCAAAATATAAGAATACTATTCCTTGACAGGCACTGACTTCACAAAACACTGAATTCTTTTACCTGGTGCTGGTGATGTCTACGACATTCAGTGTAGTTCTTGCTTTATTTGAGAATTTTCTTCTTTTTCTGTATTATCTGTTGAAAGAGCAGTAATGAATGAAGAAAAGGGGAACTTCCCCAACAATTTTGTTATTGTTGTACTTAAAAAGTAAAACTTTATGAAAGCATGAAAAACATTAATTATCCCTTTAAACTATTAATGACAAAAATGTATTCACAGCTATCTGACTCTGGAAATTACCATTTCCACTTCAGTGTAAAGCAGCCTGGGATCTCAGAGAACATTAGTTTTTAAATAATGGAAATAAAATCGGCATTAGTAGGACTCCTCCTCTCCCAATTAGAAATAGACTTATGCATTTTTCTATTTCAATATGTCCGATACAAATTCTGGCCCTAGCTAATTTTCTTCTTCAAAGAGCAGTATCCTACAGGAAGGCATTATGATATGTTTAGAAAGAACCTCAAATTTTACCTTCTTGACTAAAGCATTTATCATCTTTTGGTACAGGTTTTTCATTTCAGGAATGCTTGGAAGTAACTCAAAAGAATCTTGTACCTGTATAGCACTGTATATGTGACCTGGAGCCTGATTCTGTTCTTTTTATAAACAGAGAATGTTGGAAGGAAATTGTTTTTTCCCTGAAGTTGTTTGGAAGGTTTAGGGTGAGGATCATTCATCACTACAAAGCCAAGCTGTTTCACCATATGATCATTTTATACCTTCCAGCCTAGTTCTGAAGTGATTTGGGGTTCTTTAGGAATCATATGCCTTTTCACAAAAACATTTCTCTAGTTACAGGATATGAATCCAGTTTTGGGTGACAAATTCAAACCCACACTTGTCTGTCTCTTCTTCACCATTGTTTCAAAGGCCCACAGCTAGAATTCCTCCACATGACAGCATTTAGGAATAACTTTCTTTCTACCTCATCATCTAACTTTGGCAACTCCACAGAGTTTTGGCATTATTAAGTCATCCAATGTTCCAGCTTTCAGTAACTGAGAGCTTATAAGGTCAGCTCAGCTCTGCTGTGACTCTAATGCTTGCCTTCTTTCTGTCTTGACTTCTGCAACAGGGTTGATCCAGACTCCAAGAAAGACTGACTTAAAACCCTCGGAGTGAACCTGTAACTGAGCTTGTAACAGTCATTCCAGTTGAGCATGTTGGCTTGTTTCAGAGTTCAGTGCCTTGACAGGGAAACTGAAGCTATGGAGACTGGAAAGGGAATTTCCACGGAAAAGGGTGCAGAAGAACAGGAGCGTTGAGGTTTGCTCCTTTCTCTTTTGGGCCACATAAGCAGGATTAGGGAATGAACTGAAGTTGAGAGTCTTTAAGTGCTGAGGCACAGCAGCCTCCATTTCAGGGCTGTTGGCTATGTTGCCATCAAGCTGCCATGGACACATCAGAGAGCCCCTCTCAGGACCACACCCTTGCAAACTACCACAGCACCTCAGATCCTCTGTGCCAGTCACAGCAGAGGCAGGCACAGCCATCCAGGGCCATGCTTGACAGACTGGGGTATTGCAAAGGCAACATTTAGAGGAGCAGAGCACACAGCAGACATCAGCATCCCAGCTCTCATGTCAGTTCAGTATTCCTGAAGACCACATGCAAAAGCATAGGGGGTGATACAAAATCTACAGCCTTCTTTGTCTCACATATAAAAACATACTAGGAAACATTTCTTCACCAAAAGGGTTGTCAAGCTCTCCAACAGGCTGCCCAGGGAAGTAGTGGTGTCACTGTCCCTGGAGGGATTTATAAGCCGTGTGGATGTGGTACTTGGGGAGATGGTTTAGTGGTGGGCTTGGCAGTGCTGGGGGAACAGTTGGATTTGATGTTCTTATTTGGCTTTTACGACCTAAATGATTCTATGATTCTATCTGAAAAAGAAACAACTCAAGTATATTCTTGGACAATAGGAAAGTTGGATGTTTTTCAGAGCTTAAGTTCTGGAAGAACAACAATGTTCCCCTCCCTTGCCCTCAACATGCTATATCATGATGGCATTCAGAGTTCCTGATGATGGCAATCACTCGCATCAACTGTGGAGACTGCTGCACTGAATAATTAGATGCATCACTCAGATATGAACAATCACTCAGAGCCTATCCATCGTCATGACTCATGTGAACAAAAGTTCATAAAATTCCTTTGTAAAATTACTTGAATAATAACTTTTGCACAGAGTATTTTTCCCATGATGCAGCATGATATTAATATAGATGAAAAAATGTTCTGGGAACCAATAAAAGCCATTTTTTTGGTTTTGATTGACCTGGCTTCAAAAAAAAAGGTAAACTTTGTTCAACATTACTTACAAATATTTGTTGATAATAAATGAAGAAGAACACTTACCGCCTAGAGATACTTCTATTCTGCTTGTTTCAGCTGGCTCTTAAATGAAAAAAATACAGTCAAATGAATATGAATATAGTTTCAACAAGATGAATCAGATTAGGGAAATTAGGTTTTCCCTGAAAAAAAGCAACTAATTTTTGTTTTAATAATCAGACTCGTATCTTTTTGTCTGAGATAAATCTGTGTAACTTTCTAAAGTCTGCAGCAAATTATAAGCAATCCCAAACAATTATTACATTCAGCTACCTAACACTTTCTCTTCAAAGAATGGTTTACTGTGGCAGACATACCACCAAGTCGCAGCACAGTGTAATGTGCAGTTGCACAGAATACACTCAGTTCGGAACAGCTTGAAAAGAGTCATCAGTCCTGATGTGCACTGTCTTGGATGGTGAGTATTGGGGGAGAGTGGGAAAATGTAGAATACAGGACAAGAAGTATGTTTTAATTCCCTGATGAGTCTTCTATTATCTCTGCATGGTTTAGACATGAACAGGTTCTGGGAAAGCCATTTAACCTTTTTAACGCTGCGGCTGAGTTAGGGACAGACAGACTACATCACGCTCACAGACCATCAGCAGCTGATTTCCTCCCTCCCACACCTTCACATATAAACAGATGAGCCAGTAGTTTCCTTTATAATAATTTTAATCATACAAGTGTCCCTTACTCTTAAAATGTTTATAGAATGTTTTCTCTTAATTTCCCAGTTTCGTCCTGTAATGGTTTATTCAGTCAATCGCAAAAGTTTTTCCCTGCACTACATCAACTTGGGATACACATTTTTAAAAGGTCTGTGAACATTTAGAAGCTATACTGGATCAAAATGAAGTCGCTCAACCACATTTACTCCAGTTATTAACAGTACAAAGCTGAGTTCTCCCTTCAGACTAAGACAGGTGATATGTGTGCAGTCCCAGACACAGTCTAGCAAGGGTTACAGGTCTGCAACAGGCAGAAATTCCATTCAGACCCCACTGCCAGTTATACAAGCAAACTTCACTTGGATGAACATCTATCTAGTTCAGACATGCACACATTTGAGTTAAGAAGACATCAATAAACAGATACCAAATTGGCTTTATATATCACCCCTACTAATCCTTCTTTTCAGCTCACTCATCATCTGCAAAAATCAAATCAAGGAACACACCAATGACAAAGCTTGAAGAAAGCGGAGGTTCTTCCCATTAAATTATTAATATTTAACAGCTACAAAAGTCCCTATTGCACACAATCAGTCAAAAGATATGGTTCATCATGAACAGTGTATACCCAGGACTTGACTATTAATGGCATCTGCCAATGAGCTGGAGAACTCCATAACCCACCCCTCCTGCAAGGACATGCTTCACACTCTGCATCACCTGGTAATGCTGGGGCTGCTGCTGTTGGTGATGCTTCTGTTTCAGCTTCAGCTTCAGCTTCTTCCATCAGATCTAAGATTAGACACAATCACCATTTAACTTCACAATGAAAATGGTTCACATGTAACACAAGGGCAACAACCTTTAAATCTGCAAATCCTGACACTTGTCACATGAACAGGTTACTAACAGTTATGATTGAGCTGCTGTTCAGTATATTCTGGTACAGAAAAAAATGCTCCCTATTTTGCTTGCAAGCACCAAAAATTTCCTTTCAAGTTTCCACACGTTCTTCATATGAAAAATAAAGCATCATACCTGTAAGCAACAGGCTCAGAGCCTTTCATTCACCTTGGTATCCATCAGTATCAGATAATTTTCACCATAATTAGTGGACACAAATAATGCCCAAACCCCACACGGTCAATGACCAGTTCCCAGTCCCAACATATGCTGACAAATTGGCCATGGCACTTCAGCTCAGTACACTTGTCTCTCTAAACAGTTACAGTTTCAGCAGAATGCAGAATTTTTCACTGGAACAAGGTTGTGCAGCTACTGTAAAGTTCTTGCTTATTAACAGCTAATGAGATGGATCTAAATGTACAGTGTAAGCACTCTCATGCAAGTCTGTGCTAGGTCAGGATCCTAATCTCTTTGGGACT
Organism: Pyrocephalus nanus; assembly: GCA_038380795.1. Taxonomy (NCBI): domain Eukaryota; kingdom Metazoa; phylum Chordata; class Aves; order Passeriformes; family Tyrannidae; genus Pyrocephalus; species Pyrocephalus nanus. The sequence continues at coordinate 10,924,451 of CM076281.1, forward strand.
CTGCAGCTGAAAAATACAAACTCAGTGTCTCGCATTTTCATATGAAAGTTATGAAAGTTATGCTGATCTTATGCTGTTTAAATGTAAATTTACCCACATGCCCTCAAGTTAACTGTATATGCAGTCAGGAAATCTAAATAAGAAAGACACAATTATTCCGAGACCTTAATGACTATGGAGCCTCTACCACTAAGCCACAATGTAGAAAATTATTCTTGGTAGGTTACAAAACTACATTTGTTATCAGTGTCCCATAAATACTTACGATTGTTAATCACAAGTCCTGGAAATGGTCTGAAAAAAAACCAAACAAATTACTGATTCTAAGATGCACTGCATGGGGTCTCCTCCCAGTGAAACCTCCCCACCCTTTCTGTAACAGAGGTCATGCTACAAGTAAAAACAAACTCACATAGAACAGATGGTATAGCAGCTCTTGGGCGCTGTGGTTGTTCAAATCTAGTGTTTTGAAAAGTAACATAGGAAGAGCTAAACCCTTCCCTTGGTCACCACTGGTTAACAAGGGGTCATCTTTTCTCCAGAGCTCCATTCAACAACACACATCAAAGTACTTTTGGTTAGAACATGTTATGATTAAGAGTTGAGAATTCAGACCCCCGACTAAAATATACTTGAAAAATTTCTCTCTCTAAAGATAAACTGAAGTTTTTAGACTCCTGTTAAGTCATCTATGATTTGAGGAGTTACAGAAACTGATAAATTTTTATTTTCAATTCCTCCTTAGTATGACTCAAAAATTTCATCTAGTCTGTTTCATGCATACAAATTAACTTTGTATATATTTGTGGTTTACATACATGTATGGAAATATACACATATAAATGAAATTACATTATACTGTAATTGAACAATATTGTATTATAAAATCTTGTAAATACACTCATTTTGTAGGGAAAAAAATTATCAAAGAATTCACCTGAACTCAGGATTCTTAACACAACTGGACCGTAATACTAATACAAACATACTATTTACTGTTAAGAGCCAATAAGCTCTGGACTTCACTCATGCTAGAAACACCTGGACTTTATTTGACCTGATATACTGTTATCCAGAAGAGCCTCACACTATTTAAAGATGCACTTCAACTTCTATTATCTCACATTTCAATTTATTCCAGCTACAGGGCTGTGCTCACAGCACCTGCACAGTCTAATCAACAGCAACTACATACCGAGTAACAGTAAACTTGATAAGTTCTGCTGATTCCAAAATCTTCTTCATGGAGTTGATTTCCAGATAACTGGGCGCTTTGAACTCCACGCCGGGAGGCATTCCCTCCACCACCACACAGCCAGGGTTGGCTGTGATTTTTCTGTATGGAACTTTCATAGGAAAATTCATACCAGTGGCTTCACCTAAGTGAGAGAGGTCATGCTTATTTTCAAGCCTTATAATATTTATGATTACACTGAAGAAAAAAGTCCTCAGATGATTGAAAAATGCAAACCCAAGCTTTCTATCGGATCTGAAATTATGAACATTCACTTGACAATGAAATCATTACAGTGTTAGAAAGAGAGAGGCTGGATTACATTCATGAGCATTAGTCACAACTCCAACTCTAACTGCTCACCATATGAAGAACATAGATTCTGCTTTTACTAAAAAAAAAAAATTTAGAAGGGGGTATAAAAGGAAATAACTACATGAAGGAAAATAAAGCATTTCCTGTGAGGCCATGAAAAGAATTCAACACAGCACAAGTGAAGGAATTTCAGATAAAGAAACTCAGGTCATTATTGCTGTACAATGCAAAGTAAAAAATCCAAACAAAACTATACCTAGCAGAAAGGTTTCATTGCATCTTTAAAATTACTCTATTCCCAAGTATTATGATTTTAGGATTATGAAGCCCTAAGAAGAACCATGGACTGCCTGCAAAATAAATACTTCATCCATGCTGACAAAGTAACAAACAGGAAAAGGGAGGGAAACTATGAAGCAATCTAGACTCCTATGATTTTATTCTTTAAAACACCAAACTACCTATATCACTTACAAAAGATTCTTTTCTAAGTCAAAGCACAACATTCATACACAATTCTCAAATTTGTTCATTTTAATGATCACATATATAATTCACTGTAAGTGAATACTCATTCAGTAACGTCAGTATCAACAACATTATTTACACCCACACCTATGTAAAAACGTGGAGTAAGAAGCAATTACCAAATTTCTGGCTAAAAAGATCATTTACTTGCTCTCTCAATTGTTTGGCCATTTCTACTTTTGACAGTCGCTCACTTTCATCATCTGGAAGAAATTGTTAGAATAGGATAAGAATTAAGCACAAATTTTTTTACCCCTGAAGCTTGTTTATTCCTGCATATTTACTCAAAGCAGATATACCTGAAGGCTTCAAAACAGACGCTGTCTTTGCTCCTCATTTTATCAGTAACACAGAATTGCAGAAATATACAAAAATAGATGGTTACTATGAAATCAGAGAATCCTAGAATGGTTTGTTTTGGAAGGGACCTTAAAGCTCATCCAGTTCCACCTCCTGCTACGGGCAGGGAAACCTCCCACTAGAGCAGGTTGCTCCAAGCCCTGTCCAACCTGGCCTTGGACACTTCCAGGGATAAATCTAGGTTTACTGTCTAGAGATGATTTTGTAAACTTTATCTGAACCAACAAATCGTATTTTAGTTTCTTACAGAACATAGAATGGTGGGGAAAGGTAAAAGCAAAGTGACCATTCAATAGATGGCCATTTCTCATGGTTTCCAGTGAATTCCAATGCATGTACAAAATGCCTGAGAAAGCAGTAATAAATGTTAAGACAAAGCAGTTCAGTCTGAGTGGTTATTCAATTCAGTCTGAGTACTGAGCTCTTGAATTTGCCAAGAATTGCAAATCAGTATTTAATATATTGCATGACAAAAACGTGGATACTTCTTAACTAATTGTTGGACCAAAAATATTCTAGAGATGTCACTGAAGAGATATTAATGAGTATTAGAAAATATTTAACATCTCAGTAAAAACAAAATGCTAAATGCCTTGTTGACTGTACTTGCATTTCAGTGAACCAGCTGGACTGTAGGAAAAAACTTCATCGAACTAAATAAATGTCATGAAGAATACAAGCACAAATAGTATGACGTGAAACCAGCCAGTATATACACTTGGTATAGTTACTTGAATCATGTTCAGGTCTTCAGCAACAGCAGTTGTGTTCACCACTGTGTTTGTTGTGGTTCTTGCTGTATTGGCTTTATCAGATGAATTAGTTTTCCATAAAAGGATTGATTCACAAAACATTTACAGAGAGCTCAAAATCTTCAATCTCTTATATAAAGAAAATATTGCAAAACAACAGATATTGGCAAAGTTTTCAAAGAGAACCCAGTTTCAAGACAGGAGTATTTATTCCATGACCTACCTACCTAACTGACACAATTCTCTACTGGTTATCTGCACATCTGTCTCTTAAGAATTTGTCATTTAGATGACCTACATATTAGGAGCAAATAATTTATCTCTAGACCTGAATTACTCCTGTGAATCATACATTACTGGCTACAATTTGATAAAAAGCAGTAAAGAATACATTAGGAGCATCATTATTGTGAATAATTTAAAAATACTAATACTCCCTTGTTAGAACTATATTTAAACTGTGAGTAGTAAGTGCTTTTCCCTTCTTAGAAACAAACTATCAAGGAAACGAACCAAACAACCCCAATGCAGAATGCATCTTTCAGGAATTTGTTAACACCATGCAACTCAGTCCTTGAAAGAAACTGTAATCTAGAACATGAAGCAATTGCAAAACTCACTTTGGGGGCTTCTAGCAGAACTTTCTTTAATAGCTGCCTCCAGCATCTTAGGCCTGCAAACAGATCCAACATTTCACATACAACAATAAAATTACATCATCAACATTATAGAAAATGCAATTTTCTAGTACTATTAAGACAGGAACTAAATGATATCCTCTCAGCCAAACTGACGGTCAAGAATGCAATGACTGAGAGGCTCCATAACTTCTTAGAATCACAGAATGGTTTGGGTTGGAGGAGACCTTAAAGACCATCTCATTCCATCCCCTGCCATGGGCAGGGACACCTTCCACTATCCCAGGTTGCCCGAAGCCCCATCCAACCTGGCCTTGGACACTTTGAGGGATGGGGCATCCTCTGGGCAACCTGTGCCAGGGCCTCACCAGCCTCACAGGGAAAAATTTCTTCCTAATATCCAATCTAACCCTGCCTTATCAGTTTAAAGCCATTCCTCCTTTTTCTATCACTACATGCCCTTGTAACTTCTCTTGCCACTATTTCTACAATGGCACATGGATATCTAAACCTGTTCTAGACAAGAAAATTCTAACGCACCCCAGTATATGCATCTCTACTTCTCAGCTCTTAGTACACAGCCAGCAAGCTTTATGAGTAATAAGTGCTCCCTGCAGTAGAACTAAACCAGTGATGTGATAATTGTAATGAGCTAAGAAATCTGAACTTGTTCTTCTTCTCACAACAGGCTGTAAGAGTCTTTCAGAACAAAGAGAGTACTGTATCTTGCTCCACCTCTACAAGAGCTTTCTGACCATTTCCTCAATTACTAAATATATTCCAGTGTTATTTTATAGAGTAATTTAGCAACTTCCCAACACAATTTCATTTTCTGGTCTACATTTCAATATCCGTAGAACAGATTATCGAAGACATATGGGAGTCTTACTTTTTGATAATGAATTTTATTTTAGATTTGTTTCTCAGGATCTTCTCTAGTCTTGGAATTCCAAAAGTTGAAGGCTGGCGGAAAGGTACCCCCTCAGGTAGTCCTTCCACGTAGAAAAGCTCCGGGAAGGATTCAAACAGTGAAAATGGCACCTGCACCGGTTCACTGAGTCCTAGTGCTTCCCCTGAAATGCAATAGAGCAAATAAGCTACCAGTTTGGTAACTCGTGTATAGAAACAGAAAACCTCTGCTTTAAATGGTATAGCATAGTTGGCACATACATAACTAGATTAGGCAGAACCAGCAGGCTTGCCTTTTTTGGTGACAGCTATCAAAAGGCACAAAGAAAATTAACAGTTTCAAACATAACTCATTCTGTTGCAGTAAATCTCATCATGATTTACTGAAAATTAGTAATTTGCAACCAGTTCGTGCCACTGGCTTGGTCTGCATACAAGACTATCCCATATGTATCTCACTTTGTTACAAGCAATGCATTGTCTCTGTCTCTTCTAGAGAACAGTACTGAGGGCAGCGAGATCAGTGCTCTTGTTCAAAAACCTGCACTCAGAAGAGTAATCAGAAACCATTACTTCCAAAACTCATTAGTTTCCAAACAGCCTGTACTAAAGGAAGTGCTGAAATATGACAGAGCATGTCTCTCCAGATACCATCCATAACGTATTGAGTCCTGCAGAGTCATGCAAAGTCCCATTCATAAGCAGAGTGAAGAAAGCTTAAAAAGATGTGCCAGGATGTGGATCACTGTATCTCTGGGTCATTAAAGAAGTCATAATCCAACTAAAACTTCTCCATTTCCAAACCCAAATAAAATAACTAGTGGAAATATGACACAGGATTCCAAGCAAGTACATGAGAATGAACTCAGATGGGAAACTGTGTAGGGTACACAAGAATTGCAGGACCTCTGGAATAAACGTGAACATCTCTCATACATCTAACTGCATGTTCATTAGAAAGGCTTCTCAGTAAAAAAAGAATCAATAAACTTACCACATTTTTCATTAAAAAGGTCTTCGACTTTCTGCTTTAACACAGAAATTTTCTCATTCCATGCCTCTGCCAGGAGGAAATTGAAAGTATTAAATCAATGCTCACACAATGAATCAGCCTTCAAAGAATATTTTAGAAAATGTTGAATTAATTATTATCTTTGATTTACTATGGTAGTAAAATGTGCAAAATGGTTTTCATTCTGTAAAACTATATTCACATCAATCCTCATTTTCCTGAAGCTTTGAAAGATACTGCTATGAAATAAACCAAGGGCAATTAAAATTAATCCAAGAGTGATCCAAATTTACAGTATCAGGCAGCATAAAATTTACTCATCTGAATCAGCTTCCAAAATAGTGGCAGAAAGCTATTCATATGTTCAGTGACACAGCTCTGAAACACACACCTCTCTCCTGAGATCTATAATCTCTAGCACAGTTTCTACTTCAGTGGGTGAGAGTAGATGTCCATCGAGATAGGCATTTTGTTTCTGACAGCCATCAGAGAAATTACAGAGTCACAGAATCACAGAATATTCTGAGGTGGAAGGGACCCACAAGGACCATCAAGTCCAAATCCTGGCCCTGCACAGGACTACTCCAAAGAGTTGCACCACATGCCTGAGTGTATCATCCAAATGCTCCTTAAGCTCTGTCAGCCTTGGTGCTGAGAGAGCACTGGAGAGCCTGTTCAGTGCCCAACTCCACTGTGGGGAAAGAACCTTTTTCTAAGATCCAACCCAAACCTCCCTTGACACAACTTCATGCCATTCCCTTGGGTCCTGTTTACTTGTGGCTGCACTAAGTGGTCTGTGGCTAAAAACTCAGTTTAAAGTTTGAAAAGAAAAAAGCCTAGGTCTAGCAATAGCAAGCAAGTCCAAAAAAACTGAACACAAGCTCTGGTATGATTATCACCCAGGTCAAAAGGAGCAGTCATTCCAAGTCAGTATCTTACATTCATTCTCAGCTGGCTCAGTGGGACTAAAGTATTCCTTTCTTTCACATTCTTTGACCATAAGCAAATAAACTCAGAATGTAAGGATGCTGAAAAAAAGTTTTACTGATACATAGAACTGCTTACAGTTACTCTGAGTGTAGTCACTCATCTCACTTGACTATCAAGAATTTATCTGAGTTGCAAATTGATGCTGCTTTCAATACAGAAATTTCTGTGCCAGAGCACTAAACAAGACAGGCCTGGGCCTTTAAGTCCAAAAAGTTCCAGCCAACACTCACAAACACAACTATATAGCTTCCAGTTCTGTCCAGCTTTTCCTTTACTGATTTTACAGACTTCGACTAGGCAATCATGCATAGCTGGTGAGGCCACACCTTGAGTGTTGTGTTCAGCTCTGGGCCCCTCAGGTCAGGAAAGACATTGAGGTGCTGGAGCGGGTCCAGGGAAGAGCAACCAGGCTGGGGAAGGGACTTGAGCACAAGTCCTATGAGGAGAGGCTGAGGGAGCTGGGGCTGTTGAGCCTGGAGAAGAGGAGGCTCAGGAGTGACCTCATCACTCTCTACAACTACCCGAGAGGAGGTTGTAGCTGGGTGGGGGTCGGTCTCTTCTCCCAGGTAATCAGCAATAGGACAAGAGGGCTCGGGATTAAGCTGTGTCAGGGGAGGTTTAGGTTGGATATTAGAAGGAAGTTCTTTACAGAGAGAGTGATCAGGCATTGGAATGGGCTGCCCAGAGAGGTGGTGGATTCACCGTCCCTGGAGGTTTTTAAGACAAGGCTGGATGTGGCACTGAGTGCCATGATCTGGTAATCACAGTGGGGTTGGATCAAGGGTTGGACTTGATGATCTCGGAGGTCTCTTCCAACCCAGTTAATTCTAGTTTCTACAGGAATGGTATGCCTCCACAGGGATGTCAATATTTCAATTTTGTTGAGTGCTTATGATATTTATACACTATCATATCTTAGTTGGGTTTATGCACTTTGGTGGTATTTGGCACCAGAAAAGTCTTCAAGGGTCTGAAGCATCGTGCAGTAACGACCCGCAAAAACCTCATGGGCCTGACTGAACCCAGATCTAATAGACCTGTGCTGCATTTGTACAGCATTCTCCATACATCATTTCGGATTTTCCTAATATTATTACTCCACATGTTGAAGAACTGAATGTACATGAAAGCAAGACTTTCAGTCATTCTCTAACTGTACAACAAAACTAAATTCAAAATATCGGATATGTCATCAGAATGTTCCACACCAGTATTAAAAGAATGCATCTGTGCAAATTCCCACAACACTTACGAAAGGAGGAGTCTTTTCCTTGTGGCTTGAAACTTATATTGGAGCCATTGGTTCGAGAATTAGTTTGAGTATTTGTCGTTTGTTCTTTATTAAGACCTGTGAAGAGACATTACATATATACATGCAGAGAGCAGAAGCAAGACATCATACGAAAACAACACATCAAAGTTGATTACTAGAGAAATGTTAACTTCTGAATTCAGAGTAGAATAAAAAAACCCACTTAAGATTTTCGTCTAGGATTGTATTTAAGCATTTGATACTACTGATCACATCTGCCATTTCTGCCTAGGGCTACGGCAGTTCCCACAACTCTGCTTGGAATAATGGGCCCAAGCAAGCTGTCAAAATTCCAACATTCTACCTAAGCATCATCTACACAGAATCCAGTATTAGTCAGAAACAAAAAATAAAACCGTATCTGGAGCCTTGAAATGAAACAGAGTTTGCTACATGAGGCAGGCGTACAAGTTATTTATGGACTACAAAAGCTGAGAAGATCAGAAAACATAAGAAGAATAAAATAGAAGAGCATCAGAAGAATGCTTAATGATATTTCTTCCATACTTTCATCAACAGTAACTTCAATCTCTGGGACATCTGAATTGCCTGCAGGACTTTGTGACCTTTGGGAACGCCCTGGACTCCTTTCTGGAAGCCAAGAGAACACAAGGTGTAAAGGACAAACCCTCTACAACATATATCCTGCACAGCTAAGAAAAAAACCCAGCTGTATTCCAAAAATTCCAACAGACTGAACTAAGTACACTGTAAAACCTGAACAATACAGTGATGCTGACAGCCTTAAAAAGGAGGTTTAGTGCTCTTGAAAAAGGCAGGTATCATACCTAAATTTTCACTCCACTAATTCAGAACAGAAGACTTCATTGTTTCTAAGGGTGAAGGACAGTTTGGGTACTTTTTATTATCTAAATAACAAAAAATTATTAACATATGAATTTTTTATAGGCAACTTCAAAGACTTTTTTTTTTTTATAAAATATAATTTTTATTTACTGCAGTTCACAGCTCTAAGTTAAATACATTTTAAGCCATTAAAAGCAAAATAAAAGTTGTCAAAATTGGGTAAATTCCATTCTCTGTACTAGGATAGTCAAGTAAAAAAAACAGATGAATTTATGGATTGAGTATCTTTTTCAAATAATAGCATTTGAACAGGCTACTATTCTAGATCATCTTAATGCCTTTTATTTGCAACACCCATATTTTTCAAGCACAAGATCTTTCAGTCTGCTAGGGAAGCAGAAACTAAGTATTTAGGAATTGATGGCAGCAAATTGTTTACCTTTTCGGTTTATTTTACTAGCCAGTTTTCGAGGCAAAGAGGAAGCGACAAGCGCAGGCCTAGAAATTGGACAGAACACAATCCGATCAACTACAAGTCAAATAATACAGCAAAATGTTAAAGTTTCTTGGAATTCAGTTGAGTTCCAGTGCACATAACATCAGCTCTTTACAATAAAATTCTGCTAGAAGCATAGATGACTCTCCATCTACTATAAGCACAAAAGAACCCCAACCATAAAGCTACATTTTCTAATCTGTAACTTTCTTCTGGGCCTATTTTAAGCAAAAATGATAAAGAAAATGAAAAAAAAAATAAGAAAAAAAGCTTCCAAGTACAAGACCATTTCCACTTCCCTAGACCCTTGATGAATGAAACACCCAATCTATATATCTACAGAAATTTGATGAGGAATGTATATCCTTTTATGAGATAAAACATTCACGCAAAATAGTCTTTCTGTTTCATGCAACCAGAATTTAGGCAGCATTTAAAGCCTAAAGTTGCTGGGAATAAAATCAAATAACTTTAAAATCATGAGTAAAAATAACTGAATTGCAAACATACTTTTTAATAACAAATTTGATTTTGTCACTCGCACGGATAATTCTTTCAAGGCGTGGAATTCCAAACCATGTGGGACTCCGGAAGGGGATTCCATCTGGCATGCCTTCAACACACAAATATGTAGGATTTGACTCAAATAGAGAATAGGGAACTTTCACTGTCTCTGAAGTCCCCAGAGCTTGGGCTGAAAATAAAGATTAAATGACAGATTACACACTCAAATGGGAGGAATTTTATCTCAAGTGACTTTAAGAACCTTGGCTTACAGAAGCTCTGCTAGTCAGAGCTAATAAAAAACCCCAAACAACAGAAATATCTAAATAGGTTTAAACAGATTTCCTATTATTTTCTGAAGAATAACTGCAAATGGGGACTTGGTCCATCTTGTTATAGGTAACATCTAAGCCTGCAGTGCCTAATATTTTCTTTTGAGAAGTTTTTTCCATCCAAAAGCTTTTATGCACATACGATAATCTCTTGTCACAATGACTGGAAAAATTATGGCCTAGGATGCTGCTATAAAAATATTTATGTCAGTTATAGGATAGAGTCAGTAAAACATAGAGGAGTCAAGATTTCCATATCTGTCCTAGCATATTTCTGATGTTTAAGTAAGTCCAGTAACATTTAAACATAGGACTTTAAAAATGCAGCAGCATTACAGAGTGGTTCATTTAGCATTCAACTTACCAAATTTCTTACTAAATATCTCTTCTACTTGGTTTCTTAGGTTTGTGATCTTGGCATTCCAATCTTCTTTCTCTGAAAACCAGAAATAGATGCATCAGAGAATTACTCAGTTCTAGGTACAGAGGTACATTTGAACACATTTCTTCCAACATAAGACTTGAAAACTATCAACACAATCACATCTGAGGTGACAGGGATACACAGTTATTAATGATTACTAATTGGAGATTAATGGTACATATAATTCCTTCTATATAATGGAAAATCTATTTAAATATAGTTACAAATTTCAAACACTGACCCAAGTGGAAGAACTTGTTTCTCAGATGCAGGAAGAAATTATTTTAGTGGTTCTTACAAAGTTAGAAACATTTAATCATAGTGTATAATAAATAACACTCTTTAGAGCAGAAGATGAGGATTTAAACACTGCTTTGCTAAACATTTTGATTAGCATAAAAAAATCTTCAGTAGTATTCTCTATCATAAATAAAAGCCAATTACAGAAGTGCTAGCTAGCACAGACAATTTGTAGCTTAGATAGAGAAGAAAGCCAAAGATGTGATATAAAAAGCACTTGTTTTCTGAAGAACGGCATCATACTTCACTAAGTTTCATCACCATCCACAAATAACAAGTAACTGCTACTGAGACAAACCCATGCATTCCAAGCTGTGGAATGAACACAGGGAGGAAGCTATATAGAAATTTTTTGTTTCCAAATCCTAATTTTGACTCAGAAATTACCCACCTTGCTTATTTCTAATGTCTTATACTTCCATGCATTATTAGTTTTTTGCAGTCTGGACTACTTATTTGATAGATTTCACAGGTATTTAACACCTGCATGTATGTTTGTACTTATTCACACGTTGTAGTCCCAGTGGCAAAGCAATTAGACTAATTTACTTTAAAACACTGAAGTGTTATTCACAAACTATCTCTTGAGAGCACAAGATTAAATTTGCAAAAGAATAATGTTTTTGCTTAAAAGAATTCTAATATTCTTTAGCAAAATCAAGTTTGCAACTGCAGTAAGAGCATCCTTGGTCTTTGGGAAAGTGGTTTTCACTGGTCTCTAAGCCCAGGAGAACATTTGCTGTGTTTGCCTGTCTGATATCAAACCCTGGCCCTAGTGAGCTTTGAGAGCACTGGTAATTCCTGATACACTTGTAAGTCAGTGAACGATACAGTGAAGTAACTAGTAAAAAAAAGTACTATTCTGAACATTCAATCTGAGGGTTAAGAATCATCATCACTCCTCACCTGTTCTTTCAGAAAGAGGACTTTATTAGCTGGTTTTTTTACTGCTGTCATTGGCACCTGCTGTTACTACTTTGAAAAAGCTTCAAACTCACTGCTGCCTTTCCCTCTGCTCCACAGTGAACCCTGCCTTTTCTACTGAGCTACCCTCTTACTGAATATGAGTTTTTTCCTAAAATCCAAATAAAATCCACAGTACGTTGTGATGATATAACTACTGCTTACATGATTATTAAATCATATTCCTTCTTTTTTTTTTTTCTCTTCATGTGAGCTATGTGTCTAGAAAAACATAGGAAGTCCTGGATATCCATTTGTATTGTTACAAGCAGATTCATACTCCTCTAAAACCCAACGAGACCTGAACTGCATACTCCTGGAGCGAGAAACTGCCAATACACTCCAGTTCAGGGCATTTGGAAATAAACACCGAAATGATTCTTCCCCCCGGTTAAGGCACTTCATGCTTTGAAGAAGCTCCTACAACAGAGCTTCCTTACCAACAGAGGCCTGAAAAGAGCCCAGGATCAGCTGTGAAATGCCAAGGGCCTTCAGAGCTTTGATTCAGGCCAGGACAGCAATTCCAGTTCCCTGGGGCTGTGAAGGTGACTCAGTGTAGTTTTCAAAGGCAGCTGGACTGCACCATGATCCCACAATCCAGGAAGCCATCCATGTTCATAGTGATCAATTTACTCCTTGCAGCCCCCATGAAGAACATGCCACCACACTCATCACATAAGGGTTACTTGAGAAATGCTGCATTGATCCACCAAACCCTTCCATTCCCACTTGGAGACAGCACTTGTCTTACCTGTTGAATTCAACCTGGGCTGAGTAACTCCGGTTGGAGTGAGAGTTAGCAGCTCTGGTCTGCAACAAGGACACAAATAATCTGATTATTCTTGACATAAACATTACTACCTATCATGACATGAACTGAAGAGTTTGAATTTTCTATTATGTTTTTCACACATGTCAACATGCTACAAAGGTATTTTGAAATACTTGTCTGGATTGCAAATGCCCACTTTATAACACATAATATTTAATTTGCCTATTTGGTAACTAGAAACCAAATGCTTCATGACTTCATGAAATCCAGTGCTTGATTAGGCAGAGGGTGTTTGCTTGGCCTCTTTTTTAAGAAAACCTCCATGTTTAGGCATTAAAGAAATACTTACCTTTTGATCACAAATTTTATTCTCTTGCTCACTTGAATTATTTGTTCAAGGCAAGGGATTCCATACCAGGAGGGACTCCTAAAGGGGATGTTCTCTGGCAGCCCTTCAACATAGAGGTCACTTGGATGAGCTTCAAATTTCTTGTATGGAACAACTTTGGGCTCAGTGCTCCCCAAGGCCTTGGCTGTTGGAACAAAATACATCCAGTAACTGGACAGATTAGCCAATCAACCTTCATTAAAAGCTAGCTGATACCAATTGCTCAGGCTATTGCAATTGTGATCTCAGAACCTGGGACAATGCAGGACATCTAAATCCAAGTCTCAGCACATCAAAAACATAAAAAATTTCCCATATTGTATGATGTTCTTGCTGGGCAGACAAAATACCAGACTGAAGATTACTGGATTGCTCAATGGGGCATATTACAGTGGTTTTATCCAAAGTTTTTAGTCTATAACAGAGCATTATGCAATGTTTCATTCTAGCTCTTAGGAAGTTGACTATTTTTTCATATTGGAGAGAACATAAAAATTCACCCAGAAATGTTCTAACACTAATTTTAATGATACTGTAATAGACATAAATAAGTAAATGGCTAGTTTATTCACCATCAAAGGAAAAATATCCAAATAGGAGGGAATTGAGAGCAATCAGAAGAGCTGCATATATGACTTGTAATTTTTTTTTTAAACTATGACTTTACCTTGTGTAAGCAGTAAACTAAAACATTCTTTTTCACTCAACTGCCGGGATTTTAAATATTTGAAAAAAAAACGTGATCAAAAGTCTCATTCATGTAAATGTTCAAAGGAAGGAATGAATACAACCTTCAAGAAATACAAAGCTATAAAGAAAAGAAAATAATGTACTCACCAAACTTTTTACAGAAGAGTTGATCTACTATCTTTCTCAGTTTGGTGACTTTGCCATGCCACTCCTCTTTTTCTGTATTTGAGATTGACAAAGAACAAAAACAACATTCCTTCATTATTTTGGTTATATTTTCAGTTGTTAAGTTTACAGCATGCATAATCATCCTTCATTTTCAGGTAACACAGAAAATGCTGTGTTGAAGAAGCATGGATTCAACTTGGAACTAGAAAAAATAATTATTAAAAAAATGACATAATATTAAAACTGAACAAAAATCCACTGAACCAGTGACATCCCTTCCTACAAAACAGACAAGAATTACAAAGTTTTCATCATCTACCTCAAATCTGCAGTCCCACTTGGACATGGGATTAGATTTTTGCCAGTGTCATTCTCTGAAGAATTATCTTGATATTCAGTGCAGAATTAGGCATGCCTATGGAATGAAAACCTGCTTACAAGGGATGAAAAGACATCCCTTCTTCTGAATATGTCTTTGTGACCAATAAGTCAAAATTACTAGTGAAGTCTGTACAAGATACTGGCCAGCTGCCACGCCATGGGTTTAGCCAGCTTTCAAAAGCAACAACTTGAGCTCCGTAACTATACTCCCTAGGCTCGGCTATCAGCAGAAGCACCAGCTCACGCTTCTCCAGCCATTCCTGAACCAAACCATCACTGCCTGACTGGTTTGTCTTGCAGCCAGTATCGGTCTGTTAAGGGTTTCAGGACTGAAGCCATTCCATAAAACCTTCCTGACTAGACTGCTTCCCACAGGAATGCAAATGCAAATCATCATTTCCTCTGCCAGTCAAAATACAGGTTCCATACTCATGCCATTCCTCTCCTGCTGGGGACACAAGCTAGCAGGCACTATAGACGGAGCAGGACATTGGACATGGAGCCAATGTCTTTTAAGATGGCAGTGGACACATGGAGTAGCAGAGGAGACAATGAACTACTAGGAAAGGGGGAATCCAGAAAGGAAGAAAGGAAAACTGAGGGAAGGGAGACTCAGACATCCGCTGTCTTCTGTGTTCCCTGAGATGTTACTGACAGCTCCCACAGACGCTCTCTTCTCTTAGAAAGGATGCAGAGGTCACACATGACTATCACTACAAGTTGCTGATGACAAGCAATATAAGAAACTGTTCATAACCCTGTGCCATAAAAATTGCTTATCACTCTTTTTCTTAGCTACAGGGGTTTTATGAGGTAGTAATGTACTCACTTTGCCTTTGTAATCAGTACAAACATATTAAATATGACTCAAACAACAGAGAAAAGGGCTAACTTGACCCAGATAAGAGTACACTTAACTTTAAGTGTAAAGGTTAAGAAGGTTACCTACTATTTTTGTAGTTAAATTTGCTGCTTGCAGGAACAGTAGGTTATTAATACTCAAAACACTAGGTTAACTTGTATTTCAGGAAAAGTTTAATTCCTGCACACGTTACAGACACCTCCTTATGACATAATTGCTTTGCTTAATTTATATCCTTCATATTCACCTTAGTTGTGTCTTTGATATACTTTTTACTACAGAAGACTATAATAAAGCCTAATGGTGCTGCACTAGTGCAAACAGTACTGTCTATATGCTTGTGTTACTATCTGAACTAAGGACTTCTCTGGTATTACTAAAATTCACAGTTCAGCCAGGTTGAGGGTGCCACTTAGCATTCTGGCTTTGGGAGCAATTTCTTTGCAACTGTTTTTTCAGACATAGAAGCTTTCAATACTTTGTTTAATTGGACATTTAAAAAAAAATGCCCTGAAGCCCAAGGAACAATAGAATTCAACTGATCAGAAAAACAAGTCGGGGAAAGATATTTACCAACCAGTGCCCATGCAAAGGTACAATTTTTTCAAAACTTGATTCTTTTTCAATGCTAAACTTCTTTCTCCCAGTTTGAGGGGAAATGAATTCATGGGTGCCATTGGACAAAAAACCTATTCCTGTAGTCTTAAATGTCCATGGTCATCTTTGGATGGGTGCTCAATGGAGACAAGACATGTAAGAGCATGAATCTGCTGAAAAGTGTTCCTGATGAGAAAAGTGATTGGAATGTATAATCTTTGCACCACTATAATCACTATGTTCATCACTGCATTTCAGTTAATTTGATTTTGGAAAATACCATATATAAGCAATTATTCCACAGTACAGACAGTTCTCAGTAAACTCTTTTATCAGATATGGAAAATGCTGCCTTTTCTCTATACCTCAGCAGACTAACACCTAGCTCAAAGTTTTTCCTTTGAAAACCAGCTGAATCAAATCCATTGACAAAGTGTCAGTAACACTGGTTTGGATGACGAGTGAAAAACTGCCGTCCCTCTGTAGCTAAAGAAAATGCAAATCCAGAGGAATTACTTGCAATCTGTTATTATTAAAAGCAAATTGTAGCCACCCCTAAGACTGACAAATATGAATAGAATACTGTACTTATACAACTCACACATTTGAAAACCTACCTCCTGTAGCTGTTTTGTCCACTGGAACATCTGTCGAATTCAGAAGTTCCTTCCTAAAAGATTTAAGATACATGCTTTAACAGTAACAGACACTTTGAGAAATCAGCCTCCAGTTACAGCCTCAAGTTACTACTGAAGGATCAGAAAGAAACCAACCACATAACCGCCCCCCCCCAGGGGACGTCATGATTCCCAACATTAAATTCCAATTAACACCAAAGTATCATAAAAGCTAATTGGAACACTACTGACAAAACATTTTTCATGTCTGATACCCATATCCACCTGAGCTATAACATTTCAAGGTAACAGGTTCCATTAAACTGAACTCTAAGATACATTTCATCAGAAACCAAGATCCAAACCAAAAATTTAACCTCTGAAAAGGAAAATTTCAAAGCAGACAGTTCTGTTACTCAAATACATCTAGTTTTATCCACATTTGAACAAACAAGAAATTAAACATTCTGATGTTTCTCACAGAGCCAAACTGGTTTTTGAGCTGCTGTGGTTACCACATATTACAAAACCGATAAACAGCAGAAATTAATTTCTGCTAACAACTAAGACAAATTTGACAAGAGCAGGTGCCAGCATTGCATAAATACTAAAATCTATGCATAGTTTCTGATTTTAAGTCAGACAAAAGGTAAATCTACACTTCTTCCTCTTTCCTAGTTATCTGCAAGCGTCAGGATGACAGAAACTGGCCATGTACCTCTCAAAAGCAGCAACTAGCACCTGTGGTAAAGGCAGCACGCATAGGGGTAGGGGCTGTCATTACTCCCAATTCTGAGCCTGACCACTGCAATCAGCAGATTCCTGTCCACTTCCAAAACTTGGATTAGGCCCTACACCACTAAATCCCAAGAAAACATGAGCCAATACTCACTGAAGCTTCCTTTAAGCTTCAAGCAGTCTCTAGGTACACCTTAGGTCTCCTTCATGTACACTACCTGATCTACCTCCAGGCACACACAAGACACACATCCAATTAAACCACAGCAACCAGTAGCTGTATCTTGGCCTCAAGCCTGCTCTGGGAGATCCTCTACACAGATACAGCCATAGACACTTTGATACAGCATTCCAGCAGGAAAAAAATAAATAAAAGCATAAGCTGAAATTTAGGCCAGGATCCTCAGATAGCATCATATATGCCAAAGTTAATGGCTTTCAACAGGTACTGCAGCTGAAGATTTGAACACTACAAAGAGATCTGCAATATTGAAGAGATCTGTCCAGAGATCTGTCCACACCACTGTGGTGTTCTGCTGGATTTATCAGAGGGAACATCAACTAAAAATTCCTCTTTAGTACTGCAAAAGAATACGTCAGTAGAAACCAGTTTGGAAGTTCTTGAAGATAAAATGAAGCAGAGAGGAGCCAGCAGAAAATGAGTAATGTATAGACAAAAATGTAAAGTTCCTTACCTTTTAATCACAAAGTGAATCTTCTCCTTTGCTAGAAGTATCCTCTCCAGCCGGGGAATGCCGTACGTTGATGGACGCCTGAAGGGGACACCTTCTGGCAGCCCTTTCACACATAAGTCTTCCACACTTGACTGGAAGAGTGAGTATGGGATAGACACTCGACCTTTAGCTTTTATAGCTTCAGCTTTGAGGAAAAAGAATAGAAACATTAGACTGGCTTGTGGCTCTAATCAAATTATCTGTTTGATGTCACTCGGATAAATATTATAATTAGCACACAGGCAATCACCCCTCAGCACATTTAAATATGCAAGCATTCATTTCTGTTTTGCAAAATCACTCTGATTTACAGTAAACAAGGTGCAACACTGCATATGCAGATCCTCCTCTTTTCCTTTTACTCTGTAAATGTTTAATAATAGTTAACAGTTTGTAACAACTGCACCTGTTAGAGTCAAGAGTCACACTTTTTTTGTTTTGTTTAATAGTGCATTTTGAAAGATAAAGTTACCTAGACTTAATTATAAACCAAGCATATTTCGGTTCACTAGCTCTTACTATTATTATTTATTACTCCTGCTGGCTTACAAGAGTCTTTAAAGCCTTGGAGGAGGGACATATATCCCTTCTTTTTCAGTGAATTCCTAAAGCTGTGGTGTATTTTACAAATCTAAGAAATGAAATAAAACAATACACTTCTAACACTGTTGAAAAAAGTATGGCCCTACTAATGAGATCTTTGAAGCAAACGAAAAGCAAATAACTGACTCAGCCACAGATGGAAAATAACCTCAGTGTATTTAAGTTATGAGGACCATTATCGTATCAATACACTAATCAGGCTGGCACATACTGGAGAATGACATGAGGCTTTGCAAATATGAAGAGGGCTGATTTCTTTATACTCCCAAGGGTACGTTAATTTTGTAAGCCATATAACAAATAGTTTGGTACATTCTGTTGTTTTGCTATGGAAATTAGATGTAACAAATTATTTAAGAAGAGAAAAACCAAGCTAAGGCCAAATTAGAGTACAGTGATGTTGTGGCAGCATTACTGAAAGCAAAATGACTCAGGGCACTTTTTCAAGCAACTTAATGTCACATCCAAGTGGCCTGTGGTTCAGACATAGTCTATGCAAAATGCTCTCATTAAGTCACAAATTCTTAAATGCAATAAAACAACTTGAGTTTTAAAGCTACTTGGGCAACACATGCTTTCAACCACTTGGAACCAGAATATTTCTTGGGATGTTTATCACAAAAACAGAGAAACTTTGAAAACAAGTATGTTTCTTAGTACACATCTTAGTCTTCTATTAGTCTTGTACATATGTCATCTTAGTCTTGTATGTATCTTAGTCTTTCTATTCTGATTGGAACCGAATATCAGAATTTTAGAGAACTGCAAGAACGGTGTTTCAATTAGACTTGATTTCAACTGGCAAATATAAGGTGGCCAAAACTGGAGACAGAGAATAGAATTATAGACATGGACATGAACCTGAAGATGACTCCTACCAAAAAGACTAATTAAACCCTACTCAAACCCATGCCAAAGGTGCTTCAGAACAATCAAAAAAGCTGTTGTGTATCACCTCAGTCCTTCATTAATGTAGATTTTTATTGCAGTCTTTCAAGAAATTTAAAAAAAAATTATTCTCAGCCCTGGGGGCTGTTGTGGCATGTGCAACAAATCCAGCAGACAAGCCTCAGAGTAACAGATAAACATCACTAAAATCCAGATCACTAACAAGTATCAACTAAGAAAAGCTTCACAGGAACAGAAATCCTCTCTGTTCAAATAAATAACTAATAACACGTTAGTTTTTACAAGTTAGAGCCTCTATTTCTCTTAAATCAGCAAATTTTTTAGCCAAGACACTTCATTAAAACACAAAAGCCAACAAATTTGAAGAGCATTCTGGGAATTCTGGACATTCATAACTCATTTCAGTAAATGGGAGATTGCATGCCCATACAGACAGAAAGACGTAGAGTCTGATAAGGAATTGGTTTGTGAATCAAAGCAATGTTGTCATCCACAGGGACAAGGGGGTAATTTAATACCATATGCCCTGCTATGGAAAGTCAGGAATAGCTCAGTATTCCACAGACTATACGGGCAATTTTTAGGCTGGCTATGTGCAAACACCAAAATCAAAATAAAGCAATTCACTAAGAGTGATGCTCCTTTTTAGAGCAATTAAAATACAGAGAAGGAGACCCTGAACTGTTTTAATTTGGTGTGAGTTGCTTTCAGTGGGCTGTTTAAATGTCAGATGATAGTCACACTTGAAACATGTAATAATTCCAAATCACAAGGTCCATTCTGAAAGCACTTCCACCTTTTGTGGTAGTTGAGCACCACCATTTATTCTGAAATCTTTGCTGATGCTGTTTTAGTCTGTGATACTGGGACACAAAATATATCTAGATGCAGCATCTGGAAATAAATTCCAAGGTCTAACACATCTGATGCTTTTTCTTTCCATTAACATATAATTTTTGCTTCACTGCAAATCAATCATAATCAAACAGGAACAATCAATGAGTGGCAACCTCTCCCTAGAGCTATTCTAACAAGATTCTGTCATGTAAGAACTCAGTGTAATTAGGAAAAAAGGATAGCTCTTTCAAATGTGGGTGCCTAAACCCACATGTGGGTGCATGAACATGCTGGAGTTCCAGGAAATAACAAAACTAATACCAAGTTTTGTGCTTTGGTGCCAAATGGAGACACTCCATTTTGAAACTGCTAATTAAAAAAAAAGGCTACTTTCCCCAGTTTTACATCTTCTAACAGTATTTAACCCTTTGGTGCTGTCAGTTCAGGTGTACTCCTGAGCCAACAAGATGCAAACCAAAGGGCTGTCACAGCAACAATGAACTAGAGGCAATGGTTTGGAATGGTGTATAACACATACCGTATTTTTTTTCAAATAGCTCTTCAACTTGCTTTCTCAAGTCTGTAATTCGTGCATTCCATTTCTCTGCAAAGAGAAGGACATGTCAGACTACAAACAAAACTGAGGATCTCTTGTAAAATCTGTGTTTCCACTAACTGACATATGCAGTGTGTTTTTACTGCTCACCTGCACACAGGTGACTGCAGAGTACAGTAGAGGCTATACTTTAAAAAACAGATACGCTCAGGAAAAAAAAAAGTACAGAATAAGTTTTTTAAGATTTCCTCCCAGACTTGTATATTAAATCAAGTTAAAAAAACCACAGCACAAACCAGGCTAAAGTAACTTCCAAAAGTGGTTTCTCCTCGACGGATCAGTCAGCAGCTCTCACAGCCATCAGAGGTAAAGGCAGTTTGTAGCCATTGTTGATAGTTACCTAAATCTGTGTGCTGAAAAGCTTGACAAACCACAGTGAGTAAATAGAGTTGTTTTGGTTCAAATCTGTGTAACTATCTGGGTCAGGAGGCATTGTGCCATCCTCTACCCTAACCCAGCATTTCTCCAAGTCCTGGTGTTGCAAAACATCACGATAAATCCTACTTTTGAAAGAAGATACAGGCTGCAAGACAGAAGTTATCCAAATCCAATCCTGTGTTACATGGACAACTGGATTAAATAGCAGAATTTTAACACCTAATTTTCTGCCTGTGACAGAGCACACGTTTTCACTGCTTTTTTGTACTATCTCAATGCTTTAAGGAAAATCCCACAATTCTTTTGCAGATGTTGCCAGATGTCATCTGGCCTTTTAAGAAAGAGTTAAGCAAGTGTACTTACAGATTATTTCTTACTCCAAAGACTTCAATCTAGTAACTACAGTGGTCAAAAAATGAGACCATTCAAGCTATTACACTTCTAGTTGTCTTTCTTTAATAATAGACAGATTACACCAAAGACTTTATAAAATCCAAATATTGTCGCCAATTTTTCTTTCATACTCATTTTTGTGAGGATCAGCAATAAATAATTTCATTTTCTAGGATCCAGACAAGACTTCCTGCTCTGTATGCCTATCTAAACCACAAATGAAATTTAAGTTAGGCTGTTACCTGATGCCCCAAAAGGCAAGTAAAAACTGCTTAGAGACAGTGTTTTATGCCTTTAAACAGCAGGTATTTATTGAACGACGCCGCGGAAGCCCTCCAGCTAGTGCTGGGCAAAAGGGCTCCGAAATGGTCGAGCAAAACCAAGCAATTTATACAGTTTCTAATTATGATTACAACATATTCACATACATATTCATATTATTGCATCATTAGATTGTAATATTCATAGCAAGTGGAGTCAGGGCGGAGCTTGAGGCGTGGTCTCTATTTTGAGGAATATTCTGGTGGTACATCCTGTCTTTACTTCACCATAGGGTCTCAAATTTACTCCTCATCATCGCGTGACCTTTATGAACTTCTGAACTTTCCACTGTTTCGTGTTCTATCCACTGGAGCTTGGAGAAAGCCTTGGCTCCAGGCCTATTTTACCCATTCAAATGTCTACCTCTGCTTATTTGGCCATAATTTATTACCTCTGAGCTCTTTGTGCAATGTACCTGTGGGTTTTGGTCTGCTGAATTCGTACAGAACAAAATCTCCTTTGAGCAAGGTAGAAAAGCTGGGGGGGGTAGAAGAGTGGGTTTTTGCAGTAAGATGCTTTGATTAACCCTTCTAAAGCCTTGTTTTGCTTCATACCCACAATTTTTAGTCACTGTCTCTAGACCCTTTTGTAAATACTAACCTTCATGAACAACAGATTTATTCTGTTCAGCAAAACTGTGTGCAGCTTTCAGCACTGCTCTTACAGAAACTTGTAAAGAAGAACAGATTTGAGAAAAGGCTGTGTAACAAAACGTCATTCTAACTCAAAGAGCCACACTAAGCTATAAAATCCTAGTCCAAACCAAGGCAAAGCCAGTGTCTCGGTCATTTCCTATTACACTTCCCTTTCCTCATGCTCTCTCTTCACTGTCAGGCATTAAGCTCATTATGCTTAGGAAAAAAAAGTACCTAGATATTTTCTTCTCAAATAGGTGGAGTTAACAGTGCAGTCAGCACGAGCAAAGAACTTTGTTCTCCTTTATCAAGAGACATGCCTTCTAATTTCATGTAATGGTACCCTTAACTATGATGACAACTATCTTCAAAGCAAAATTAACGGGATTTGCAAGAAGGAGCACTGCTGCTAGAATAACCTGGCTTTTAAAAGCACACAACGGGGGTTAGAGAGCCTTACTGCTTAGAATGAAGGTAGCAGGAAGATGATGTACTTTCCACATCGTGTCAAAGCACGCAGTATTGGGTGAGGAGCAACTTACAAACACCATTCATGATTTCAAATAACGACTCCCATCCCAATTTGTTTATAGCATGCCTCAGAGAGCTGTGATGAGAGAATAAAACAAAACCTAAATCACAAAAGGCAACCTTATGGAAATATGAAAAGAGAGATGTGGTTAGAGAAGAAGTACAACTCCAGCTAAGATGACATCTTTACAAATATTTCAGTAAAAAAACCACAACCAATTATGTTAATTTATTCTCACAAAAAACAGTTCATATCTCTAATCTTCTAACGGGATTTCCACATCTGTTCCTTCACTGCAATCGGAACACTGGTGGCTTCCTTTACACATATAAAGTAAAAAAACCCCCATACTCGTGACTATACTTAGACAAGACAGTCTGTATCAAAAGGGACTTAAATATTCACTCTCAGACCAATGTACACAGCTTTGATGTCCATATTTAATTTTTTTTTTTTAGTGTACTTTCATGGATATCCCATTCTCTGCTCCTTTGGATATGTTCCAGATAACATCCACTACAGCTGAGGAAACCTGCACAGTGTACGTAGGCAGGTAATAGGCACACTGCTATTCCCATATCCATGCCATAGAGTACTCCATGGGGAAATAAAACAGAAAACACACAGCATAAAAAACACAGAGCAACTCTTA
Source organism: Pyrocephalus nanus (assembly GCA_038380795.1). Classification (NCBI taxonomy): domain Eukaryota; kingdom Metazoa; phylum Chordata; class Aves; order Passeriformes; family Tyrannidae; genus Pyrocephalus; species Pyrocephalus nanus. Next base: position 10,948,150 of record CM076281.1, read on the forward strand.
AGCATGCTGCAAGCTGGTAAAACCTGTGCTCAACAGTGTGTTAAAATGGGGAAAAACCACACACACTTCCCATCACTGTCACAGTCAGACAACAGCTAGGGGGACTTTATTCCCCACTAAAATAGTTTAACACAACCGCAAGACACAACTTGAAGCTTCTGACCTTTTTAAAAAATCTCTTAATAATGTTGGAAGTGATTTTTACTGACAATGTCAATTCCTTTCAGCAATGATATTTTTAACCTCAAACAGCTGGTTCATATTTTTTTTGAAATCCAACCTCCCTTCCCGAAGATTATCAAATTCTAACAAACATTTTAATAGACATTGTTACAATTATTTTGTTTTCCACATTGTTTTCCCGTTTCCACAAAACTAAGAGTACAGCTCATTATTCACCCTGCTTCTCAGGCCACTTGGACTACCTGATCAAATATCAAGACATTGAGGAAGTCCCTCCAACCAAAAAATCTCATTGCTGTCATGTAAAATACTGTCATGTAAAATACTCAGATGAGACAGATTTTTCTCTCAAGCATCTATACCCCCTTTCCAGTTTTTTAAGTGCATGTGACTTTGTCATTCTGCAGCTTCTTATGATAGAATTAACCATTTCCTTTCTCCTGTCCAATTAGCTAATATTAGACTTGGTTATCAAAGGTGCAAAGTCTTCTGAAATGTCCAAACAGCAGCACTGAAACCGCCAACAGTTGCTATTTTTTTCATTATAGCAAAGGAAGTATCTTTCTCCAAAGCTTTTCATATTCATTTTGTGTTTTAAACAAACCTTGAAACACTACAGAGAAATGCCACTTTCTGTAGGTGAACCTGTCATGGTTTTGCTTTGGGTCAATTTGCTCTCCCCCCCCCCCCCCCCCAATTACTATTAGTTGAGAGAAGGTTTATGCAGACAAAAGAGACTGGATTTGGGGAAAACAGTATGAACATTTATTACTAGCAAAATAAAAACTACTAAAGAACTACATCTATAACAATTCTACTTAAGTAAAAGTGCTATGGATTTACAGAAATACTTCTCCCCCCTTTATATCAGTCCAAGGAGGAAAAGCAGTTTCTTTCTCCATTCTCAGAGCTCCAGGTCTCTTCAATAACTCTGCAGCACTCTCGTCGCAGCTGGAACTCTTTTTTTTTCTCTCTTGCTCTGTGTTGGCCTTCAGGGCTGGGCCTAACCCCCTCCTGGGATAAGACTGGAGGCTGGGGGGTTACCCAGGCCCTGAAGGTTTTTTCTTCCATGGGCTTGCAAGGGGACACTTGCCTACCATGGATCTTCACCACAGGGTTACAAGGGATAATGGCTTATGAGTCCATTTCTGTTTCCCTATGAAGGCCCCTTCCCACAGGAGAACAGTCCTTGATAGACCTCTCCGACATGGGTCTAGCATGGATCCCTCACTTGGATCCCAACATCCTACCCAGGCCATCTCGCTCCAGCATAGGTTTTCCTCAGGGTCACAAATCTTCAACAGGACTCTGCCCTATCTCAGTCTCTCATGAAGTCTCGGCTTCTTCATGCATCAACTTGCTCCAGTGTAGGCTCTTCCATGAGCAGCACGGGTGTTTCCTCACCCAAACAAACTTCCATAGGTGGCAGGGATTTATTTTTCAATCTCTTCCCTGCTGAAGGGAGAGAGCGAAAGGGGGGAAAAACAGGCCCCCCCCTTGCACTTTTCTTCTCTCTCCTCTGGCTGCCAGCTTTGACTTTTGACACTCCGTTATCTCTTTGCTGGAATTTTTTCTGCAGTGTTTCTCGTCGAAGCAGTCAGTCCTTCTCCAAAGTTTTTTTTTCTTCACTCTCTTACAAGAGAGAAGGGGGGCTTCAGTGCCATACCTGCCCCTGGCCCAAGCTGGGGGAAAAGAGGGCCTAGCCCCCACCTCAGGTTTGCTGTCTCTCCTACATGGCTGCCGCTTCTAATTTCAACTGCGCAACAAACCTTCTCTTCCGTTTTCTTAAATATGTAATTACAAAGGCATCACTGAGAGTTTTAATTGGCTTCTTGTCGGGAAATCCACCTGGACAAAACCATCCTCAGTCCCAGGGGCTGGCTGGCTGGGCAAAACCATGACAGAACCCCAAAGTGAACATGAGAGGCAATATCGCCAATACAATTTAGGAAATCCAGGAGTAAAAATGGCTGAATAACCTGTGACCTGCAAATCCCTGTAATCTTAGTGCACAGCGCACGGTTTAGAAAAAAAATTTTCTTGAGAACAGCCCTGAGCAATAATCTACTGAGTCAATTCAGAACAACAGTGAGCAGGAAAGCTCTGAGATGCTCTTAAACTGGTGTTTCAACTAAAATTTTTATCAACCTAATAGTTAACTATCTTTGCACTACATCCCCAATAAACATCATTCTTTACTTCTTTTCAAAAAATGTTGAAATGCAAAGCTTAAAAGCTGTTTTCTGCTGGGAGAATATATACAGGGAAAGCTTGTGCAACAGTAAGTGCTCAGAATTGCACTCACCAATGCTGATGTTATGTTTTTAAGACCCACGCAAAAAAATGTTAAATATGGAAGTGGCTATTAACAGTAATGACGTTAAAAGATGACAGCTCACAATGCTATAGTAGTTTTGTTGAAATTAGCATTAAATACGTGTTTTACGCAACACAGGTGTCAGAAGGGGTTCCAAGGAACCTTTTCAATTCAACTCAAATTCCCCAATTACTAAGAAACATCTCAAACTTTGTGCCAAAGGACATATTCCAGACAGCATACAACCTTATAAAGTAGACAGATGAACGGGCTATGTGTCCAGAAACCAAAACAAACCCAGGAATAAAGGAGAGGTAAAGGACTTCCAAAAAATCCCAGGGGAAGCATCTTTGACCGCAGTAACCACAGTGTGTGGATGCATTTCTCTGGAGAACTCTACAGAAGGCATCATGAAAGAACACCAACAAAAAGATCCCAACTTCCTGTGTGTCCATTTAGGTGCTCACTTTGAATAACAAAAAAACAAACCCAGAGGTAGCCTATGATGATGATTATACTCCTGCAATACATCGACAAAGAGCCCTGGGCTCTTAAATGAATGCCTGCACTGGTGTGTCTCGCTCCTGCAGCATTAATACCTTTTCATAAAATCAAGCAGAGAGAGAAAATACGCTTTAATTTTATCTTACCAAAATTGAACTTTCCCACTTTTCTTCTCCCAGTGTTGCCAGCTTCATTAGTTGACTTGGTCCTTTTTCGTCTCTTATTAGAGGGCTGGAAGTCATCGTCATCTTAAAGAAACATAAAAATATCACTGGGTCAATGTCCAGAGAACTCATGTGCAATGCTGGAACTGCTCTCAATTTCCAAGCTCTAATGCAAGCATTGGACTGGGCTCATCAGGGCACCAAACTGTGCAACCAATTACTTATCTGAGTAACTTTACAAAGCTCCTGTTCCTACCTGTGTAGCAACAACCTCTGCAAGAGAGCCTGTGTAAGGCACAAGATAGCAAAAAGCAGAGCTGCTTCTGTACTTCCAAAGAAAAACAACACTGTGTTTTGAAACACAACCACACACTTCACAATCATAAAAAGGCCATGCAACAGCAAAAGGAACCAGGAAATACACTGTGCAGATAGAGACTACTTATTTTATCTGACTGGAAGTAGTTGCCTTTCAGCAGTAAGGCTCGCACAACAGCACCCAAGTTTTGTCTTGAAGAGCTCAAAGGTGCTAAAACCACTTTCAAAACACTCAAACTAATGGACGTCAATGAAAATTCATGTACCAGGTCAACTCCCCCTTAAACACATACAGATGGACAGACAGGAAAACTGCAAATGCAGGAATTTTTCAGTGAGCTGCCTCTCAGCCAGTCACTTCCCAATCCAACCCTATCCTCCTTATGTTCATGAGCTATTAAGACCCTCCAGTTCCCAACACCTGCAACCTTAAGAGAAAACAAATGCTTTAAACAGACAAAGACAAGCAATTTCACATAAAGAATAGCAGGCACCCAGGTCACTATAGGTATAGTTTGCTTCGGAAGAATAACGTCGCATATTGACACACCCTGGACCTACGCAGTTGTATTATACTCCATCAGGCAAAACTCCTTCACAGCACTTTTACTTTTGCAGGAAGGCCTTTACATATACACAGAACTTAATGACTCTTCTCTTATTGCCTCTTCTGTTGAGGTAATGTAAGAGTTACTTCATTGCTGGATGACAAAAAGGCAATAGTAATGTCAGAAATGTCAACTTTGTCCTAAATGCCCCGGCCCATTTCCTAAATTGCTAATTGGGTGGTCTCAATCCTAATCTAATTCCAGAAGCAAGCCCTGCAAAAGCCACTCTCAGAAATGGTTTAAAGCAGTCACAGGACATGTAACCCACAAATACAAGAAATACAGCTGACTCCCATCCAAGATCCTAGACAGAAAACAACAGGAACATCGGGGAGTGGCTTTAGTGCCATTCAGATGAGAAAGGGAGGTGGTAAGTGCAAAGGTTTTTATCTCATATTTATCACTATGAGGCAAATACATTGAGGCTTCACTTATGCCACCTGTAACACAGCCCTTCTCTTTTGCTACAGTTCTTCCCAGAAGCTGGTGTTAACAAGAAATTTACATGACTACAGTGTGCTTGCAAAACAATGTGTTCTTCACAATGAATGAAAGTTATAACATCTTGTCTGTTCAATGAGTATTTGTCACTACCAAGGCTTGAAACATAAGTGAAAGATGCAAATTGCTGCCAGGCATCATTTCCAAACCAGCCCAGGAAGTCCAATATGCTCCAGCTTACTGTGGCTTTATAAAACTTCTGGACTACATATGTTTACCAAGCGGTGCACAATCCAAGCTGCAGTCAAGACTGGCACAACTGGGTTACTGTTTATTCAGTGCCAAGAAACCCAGGCACTGGAAAGCATTTTTCAGACACAAAAATGCCCAACAGACTGAAATCAATGAACCACTGAACAGACCTTCTTCACTGGAGAACTCGACCTCAGAATCCTCACTTGTTTCTGACGAGTCAGGCTGGGGGGGATCTGAAAGGGAAAAACAGGGCTGCTGAATGATGGACACAAACAAGAGTTTTCTAACCAAACGCTCCACGATTCTGCTTGTAAACTAACATTTGTCAGAGAAGCCCCTTGCGCTAGCTGCAGCAACAAAAGCAGAAGCAAAGATATATTACTGAAAGCCTTGAAGCAATTCCAGACAAGGGTAAGGAGGTGAGGATTACACTTGCTAAACCGTGTGTGCAGCAGTGCAGAGGTGGTGGCAATGACAAGAGGAAATTCCTTGTTCTTGGCTCAGAAGGATTAATACAATCATAAATATTTCTCCCTTTGTTATCAAGGATTACTGAAAATATAAACAAAGGCTCTGTGCCACCACAGATTATGGGTTTCTTCACCATTCACACAGCCTCTGGCTGTTGCACTATAGCGACTGCCAGAACAGGCTGCAAGGCCAACACTGAAACACGGGAGGGAAATTCATGATCACAAATGCTTTTGCTGGGGCCCTGTGCACCAACAAAACAAACCAGATTAGGCCTATCAACACTCGGTGTGAGAAAGAGCAATTTATATTTAACTGCAGTAAACTTTAAAAAAGTGAAGGCAGTTATATCAGAAACTACACCAAAATTAAGTAGCAGCGTATGGAGGAACGTGTTTACTTATTCTGGCACAGTAACGCTGCACTTGTGCATTTTCCACAGCATCTTCCTTCAGCTCTCTGTAAGCTGGAGTATGGTATCACTTTGGGAGCAAGACTGAAGGAATCCCTGTTTCAAAGGCTCTTCACATGATGTCGTGTATAGCAGACGTTCAGCAGTATCTACTGAGACCCCTTAACTGGACTGTATTTGAACTGTGTCAAACAGATCATCCCGTTCACAGAGAACAGAGTAGGATGCGTTGGTCTAATTCCGAGTGAGTGCTGGGTAGATAACTCCCAAATGCAAAGTACAACAAAACAAAAGAATTAGGGGGTCTTCCTTTTAGCAGACATGACCATAAAGTATGGTCATAAAAATAACTGTCACATCAACTTATCCTTTAGTAGCATTTTGAGAGCATCAGAAAAGTTTGAAAAAAAATAATAAAAGATACTCGATTTTTGCAAATTTAAGAACAGCCACAAGACTGGCAAAAGGTCCATCCAGTCCAGTACCAAATCCCTGAGAAATAGTTGTAATTAGGAGACCCATGCAAAAAAGTCAAAGCGGATGGTAACAAAGTTCTGGAAGAAAACTCCCAGATGGGACATTTCTTCTTAAGTCACTGTCATGGGTTGACCCTGGCCAGATGCCAGGTACCCACTAAAGCCACTCTCACTCTCCCTCTGCAACTGGACAGAGGACAGGGTAAAAAAAAACAGCTAAGGATTCATGAGTTAACAGCTGGGGGAGGTCAATTACTGATTACTTTCACAGGCTAAACAGTCTCAAAGTGGGGATATTACTCAAATTTATTACTAAAAGGATAAGAGCCAAAGAGTGAGCAACAAAACAGTCAGAAATATCTTCCCCCCACCCCTCCTTCCTTCCAAGTTCTCCCTCCTCCCCTCAGCGGTGCAGGGGGACGGGAATGGGGGTTACAGTCAGTTGTTGTTTCTGTCACTGCTCAGGGAGAGGAGTTGGATCCTTCCCTGCTCCCATGGGGTCCCTCCCACGGGAGACAGTCCGTGATGGACCTCTCTGGTTTGAGTCCACCCCTCGGGCAGCAGCTCTCCCCACCCTGCTGTCCCGTGGGTCCCTCCTGCCTGGGGTCAGTCCTTCAGGGATGAGCTGACCCGGGGTGGGTCCCCCACAGGGGCCACGAGTCCTGCTGGGAAAAACCTGCTCCAGCCTGGGCTTCCCTCTGCACGGGCTGCAGGTCCCTGCCAGGACCTGCTCCATCCTGGGCCTGCCCCGGGCTCACAGCCTCCTTCCTGCATCCCCCTGCTCCAGCGTGGGAGCCTCCACGGGCTGCAGGGGGGTTTCTGCACCCTGATGCTCCCCCAGGGGCTGCAGGGGGGTCTCTGCACCCCGATGCTCCCCCAGGGGCTGCAGGGGGGTTTCTGCACCCTGATGCTCCCCCAGGGGCTGTAGGGCCTCAGCTCTGGCTCCTGGAGCACCTCCTGCCCCTCCTTCTGCACCGCCCTTGGGCTCTGCATTGCTGTTCCCATGTTCTCACTCTGCTCTTCCCTGACAGGAATTCTCTCTGCACCACAACCTTCTGTCCCTAACTATGTTATCCCAGAGCTGTTCCTGTTGCTCCTGATGGCCTCGGCCTTGGCCAGTGGCAGGAAGTCCGTCCTGGAGCAGCTGGCATTGGCTCCATGGGACAGGGGAAGCTTCTGGCAAATTCTAACAGAAGCCACCCCTGTAGCCCCTCCACTACCAAAAGCCAGCTGCAGTAACCCACTGCAGTCACATTAAACCACCAGTAAGGGTGTTTTTAACAACGTATTATCACCCCTAGGTATCCCTTGATCTTGGGTAAATACACACAGCTCCTCAGCAGCAACCTACTTCACAGTCCTAAATGTTGTCATTCCCCAGCACTGGCTCCAGTTTCTCAAACATGATTTCATGCAGTTTAAAACAATTTCTTCTGATGCACATAACCTTAACTTTCTGATTGCTGAATTTAAATCACACCATGGTGCTCGCTCATCCAATTTCACTAAGACCTCAGACACCTTTATCAGCTACAGCTAGCCTCGGGGATCCCAGGCACACCATAATTTTGCCACTTCCTTTGTCACCATCTTGTCATGGTTACTGGAGGGGAAAAACAGTGAAACCCCCCAGTCATATCTACCAAAATATACATTCATACATGCCTCTGACATTTTTCTTTGCAGAAAACAATCATTTCTGTAACTCTGCATCACTGGCTGTAGCTTTCAGACAAACTTCTGGAAGAACTGTAAATGCCTATTCTATGTCTTTCTTTAATAATAGACAGATTACACCAAAGACTTTATAAAATCCAAATATTGTCGCCAATTTTTCTTTCATACTCATTTTTGTGAAGATCAGCAATAAATAATTTCATTTTCTAGGATCCAGACAAGACTTCCTGCTCTGTATGCCTATCTAAACCACAAATGAAATTTAAGTTAGGCTGTTACCTGATGCCCCAAAAGGCAAGTAAAAACTGCTTAGAGACAGTGTTTCATGCCTTTAAACAGCAGGTATTTATTGAACGACGCCGCGGAAGCCCTCCAGCTAGTGCTGGGCAAAAGGGCTCCGAAATGGTCGAGCAAAACCAAGCAATTTATACAGTTTCTAATTATGATTACAACATATTCACATACATATTCATATTATTGCATCATTAGATTGTAATATTCATAGCAAGTGGAGTCAGGGCGGAGCTTGAGGCGTGGTCTCTATTTTGAGGAATATTCTGGTGGTACATCCTGTCTTTACTTCACCATAGGGTCTCAAATTTACTCCTCATCATCGCGTGACCTTTATGAACTTCTGAACTTTCCACTGTTTCGTGTTCTATCCACTGGAGCTTGGAGAAAGCCTTGGCTCCAGGCCTATTTTACCCATTCAAATGTCTACCTCTGCTTATTTGGCCATAATTTATTACCTCTGAGCTCTTTGTGCAATGTACCTGTGGGTTTTGGTCTGCTGAATTCGTACAGAACAAAATCTCCTTTGAGCAAGGTAGAAAAGCTGGGGGGGGTAGAAGAGTGGGTTTTTGCAGTAAGATGCTTTGATTAACCCTTCTAAAGCCTTGTTTTGCTTCATACCCACAATTTTTAGTCACTGTCTCTAGACCCTTTTGTAAATACTAACCTTCATGAACAACAGATTTATTCTGTTCAGCAAAACTGTGTGCAGCTTTCAGCACTGCTCTTACAGAAACTTGTAAAGAAGAACAGATTTGAGAAAAGGCTGTGTAACAAAACGTCATTCTAACTCAAAGAGCCACACTAAGCTATAAAATCCTAGTCCAAACCAAGGCAAAGCCAGTGTCTCGGTCATTTCCTATTACACTTCCCTTTCCTCATGCTCTCTCTTCACTGTCAGGCATTAAGCTCATTATGCTTAGGAAAAAAAAGTACCTAGATATTTTCTTCTCAAATAGGTGGAGTTAACAGTGCAGTCAGCACGAGCAAAGAACTTTGTTCTCCTTTATCAAGAGACATGCCTTCTAATTTCATGTAATGGTACCCTTAACTATGATGACAACTATCTTCAAAGCAAAATTAACGGGATTTGCAAGAAGGAGCACTGCTGCTAGAATAACCTGGCTTTTAAAAGCACACAACGGGGGTTAGAGAGCCTTACTGCTTAGAATGAAGGTAGCAGGAAGATGATGTACTTTCCACATCGTGTCAAAGCACGCAGTATTGGGTGAGGAGCAACTTACAAACACCATTCATGATTTCAAATAACGACTCCCATCCCAATTTGTTTATAGCATGCCTCAGAGAGCTGTGATGAGAGAATAAAACAAAACCTAAATCACAAAAGGCAACCTTATGGAAATATGAAAAGAGAGATGTGGTTAGAGAAGAAGTACAACTCCAGCTAAGATGACATCTTTACAAATATTTCAGTAAAAAAACCACAACCAATTATGTTAATTTATTCTCACAAAAAACAGTTCATATCTCTAATCTTCTAACGGGATTTCCACATCTGTTCCTTCACTGCAATCGGAACACTGGTGGCTTCCTTTACACATATAAAGTAAAAAAACCCCCATACTCGTGACTATACTGTCTACTATAAAAGTAGTCAGATGAATGGGCTATGTGTCCAGAAACCAAAACAAACCCAGGAATAAAGGAGAGGTAAAGGACTTCCAAAAAATCCCAGGGGAAGCATCTTTGACCGCAGTAACCACAGTGTGTGGATGCATTTCTCTGGAGAACTCTACAGAAGGCATCATGAAAGAACACCAACAAAAAGATCCCAACTTCCTGTGTGTCCATTTAGGTGCTCACTTTGAATAACAAAAAAAAAACAGAGGTAGCCTATGATGATGATTATACTCCTGCAATACATCGACAAAGAGCCCTGGGCTCTTAAATGAATGCCTGCACTGGTGTGTCTCTCTCCTGCAGCATTAATACCTTTTCAAAAAATCAAGCGGAGAAATAAAAAATGCTTTAATTTTATCTTACCAACATTGCACTCTCCCACTTTTCTTCTCCCAGTGCTGCCAGCTTCATTAGTTGATTGGGTGCTTTTTGGTCTCTTGTTAGGGGGCAGGTAGTCATCATCACCTTAAAGGAACATAAAAATATCACTGGGTCAATTTCTAGAGAACTCATGTGCAATGCTGGAACTGCTCTGAATTTCCAAGCTCTAATGCAAGCATCGGACTGGGGTCATTAGGGTACCAAATTGTGCAACCAATTACTTAAAGTTACTTATCTGAGTAACTTCACAAAGCTCCTCTCTACCTGTGTAGCAACAATCTTGCAAGACAGCCTGTGTAAGGCACAAGATAGCAAAAAGCAAGCTGTAATCTTCTCATGGAAATAAGGCAAAAAAGGAAGGTGCCTGCCCAGTGGAAGCACGGTCAAGTGACATGGGAAGAAGTCAGAGATGCTGCTTGCTGCTGTAGGAGAAAATTCATGTGGCCAAAGCTCAGCTGGAGTTGAAGCTGCAAGAATTGTGGGGGACAATATAAAGGGTTTTTCCAAATATATTAATGGGAATTTGTATTATTGAAGTATCATCGGCCTGGTGCAGGATGAGGATGGTCACCTCAAAAACAGGGACAGAGACAAGGGAATGGTGTTTAACACTTCCTTTGCCTCTGTCTTCAACATGAATGATAAACCAAGAGGGTCTCAATGCCCTTAGCATGAGAACCAAGACTGTCAGAATGATCAACTCACAGTCAACCCTGTAATTATGAGGGATCTGCTGCTCCAGCTAGATCCCTACAAATCTATAGGGCCTGCCTGGATTCATCCCCAAATCCTCACAGAGCTGCTGATGTCGTCACAAAACCTCTCCTGGTGAGTTTTGAGTGGTCCTGGGAATCCGGAGAGGTCCTGGCTGACTGGGAGCTGGTGAATGTTCTCCCAGTTTTCAAGAATGCAAGAAGGAGGACCCTGGAAACAACAGCCCTGTCACCCTCACTTCAGTGCCTGGTAAAGTTATGGAGAGGATTTTTTTTGGAAAAATTGAAAACCAACTTAAAGATGATGCTTTCACTGATCACAGCCAGCACAGCTTCAGGAGAGGAAAGTCCTGCTTATGAAACCTGATTTCCTTCTATGACAACATAATCCACCTGGTTGATCAAGGGAGGCCAGTTGATGTAATCCTTTTGGATTTCAGTAAAGCCTTTGATACTGTCTTTCTCTGGACAAAACGTTGAGCCCACAACTGGATAAATACATCATGTGGTGGGTGAGCAATTGGCTTATGGGCTGAGCATAGAGGGTGACAGTAACTGGGGTGACATCAGACTGGAGACCTGTTACTAGTGGGGTTCCACAGAGCTCCATCTTAGGCCCTGTGTCCTTGAATATCTTAATGAATGACTTGGATATGGAACCAGAAGAGACACTGAGAAAGTTTGCAAGTGACCCAAAACTGGGAGGATCTGTTGTTTCCCTTAAAGGCAGGGAGGCCCGGCAGAGAGACCTCGACAGATCAGAGGGCTGGGCAATCAACTACTATGTGAAGTTAAAAAAGGAAAAGTGATGGATTCTGCACCTGGGATTGGAAACCCCAGATGTGTTCACAGACTAGAGAAGGAAAGCAGTGAAAGGAAAGGGACCTGGGCATCCTGGTCAACGTAAAGTTGAATATGAGTAAAAAGTACCCTGCCAGCCAAGAGGGCCAACTGTGTCCTGAGGGGCATCAGGCATGGCACTGTCAGCTGGTTGAGGGAAGCGATTGTCCTTCTCTGCTCTGCACTGGAGAAGCCTCACCTTAAATACTGTGTGCAAGGCTTTGAGGGGAAGCCATGTGAGGAGTGGCTGAGGGCAATTGGTCTGTTCAACCTGGAAAAGAGGAGACTGAGGAAAAACCTAATTGCACTCTACCACATCCCTGTGACAGAAGAGGGACAGGCACTGACTGATCTCTTCTCCATGGTGACCAGTAACGGAACCCAAGGTAATGGCCTGAAATGGTGTCGGAGGAGTGTTTAAGTTGAATATGAGAAAAAGGGTCTGCACACAGAAAATAATTTGATACTGAGAAAGGCTCCCACTGACAGTGGCTTCAGCACCAAGACTAATAAAGTTCAAGGAGTGTTGCGATAATAACCTCAGGCATATGGCGTGATCTAGGGGGTGATCCATTGGAGGGCTGAGAGCTGAACTCAATAATCCATGTGGATCCAAGCCAACTCAGCAAATTCAGGGATTTTGAAAAGTGACTACACATTTCATGATCATAAAAGGCCATGCAACAGCAAAAGGAACCAGGAAATACACTGTGCAGATATAGACTACTTATTTTATCTGACTGGAAGTAGTTGCCTTTCAGCAGTAAGGCTCGCACAACAGCACCCAAGTTTTGTCTTGAAGAGCTCAAAGGTGCTAAAACCACTTTCAAAACACTCAAACTAATGGACGTCAATGAAAATTCATGTACCAGGTCAACTCCCCCTTAAACACATACAGATGGACAGACAGGAAAACTGCAAATGCAGGAATTTTTCAGTGAGCTGCCTCTCAGCCAGTCACTTCCCAATCCAACCCTATCCTCCTTATGTTCATGAGCTATTAAGACCCTCCAGTTCCCAACACCTGCAACCTTAAGAGAAAACAAATGCTTTAAACAGACAAAGACAAGCAATTTCACATAAAGAATAGCAGGCACCCAGGTCACTATAGGTATAGTTTGCTTCGGAAGAATAACGTCGCATATTGACACACCCTGGACCTACGCAGTTGTATTATACTCCATCAGGCAAAACTCCTTCACAGCACTTTTACTTTTGCAGGAAGGCCTTTACATATACACAGAACTTAATGACTCTTCTCTTATTGCCTCTTCTGTTGAGGTAATGTAAGAGTTACTTCATTGCTGGATGACAAAAAGGCAATAGTAATGTCAGAAATGTCAACTTTGTCCTAAATGCCCCAGCCCATTTCCTAAATTGCTAATTGGGTGGTCTCAATCCTAATCTAATTCCAGAAGCAAGCCCTGCAAAAGCCACTCTCAGAAATGGTTTAAAAGCAGTCACAGGACATGTAACCCACAAATACAAGAAATACAGCTGACTCCCATCCAAGATCCTAGACTGAAAACAACAGGAACATCGGGGAGTGGCTTTAGTGCCATTCAGATGAGAAAGGGAGGTGGTAAGTGCAAAGGTTTTTATCTCGTATTTATCACTATGAGGCAAATACATTGAGGCTTCACTTATGCCACCTGTAACACAGCCCTTCTCTTTTGCTACAGTTCTTCCCAGAAGCTGGTGTTAACGAGAAATTTACATGACTACAGTGTGCTTGCAAAACAATGTGTTCTTCACAATGAATGAAAGTTATAACATCTTGTCTGTTCAATGAGTATTTGTCTCTACCAAGGCTTGAAACATAAGTGAAAGATGCAAATTGCTGCCAGGCATCATTTCCAAACCAGCCCAGGAAGTCCAATGTGCTTCAGCTTACTGTGGCTTTATAAAACTTCTGGACTACATATGTTTACCAAGCAGTGCACAATCCAAGCTGCAGTCAGCACTGGCACAACTGGGTTACTGTTTATTCAGTGTCAGGCACTGGAAAGCATTTTTCAGATACAAAAATGCCCAACAGACTGAAATCAATGAACCACTGAACAGACCTTCTTCATTGGAGAACTCGACCTCAGAATCCTCACTTGTTTCTGATGAGTCAGGCTGGGGGGGATCTGAAAGGGAAAAACAGGGCTGCTGAATGATGGACACAAACAAGAGTTTTCTAACCAAACGCTCAACGATTCTGCTTGTAAACTAACATTTGTCAGAGAAGCCCCTTGCGCTACCTGCAGCAACAAAAGCAGAAGCAAAGATATATTACTGAAAGCCTTGAAGCAATTCCAGACAAGGGTAAGGAGGTGAGGATTACACTTGCTAAACCGTGTGTGCAGCAGTGCAGAGGTGGTGGCAATGACAAGAGGAAATTCCTTGTTCTTGGCTCAGAAGGATTAATACAATCATAAATATTTCTCCCTTTGTTATCAAGGATTACTGAAAATATAAACAAAGGCTCTGTGCCACCACAGATTATGGGTTTCTTTACCATTCACACAGCCTCTGGCTGTTGCACTATAGCGACTGCCAGAACAGGCTGCAAGGCCAACACTGAAACACGGGAGGGAAATTCATGATCACAAATGCTTTTGCTGGGGCCATGTGCACCAACAAAACAAACCAGATTAGGCCTATCAATACTCGGTGTGAGAAAGAGCAATTTATATTTAACTGCAGTAAACTTTAAAAAAGTGAAGGCAGTTATATCAGAAACTACACCAAAATTAAGTAGCAGCGTATGGAGGAACGTGTTTACTTATTCTGGCACAGTAACGCTGCACTTGTGCATTTTCCACAGCATCTTCCTTCAGCTCTCTGTAAGCTGGAGTATGATATCACTTTGGGAGCAAGACTGAAGGAATCCCTGTTTCAAAGGCTCTTCACATGATGTCGTGTATAGCAGACGTTCAGCAGTATCTACTGAGACCTCTTAACTGGACTGTATTTGAACTGTGTCAAACAGATCATCCCGTTCACAGAGAACAGAGTAGGATGCGTTGGTCTAATTCCGAGTGAGTGCTGGGTAGATAACTCCCAAATGCAAAGTACAACAAAACAAAAGAATTAGGGGGTCTTGCTTTTAGCAGACATGACCATAAGGTACAGTCATGTCCTAGTTACTGGGGCCTGGACCTGTTGGTCAATGTGTGGCTATAAGAAAAACTGTGTATTCTACACCCTCTATGTCACTTCTAATAGCCTGGTAATAATGGCTCCTTTGCAGCAGCTGCCCAGGGCACACCTGACGCCTCAGGCTACAAACTGGATGTTAAAGAACCCTGAGATGCAGGTGAGCGTTTTTTTTGGCTTCACACCAATGACTCAGCTCTGATAACTCCCCTCCAGGGAGGCACTGGCACCTTCACACCCAGCCTGAGAGGGTCATCTCTGCTATTGGGCCATAATGGATGGGCATAATAGGCAGCTGCAGTGACCTACACCATCAAAGATTCCAAAAATATTCCATGACTCACAGAGTTAAATCCCCCATTGTGAAACTCCCTGCCCTGGGGGAGGTACAAGGCATTCCCACCTGAACCAGAGAATATATAGTCCTCCGGTTTTGGGACTTTTGTTACTACTCCTCAGATCCAGAGGAGGACAAGAACTTCAACAGGGCTGCAACTGCCACTCTGGACAAGCTGGCAATCATTGCTTCTGCAGAACTGCCACCATCATCTGGACCAACAGGCTTCCTTTCCTTTTACTTTGCAGCCGGGGGGGGCATGAGGTATCAGCACAGGGGCAAATGAACACTATTCGGTTCTAGTTACAGGGTGGTGGGTTATACAGCTGTCTTTGTGGGTTAAAACCAGGTTTCTCTGTATCACTGTATTTATTGTAATCCTTTTAGTAAGTTGAAACTCTGACTTGTAATCTCTCTTAAGTTGCTTCATTTCTCCTGCCAGTTTACTTTTAAACCAGCACAGGTCATAAAGATAACTGTCACACCAAATGATGGCTTAAAACCTTTTTGAGAGCATCGAAAAAATATAAAAAAAGTAAAAAAAGACTTTAGCATGCCACAGAGTAGTTTAGTTTGAGAGAATAAAACAAAACCTAAATCACAAAATACAACCTCGTGCAAATATGAAAAGAGATATGTGGTTAGAGAAGAAGTACAACTCCAGCTAAGATGACATCTTTACAAATATTTCAGTAAAAAAACCACAACCAATTATGTTAATTTATTCTCACAAAAAACAGTTCATATCTCTAATCTTCTAATGGGATTTCCACATCTGTTCCTTTACTGCAATCGGAACACTGGTGGTTTCCTTTAAAGACATAAAGTAAAAAAAAAGAAAACATACTCGTGACTATACTGTCTACTAAAAAAGTAGTCAGATGAATGGGCTATGTGTCCAGAAACCAAAACAAACCCAGGAATAAAAGAGAGGTAAAGAACTTCCAAAAAATCCCAGGCGTAACCAGAGTATGACCAGAGTAACCCATGGCGTGTGGATGCATTTCTCTGGAGAACTCTACAGAAGGCATCATGAAAGAACACCATCAAAAAGATCCCAACTTCCTGTGTGTCCATTTAGGAGCTCACTTTGAATAACAAAAAACAAAAGAGGTAGCCTATGATGACGATTATACTCCTGCAATACATCTACAAAGAGTCCTGGGCTCTTAAATGAATGCCTGCACTGGTGTGTCTCCCTCCGGCAGCATCATCAAGGCTGGGCTTCACGAACGAAGATCTGAGGGGGGCTCTACCCACGCTTGCTACAAGCGCGCTGATGGCTAAAAAGGCCAATGCGAGATAGACAAGTCCAGTTGCAGAAGGCACAGCAGAAAGACTCCCCAGGTGACATCAACGAGACGCGATTCTTTCTGCATTGTCTTTTCTCCTTGAGAGTGACCCTGTGTGTGTTCTCAAAAGCAGCAGCAGCGTTATAGATGCTGTGTCTCCAGGCCTTCCCGCTGGAGGCCAGGGTAGACCAATGGTGGTGATCAATATGGCCAAGGCTGAGGGATTGTTTCAGGCAGTCCTTGTATCTCCTCTTCGGGGCTCCTCTCTCACTGCAGCCAGTGGCAAGTTCCCTACAGAGCACGATCTTAGGGAGGCAGTGATCCTGCATCCTGGAGACGTGCCCTGCCCAGCACAGCTGTGTTCTCAGCAGCATGGCCTCAATGCT